>JAAONU010000015.1:38452741-39652741 GCA_012932295.1 Cyclina sinensis | reverse complement strand
GACAGGTTGTATGCCACATGCTCTGAAACTCAAGTCTGAAAACAAAATATTGCTTCATGTACAAAAGGATGACCAAGAAAATGTTATGCAATTTGACCTTAAAGCAAGATTTTTCTTGAGAACTAGAGCGAAAATCCATGACTAAATTCTGCCTATATAAGTTTGGAAATGAGTTGTTTTCCTACAGAGCTAACTTACGATATAACATGGATATCAAATCCTTATGGCTTCTGATGATCAAGTTACCTTGAACCATATCTGATTAAATCTAAATTAAAAATTAATTTGGTATCATATAAAACTGACAATCAATGACTAGAATATGAGTGTACCTTAGGGGTAAAACAATCTGAAAATTCAGGTGATTGTAGAAACAGTACAAAAACTAAAAAAATGTCTTATGAGAGTTGCATAAATATCACTTTCATATAAACAATAAATAAAATATCACCGCACAATTTTTAAGGGTCTGTACAGCCCTACTTGAAGCTTCTGTGCAGAAAATGTAACTGCAATCAACTTTCAATACCAACACGATAACTACATAAATTTTACATTTTAAAACCAAAATCATACTTAATTCTAGTTTATACTTAGGGTAAAAAAAATGCAAGAAAATAGAAAATTATAATATAATCAAATTAATACATTTAATTATATATTTATAATTATATTATAATTATTAATTCATATTATGAATACCCCAAGATACTGCCTTGAAACAGTAATCTGATCAACATGTGGTAATAGCATTTGCTCCAATAATATGTTAAAAAATCAAAGAGCCATAACTCAGTGAAAAATCATGGCAGTGGAACATGGCAACAAAATGCACAACCAGGCCTGGTGCTCATGATTCTTGCAAAGTATTATTAAAATCTGAATAAAAGTCAATGATAAATAGTCCGAACAAATTTATGTTTACAAAAAAAATTCAAAGGGCCATAACTGAGTGAAAAATCGTCCGAATGATATGTATAACTCGGCTTGGTACCTATGATTCCTGCACAGTATTAATAAAATCTGAGTAATAGATGCTTAGAAACAATCTGCATGGACATATTTTGTCTATGGAAGGATGGACTGTGAGACCAACACTCGTGAATCCAGTATAGCATAAAAAATATATATATGATATAAAAATGCCAACTAAAATATTATTGCATACACCAAAACACACTGAATGTCATATAAGTCAAGTTCTCTGTAACCATGAGGTCCATTGCTAAATTTCAAAATGTCACAGACTGCCAGACACACAAAACATAGGACAAAAAAACATTCCACAGACATGTCAGCTTACCAATATAGCTTAAAAATTCTAACAGTACCTGATGAATCCCAATGTTTAGATATTTACAGTTCCTATGTCATCATGCAACACTTGTAATGAAATAGGCTGTTAATTAAAATCCACTTAAAGCCTCGATAAATCACAGCAGTCACTTATTACATTAAATTGAAACTGTTATTACATCTATCACATAAAAAGTCAAAGAAACCTTTGTGGGAGAGCAATAATTAACTATTAACTAACTTGGTTTTTCATTATCAGAAATCAATAGGTTACTCTTAATCTGACAACATCTATACAAGTTAATATATAGCCAATGTTAACCACCTAGACTGTTTCTGACCATACATGAATCATTTCTGGTATTCTTTTAACTCAACCAAACTCTGAACCCACACATGAATGAGTATGTGTGCCAGGCATCAGGCATTGTATAAGGAACAATTTTGTTGTAAGCATCTATCTACTTTACGTCATTATCATGGCAGATGGAGGGATTCAGGTAACCACATACAGAGCCAGGGGAATAGAGTTTGTGTCCTGTCAGTGGTTTTGCTCATAAGAGACAAGTGGACAAGCTTCCAACAATAGAATGGTAACTGGGTGCTTGTCTGCCTGGCACTTTCAAACAATCTGAGGACTCAGGAATTGTTCTCATGCATGAACACAAATCTCATACTTCCGGACAGCTGGCCCTTCAGTTGTAACTAGGCAAGCACTTAACAAATACATGAAAGTAAATAATATCAATATAAATTGTCAAGTTCAATTCTATGCGCTTTCCTTACAGGAAATTATAAGGTTATAAGTGCTAGCTCACCTATCCATTAGGTTTCCATAATGCTAAAATTATTTCAAAAACAAAAGTTATTGTCTGTTCCTTATAAGTAACCAATCCTCCACCAAGATATTTTTACAATTCCTTCTGCATAGTTAGAACTTTTATTGAACTACTGATAAGTTTCACCCTTGCCACTCAAATGTAGATAAATTTTAGCAACTAGATAATAAATTGAATGTTATCACACCTTAATAGCATTACATGGGCAAATAAATGCTTATCAAACCACAAGGATGTTAAAGAGGGAGATATTGGTGATTATTGCCCTTGTAAAATTCTATTCCAATGATATTTATGCAACTGGATACTAGAGACATGTACGGATAATTTAAAGTCTAAATTAATGACTAAATACTTGCATATCAGTATAATGTAAAAGTTAAAAAGTTGTTCAAAGTGACTAGAAAGTTCATTGTGTAAACAATTCCCTATACCTACAGGGTGTAACACTTGAAATGATAAAACTGACTTAACTCTGACTTGTTAAAAATATACAGGAAGAATATTAACCAGCTCTCTTATGCTGTTAAATAATCACGATATTATGTAACAACTAAATTTAGCCATTAATAAATTTGATAGCAAGCGGTAATATGCTTTTATTACTTACAAATGTAAAAGCAGCAAGTCAACAGATGCGAAATTTGTCAAAAGTCTAGCTAATGTCATGTTTATGATATTCCAAATACTAAGAATGGGACAAGATTCACTCCACTGGTATAAAACAAAGATGTTTAGCAAAGAGATTCTTGTCCATTTTAGTAAAATGGATTTATTTACAGGTGATCAATTTCCTTACACCACTAGTTCCATGGACAGAGCACTGTACAAGATTACCATTTAGAAAAAGCTTTCTTACATCAGAAAACATCGACAAATCTCATGACTCATTTTGATCATATGAAAAATAATATTTTTACCTCAATGCTTCTGTTAACACATCAAGCTAAAACTTCTCCAGAAATATGAATAAATATCATTAATATTATTATTTCAAATGTCAAAAGATATCATATTGAAAAACAGTCACAAAATGATTGACAGAAACTACATATGAATCACAAAAACAGGAAAAATAAAAGCCACACTGATGAAGAAGACAGTTTCCACACCTGATACAATGTTATCAGGTCATATCTGGTGGCAATCACTTTCTATTGATTGTTACATTGCCTTTTATATATCATTATCTAGCTGCTATGTACAACAATATATCTCAAATAACAATTTTATCTACTCTGAAGATACTATTTCAAACAAGCCAAAATAATATGTTCACGCATCATTATATTTTTTTCTATATTACGTTTCATATCACTGATTACTTTAAGAACTGTGTTGACCAGGTAATTTTCTATCTGTTTCTTGTTTCACTGTCAGCTAGAATGTTTTCACTTTCATCTTTCATGCCTAACATTATCATTGTCTAACAATTTTCAGCACATTTTGTGTTTTTGCTGTCCACAGCAGCCAACAACAGTAAGTTAACAATATGTTCTGTAATTATGAAACAGTTGTGATGTAGTTAAATCAGAATATAATATTCTGTGTCAGATTTTTAATGAACAGACACAGTGTTACACAAAACTGACTGTATTTGCATTTTTATTTCCATTAAGAATGGCATACAAAATATTGATATATACCCTAGAGTAATTTTCTCTTGAAGACAGTTTTCATAAAAGTGTTACTATGATATATTGGTATCAAAATGAATCATTACAGAATTTATGCAAAACAAATTGTCATCATGAAGTTATACAGAAAGAATGTCTGAAGACTTTGTCAAAAGCCGTTATATAAACAGTTGTCTTAGTTTGCTGAAATATTTTGCTTATGTTACACTTTCATTTGATAAGGCTTAGTTGTACCACCTAAAATGAAGTCAGCAAACAAATACTTCCTTTATTTGGTTGAGAACTTTTTTGCAAAAGTTTAACAAATTCACATGTCTTCTAAAGAATAAAGGAAGTTACATGCTTCAGTTTAAAAAAATAAAGATAACAATTGTTTATTTGACATTCTTCTTATAAACTACATACCAAAGTCTCTATAAAACATCCATTATCTAAACTGTTGTTTTTTTTCCTCAGTAAGATCCATCCATATCTTTATTTTTCAATATCAACTTATGAGTACTATATGAAACAATGTTGAATATACCTGCAGGCAATACTGGCCAATTAATTAATTCATCATATTGAAATTCAGTCTTGACACTTTAAAAACTGACCATTGACCACTGAAAGAAGTCAATATGCTGGGTGAATTTTTTTTAGTTCACCCTGGGTCATGGCCCATCAGGCATCTATGATTTCAAACAAAAATGTACTAGGGTGATTTTTGTGATTTTTTACTTGTAAAATTATGGACTGCAGGGTTAGTTCTTCAAGTCATTAAAATCTAAGACAGTTTAGATCTAAGGAAGTTTGTTTTAAATCAGGCTCTCCACCTTGCACTTAATCACCATGTTATAAAGTCTGCAAGACTGGAATCATTTTTTCTTGTTAAAATCAAAGAACTGAAAGCACCTTAAACAAGCCAGCACTTGTCTACTCGTTCAGACCATGAACACTATAAGCAGTTTCATTTTATGTTTTGGAAGTTTCCAGTTATGCTGTAAGCAATACTTTGAGGCATGATATTGGAACTAAGGCATAAGAAGAAATCAAAGAAATTTACCTGAATAATTAAATAATGAAGAATTTTATTTCTACATCACTCTGTTGTTTTCTATTACAATGGCTTTCATATCACTGCAAAATACATCTGTTGAACGGCTTGAAATGTAATGAGTTAAACCTGCATAAGTTTTATGTTTTTGCATGACCAAATCTATTCTTCAATGCAAAGACTGTTTTCTTGTTCTTTAAAATCAAACAGTTGTCTACCCTTCAGTGAATGTTATAGTGTTAATTATTTCAAACAAATAACGAAGTCCTTTGTAAAAATTTGTTGATGATCTGATAAAATAACTGCATATCAAATGCATGTTGATATATGTAATTATGATCAAAATATAACCACATGGAAATGTCAACTTTAAATGTACTGTCAGTCTAATTATAATTCAGGCTTTCAGCAATGTTAATGGTAATCAATTCTTCTGCTTCATATGAAAAGTTAACATGTATACAAGTATCAAACATGGTTCAGGCTCCAGGGTATTAATTAACCTAGATGTATAATCTTTCTTGATCTATCTCTGTCCAAACACACTGGGTCATGGCCCTTCATCACTGCAGCTTCATTAACCACAGTTATTACTATTATATATTGTCCACCCTGATTCGATAATTGCACCTTTCAATACAAAACAAAAATCATACTTAAACCATGATCTCCAGAGATCAAATTTTAGAAACTCTGACAAAATTCAGTTATCTTTTATATACAAAGAAATGAAATAAAAGCTGTGACATACTTTGCAACCTAATTTGATAATGATACTCCATTCTATACAGTGTAATTAGAGCTGTGAACAATAAGATTTAAATCCTGGTGTCAATTAAGTTTTCCATTATTAAATGGCAAATATTTCATACTACAAGGCACAGTGGCCAGGACAGGTCTCACCGTAGCATACTAGTATATTCAAAATATTTGTAAGTCTGCTATTTCTTGAGGAGCATTTCTCGGGCAAGAAACCAGATAATACAAGCTCCTAACTCAACCAGTCTAGAATGGAAATTATTAATTCTGTAGTTCTGACACTTATGTACTGTGTACAAACTAAAATATAACTGAACATTTCATGTGACAAGCTTAGAAAAAGATAAAAAAAAATATCTACCGGGATATATGCTGTTAATGTTAAACCCCAGAGTCACAGGGACGTAGACTCCAATTTTACTTAACATTGATTGGAAATCAAGTTCTCGTAACTTAAAGCGACTGACTCACAGATGGGCAGATGATGAAAAAAAAAAGATAATGTCCTTACACCTTGAAATTTTTGCTGCAATTGTGAAGAATACTAGTATACTTAAACTAAGTTACTGATTCATTTTTTGATACAAAAAAGCATCAAAATATAAAGTTTTTCACAATTTTATCGGTAAAAAATTTACCCCGTTAGTCACGGGGTAGATATTATAGTTATAACATTAATTTTGACACAAACTGACAAGACAGCGCTGTGGCTGACAGTGGTCTAGATCGTCGCTCTATATTTTACTGACCGAAAGGTCGTGAGTTCGAATCCTGGTTAAGTCAAAACTTTTTTTTTCGGTTGTCATGGCCTATAGAAGCATAATATTGTGTTTTTTTCATAGTACATTAAATTCTCTTACATTTTAAAGAAAAAAAATTTTCAGCAAAATTCTGTGAGTCAGTCGCTTTAAATCAATGCTGCTCAGTGGCAGCTTTCTGGATTCAAACTAGTACTCATGCTGGAATTGGTGAATGTTTACTGGAGAATCTTAACCCTGATGGGATTTGAACCATGCAGCAACCTATAGTTCCACTAACTGGGCATGTTGCTGTAACCCTTCAACCACTGTTTTCTGACAACACACTATTAATATCCTTCTATTTCCACTTATACAACTTTATACTAAACTTCTAAGTGGATTTTTTTTTTACCTGAATACAAACTACATTAAAATGTTCATATTTCATGCTTTCTTATGCTTAATACTTACAAATTCAAGAATAACTTAAAGTGAAATACCTTTACAATGACAAGTTTTCCATTGTCTTGTCTTCATTTAAATGTATCTGACAACACGGACAAAGATGATTCATAAAATGGGTCAGAGTTAAATACAATTAGGCTTTGTAGAGACAATTATTGTACAGTAATTACAACTTCTAAAGGATATTGTCAAAAATCAACAATTTTATATTTCCCCTTTTTTCTGTCACTAATTACTTATACATATAAGTCAAATAGGTTAAATGTTAATTTGTCAATTAAGACAAAATATAATATCTAATATTTCTTCATTGGTAAGCCACTAAAAGAAACTCTAACATATTTACCTACAAACTTGGAATTGTTTACCTCTTTCTGCCATTCATGTTATCCCCTCCTGGAGATGTAGACATTTATTAAAATCATTTTAACATTGATTGGGAAAAAAGTTCTTGCAACTTATATTAATCCTAGTCAGTGACTGCTTCCTGGATTCTAGCCAGTGCTCTTGCAGGTATGGAATATATAAAGTCTCAAGAGAATCTTGATGGGATTCAATCCAGTAAAGTCTGGATCAGGAGTCTGACTCCTTGACAACTTAAGAAGAAACTAACAAAGCCTTCCGTAGAACAGCTGTACTGTCAAAAATAACAACCAACCCTTTTAATAAACACATAAATAGTCAACAAGAACAGCACTCTCTCAAGCATACTGCTTAGTTGCGACAAGAAGAGCAGCATGACTTACTTCCATTTGGTGACACTACATTTTGGTTAATAGTGATTGGTGAAAGTAAACAATACTAAAAATACTGAAAACATGGGTTGCAAGTACTGAAACCCTGATTTTTTCTATATTAATATAGGGAAAAATATTTTCAAAATACTAAAATGCCATTTTCAAGTCTTTGACTGTACCGGCTAAAAATAAATTTTGTATTCTTTACACTTCGCCTTCCTGAGCTACAATTATTCTTAAATGTTTTTTGTGCTTCAAATGTAGACAGTCGCTGTCTTTTAGCAACTGGTGACAGTCTTTCACAGTGAGTCTATCATGTATGTAATAGTCTTACTTTCTTTTTCTTAGCTATACGTTCATTTACATTTCCCTCTCTTGGTCTGTTTTCACAATGGCAGAGTCCTGGATCAGTTCCCATGTCAACTCTTCCCATGATCAAATGTAACATCTTCTGTTTTATCTTTTTCTTAATTTTAATGTTTATAAAAAAAGATATTGACTCACCTGTAAAACAAACAAAGAACCAAATTCTACTCCAAAGATTTCCTGGTTTCAACAAGTAATCCTAATATTCAAAATCCTTCTTTCACATTTCCTACAGTAGATCATCGAGTGATTTTAAGCCTTTATTTAAAGTTAAGCCAATTATTTCTAAATAAAAGAGAGACACATGCTCACTATTAACTCCTGCTGTAGTATTTAAGCAAATTAGATAGTCACCTATACAACCCCACCTCGGGGCAAAATAACTGTATTTATAGAGACATAACTATGTCCAAGATATGGTCATATAAATGTCCATTGAAAACCTTGATTTGTCTGTGTCTATATCTTCATTAACAAGAGAGCACTAAAACAAAATGACACCTGCCGATCAAATCCTCTCTGTTTATAACAAGATGATAATTTACAAAGACAGCCGCCTTGTTCAAGTATGAAATATATCTTTATGTGGACATCCTTTCTAACACGTCTTATGTATTTCATTTGTGATCACTGTTTCGACAACAGTACAGTGAGTTAACAAGAAGTAAATGCCTTGAGGTGGATGTTGAAAATAAAAACACAATGTATGTAGTGTAGTTTCAATTACATAATATGCCTCACAAATGCTCCAAGCCTAGAAATGTTTTATCTCATTTGTAGGAAAAGGTCTTGCAACTGTTAATCACTCTTGAGGATCGATTCCTTGAAAATTTTAAAATGAGAGGAAAACCATGTGACATGCTCATAAAATTCCTCCAAACAGAGATTCAAACTCAAAACTAGGAGCTTCGGTACCCTTTTGTAATAATAAATTGAATTGTGTGAAAGCACCCTTTCTTGTAACATTGTTCCTTCACAATTATGTCAGCTGGCCAGCCAAAATTTGAACATGAAGTCAACATCAAAATTAAGCATGAACCTGAACACAGTGCAACTTGAGTTGTATTACTATACCCTTTATTATACTTTCCAAAACATTTGGCTTAGCCCACAACAACAGTACTACTGTAGCAAACATTATGCTTACACTGAATTATTCCCCTTTAAGTTCATGACACCATTTCACAATACAAAAAAAAACCAATTGTATTTAGGAAATAAATATTAAGTTTGAGCGATATACCATCAAATAAATCACGATTTCGAGTTCAGTTGCCTATTATTATCATAAAGGCAATAGGCTCCATAAATTAGTTGTTTCAAAAAAATAGTCAGAGCATTTGAATTACACTAAACAGATAATAGATATAATTATATATATTTCAAGATCATTTATGTAATTATTGTTTAATTTCTAAGCAAACAAATAATTTTTTTTACAATTATAAGAGTCAAGAAGCTCTGACGAAAAATCATATCTCAAATTTTAATATCGCTGTGTACATCCGCTTGGAACACATTACACTACTGATGTTAAGACAAAATCAAATGCTCTACCTAAATATGTCTAAATCTTTCATATTTTGGAGGAGTAGTGATGAGGTCGTTAGAGTGATGGACTCCCTATCCAAAGGTCACTTGTTCGAATCCTATCAGATGGTGAGAGACTGTAGTGACTTTCCATATTTCACACTTATGGCACAAGTCCTGAACCCAGGAAACAATCATCAAGTGTGTTTGATCTAAGTTGCCAATCAATGTAAACTAAACAAGGCAGTCTGAAGGACAGCTAAATTCCCTTCCGCAGCAGACATGAATGTGTACTTCTTGACATTTAACCAACCATGACCTTGATGTTGTGCCATGCATATTATAAGCACATAGTCTCATAATTGATAGTAATTATTTGTGTCAAGTTATTTAAAATCTTCCATAAAGTCAAAAAGTTACAGAGAACATTTAACCTTGACCTTGGAGGTAGCAACCTGGGTTCTGCACATCGTGTCATAGTGGTGATCATTTGTGCAAAGTAATTAAAAAACTTTTCGTAAGCCAAGTTAGTAAGTTATAGAGCGGACGTGAAATGTGGATATTTGACCATTGACTGTGACCTTGACCTTGTGGGTAGCAAACAAGTTATTGTGCTCTGCACGTCGTCTCATAATGGTGATCACTTGTGCCAAGATATTTCAAAACAATTTCAGCGATTTAAAAGTTATGGAGCAGACACGAAATGTAGACTTTTTAACACTTGACCTTTAAGTGTGACCTTGACCTTGGGGGTAGCAACCCAATAATTGTGCTCTGCATGGCGTCTCATAATGGTGATCACTTGTGCCAAGTTATTTCAAAAAATTTTCAGTGATTTAAAAGTTATGAAGTGGACACGAAAGTGTTACGGACAGACGGAAGGACTGACAGACTGAGGCCATTCCTATAATCCCTTCCCCGCTTTGCGAAAGGGGATTAATAAGTTTGAACTAAAATTTGTACTTCAATAATATCATAATATTGTACTTAACTAACCATGCCAATGCTTTAAAATCTTGATTGCAAAGATCCTTAGACCTTTATAGCTGACAGCCAAGTGCTTCCTTTATAAGAATGGATTACCAAAGGAATGTAATTAAACTTCTTGGAGTTTGTGCCTTCATTTTGTTCATCTAAGAAAAGATCTTGAAAAAATGCCTGATACTTGAAAAAAGGTGTGTGCTTTATATTTAAAACGGATGGGAGAGTTCAAAGTTACATTGCAATAAGATTAACAACTAAATTCCCAGATAAGAAATGATTAAATGTTAATGATAAAGGGAATGCATAATTATGTAACAAATACTGACAAAAATCCTTCTAAGCAACTTAATTAACATAGTAAAGAGATTTTTCCTAATTCCTTTTCATAAAGCTCATTTATTATGGGCAAAGTACTCAGTCACACATTAAGGGAGTGTATAAATAAATTACAGAGTTAAAATCATGGTTTTGCTAGATGCTAACAATACTGACATGTCTAGTTTTCAAAATTTCTAGTTAATATCAAGAACTGACTTCATTTACAATACGAAAGTAACAGATGCCTGGTTTTCTACTTGATAAAGCATTTACGGCGCCATTTATTGCTGTTTTAGCAACCTTCAGGACAATAGCACTTTAACTAGGCACTGTGAAATAAGATGTTGATGTCAATTCAGTCTGTTGTTTCTATGAATTTTGTCCTCTAACAGTCAGTCATATTGGGCAGGCAGTGTATATAACCATCTTTCCTGGTAAGGACCAGTACTAGACTCTTATTCTCTATTTAAACTGCCCACATGCTCACACTAATGGAAATGGCTTCTTCCTTTGGAACTGACCTAAGCATACAATTGGATTGGCATTACTATTGCAGAATTTAGTAGCAGTTGCTGATGCCAATAAAACATGTTCAATAGAATAATACAGATTAATATAATAACATAAATAAATTTAAAACAAAATCTTCAATTTGTAGGTAAATGGTCTAACCACAAAACCAATGCAGTAGTAAGCTAAAGCATCTGTTTCTCACAAGTGCCAATCACTTTACATTTAGTTTGTCACACACTATATGTCACTGAATGAAGGTTTCCACCTCGCTTTTCATTATGCTCTTCTGGACTAAAATATTTACTTTTGGTTGTGTTTGTAAACTATACAGTCCAAATGCAATCAAATGATCACAACAAACAAAACATTCTTTATTCACTCTTGTACTTTTTGCTAGTACAGACAGATAAGACACATTGAAAAATGCAACACTATGCAAAAAGATCGGGTCATTTGCAGATTCGAAGATCATCACTTTTCAAATGTATCTTGAAATTAGAAATCATTAAGGTTATGTGTACAGGAAGAGCATTCAAAATGAGCTAAACATTCTATATCTTTTTGCACCATGTATTCTTGTAATTATTTGGACATACAGTCCAACCTCCACCAACGTCACCTCCAACGAATGACATCCTCTTTCCAATGGCATTTCAATTTCCTCCCGTTTTTACCTCTCACGAACGACACCTCTAAACAATGAGCAACGGCACTTTATTTTCTCCCAAACGACATCTGAAAAACTCCCACGTACAACAATAGTACATAAACTTCAGACTCGATTTCCAAAAACACAATCATGTGCGTGTATAAAGTCTTGAAGTTGATTAATTTACATGGTCACTGGCTGGTACTCTAGCCATTACTTGAATAAATATTTAAGCAAACATCAACTTGGGAACCAAGTGAGTGATGGAATCTGATGGCCATTTTTAGTAACTAGAAAGATAAAGAAGTTGCAAACACTGTGAGATCTGGGCTTATTATCCAATTTATTAAAGAAACAAACAATGACGGTGTGAACTAATGCCTCTGTTTGGCTTTTTGTGCAGGTACTTTAATTACACATGTTGAAGTTTTTTTGTTGATTTGCCGGCTTTGTTCTTTGCTAAGATTGCTAAACATTAAAATGTAAGAATTTGTGGGTAATTAATATTAGGGGATATAGTAATGACAGAAACAAGAATATTGAAAAATCTAATTCGAAAGATACAATTAACAAATTATATGTTTAATGAAGTATTTCAATAATGTAACATGGAAATAAAGAAAATATAGCCAAATCTTGAAATTTTAAATAAAAGAAGAGTGGGTCTAGTCATCCTTTGGGTTACAGAACATTATAACTTTGAACTTAAGAGTCCATAAATCAAGACTAATTGAACCTCCCTAGAACGACAACCTCTCTACATCAAATAATTTTACCTGATGTGAATGGTGTTCGCTCTTGGGAGGCTAGACTGTACCATCATTATAAAAGATAATCTCACCTGCATTTTGGTAACCACGTATAAGTATGATATTGCTCATAAAAATTAATTCCATAAACTTTTCCTGTAAACTGCAACTTTCAATCCAGTCATATTCATCCATTTAAATATAACATTATTGTTTGTGGCAAAAGTTTAGTGGGAAAAAAACAGTATATCAGATCATATACTACAATTAAGTTACTTTTTATAGATAAACTTTTGACAAAAAATTTCTTATCTCAAAAAAGCAAATTAGTCTTTTCAACAAAATATCAACAATGCAATTAAAAATCCACTTTTCTGTTTTAAAATAGTCAGTCAAACTTTCAATACTGCCCCAAACTGTTATACATTGTATTACCATACTTACTCTATTTTAATACTTACTCGTGTCATGTATAATTGTATTATTACTGGGTCCAATACAAAGATATATGATTTACATGTATATGTATAAAGATGAGTATACAGCTAGAAAAGTCATACTGGACGAGTTGTTAGTGTTAATAAAATGACAATGTTAGTTCTATATACAACCTCTCAATTACTACAGCTATTTCACAATTTACATGGTACATAATTAAATACAAATTTCAAACTAACCTAAAATTATTCAACATTTGGTTGTTGTTGTTGTTGTTGATGATGAAACCTGACTGCTTTATAATTATAAAATCTGTATCAACTTTTATAATAACTATGGTACAAGAGTATAATTACAGATCTCTAATCACCAGTCACACATTAATTATTCAGACTTAATTAAGTCAGTTTCAATGATTTCTAATACAGGTAAGGTCAACACAGATAGTCTGGTGCAAGTGCATACAGTGGTCGCAACTGTAAATTATGCTGAATTCAAAGAAATGAAAAAAAAAAGTATAACAATTTATGGTGTGTTTCAGTAACTGTTAAAACATTCAAAGTTGCTTTGAATCAAAGACAAAATACATCTTCCAAGAGATTTGGATGTGCAGACAGAATTCACACCATATTATAAATTGTTCAGATATCCTTACTATAAAAGTTCTCTTCCTTACCTCTGCTTTCGGTGCATCGAACAATTTAATAATTTGCTATTACTGCCTGGAGATTTTTTTCATTCCAACTACCTTGCAAATGAAGAATTAAGAAATAAAAACAGTAAGTTAGTGTTTAATTATGAAAGAATTCTTCATCATCAATTTTATTAAAAGGATATTCGAACATTTCCTGCTTTTGTTTTTTGTTCCAGAAATGATGTGTACCCATGAACCTGTTGTACCTATCAGGAGCATGATGTCTGTTTCATGAATTTTGGGCTACATCAATGGTCTGGTGGTTTCCCACAGGACCAATAAATCACAACTAAAAATACTGCCTTTCAGACCAGACATTAAACAGAGGTCTTATAGGGCTGTGTGTCTGCAAGCATGTAAAAGAACCAGGAATTTCTCTTTACTATGCATAATTATGTAGTCTTGAAATTAAAAAAAATCTTGAACTCAACATGATATTAGCCAATCAAATGATTTGATAACCTACAAAGAACAAACTGAATACAAAGTCATCATGATTTTTATTGTTTAACATTAATTACTCTTTGTTCAAACAGGTCAGTTTAACAAACTGATACAGCATGTTTTTTTGACATTGTAAAATTGTTGTCATCTGTTGCTGGTGGAGGGTGAATTTGTATGGCAATTACAGAGTTAGATCAAAACATACCATGTACATGCTTTCATCATTAGAAATAGACCTCTTACATCAGTACAATGTCAGAATACAAGTCATAAAATTGTCAAACATTTCTTGTAATACCATACAAGGGCTAATCAACTTTTGTTTATGAGAATTTTTCATTTTTTCCAGCCATTTTTATTCTCCTAAAGCTTTTCATTTTGTCCATGATATAGGCTCATGAATCAGGCACAGACTTTTAATGCTTCACAATTTTTTCTACAATTACCAACCAAATACTCATTCTGTCAGTAAATTTACCTTCATTAATATAAAATCAAGCAAGTTCTGTAATCTATTTAATTTTTGCATGTAACTTGTGACAAAACAGTAAAAATAGAATATTCACAAAAAATTAACAATCCTGCTACATTACACACAAAAGGCAGGATTAAAAAAAGTTAATGAAATCAAATACCAACCTCATCGACCAGCTTGTGCTAGTATTTTCCTATTCTTCAATTCACTTAACTCTACATTCAACTTGAAAATATGGGCGAGCCAGTTCACTGTGTGGAAATAATTTCTCTGTAAAGTAATAGTCCCAGCCCCATCCATTTCTGGATCAGTATCAAATCAAGCACATTAGACCAAGACTGATTAATTCAATGTAATAAGATACACTTAACGCTATAAAAGTTCTTTCCACGACAATCGGTGATCAGTATTCTTAATTAAATAAGAATGCCACATGGGTCCTTAATCACCCACCTGCAATTTGACTGAAATTTGAATTATGCATGTTTAAGTTCAAACTAACCACACTGGTGCTTTTACAAACAAATTTCAGCCACACTGTAATAAAAAAAAACCATTATTTCTGATAAAGATAGCAGAACTTTATGACAAGTTTGGGACTATCATTTGTACAGCAAAATTTGTCATATTTTGTGACAGTAGTGACTTGTTCATTCCAGAATAAAGAACTAGCGTAATTTAGGCAATTTTAGAACTGGCTGAAGCTAGCTATCTCTGGTCATAGTGCAAATATACAGTATTGCCAGGCCCAATAAAACTACATCAACAATGAGAAATGGTTTGATATGTTCTGGGAAGAGCATGTACTATATATTTAGCCCAAGATATTAAGATATGTTACAGGAATTCATGTTTAGATGAAAAATTTGGAAGTTGTTCACCAAACTCATAACAACTTTGGAGTCGTTCCAGACAGACACCTGCAACAAGATTTCTAAATCCATCTCAGAAGCTCAGTCAATCCAATAGCAAAAGGTGCATCTTAAAATTTATTTTTGCAACTTACAAATGCAGAAATATAAATCTATTCTGTTTTTTTTTGTCAAGAAATTTGTCTTCGTTCATTTAGTGACACTGGCATTGCATTTAACACAACGTACAGGCTGTAGACTTGTATTAAGAAAACCATCCAGTTTTAAAGCGGGTGACCTTGTCAGTTTCTCTGAGGGTGGGTGTAAGTGAAAGACCTCACATGCTGCAAACTTTTTCTTCCAAGAGAAATAAAGTAAAAAGTGCTTAAAATCAGCCAAAGAAAAGCATTTTTTGTTGTTGTAAAACGCACTTTCTCAATGTGGAGAAAATAGTTTAAAAAAATAAAATTTCAGCAGAATCTCTCAAAATCAACCTAGGAATTGGTACTGTATTTTAACCCCTTAAAAACCGATTGTGATGTATCATTTCTCATAGACTTACCTTGCAATTTTCCATGTCTAGTGAATTCCATTTTTTGGAAAAAGGTAACTCAATTTTTGGTATCAAACCAGTTAAGCCAACTTTTGTTTTTCACTGAAGTACTAAAATCCATGAATACTCCCCAATCAATGCAACAATCAGTTCTAGCATTAGAAACTTTGTTTAAAATATGTTTTAACACAGTATTATAGAAAGTATGAATAATAATTGTGACACAATAATACAACTTGCTACAAATCTTCATGTAATAACAATTATATCAAAAAAGAATAAATCGATGTATTTCTATTTTTCCCACACGGAAAATCACCTGACATGAAACAACGCCCTTCCAGCTAAATCTGACATGCAAATTTGGTTACCATGACAACATTAATTTCACCTGTAAAAGGATGCTTTCTAGTGACAAAAGCAAATATTGGAAGTATTGAAACTAGTGTATTGGAAATCTACAAAGAACCAAGAAAAGTAAATCATGTATACTTAAAATGAGTTGTGACATAGTTAATATTCCTGGTAATGTCCACCATGTACAAATCACATAAGCTATTACTTAGGATACAACCATTTTCAGAGGAACTTTTCTTCAGTTAAACAGTACGATGAAATAGAAGTGTTCACCCATATATATTTGCAAAATAAGTGAGCCAAGTTCTTATTTTCTGTCTTAGGTTGACCAATTTTCAGTACTTTCTTTACCATTATTCCTGGGCTAGAACTGTACCCATTTTCCACATTGAACTATTCTCATTTTTCCTCACTCATGCGTGTTGATTGAAAGGCATATATAACTAAGTGAGATGTTTCACCATTATATTTTTGCTCCAAAAAAGGTTTTCCTAACAAATATTTATTGTTCATAGACAAATATTGTAAAATTTGTTTTTATACGAAGAAACACAACACAACAACTGTCTGAAGACAAAATATTATAATCAGCAAATCCAATATACTATTTCAATTATGTACATTATCACCTATAAATATATATAAATATTATATATTATGTAAAACTAGCTAAAATATGCCAATCCTGAAAAAATGTAGTGGATTTTCACACATGTTACGTAAATTGTAACTGGAAATACATATCACTTGCACTAAAAATTTGTTTTTTTTTAAAAAAAAACCCAGAGAGTTAGTGTTAATAGCAAGGGTTATTTGTAAACTTCTCAAAATTATCAAAAAATGTCTTTATCTATCTATCTTTACATGCTATAAATACATGGATGTAAGTGAAACGAATGTATCCTCAAAATCTTTTAACAAGTGTGCAACTGTCTCATTTTCCTACTTTGATTATTTTGGTAACATAATTTTATGTATCTTTTCCTTGTACTGAAGTTTTACTTACATTTCTATTTTTCTTTACTCCCAATCCATTAACAAGCCTTAAAATGTTACTAGTAAAAACTACTATTTTAAAAACGTTTCTATTGCTTTCTAGACCATGAACAGTTAGTTGCCTTTCCATAGAAATAGAAATGAATGAAAAACACTGAATGAAAAAAAAAATGTTGTGAATTCAAGAACTGTTGACCAAAATGTTCAAAAATGAAGAAAAAAATATAATAGAATAAGAAGAAAACTTTGAGCTTGTAACAACCGTATTGTAAAGGTAAAATTTAATGGCAAGTATATTGAAGTAGCTGCCTAACATATGATAGCAAGACCAGTTTGTCAAATATAACAAAGAGACACACATTCCCCACCTCCTTGTTTTTACATGGCTTTAACTGCCTGCTTCAAAAAATGGAAAATGATATAAAATTGTTTAGAATTATGACAAAAAAAGAAGTAACTCTAAAATTATTGGAATTCATGAAATATTTTTAAAAATTTTGAATATAGACATGTATACAATGAAAAATACCACAACAATACATGAAATTAAAGAACAACAATAACAAATAAACCATTCCTGAAACAGACAAAATGCACCAAAAAAATAAAACAAAAAAACATAAATAATACTGTACAATACAATAATACCCTACAACAGAAATAAAGGCATGAATCACAGAAAGGGAATAAAAGAGTTTGTAACAATTATAATTGGTAACACAACAAACAAATGGATAAACAACAAATGTTAATGGAGTATTATCATTACAACAAACTAAAAAGCACTACAGGTAACTAACAATGTTCAGTTAATATTTGAACAGAAATTTCTTAAAGTTCTATCTGTGTTTCAAAATGACCATTATGGTCAAAGTAATTGCTTATAACACAGTAAATGTTCAGATATCATATAAATTGGACTTTAACAAAGACTTTTATTCCTTTCTTAAAATGTAAATTAAAGAAAAGAATAAATAAAATATACCTTTATTATTGATTTACATGAAAGGGGCAGGCCAGACCAAAACATTTTTACAATATTCAACTTTGAACTGTGGGAGGAAAACTTATTTTGCATAAGAACATATAAACATGTGTAAGTAAAAAGACTGGCACACCTCCATAAAACTCCCATCCTGTCATCCTGAGTTTTGGGAAGTATTCTTATACAGTCTTATTGTACTGATTTCTGTTAAAATATCTTTATCACCCCCAGTTTTAAAAACCAGGAGGAACACAATTTGTTTTTCAAAGAGTACATATCAGTCCAAATTAACTTCTTTAAAACATAAGGTGACTTCGACCACTATAATATAACTTTTAACAGGAAATACTGCAATGTTATATGTTATAGTGTTACAGGTAACAGCGAAATTAATTATGAAAACAAATGCACTGGAACAGACAAGACTTTGTAGAGTAGTAACAGCACTGATTCTCAAATATCTGAGATAGAGAACAGATTCTGTATATTAAAGTTCTTCTGTATATCTAAACTGTCTCCTTTCTATCACAGGAAATCAGGAACTCAGATTCTGGGTGCAGTACACCAACTAAATGCTTCAAACTCTGTAAAAAAAAGAAAAAAATGGCATCAGGGGAAGTAATTCTTGTAAGACAATCATTTTGTTGAGACATTATACAATATATGACTATATTAAATATGTAAAATACAAAAAATAACACTAGATTTCAGACATTTAGACATATCCTTAGGTTTGTACTCAAACAAGAAGACTGTATACTCAAATCTGTTGCTATAACAAATATATGTGGGTTAATTTTGGTTCTATTCTGTGCCGTCCAAGAGCATTTCAGCTGAGCATGCTGAAACGATCATTCCTGAGCAGGACTAACTCAGGACTACCATGCTCCTTAATAAGATACTGGTTTCTTAAATTAGGTCAGATGGGTTGCCAAGGTCAAATTCACAGCTTCCAGTGAGAGGTTACAATGAAATGTTAAATTTAACCTATCACTTCACATTTTAAATGAGCCAAAACTTCTCAACTTGAAAATCATTTTTATCAAAAAAGGGCAATTTATCATAATAAATGAAAGCAGCTGTAATCCCGTGACAGTAGAGCTTAACAAAATACATGAGGTGATCGAGACCACATGACAGCAAAGATCAATGGTTAGTTTTCACACAGTTGGACCATTGTTTTAAGATTGACAAGTATGAAACCCAGATACTTACTGGGGTTGGTGCATTACTGTATACACTACATTTGTACTTAAGGAGAAATATGGCTGCAAATGTCTGTATACTCATCATACCAAACCACCTGAAAATAACAAACCATGATTGTACTATGTATACAAAAGTTGTTGTAACAAAAAGACGCATGTGGCAAGTCCACTTGTTATATATTTTCAGCAACTGCAAAACATGCTGCCACATGACTTTAATTGGTGAACTTGAAAAAGATTAGCAATTTCTGCCAGTGTCTGAATTTCATTCTATGCTACTTAGACCTCAGTGGCCCTGTCATCTTTAGCACCAAGAAAAAAGTGACACAGTCACAAACTCTCTGCTCAGAGGTTGTTGGTCTGACTTATATAAGTTGCAGTTCACATTTCAATGTGTAAACTGTGTATTAAGTTCCTGGAAGGAGATTCTGACAACACCTGATACATTTACATGGCAATAACTGATATATAATAGTGAAACCTAAACTTCTACATCATCCTGAACTAAGATTATTTACCATTTACAACATAATTACCTTCCAGGACACTGGTATCTACCACCCCCAAATGCCACAAAGCCATGCTTGTCTATGCTTGAGTTCTCCCATCTCTCCGGCTGGAATGTCTCGGGCTCTGGAAAGTACCTCTCATCCCGATGACTCCAGTAAGGGGAAATTAACACCATTGTACCGGCCTTAATATCATAACCCTGTCAAAGAAACATCTGATATGAAATTTTCATTCTGAGCACTTATAAAAAAATCATTTGCACACTTGGGCCTCAACCTTTGAGGGTTTTAAGAACCTATTTTAATATGTTTTCACTTCAGGATTATGATTTGATTTCAGAAAATTTCATTCAATTAAATCTACAAACCATTGGAGAACAATTAACCATGTTTTGTATTCTACTTTTCAACCATAAAATAACTTTGTTCATATATATTTCAGACAATGGTCACTTATACTTTATCATGTAATCATTTAGAATTTATTCATTTCACACTTATTGAGAAACGTGCAAATTGTATTACTCCTTCTTAGTGACTGGTTCCTTGCTTCATGCAAGTACTTGCCCAAAAAGTGAGATTCAAACAAGCAACCTCCAGATCTGGAGTCCAACATTCCACCCCCAAAACACTTTTCCTTCATATTATTTACTACCGGTATTTATCATAAAAATGGTTTCAGAATAATGCAGCATACAAAAATCAAGTAATTAGTATTAACTTAAAAAACAACTACACAATTCTATCAGATGCAGATAACAACCAAGCCATTACATTTTATTGTAAGGACAGTTGCTTCCCTTGAATACTGTATGGCAGTTACCTCCCTAGTACAACAGATTCATACATGCCGTTAAGGGTTGGTTCATTAACGGGAGATTTGTGGAAAATCGCCGGGTTTTTGGACATCATAATGGGGTAAAAAAAAAAAAAAAAAAAAAAAAAAAAAAAAAAAAAAAAAAAAAAAAAAAAAAAAAAAAACGTTCGGTCGTATGAGGACGAGTATATCTGATCGCCTGTCCTGCAGAACGAGTGCAAACACTCACTGCAAGAAATATACCGATGGAAGTGTATATTATAACGTCACAGTTTACCGACAGTAACTCTCCATGTAGATGTAGATGTGATACGCTGTCAAAACGAAACCGGAAGCGTGAGTAAGGGGGAGCACTGCGCCTTTTTAACCACACAGTACCGTTGATCTTTTTTCTCCTAGGTCTAGGTGATGGTGATGCAGGACGAGTAGAAATTTTGGTCACTCGTCGTCGTCACTAAATGAAAAATTTGTTCCTTGGATTGATACGTACAAAAGACTTCCGAATACAAAATAATTGCCTACCACCTTCTGTTTTATTTACACATTGACGCAGTGTGTAACTGCATAAAATTAAAAAAATACTCAATTACTCAATTTCCAAACATCAAACAGTATGGAGCATAAAAAACGCACCGCTAATTCAGCTCAAAAGTAACTGTGTAAAGGTCGTTCATCTTTCAACTGACTTCAAAGGAGCCGACTTCTACGAACACGTGGGCTGACGTAGTGCTATATGCAAACATTAGGCTAAAGGATTTCATTTGTTAATTCGAAGGCACCGACAGAAGCTATCAATTATCGAACTTGTTTTTCACGGTCATTTGGTCTTTGACAAGTTTATTAGGGTGTCATTGCAACGGATTAGCGAGGTGTGATATACACAGACGGTCCGGGACTTATGTTGTGGATTCGTTTTTAGCAGATTTTTATACTGTCTGGATTCAACGAATTTTATAATTTTTTTTTCTTTCAAGGCTAAACGTTGATTTATCGGGAGATTTGGGTGCTTCGCCGGGGCGCCGGGGTAAGGGTCTTAATATCGGGAGAACCCGGCGAGTAACGGGAGAACGGCATGTATGAACAGATTCTTTTGATGAAACAAATTTTATGGTAGGTTACTTCCCTTGTACTAACCTTTATTTTTGTATCTTTGATAACTTTCCTGCCAATGATCCCTTCCCCTCTGAGCCGAATTGTTTCATAGACACACTGTCTTAGATAGGTGAGTTTCTTCAGGTCTTCTTCTTGTATTTCACCATGAAATCCCTCTGAATATGCAGAAATGAAGAATTTGTATTGAAATGTAGGAATTGCACAAGAGGTAGGAGTGAAGAAACTTGACACAGGTATCTCTATTTTTAAATTTACAATAATAATTTTTATTACAAAAGCATAAGAACAGTTTTAATGATACAAGACTAAAAACCAATACCGGTAATTTGCATTAAATTTAGGTCTGTTTATCTTTTTTTAACTGGAATTAAAAAAGTAAGAAAAAAACATACATGTATGATGCTCGATTTTACATTTTATCCTGGTACAAGACATTTTCAAGCTCGAAGGATAATAAATACAAGGAAAAATAGGACCATATTAAATGTTGTTTGCAGAAAATGGAACTATTCTGTAAATGTTCTGTTACCTTGGTTTTCTCCAAATACTTCCTTCAGCTCCTGCAATACTTTTTCCTTCACTCTGTCATTGGTTAAAATAAACATTACCACCCAATAAGCAGCCTGAAAAAAATAAAGCAAAATTTCACAGAAATTTATCATTTTATACAATATTTTGACAGGAAATCAGGACAAGATTTTATTTAAATTTCAAGTTTTTATATCTGTAAGCAAGTAAACTGAAACAAGATTTACTATACTAAGCAGCACTTTTGCCTAAAATGTATGACATCTGTTAAACCTCAAGATAAATCAAAGTCGACTTAAAATTAATAGGATTCACCCACATACAGAGCATTTTTCTTTCAAATTCAAGGTTCATGACTGATGAAGCCTGACTCAGACTCAAATGCATAGCAACATGACAATTTGTTTGTATGTTTCTTATTCTGATTATAAATATCTAATTTTCTATGGCTGACTCAGTCTCATTCCCATAACAACAGGCACATCATTGAGCAATGTCATACCCCACAAAGGTCAGTGTACTTACTGGCACCGAATTAGCAATGGATGAAAACATGACAAGCATTCCATACTTGTGAGTCACCGAGTCACCTTCCAGACGCTCCCATAATGCATCTATCAGGTTCTGAAAATAATAAAAGTTCTTCTTTTAATAGTGGACATAAGAATTAAGGACTAGATTCATAAATTAATAAACAATTGAAATAATAGAATAATAACAGATCTTACTAAATTTCTTTTTTCATCTCTTTTGTTGCAATCTTAAACTGTCATCGTGCTAAATATTTAAACTGGACTTGTCCATCTTTTAATTAAGACAGTTAAACTGTTTATGGGGATGTTTATTGAAAATTTACTGAATAAATGTTGAACAGTGCAGACCATGATTAGACTGCATGGAAGTGCAAGCTGATTTTGGTCTACACTAAATGCAAAGGTAGTCAGTTGCCTACAGCAGGGTAAAGGGTTAAATACTTTGTATATACCAAAATTGCACAAAAAAAAGAAAACAAAAAATATTTCATTCTTGTCTCTTAAAAGAGATTTTTGTACAAAAGGCAATTTAAAACTATTTAATGCTGGTTCCAATTTAAGACAAAATGTCAGAAGTATTTTAAACTTTTAAAAAATAATTTATGCTCATGAATGAATAACAGGACGGGATATAAAGATGAATGATTATCAAGACCCCTAGAGATATAGACATTTTCCCAACAAGTGATAACAAGAGATGATGGTAAAAGGGAGTAAAAAAAATATTTGAATACAACTGTTTATTCAATTAGAAAAATTATTCAGCAGTACTTCAAATTCAATGTAGATATTTTAAAGTACCTACCCACTCAATAATTAAAATCCTTTGAAAGTGTTAGCACACTGACTCAATGACTTAGGAGAAATAAACAGAGACCATAGTAACAAAGTGATATAAAAAGCTTTTCTGATGTTACATTACCCCCTAGATCGAATATTGTGAAATGCTATGACGTAGTAACTACCTGTTTAGCTAAGTGGGAAGTTTGTCCTCTCATCTGTTTCAGTGTCAGTTCTATTCTTTGCAGGAAGTACTTCTTTGCTGCGGCCCATTTTGGCATAAATATGGACGGCAGTTTCAGCCCAAGCTCAAAACTTTCATCAAAAACTTTAAACTGCTTAAGAAACTCTTCATAATCTGCCTGAAATGGGTTTGAAGATACACAGATTATAACATACATTTTCTAAGACAAAAAGAAAAAAAAACTTTCTAGTACATTTTGAAAACTTATCTGGACTTAACATTTACTTAATCAATACCAATTCAGTGAGAGATAACTGTAATTAAGGTGTCAGTAGTTTTGACCCTGCACAACTCAACTGAAAAACAAATCCAAATTTTACAGAATTTTCTTCATCAAAGCATTCAATAAAATGTTTTACCTCATTGTGGACAAGAGGGTTTCCCTCCCCAAACAGCGTGTTTAGAATTGAAGCATACATGCATTTACGGGTAATTACCATCAGATCTTCTTGGCCTGCAACAAGGGAAAATAATTACAGATACCATCAACCAGCAATGACCTTGAAAAAGACTAGTCATTTTTTTTTTTTGTCAACCTTCACCTTACAAGGTCAATCAAAGCTGACGTCATGTCGTAAAGTCTAGAAACCTCTATGACCCTGTACTTTTAATAGATCGGAGGACTTAACAAGCATGTCATAAATGATTTATGTTTGAGATTACTCTTTAAATAGAATCCAAATCTCATTATTATCTTTAGCTAAAAGCTTATCTAACAAAAGCATTCATTTCATTGATATTTTTTGTCAAGTACCACCCTTTGTGACGTCAATGAATTTAATCTCAAGCAATCAATAATCAAATTTGAAAGACGTCTAGTATACCAGATCATGAAATCTATAAAAGATCTGATAGTAAATTCTTTATCTATTTTCATAAATAAGTCAATGTCCTGAGTGAATAATAATTCAGCAGTTTTATATGTTAATTAACGAATAGTGCAACAGTTCAAAAGTACATTTTTCTCTGCCTTTTCGCATAGGTGATGTCTTATGCAGATGGGTGCTGAGCTATCATTTCTTATGGAGTCCAAAACTGGACATCAATTCCCTTGACCTAAGGTCAAAACTTCTCATATAAGAAGTGAAGTTGGCAGTAACTGATATAAGTGGTGTTTATGTCAGTAATCTCGACCATTCGAGCAAAGAGAACCTCAGCTAAATGAAATAACTATTATACATTCAATGTTATGGCTCTTATGTTTTTGCTATACATACAATGTTTTGGTTCTTATGTTTTTGCTATACATTCAATGTTATGGTTCTTATGTATTTTGCTATACATTCAATGTTTTGGTTCTTATGTTTTTGCTATACATTCAATGTTTTGGTTCTTATGTTTTTGCTATACATTCAATGTTATGGTTCTTATGTATTTTGCTATACATTCAATGTTTTGGTTCTTATGTTTTTGCTATACATTCAATGTTATGGCTCTTATGTTTTTGCTATACATTCAATGTTTTGGTTCTTATGTTTTTGCTATACATACAATGTTATGGCTCTTATGTTTTTGCTATACATTCAATGTTATGGTTCTTATGTTTTTGCTATACATTCAATGTTATGGTTCTTATGTATTTGCTATACATTAATCTTATGCTCTGACAAAAGACCCAGTGAAAAACAAGATATGTGAATATGTTCAATTTAGTCAAATCTATTAATTATTTGAGACACACTTAAATCATCAGTGCTCTGTGGGGAAAAGTTTGTAACATGCATAAAATTTCTTCTCCTTATTAAATTTTATCACTTTTAAAAATGACTCAGTCAAGATATTAATCATCTTGCTGGCTTTCAAAAAATAATGGAAAAACCCTGACTTGAGCACTGAACTGTTTTTGGAAGTTTAATAAGTAAATTCTCAGCGACATGGCATCTCATAACCATACAAGGAAATAACATTAGAAAAATAAAAAAGAAATGTGTTTAAACATCCCAAATATGGTAGTACCTTTAAAAACTCCAAAAATGGTAGTAACTCAGCTACAAAGCAAAAGCATATAATGGAGGCATGAGCATTTATTCCTGATTGGTTAACCTTGAAAGTTTAAGGTTAGCGCCACCTAGGATAGCTTCGTGCATGGGCTTTTCCCAGAAACTGCCATGGTATTAACTATTTATAGCAATTTTCCACATATATACAGTATGTACTGCACATTCAAATCCTTATATGGCAGTTCTAACTGTGTACACTTAAAAATCGATGAGATAAATATTACTTGTTGGCAATACATATCTTTGACATATTTAATGATTCTATACATGTAAAAGATATTAGGAAAACCTCATCTGCCCTGACCCAGTACCAATAAATCCTTGTATTTAAGAATTTGGTGACACTGCACAAATGGTACATACAAAAAAAAGGTATTGGTTACTATTGTTTATTTAATAATAGGCAGAATCTTTTTAATGTACAAGACTTCTTTTTCAGTCTGAAGTCAGATATCTGATGTACCTTTCCTTTGAATATAATGAATTTATAAATATCTGCCCTCCCGCAGATCTAATAACCTATTTCTTAAACAACGACACAGACAACTCATGGTCTATTCATTCAAAGAATACAGAGATTCAGATCTTAATTTTAAATAAGGACTAGAGTATACTGTACCTAAAAAGCTTTTTTTCCATAAAATAGCTTAACACAATGGTACAATTTATGAAGCACATTATTAAATCTGTTGCATTATTCAAAAGGTGAGATGTCTGTTGTGGTATCATTTTAAGCCAACCAAGCTAGTATGCCTTGTTTAGTATTTACTGTAAAATTCATACCCTGAAATACTGCATAACAATGACACGTTATGTTGTGAATCAGCAGAGGAACAGGGTATTATAAACACTTTTCCGGAGTGGCAATACCGTAACAGTGAACATAATTAAGAACTGGTTTAACAACTCTGAATATGATCTTCCATTAGTGTATGGTTCATATTTTCCAAATACTTACATTTTCAAGTGTTCACATATATGGGATGCAACTTTTTGGAGAGGTGTATACTTTAATAAACTAAGCAATACTAAAAATAAGACAAATATTGAATAGGCTTGCTAGCAATAATCTGTCACAATATCATATTTAAGAATGGAAGGTATGACGTATTTATGGGTTAGTAAACAAAATGCAGTCAAGGCTGCAGGCGATTGTTTGATCACGTGTACATTCTGTCAGGTACGCAAATAATGAATGCATGCTAAATACACAAGTCAAAGGGATTTTTCAAGTTTGCTTTAGGAATTTAACAATGGCTCTACAAAACTCCTCTTTACTTCAAGCTACACAAATATTTTGAGATAAAATTTTAATAACATGTCAATCAATCTCATAAAGGTGAAAGAAAATGTCTTTGTGATTTTGATTTATAATTTATACACTGTTTAAAAGTACCACTAGCAGAGCTGTTGTCAATAAATATTAAACAAAACTTCATTAAATCCAAAACATAGAACTATCCCTGTACATTTTTAATTGACAAGTCATGGAAAAAATAGGACACAAAAAGTCATAAGCTTAATGTTATATTAGGTTCAAATTGGTTTAAACAAAGTTGTACTTGCATGTTTCTTTTTATTACAAAATAAACAAAGTATTTCAGATACTGGATCAAAACCTGCAGAATTCAGTTATACCTTTTCATTTGAGCCATTATGATAAATAATAATGATAACAATGCTACTTCTAAATATTATCATTATTATAATTATTGTTTTTACAAAGGAGACTTGTAAAATGCATTTAAAAAGTATGTCAGATTGGCAATATAATTATCTACTTTTCTGACATTTACAACACAGGTTCTTTTTATCTATAAACAGTTTATTTTAGCTATTTTTTTTCAACTTTTAATTTTCAAACCACAGAAATACCTGTTTCAAGTTACTTAAATATTTCCATTTTACAAAACATATATTTGCCTATATTAAAGCCCTCAAGATACAAAATTAAACCAATAAAAAAATCACCCTTGTAAGGCGAATGAAAATTCTTCACTCATAATCTTCCATCTTTTATTACCTGAAATTTCCACATGTCTGTCTAACTGATTGTCCACTTGTCTACTTAAGGTTCCAATAAACTGTCCAATTCTTGTAGGAGCGAGTCGACCTTTCATCATGTCATGTAACCTGGTGTGGTACTTGAAAAACTGCTTGCGGTTAATGGAAGCTGGAAAGTAAGAGATTTTATAACATTTCAATGACTCAGTGCAAGACTTTTGAAACTCATGATAAAAAAAAAATTCACTGTAGGTTTGTATAGAGTCAACATTTGTAAAGGTTCAAACCATTGCATAAATTTGTATCCTACACAAAGCAACAGGTCATGAAAATTCAGTTTAATAAGTAGTGTGCTCAATCATGACAATGTTATGTAAATCACTATCTTTTTTCACTATATCTTTTAAACAGCATATTTGACAAATAAGATACTTTTAATTAACTATTTCAAAATCATTTTTTTCTTTTCTGGAAAATCATTTGAAGACAGTGGTTGTTGGCCTACCTAGCTTCTGGACAGGGGCTTGTACTGCATGTTGGAAGTCAAGGTCTGCATTGTCAAAGAAGTAATGGAAATCTTCAGTGTCTGTTAGGAAAGTCAGGGTTTCTCCAGCAACATACAGTGTAAATATTGAGCCAAACTGCAACAAAATAGGTTTTTATTCAGAAATTGTCAGTAACAGAAAATTCTGAACAACATTTTGCTCTTGTCAAAAAAAAACTTTGTATTTATGTCAATTATGTTTATTTTTCTTGTCAACTATTTGTGAATTTGTTGATAACACTGAAGATGTTTTGTAATTTTGTATGTAAATATTTGTCAAATACGTTACAATCACTGAAAAGTGGAAATAAAGAGTATATGTCAAACAAAAAATACCTCCACTAATTTCAAACATTAAAAAAATAGTAGGAGACTGTTCTGACAAGATTTGTATTTATGATATAATAAAATCCACCTAAAGCTTGCATGCATCAATTGATATAATATATTACTAACATTTTAAAAATCTTTTCAATAGAACAATTTCTTGTTTGGATCAAACCTTTTTTAGGAAACAGAACAGAAATTTAACAGCTGAAGTGAACTTAATTAATGAAGTCAGATAAATCAAACTGGATGAACTATTCTGTAGCAGTTCTTCATGGGGGGAAAAACAGGAGTGTCTGGATCTATGGAGGTGATAGGAGATGATGTTGACCTAGCTGACTGACGCACTTGGTAGAACTGTGGACTAGTGTCATTGGGATCGTGTGTTCGAGTCCCACGTCATGTGCATTTTTCTTCTGAGTGAACCACCTTTCTCACCAAAAACATAGAAATTATATCTAAAACAATGAAAATCGCGTCAAATAAGTTTGAACTGGAGCCGTAACCTAAGGTTACTGAACAGAAGTCTTCGTGTTAAGAGTAAATAAACAGCAAAAAAATCAAACCTGTTTCGACTTCAGTCTAATAAATTCCAGTGGTTGTTTCCCAAAGTCAGCAGCACATCCGAGCCACGGAACCCACCCGCCGTGGTAAGGAGGAAGCTTTCTTCCATGCCTTTGTCTGAAATATATTACGATAAAGACACTAAGTACTAGAATCAGGCAGTTTCTAGTCGTTGAGTCAAACCATCGCAGATCCTCCAAACTGAAAGTAGATTCCCGCCAAATGTCAAACATTTCTCGCAATGTCTCGTTTTACAAGCTCGAGAAGTGAAACACCTGTTAATTTTCACCGGATTTACTAAGGTTGCTAAGGAAAAGCAAGGAAAATGTCACAAAAAACGCTGCCGCTCCTGTTTATAAATCTTGGAGGCGAAATGGTGTATATTTTAGATCAAAGACTGCGTGCACAAAATATCCCGGACGAGAAAGCAAAGAAAGGTAGATCTGTTATGTTGAAAATGCAAATCTTAGAGGGTGGGGATACCAAAATTACAAATTAAGAGATTTTTAGCAAAACTGCAAATTGTATGTTAACTGTTGCATGTACAAAACGATTCTTGTATGCAGGAGAGAAGGGTAGGTATTTATACCTTATTCTCGTGGGTCAAGTTATTCTGCTTATCCATGCATATATGCATGCTTGTCATGTGATTATTGACTATTTGATTTGACAGTCACATGAACAAAATTTCGCAACAAACAATATTTTTAAAAACCAGAATACCCCCAGTGACTATATTCAGTATACATTAAGGTTTAGTATGACCTTTTTCTCTAAATGTCATTATTTTGTAAGTTTATTTTGATGTGGGTGTTATTAACAATAGAATTTAATTTATTTTCATATGTCACGAAGTTTCTAGGTGGAAATTTAATGCTTCAGTGGAATGCAATAAAACCAGTTGTTGAATGGGATGTAAGGTGTCCTTAAACATAAATAGGTCATTTACAAGCAAACTTTTAGATAATACTTAATTTGATGACAAGGTTTAAAATTATATATAATTCATAATTGCAAGTTTTCTCTCAAAATTTAAAACATTTTTGTCATGAAAGTCTTCACCTTATTTCAAGACAGGAATTTTTTTGTCTTAAAACAGGAGTTTTAAGAAGCTACCCTCTTGGGTGATTGTCTCAGCAGAACCTCTAAATGGAAAAAGTGTTGTGGAAAATATGCAGCCCCAACTAAGATCAAATTTTAAGACTTTGCATTACCTTGCTGAAGCTAAAAAAAAAAAAGTTATCAAGACCAGTCTAGCAACTGCCAAGCTTTGATTAAGGGAAAATCTGTTACCTCTGAAAGATGCTATAACATAGATAGTGGAGGGAATACTTAAGTTTATTTGATTGTTCATTTTTTCTGCTTGTACAGCACATCTTCTATCAGAATTGGTTTTAACCGCAAGAAATTGGAAAATGTTTAATATTTTGGAAAGATTTTCTGGTTTTGAACTGAAATGAATTCTTCTTTGATTTATGAAGATATTTTTACTCAGTGTTTCTTAAAGGTTGTAGTATATTATGTAGGGGCAAAGATCTCTTTCGATCAGACCTCTGTTATATTGGTCTGTAAGTTAATATTGCTATACCTAAGAACAGCTAAAAATGTCTTAAGGTTGCATCAATTAAGTTTGACTATCAAATATTTATGCCTTGCAAAATTAGAGCATTTCAGTTTGACAATAAACATTGATCTCAACCTCATATTTGGAGAGTAATAGCTAGGTTCAGACTGGTTGCATTATGATTAGTGTCTCTTAATTGTTTTAAGATTTTAGTTTTCTCAATGTCTCTGATCTTAAGTTAATTAAAGTAAAAGAAAAATATCAGTGGAATGTTTGCACTTCAGCCCTAAACTAGATCTATCTTTTTTCTGCAAAAAGGGATAGAAAAGGGCTTTGTTGAATCTCTGATGTTTCATATTTAGTAGAGTAGATAATATAATGGTGGGCAGCTGTGAAGTGTTTGATTACCTCAGAAGTTACCAAAGCCTGGTTAGATATACCCCTGGCATACTTTGTATGCGGGGGGAGGGGTAAATAGGATACATCTTCCAGTCTGTTGGTCTGTTGCAGAAATCTTGGCAGTATTGCGGCGGTATTAATTCCATACACTGATAGCTCTAGTTCGACATATAACAACTATATTTCCACATTTATTTATATGACTAGTTGATGAAACTTCTAATGAGCTGTTTTTACTTAGTAAAAACTTACTTTATTCATTTTAGTGTCACTGAAATGAAAGCTGCAAAAATTCATGAGGATATTTTAATTACTTCTAAGATACCAACTTGGAAACTTGTAAAAAATCTTTTTCTTATTTTAATTGTAATTTATTTAGAGATCCTTCCTCATATGGAATTGGTCACTTGAGAGAAAGGCTAGTAACATTTATAACTAGAATTCATTCACAGCTGGGTGATCTAGGGCAATTGACTTAGGTGTTTTTGCCCAAGGACACACATCATGCTTTGGCTAGGAATCAAACCCCAGACCTAAACCAGATGTGAACTCTATTAACTTAGCTGTTGAGGCCAGTTACATAAGTTGGGACTAAAAGAAAATAAAATTATATATTGCAATAATGATTAAAATTCCTTTTTCAGTATTACATGATATCGTGTCAACTATGTTCCACAAAAGGTTTGTGGAAGAGTTGTTCAAGCCACAGCCCCTCTACTCAAAGAAGGCACTGCGTACAGTGTTTGACAGACTAGCTCACGCTTCCATTATGAGACTAAATGCAGCAAGTATGGACAAGGTGTGCATTTTTTCCTTTTGAATTTGTGAATAAATGAAGTATTTTCTTAACATGTTGAAATCGACTGTAGGATGGTTAACACATACAAAGGAATGACATTCAATTTTTTTTTTTAAGGTAACAGTAAATGCATGTTTACTATCAGCTTATCGTATTTCATTCATTCATTCTAAATTTATACAACCTAAAATACATACTACATTTGTATAAATGGGATTGTTTTTGTCTTTTATTTCTTGTTCAAAATATTTTTCAGTTTCATAAAAAAGTTGTATTTTTGGGTCTGTTAATGATAGTTCTGTTTTAACGAGCCAGTAAAGTAATTATAAATTTTTTTTCTCTTCCTTTTGGTATTTAACATAATTGCTTTAGTTCAAAGCCTTTTATAAAGAAAATGTGCCAAAAATATATGACAGAGTTATGTAATAAAACCATACTTTTTATTTTGAGAAGAAAATCACTTCAATAGTTTTAGCACAAAAATATCAGTGATCTGTAGTCATAGGTAATAAACAGATGTACCTCTTCATGTAAAAGTAGACTTTATTTTACATTACAGTGTCTATTCTAGGACGCGCGATTGCGGGATTCACGCTATTTTTTCAAAGATCGCGCACATTTTTGAAACATGTGCATGAAAATTGCGCATCCAAATTGGTAAACTTGCACAAAAACTGCCGGAATTACTAGTCTGGGATTAATTTACATGAACACCGGAAAACAAAGGGGGGTAATCCAAAGCTATATAAAATAGATACAAAGTGTTTAACTGAACGAAAACACTAGTGTTTACATTAAACATGTGAAATGCTTAAACAATGGTGTTTGGTATTGGTCCCCACATGTTTTTGAAAATCCCCCCTATTTTTTGAAGTGAGGGGGGAAATTCACCCCTATTTCTGAATTTCTAGAATAGACACTGCATTATAGTATAAGGTCTTAGTTGAGTTGGTGACACTTAGAATTAAGTGAATACCTTTGCTTAACCAGAGTTAATGTATTACCAAAAGCTTTGAAAAAAATGTTTATCTTATGTAGTAAAGAAATACCAAGCTTTCAGCTGAAACCTGCAAAAGTACCAGTAATCTCTCAGATCTCAAACTCAGAGAGTTTTCATTAAGTAAAGGAAATCAGTGAAAAAGAATTGTCATCCAATTTCTTAATTAATTAAATAAATTTTGGAGAAAAAACTGAGGTTCTTAATTTCAGGCAGTTGTACAACCAGTACAAAGCTTCTTAGAAGACACAGAGCAAGGCAGCTGTGTTAGGGAAATTATTTATATATTACACTGATGTTTTATTTGCCGTTTCTTTTTTTAAAAAGTTAAAGTTATTTTACGTGTTCTGTTATGCCCCCATAGATTTGCCCTTGTCCATCTGTCCGGGTGTCTGAATAGAGACCAGTTTGTTTCTCATGTAAATCCAAATGTATAACTGCTAGAGCCATGAAACTTTCTAAGAATAGTTGTCAGCATGTGAACTAATACAAGTGAGTATTTTGACGCAAATTCATTGGAGATCAGCATAGTAATGGCCCCTGATAAAGCAAAATATAGCATTTTTAGACTTGTCTCATGTGTAACTCTAAAGGTATAACTGCTAGAGCCATGAAACTTTCTAAGAATAGTTGACAGCATCTGAATTTATGCACCTGGGTATTTTGATGCAAATTTATTGGAGATTGGCAGAGTTATGACCCCTGATTAAGCAAAAAACAGTGGTTTTAGTTTTAGACTTGTGTTGCGTGTAACTCCAAATGTATAACTTCTAGGACCATGAAACTTTCTTTGAAAAGATGTAAACATGTGATGTTATGCACCTTGGTTTTTTGATGCAAATTTATTGGAGATTGGCATATTATGCCCCTGATAAAGCTAAAAAAAACATTTTTAAACTTTATACACACTTGTAATTGTACAGGATTTTTTGTGACAATACAGCAGAATGTGGGGGCATCCATGTCCTATGGGCACATCTCTAGTTTTTATTGCTTTTACTTTGTTGGAATTTTCAGGAATGTATAAGCAATGAAATAAAAAAAAAGATACATGACATTGACCTGTTTTAATTCCAGTTTTGCTATTTCAAAAGACAGTGTGTAAAACAAGCATAATTATGAAGATTGTACTATTTTCAAGGATTTCACAAATATGAAGATGTACTATTTTCAAACATTTCTAAGTTTGACAGATACATTATTTTTCCTTTAATAGGTGTTAGTTGTATCAAGTTCTTTTTAGTAACTATGAAATAATCACTATATGATTTAGCAATAGAAATCTGTTTGGGACAGTGATCGTCCACTACTTTGGTTCTTAAAATGCTTGACCCAAGTGTGGAAATACTGCCAAACACAATGCTAAAACATCTATCTAGTAAGATCTCTTCAAATAAGTCTAGATTTACAGAGCAGCAGTTAGGAAAGTTAAGATTTCAGCCCTCTGCCAGAATGCTCTAGATACATATGAATTAATGCCTCTATCAATGCTTTGCCCCACCAGGGATGGGCATACCCAGCTGATGTAGATTTTCTGCATTATTCCCATATCCCATGAGCAAAGTGCTGAGTCTGCATTCCAGGGTTCTAAGTTGTTCCAGGGAATAAAAATTCTGCAGGTAAATTAAGTCCAACCAAATCTAATTTTTGGGACACCTCTCTGATGGGAAAAAACATTGATATTTATATGTGCATTTCTACTACTAAACTTTCTTACACTTTGTACTTCTGTTTTGTTGTCTTTTTATCTAGAATACATATGTAGAGATAAGTAGTGAGGTAATCATACTTGTGACATTCTGACACCATTTGGTTATGTTCTAGCTACATGTATTAAGTAATCTTTCTTTGAAATATTTGTAAGCAGCAAAAATCACACACTGACTTTGTAAAAATATATTTTTATGTTTACTTGTAAACAGAACTGTGTGTTCACCAATATAAGATGATATTTTTTGCAACTTATTTAGAAGTGTGATAGAGTAATTCTTTAAGTTGAATGCACAGTAAAATGTACTATCCCATATAATAATATAATGAAAATAAGAGAGAATATTTCACATAGTATATGCACTTGCTCTGTTCTAAATAATCATACGTAGTGTGTTGTGATCATATCTTGTTTGATGTGACAACATAATTATTTAATTATGTCTTGGTTTAAAAGAATTTCAGGAATTGCATCATTACTTCAAATTTCTTTAAAAATTTGTGTAAATTATGGCTCAGAGCTTTTATATGCATTTCCGGTACAAATGCATCTGAGCTCAACATGCAGATAGTGAGTTTTTGAGATATTCTTATATCTATCATAAGAGAATGAACTTTCTAGAACAGACCTGTTCAGGAAGACAGTTAATATATGTTGCTTACTGTGGTGGGTAGGGGATTCAAAGTTCTGCACATGTTGGAAGATATCTTAATGAAAGAGAGAATGTTTTCACAGAGAGAGTAATTAAACAATCTTTGCTTGTTGGAGGTGTTGAGCAAAGCTCTACAGCTCTCTATTCGGGCATATCTTAATAAGAGAGGTGTTCATTAATTTTGAGGGAAAAATTGTAAGAAATATTCTTAGGGTTCAAACTATATACAGTAAACTGCATTTATATCGATTCTGGATACATTGTATTTCCGGATACAACGAACAGTTTTTTGGGTCACAATTTTCATCCTTCTTTGTTCAATGAAAAAATATTGAAATAAACCAGTTAATCAGTCTTCGGATATAACGAACAACATTTTCTGGCCACAAAATGAAAAATGCACCATAAAGATATCTTATACATGTATATTAAATTACATAAATCTACTGACAAATTTAAAAAAGGTAAATTTTACGTGTAAATAGCCGTTTGCACTGGTTTTTTTTTTCTTTTCTGTAGTACATTTGTAGACTATGTTTCTGCATTTTGTATATTTTAGTTATGAACTTTTCAACATATAAAAACATGCACATTTGGTGAACTCACATTTCATAAATTATAGTGACCAATTATATATTTCCAGTTATTGTCAGTGAGTGAATGTCAGCTTTCTTCAAATGATATTTATATAAGCCGATTTCAAATTTCTGTCTTTAAGTTACATCTATACAAATAGAACATAATGTACAGTTATGGACTTCTTCAGACCAGTTGCCTAGGACTCTCTAAATCATGAATTTTCTGGATTCCTATTAAATGCAGATAATGTATGTACAGAGTTCCTTTTTGTCAGTTTAAATGAGTCACTCTTTGTAAGCTTTATGATCATTCATGAATATTTTTACACAAGTTTACAGATATTGCACGTTCGTTATGGCAAAAGTTAGATATCTTTATAACTCTCATTTTGGAGGTAGAAAATAAACAAAATAACAACAGCCTTCTCGACGGTATGAAAATTTCTTTAAATATGACCTCAAAGCGCCTGTTGGTAATATATTTTAGTTTGATATACAGACATTGTGTATAAGGAATTTGTTCGATATTCGGATGTATAGAATTCCAAAGGAGGAAATTTTGAATGTCCCGAGGAGTCCGATATAAGCGGAGTTTACTGTAACTTTATACACTAAAGTTTTCACAGAAAATCAGCAGAAAGTTATGCACTTATCAATGTTTTGTTCCATGGGCTGTGCATGTTGGAGGGAGGGGGAGAGATATTGTTTACTTTAAGCTTGCAATATATGCCTGACAGGTATGATAATGTTAGACTTGGCAACACTGCCACCCCTTGAATAGACTTGGTCAGATGTTAATTTCTAGAATTTTTGATACCCTGAAGAACTGTGATCCTTAAATTTATACAGAGTACTTTGTCTAGGAGTGGGAGTCAGAGAACAAGTTTTGTAGTTTACATAAATCAGCTGAGTAATGCCTCCTGCCAGGCAGTGAGTGGTGCAAAACATTGATAGTGATTTTTAACAATGTTGGTTGAAATATTTCCATGTTACAAAAAGAGATATTGAAAATGTAAGGTGGTATAATTTTAGAGGTATAACTGCCATAAAAATAAAAGGTATATATTCCCCTTTATTTGATTATTTCATTGCCTACTACGCAATATGAATACTTGAAAATGTCACGATCTTTACCTATATATTTCTATGTGTAAAGAAGACAAGTGTATTTACCATGAACTGACAAAGAAATAAAAAAGACCCTGATCAGATGTGCTAAATTGCATCCTTTTTCTGTTTTATTTACTACCAAAAAATCTATGGCAAATTTCAAATAATTTTATCAAAACATTACTTTTTTTTACAATCATAGGTGGTATCAACAAAAATGTTTCATCAGCTGACAGTAATAAAGAACTGTCAGCAATCCAATGCTTATTGTACCTTGTGACTGTCAACTCGGGATACATCATATTATCAAAGATTGTTTTCAGTTACTATTTATAGATATGTTACATCATGTACATGTAGTTTACCTCCCAGTTTTCTACTTCCTTCTGCTACATGCTTGTAGTATTATGTCTTCATATATACTTCCATTTTGCAAATGTTCTTTCTTACTATTTTGCAGTTGTATGACCTGATGACAATGGCATTCAAGTATCAGGTTTCGTTGGCATTATGTCCTAAAGACATCTTGTTGATTACGCTAAACCATATGGATGCTATTAGAAAGTTTGTCGATGGCCAGTCCAGTATATTGCAACAAGTGGAACATGTTTATAGACTACTTCTAGAGGTTTGTGTTCAGACAATGTGACGAGTGATGTAAATTTGTTGTACCAGTCTATTTATGTCCAAGTTACAGTTCGTGTACTTTGATCATCTGAATTAAATCATATCTATCCAGAAAGCTGCCAACGACTTACATAAATCAGAAATAACTGTTGTTTGTAGAATAAGTATGTACAGTATCTAGTGTTACTGTTACAGAGTGATCTGAAATGTTTAGAATAAAAAGTTATTTATTCATTTGTGCAAACAAACCTGCCGAAATCGATAGGACATCTTTTTTCCTCAAAGTAATCTATGTGGACTGCTAGTGGTCAGTGGTCAGAGTATTCTACTCGGGTTCAAAAGGTGTTGGGTTAAAATTCTCGCAAAAGTGAGAGGTATGGCCTCAGTTCATTGGGCTGTAAACATGTACCAATTATTAATGTTCCTGGCTTTTCTTACAAGAAGCTAGTTCCTTCTGTGTAAGTGAAGCATGGATAGCTTGCATACTGCTTCAGAATCGCTGTCAAGTATGAATGAAGAGTTAGGTATTAAAACAATGATGTAATCGTGCATGTTTTATAATATACTTTCTAGAATTCAAACATTATTACCAAAATCACTTTTGCATTTTGAGTTTAAGAGTTCAGAATATTTAATATACACTGGGACCCCGTTATAGCGCTCTAGTTAGGCGACAAGGTTTCAGACCGCGATATAAACGGGGTTCCGATATATAACGCGCCTACCGAGATCGTATAGTTGACCTGTTGAATTTGCTAGTATTACCCCACCCACCAACATGTAACTGTATCATTATGTTAAAGTTCAAACATAACCAAATTTGTTTGTTAACCACTCAAGATACATTTTGTATAGAGAAAATTATTATTTGGTAAAATATTACCTGCTTTGTTTAAAAAAAAAAACAGATAAAATCACATAAGAAAAATGTAAACATACGCGATTCCCGGGAAAACCGCGGCGTAAGCGTTACGAAAGTAAAACCGTGAAAATCGGTAAGTTACAATGTGTAACGCTGCACGTAACTCACTGTACCTATTTTGATGTATCTACCCGTCGTTCCTGTTTTCTTTGCTGAAGAATTCAGTCATCTTTCGCTGCACTGACTTGTGTCTCGCATCCATCCTGGCATCATGTATAGATTTCTTACTGACTGAACTTTAGATACGGTGCCGCGTTTTGAAGTTCTTTGCAGTCCTGTAATATCTTCGTGAGATACAACGAACTTTGTACCGTTCGATAGAAAACAGATTTTCGGCTTGTGTTTGTTGATCAGTTCAGCGATGTTTGCGCGTCAGAGCTTCGGATTTGAGGTTTTTGAGGTTTGTAATTATTCAAGTAAACATAGGCATTTCAGTACTGTAATCATCTACCATTGAAAATCTCAATGTTCTAATTCATATCAAGGCTAAAAGTTTTTAACTTTCTATTATTTGAATGAATAAATTATATAAACCAATAATCATTGCAAATCCTTTTTCTTGAGTTCAAGAATTCATCACACTGTGTTTATTCTTGCGTACAAAGTCACTTAGTGCTGTTATTATCTAGGTTACTGTAGAAGGTATAATAATGACGGTCAAATGCACTTTTTAAGGCTGAAATCAAATTATATTTGGTTAATATGCTTATAATTGAAAAACACCTGTACATCTATCATATAAAAGAAAACATTTAAATAGAAAATGTGCAAATACATGTAGTTCATTTGTGTAAGAGTAAAATAGTTTTCTGAGTTGAACTCTTCAACAGATTTAAATTGATTTCAAATCAAACAGATGAGAAATATTTGCATCAAACTTTGAGTTCATTTTGGGACATTCTGTCAGTTGTACTTTACTTTGGAAACAAGAATTATTGAGAGAATATCACTGTTCGTGTTACATTTTTGGATATTTAAAAAATAGTTCTATTGCTATTATATTAGAAGGGGAAAAAAATGTGTCAGTTGGAAAATGCACCCTCAGCTTAATAAGGGTATTTCAAAGTGATTGACAATTGGTTTCCAATTGTTCACAATTATATTCATTAACACAGAACTGATACCTTTAATTGTTTTTCTTAATGTGTCATATCTTTGCAATTCTTTGACAGCTCAAACCATTGGTCAGTATGTTTGAAGTTTAGCATTTTCATCATAGAATTTGGCCAAAAACTAGGTACAACTCTGCCTAAGTTACATCGAAATATTTATGTTTGTTTTGGGTCAGAATTATCCTTAAATGATTTATTTGGTTTTAATCAAAGACAGTATTAGCCTAATCAGATTAAATACTTGGTAATACTTAGCTTTTTATGTCCCCACAAAGTGGGGTGCATATAGCGTTGCACTTGTCCGTCCGTACGTCCGTCCGTCCGACCGTCCGTACGCCTGTCCGTACGTCCGGAAATCTTGTGAACACAACTCCTCTTAAACCGGATGGCAGATTTTGCTTAAACTTCCAGGGATGAACAACCTTAATGTGTAGATGGTAGTAAAGGAAGGAATTTTCGCTGCGACCAAATTTAACAGAATTATGGCCCTTCGTTGATTTTTTCACTAGAAATTTTGTGAACGCAACTCCTCTTAAACCGGATGGCAGATTTTTCTTAAACTTCCAGGGATGAACAACCTTAATGTGTAGATGGTAGTAAAGGAAGGAATTTTTGCTGCGACCAAATTTAACAGAATTATGGCCCTTTGTTGATTTTTTCACTATATACCATATAGAAATTTTGTGAACGCAACTCCTCTTAAACCGGATGGCAGATTTTGCTTAAACTTCCAGGGATGAACAACCTTAATGTGTAGATGATAGTAGAGGAAGGAATTTTTGCTTCCAACAAATTTAACAGAATTATGGCCCTTTGTTGATTTTTTCACTATATACCATATTGAAATTTTGTGAACGCAACTCCTCTTAAACCGGATGGCAGATTTTGCTTAAACTTCCAGGGATGAACAGCTTTAATGTGTAGATGGTAGTAAAGGAAGGAATTTTTGCTGTGACCATATTTAACTGAATTATGGCCCTTTGTTGATTTTTTCACTTTATACTATATAAATAATTGAACATATAAATTTTACATTTGTAATTTAATTTAACATGTACATAAGGTTACCTGTAGATCATTTTAGGTATATGTACAGAAAAAATCTTACATACAGGATATACATGCTCTTGTTTATGAGCACTTATGCATAGTGGGGGAATCCGTGTCCTTTGGACACAGTTCTAGTTTTGTACTGCTTTAATGTGCTGTAGAGGTAGTTATTGTCTTTTGGTTAGGAAAAGAATGTTGACAGCAAAAATAAAGGCTTCAGGTAAAATTAGATAACCAAAGAATTGATAATTTTCACTGTTACATGATTTTATCTACTGGTTTTGTTACGTACAAATGACATTGTTCACCAAACATGTTTGTTATAGTGTTGCTTTGCAATTAAAAACTTTTCCAAAGGAAGAGGCTGTTTTAGGGTCTCTGCACCAAATTATGTTCATAAGATTTACCTTCATTCTTACGAACAAGGAAGTCCAGAACAGAAAGATGCAGTGCATCATAGAATACACAACCCAGATTGGGATTCAAACTCCGATCTTAACGCATCGAAAACCAACACTAACCACTGAGCCAAAGAATTTATTCCCTGACGCAGTTATCAGAGGTTGTATTTATACAATTAAAAGAAAGTATGCACTAGACAGTAACACCATGGTTGAGTGGTCAAAGTCGCTGACTTCAAATTACTATTTTAACCTCTCACTGATTGATGGCCATGGGTTTGAGCCCGGCTACTGACACTTTTCATTTATGTGAGAAAGTTGGCTTTTTTTGTTTTACAGGGAGTGGGAGTGTAATACTGGTTATGTTAATTGCTCACCCAATATGACCTTGACTGTCAGAGTGTGTTAATCTCAATTAAAACAAACTAAAACAATATTCAGAAGAGCTAGCTAATTAATCAAAGGTTAATTTTGCCAATACCAGATAGTTGACATCTGGCATCTTGTATAAATTGTATTTTCTATTGCAGACGTATGGTTCCATGACATCAGGAGGGTTTCACCTAGTCAGACAGACATTGTTGAACTTTTTCCAAGACATGCATATCAGGGTATAGAATAAAATTATGTCACTGATTAGTTTTAACTAGATCTAGATGTCATTAGACTTTTAACTAGATCTAGATGTCAGTAGACTTTTAACTAGATCTAGATGTCATTAGACTTTTAACTAGATCTAGATGTCATTAGACTTTTAACTAGATCTAGATGTCATTAGACTTTTAACTAGATCTAGATGTCAGTAGACTTTTAACTAGATCTAGATGTCATTAGACTTTTAACTAGATCTAGATGTCATTAGACTTTTAACTAGATCTAGATGTCAGTAGACTTTTAACTAGATCTAGTTGTCAGTACACTTCCTGTATGACTGTCTGTGAGAAAAATATTAAATTAATTTGATTTGGTTTTTTAAAGTTTTTTTTATTTATTTTGTCTATTCAAAAGCACTTAAAATTTTAATTTTGTTAAGAAATATGTAACTTGGTGACAAAGAAATTAAAAAAGGAGAGAAAATTAGTAAGTCTTTGAAACAATTTTTTTTCTGTTATACTCTGGGAAAAACAAAACATTTTATTTCTTGATTTCAGGTTTCCATATTCCTAAAGGACAAAGTACAGACCAGTAATGGTAGATTCGTTTTATCAAACAGCGGGCCTGTACCTTGGGGTGCCCATGTACCTGGAACCATCAAGTAATCTTTTATACGGATATACTTTCTATGCTAACAAAAAGGTTCCAAGATATTTATAATGTAATTTTGACTATTCTGAATCATTACAAAGCAGGGTATTAATGTTTATTGTCACTAGAACAAGCTACAAAAACAGGGTTGATAGCTGAAATCATTCTACCTGTATCATGCTAATTCCTTCTTGTTTTAATTTTGATGATAAATCCATTATATGGCACTTGTCTTAATTAGCAGTTATACATTTTTGTACATAAGTGAACACTTTAGGACATATTGGCCCTCATGTTATTCTTTCGTCAGTGCATGTGTCTACAGAACCTGTATGAAAGTCTTTTTCTTTCAGATGTTATGATGAGAAAGGGCGGGAAACAAAGTCACAGAACTTTCCTGCTGGAGGCAGCTACCATCAGCTCAGTAAACCAGGCTCTACAGATATGAAAGGGGATAGAGTGACCCAGTTAGGAACCAATATGTAAGAATAATATGGATCTTCTGGCAACAAAAATCATGATATAACATGCAGACAGAGAATTTTGAATATGCTGAAATTATCCAGACAAATATGCAGGCATGGTATATTAAGATCCCAGGGAGAATCATGATTAAATACTGAAAAGTTTAGAGATTTAAATGGTTACAGGTTATTTACAGTTATATTCAGGAAATAAGTAAATTATTAAATATCTTGTTAATTTCTCTACCTGTTGTATATGTTGAAATTTCTTACCAATATGCTTTGTTATGTTGTATATTTGCAGGTACTCTGTGGCACGACCAGTTGATACTCAAGCTTTAAGCAAACCCAAAACTACAGCCATGTCAGATATAGTATGTACAGAGACAAGTTGGTTCTCATTATGTCATGTTATCATGAAATTGAGAAATAAACAAATTGATATTATCGTTTAGAAATGTTACGCATTATGATTTACACAACATAGATAAGTTTTCACACTTTTTATTCAAACTTTTTAAGAAAGAACATCAGATTTTTTTTTAAACACATGAGTTTTAATCATGTAATTTTCCTAACATAGGTACAGCTTTTTTATATTGTGAGTGTACTTGTAGGAAAACCAGGCTCCTGATCCACTGGCCAAGGCTCAACTTGATCTCCTCTCACATCTCATTGGTAACAAAACAACAACAGAGAAATCTGGATTTAGACTAAACCTCTTTAGTTCTGATAAAGAAGAAGAGTAGGTTGTTATTTGGTTTAAAGGGGCTGTGCTCCAGATGACAAAAAAAGAAAGTTTTCTTGTATTATAAATTTCTTGTAATATTTATGACTAATGCTTAAAAAATAACTTACTGACAAAAAATAAGTCAAATAATTACATTATAAATTGATTTTTTTCCCTTTCAAAGTGCTATACTGTAACGCGACGGTATAACTTTATCGTATAAGATTTAAAGTAAATATCTGTAATATCACATGCGGCGATGGTGGTGACAGTAAAAGCATTGGAAATATTTTGTTAACATGAGGGTCCAGAGTTCAAATCAGGCTGGAGCGAAAATATTTTTTTAATTCTATTTTGACTTTTATAATCAGTTTTGAAGCAAAATATTATGTTGTTATAATCTCACGGCATCTAAATATATAATTTATGAAAAATTTTTTTTATGTCAAATCTGGAGTACAGCCTCTTTAATTTCTTGTCACTTTTAATCAGATATATGTATTAATATTTAATGAAGTTTTAGATTTGAAATAAGAGTTCTATTTGTGTGTAACTACATGTAGTTATGTACCCTGATCAGGACATTAAGAATTGGTTATTTTTACTTTGTAATCATAAATGTACTTCTCCCAGTTGTTAGCTATTTTCTTAACATTCAGACCTTCAGTAGCTTCTAGTAAATTTGTCTCTAGAAAAGCGAGATACAAACGTTAATTTTAAATCAATTACAAGATATAATTAATAAATAAATTCAATTCAAATATCCAGCTTTTAATGACCAGAAAGTGTTGAAAGCCACCTTTTTTACTTTAAGGCAAAATTGTTGTATTGAAATCTGCTTTGAGATTTCTCATTTTGCTTTCAGACAAGCTGCAGTAGTTTATAAACCAGTAGAAGTTGCTGAGTCACAAGTTGTAAAAATTGATGCTACAAAGGTAAATACATTATTTTCATTTTTATGTAAGTATTTATACTTATTATATTTCATTAATACTATATAGTTCAGAAAAAAAATAACTTGAACAATACTTAAGTACTGATTGTAAACTGATATTAGATATAATAGATCATAAGTTCAGTGGAGGCATGTTTCAGAATGTGCTAGAAGATGTCAAATTACTGTTACCTGTACATGTCAGTATCTAGTTACATTAAGTTACGATTTAAGTTACGATCTATTGTGATGTCAGTGTGTTCGGGCTAAAATAAAATGATAGGAGATAAATATTTAGTTCACTTATACATCAAATTCTATTTTCATGTCATGTTTTTCTCATGCTTCAAGTAAGTAAATAGATTATTGTTGTCTTACTGTGTGCAATATAATGTAACACACACTTATGTCACAAAAGTAAAGCTTAACTGATCACTTATTCAGCTCAAAAAAAAAGCCTTGAAAGTCGACTGCTTGCTTAATTTTCCTTTCAGCTGTTTATCTAAGGGAGAGAACTTCATTTGAAAAAAAAATGTAAATGAATTACATCCCTTGGAATAACAAACAAAGCAATAGTGGACTTTCTTAATTCACATACTGAAACTATATAAAAGGGTTTTACATTCACTCTGCAGGATGCTTAACTTGCTTCTAGTAAATGGTTTTTTTTATTAAACCTGAACTTTGATACTACACTTCTAGCTTGTAATTTTATATGGGTATTTAGTCAGGAGCATTTTGATTGTGAAGTCGTTCATTTAAATACTACATGAAAAAAAAACTGGTCTTCATATAATTAAATGCAGGTACAAGAGGACAGTGTAGTTTGTTCATAATTGTTAACTAGTCAGTTATATTCTTTAAGACTGCAACTGAAAAATATGTATCTAAAATGTTTTACTAACATAAGACAAGCACTTGTGTTTAGTTTAGTGAGTTTGTAGTTCCTCTTTAGAAGGCACATTTAGTTCAAGATCACTTAATGTTTGATAGTTTTATCTCTTATAAAATTCAGCACACTTTTTATTTCATTTCATAGTCACCACTGGTAAGTTTTAAAAAGTTGTGCATCTCAACTGTGATTGATATTGACACTGCAACATTTAGAACTATACTACTCAAAATTTGATAGGGATCACTTTTAAGAATGTGTATATTTACTACATAAGGTTGAAAGGTTACATTTTTTGTTGTGATTCTGAAAATATGTTCATATGACAACAGTTTGGTACCAAAAAATGAGTAAGTCTGTAATCCGTTGAAGCGTGACAGAGGCTGAGTCGTGGGAGTGGCAGGAATTTGGGATAACACAGACAGGAGATGAAATGGCACATTTTGGAAAAGTCAAGTCTATGGCCTGAATTTTGCTTTAATATTGCGTGTGGTGTCCGTTTGCTTGGATTACTGCCCTGCACCGCCTTCTCATGCTGCTAATGAGTCTCCGGATGCTTTGTTGTGGGAGTCGAGCCCACTCATCCAGAGGGGCCTGCTGTAGCCCAGGGACCGTGGTTGGCTGGACTGGGCAAGCAGATATTGCGGTCTGCAGCATGTCCCAGGCGTGCTCTATAGGATTGAGGTCTGGATACCTTGCTGGCCAGTCCATTCTCTCTATGGCTGCTGCCTCCAGGTACTCGTCGGTGACCCTTGCCCTGTGAGGCCGGGCGTTGTCGTCCATTACAGTGAACTCAGGGCCTATAGCACCAGCATAGGGACGAACATACACATCTAAGATCTCATTGACGTATTGTACAGCCTTCAATGTGCCATTTTGAACAATGTGCAGGTCAGTTCTTCCCTGCATACTAATGCCGCCCACAACATGACCAAGCCCCCGCCATGACGGTCATGGGTAGCAACACATACGGGTGCCAAACGCTCATTGGCAGATATCCATACCCGCACTTGCCTATCAGTGAAGTCCACACAAAATCTAGACTCGTCAGTGAACAGCACTTGGATCCAGTCATGCAGCGTCCACCTGGCGTGATCGCGGGCCCATTGAAGACGTGCCTTGATGTGGTTTAGCGTCATTGGGATTCAGATTGCTGGCCTTCTTGCCCTCATGCCAGCTGTATGAAGACGGTTCCTGATGGTTTGAGTGGAAAGTCTTACCAGTGGCATTCTGGAAGTCATTTTGGAGGGCAGAAGCAGCAACAAAGTGTCGACGTCGCACTTGAACGACAATAAACCGGTCCTCACGCTGAGTTGTTGAGCTCTGACGCCCTCCGCCATGCCTATGCTTGACATGCCCGTAAGTTTGAAACCGTCACCACATCCTGGTAACGGTGCACTGGGACACCCCAAGGACACCTGCCACGTGCCGTTGGGAACGCCCAGCCTCAAGCATCCCTACCCCCCCTATTCATCTCCTCATTGTAAATACGCCGTCTTTGCCGTAGATTTGCCATGACCAGTGCTAGGTTCGATAAAAACGTTACCATGCACAAGGGAAGTCTGAATAAAACGGATGTGTACATGAAGGTACATGCCCGCGGTGCACCACTTTTCCAAGGGTATCGCTTTTCCCTTGCATCTCTAGCCATGTACAGGTAAACAATCAAAATCTGCTGGACAGGTCAGCTTTGCCATATGAATAAACTACATGTATGAGAAAAATCAGTTATCTTGAGGTTATAATTAAAAAAGGTATTGAAGAAATAAAAAGTGATCCCTATCAAATTTTGAGTAGTATATAATTTGACAGCACAAGTATCAAGCAGAAAAATTAAAAAAACGAAACAAAACAAAAGAAATAATTATTTTTGCCTATAAAAATTTTGATTCCAATTTGTTTTGCACCGTTCTGCAGTTGAAGCTGTATGTTGTTAGGATTGAAGAAAAAGAAGCTGGATCAGACTGCTTTTGTTTCTAATAAAAGACTAGTAGGATTTTACAGTAGAAAATTGCCATTGCAGCAAACCCTTACGTTATTTATAAATGTAGATGTGGGCTAATTTAAATAATTGATATTGAAAATTTTATATGAAATTGTGTCATTTCTAATTACAGAAACAGAAAAACAAGGAGTTAGAACAGATAATGGGAGAGCTGGATGTGAAAGACTCAGGCTCAGCGGGTGGTGACGACCTTCTAGATCTGATGGACAGTGTGAGCTAGACATGATCGTCTTATATCATGTCAGCATGATAAAACATCGGTGTATTTGTTTAAACATATTTAGTCATTATGTACCTGTGATTGAAATTTCATTCCAAATGTGTGTAAAACCTGCCAGATGTGTGTTGTAATCTGTAACCAGTTCAAAGAGAAAGGATAGATTTAACTGTAAATTTAGCACATAACTGTACCATTAAGCTTGAAAATGATTCTCTGGTCCATACATATTTAGGCTCTTTCAGTGTCTGCAGTTAATAACACAGTCATCATTTTCAATATTGCAGTATATTCTTGACATGAAACTGACCTTAAATTTACTAAAACAGTGTTAAGTATATAGGACATTTAAAAAAGACCAACCTTTGCAGTTTTTAAAACTGCTGTCAATACATTTAGTATTATCATGATAGGTTAAACTATGTTTTGGTGCTGCCAGGGTAGATATCTTATAACAAGAATTTTGATGTAATTATCTTCGATATTGAAGGTCCGTCTCCACTAGGTAACATATTGTTACAGATACTGTAGGGACTTGAGTTAATCATCACCGTTTTTTTTTATCTCAGAGGGGTTTTAGTGTTCTTATCTCCTTGATTTTTGATCTAGGAAGTTCTGTAATGTTTTGTGTGCTCTCCAATTTCAGAATCTCAGGAATTTCCAATTCATTCATTGTTGTTCTATGCCTTTTCCCCCTTCTTCTTAATTAGAAATTAAGATTTTACTGGTCTACTGTGTTAGTATTCGTAATTAAAGAGAGTTGTGATTTATATTGCAGCAGTTATGTTTTATGTAAGGTTATTTTGTCTGGTCAGCATCTTTAGTTTTGTCTGTATCACTTGTTATTCTAAAGATAAATTGGAATGCCAGAAGTTAAACATATTAATACTTGTACCATGTTCAGGTTGACAATCTTTGTTTTTATCTCCAATATCACTTGGTTATTTACTTGTACATCCATTTTCACAGTGTATCCAAGGTTTAAACAGAAATGCGAGATTTTATAGAATGTGCCATGTTCTAAACTTTGACCAAATTATTGAAAAATACCAGTGTTGTTTCGTCTGGATTTTAGCTTTAAATTTTTGTGTACTTTTTGTATTCAAGTATGCTTGCTATGACAGTTTACTATATTTCGCAACATGAATATCAGGTAATCAAAATATTTATATTCAGTGGAATATTTAAAGAGGCAGTCAAATACATTGTACCTTATTTTTACAGCATTTATTTATATATATTTGTCAGTGAAAATTTTGTGATACATTGTTCCGTCCATGCTTACTTTGCAAGTCTGAGCATTTTGTCCTGTGCTTTTCTACTCTTTAACAGTCTGTAGTCAATTTAAAACAGATGTTGTTAAGTGATTGAAAAAATAGCCAACAGTCTGTTATGACGCTTGTGCTCATGCAATCATTTAAGGTCATAAATTTTGTTGTACTTCATTGCTCTCCCCTTAAAGCCAGTCCGACAATCTGCACGAATTCAGAAGGTAACAGGTTATTCACAAGATGAAAGGTTACAACTGATTTGTGTATCTAGAATTTATTATTAAGAGCAACAGTAACAAGTGTGCTTTGTTATGTTTGTATGCTATTTTTGTGATTCTTCCTTTTCCCTTTGTTGTGCTCCTGTTGTAACTGTCATTGTGTAAAATGGACCAATGCTAATATGTTGTTGCCTTTGCAGATATCAATAAATTTGAAAATTTGCCAGAGTTTCTCTTTTGCTGTCACTGATGTACTCAGTTATATATGGATAATTTGTTTTACTAAGGTACTGAGCTAGTCTTGAGTAGTGTACTGCCATCAAAATTCTAAGGAATACTTTATCAAAAGGTTGTAGGCAAAAGCATACAGTTACTTATTGAAGTTGTCCTTGTTTACAACATGATCAGAACTTTCTGATGTTTAGGTAAACACAAAGTAAGAGACATTTATCTGATAAAATATTGGATAATTCAATAGGCTCCAATCCTATCCTAATTTACCGTTTGTAATAGAAACTGATGTGTAAGTGCTAAAGAAATGACAAATTTTAATCTTTACTAAAAGTACCAAAAGCAAAGACCTAGATAACCAGGTCTTTGACCAAAAGATATTTGGATCTCACACCTTTGTTGCCATATACCCACACAACAGGGTATGTACACTTGACACCACCTGGAAGAGCAACATTTCAGAAATTCTTAATTTACAATAAATATGATTCAGATGATTTTAATGATTTATTATAAAACATTGATAAAAATCTACAAATTCAGTCATGTAACAAAGAGAAAGACTAACAATACCTTATTACAAATACAGAACACAAAAGAGGTAAAACTTTCAAGTTTGTCAGTGGTGTATAGGCACAAGTTGCTCTTGAACACTTGATTGCCTCTGACTAAAAGAAAATTCTGTTACTGAAATTCTTGCATTGAGAGAATTTTCTTTTTTCCCTGAAAACCTGCCATAGCACTTTTTACCGCCTCTGCATAGTTCTGAAATTCAAAAATTTCACTTGGAGGCGGAATAAGTTTACATTCTCTAATCATGTCACAAAGTTCATCAAACATTTTATCCCTCTCTGGGCTATCTGCATTTTCCAAGTTCCACTGTGAGTTCCAATAACCAACTGCAGTCACTTCCTTAAATATAAACACTCCTGTTGGCACTACAACTGGCTGTCGTGACATTCCACCATAAGTTACCATAACTCCTTTCTGGGCAAGATGTCTCAAAAGTTCTGTAGCACTTTTTCCACCAACACCATTAAAAGCTAACTTTGGTGCAGCACCTAAAGATTTAATTAACTCTTTCATTTCTGGTTTACGTGAAAACTCCTCTGTGACGACATGTGTAGCACCTAATTGTTTCAACTGTTCAACTAATTCATTTAAATTTTCCCTGTCTCTGACAATGTTTATTGATCTGAAATTCCATGCCTTAGCAATCTGTATAACACTTTGCCCAACTGCACTATTTGCTGAATTTTGAATGATAACATCTCCAGGTTTAAGATTTCCAAAATCTTTCAACATTCTGTAAGCTGTGCATGGGTTAACAGCGATAGTTGCTGCACTTAGTGGTGGTATGCTGTTACTTATTTTTCTGAGAGATCTGTGATCAGCAATAGTGTGAGTTCTCCAGGTTCCAAATCCAGCCTGAGAAGGGATAACCCAGTCTCCAATTTTAAGTGACTTTACATTGGCTCCTACATCTAAAATCTCGGCAACACCTTCATTTCCAACAACAGCTGGAAGTTTTGGTTTCAGAAAATACGTCCCTTCAATCATATTTATGTCAGACGGATTGACAGGAGCCATCAGCATCTTGAGTAAAACCTCGTCGTTCTTTAAGCTTTTTGAGATCTGAGAGTTTTGTGTTTTCAAAACATTGTTTGGGTCTCCATATTCGCTATATACAACTGATATTGCATCTATTGTACTCATCCATCGACTATGAATCTTTGTAACATGGCGGTTTGAGGTGCCATATTCCTGGATTTGGAGTAAAGAAATGTTCAAATACTTTGTAAAATTTCTGATCATCTTCACAGATGCAACGGACAATGCGACGAAAAGAGCAGAATGTATCCAAAATAGCGGAGTGGCGGGTGAAGGTCATCTAAAATAATAAAGAAGGCGGGGCTAAGAAGTGGCGTTCAGTTTTAAAAGCGCAAAGAACGCTATTATGTAACGGAAATCTACTACTGTCCACAAGACTGAAAAAAGGGAAAAGTTTTAATGATAAATTAAATGTTGAAACTGGTTGTCAACCAGAATAGTTGTACGAATGTAAACTACTCTGCAAAGTTTAAAAGAGAAGAGAAATAGAAAAAGATAGAAAATGAGCGCTTTGTGAACCCCAACAAAAGAATATCCTGGAGTGTGCATGCCTGCGTGGTTATACTTGTTAAACTGTCAAGTAATTTACTAAACTCAGTTTGAAATTCACATTCTTACTAGGACTGTAAAACATAGCAAAACTGAGTATAAATGTCTTTAACAAAGGCGGGCTTGCATTCAAATTTAAGTCTTGAGTAATTTAGGGCGAAGAGTTGGAATGCTATGAAATTGAAATGAAAGTTATATACACATGCACTGTAATTTATACTTTTATTCACGTTTGCCTATGAATGTTTACATAAGATACTAACTTTTATTAGGGAAAAACAGGACCAAAAGCAAGATGGCACATGTATTTGTCACACAGAACCATGATTAATCCAGATGTGTTAAAATGTATTAAGAATAGAGACAAAGCCTTCTACTTGTATAAGCATGATAAAACTGATGGGAATTTGAATAATTTTAGACAGTTGAGAAATATTGCTCAAACACGTATCTGAAATGCAAAGAGAAATTATTGTAAAACTGTTCTTGATGAAAATAAGATTAATTCAAAATGTTTGTGGGATAACTTGAAAAGGACGGGCTTACCCTAAAAAAGAGTCAGTCTTCTAGCAACATTGGTTTAAAAATTGATGATAATGTTTGCTTTGATAAGTTGAAGGTTGAAGAAACATTCAGTTCTTTTTACACATCCATTGCCAGTAAATTGGTTGAGAAACTACCAAAATGTATAAATAAGTATGGAAGGTCTTTTGTTTTCAATTTTTATTCTTCTAAAGGTGTCAGACCTGATACTTACAGTTTTTCAATTGTAAAAGAAAGTTATATTTAAAAACTTTTAAGTAGGTTAAGTTCAAATAAAGCAACTGGACTGGACAGTCTTCCCTCTAGGTTTGTCAGGGATTCTGCTTCTTTTATTGTAAATCCGTTGACCAACATAATAAATCTGTCAATTATACAAGGTGTTGTGCCTGATGACCTGAAGTTGGCACGGGGGTTCCCTTGTTTAAAAAGAATGACCGCACAAATTTTGGTAATTATCGGCCAGTTTCGATTTTAAGTGTTTTATCCAAGGTTATACAAAGAGTCATATATGACCATGTTGAAGGTTATATCTCGGACAACAAACTACTGTTTGATTATCAGTCTGGTTTTAGTCGCAAATTTTCAACTGAAAGTTGCCTTACACACGCAACTGATTTTATACGTTTTCAGATGGAAAAAAATAAACCTAGTTGACCTCCAAAAGGCATTTGATACCATTGACCATGGTATTTTACTTATGAAACTTGAACCCCTTGACCCCTCAAAGTCGGTCGTTAGGTGGTTCTCCTCGTATTGGTCTGATAGACTCCAGTTAGTTGATGTTACAGGTATTCATTCATATCCAGCATTAATTTCCTGCGGCGTTCCCCAAGGTATCTTAGGGCCGCTTCTCTTTTTAAATCTATGTTAATGACATGTCAGCTGTTGTCAAACAAAGTTACTTCTCTATGCTGATGATTCAGCTATCTTGGTCACCGGTAGGAACACAAATGAAATAGAAACCTTGCTTAGCCTTGATCTTGAAATTGTAAATGAGTGGCTCATATGTTATAAACTATCCTTGCATCTAGGTAAAACTGAATCTATTCTGTTTGGATCTAAGCCCAAGGTCAAATCTCAGTCTGCTCTTAATGTTACATGTAAAAGTCGTAAGATTCAGTTTAAGGAGTCGGTCAAATATCTAGATGCAAGCATAAACCAAAGTTTGTCCCTTGAGTCCATGGCAATGCCAGTTATCAAAAAAGTTAACTCTAGGCTTAAGTTTCTCTACAGGAAAAGGGTTTTTTTGAATTTTCATACTAAGAAATTATTTGCCATGGCCATCGCCCAATGTCATTTTGATTATGCATCGACTATGTGGTTTTATTTGACAACCCAGGCTCTCAGGAACAATTTACAGGTTACCCAGAATAAACTTATTAGATTTGTGTTGAACGTTTAACCTAGAGCTCATATCGGTAAAGAGCAGTTTTCATTTTTGAAATGGTTAACTGTGGCTAGCAGAGTTGATTTTAAATCACTTTTAATATTCATTCAAATTCCGCCCCTTTGTACCTAAGAGAAAATTTTGTTCAAGTCAGTCATGTACACAGTCACAACACACGGTTCAGGGTGAAATCTACAGGAAATGCTGATAATCTGGGGTGTTACTTCACAGAGAGTGGTCGTTTTTCTATCCCCAAGGTCAAAGGTTTTGGGAAACGGTAATTTGCATATAGGGGATGTTGTTTTTGGAATGAATTACCGCAGCATATTAGGCACTCCAGGTCATATACAAACTTCAAACTCGTTGCCAAGGAACATTTTATCAATTTAATTGATTACTAACTTTATAATATACTTTTAGTTATGTAAGGGGTATGTTTAAGACAGTATTCAAAACTAGTATTTGTATTGTAAATTGATTTTGTTACAAATTTACTTAGTCTTTCAATTAAAAGATATTTTTTGTGATAAGTCCTGTGATAACTATATGTCTTCTTATGCCACACAATACTATACTTAAGGACCACAATGGATTTTCACAAACTCTTTTTTGTGTTATCCTTGATATATAATGTAGGTTGACATGGCTGAATATGTTTTATTCATACATGCTCAAGATTGTTTATTGTTAATTTCATGTATGTTTTATTTGTATTATAATACCATGCTGTCTGACATTTTATATTGAAATCTATCTGTCTGTCTGTCTGTCTGTTTGTCTGTCTGTCTGTCTGTCTAACTAACTAACTATCAATTACATATGAACATGTAATAATGTAAAACGAGAACAAACGTTTTTCTATTTCTTTGCAGCGACGAAAATGTCAAACGCTCACCAGATACACATGAAGTTAAATGCTGGATGGCAGCCATCCATTTACTTTTATGTTTGAAGTTAAAGGGACATAACTTAAAATTTGGGAAATTCTATTTGCTTGAATGGCATATCAATGTGAATGATATTGAACCAATTATTACCAAAGGCCAAAGTGTCAGTCACAAATTCTAAGTACACCATGTAAACTTACAGTATTCATTTATATAGGAAGAAGAACAGGTTTTCATACATTTTTTGGTGGTAAGTGATTAATTGGAAATGAGCAGTCTTCTATATAGTTTCTATATTTAAGTCCTTTGGATAAAAACTGAGAAAAATGACAAAATAGCTCTACGATAAATTTTCAGAAATTTTTAATTGTCTCAAAGGATGTCAAAAGCAGGCAATCGACAAAAAAGCGGACATGGCGCTAGAGGTCCTGATAAATGGGAACTCGCCTTACTTGCAGCTCCATCTGAGGAAGTATCACTGGTTTTAATTTAGCAACAAAATGAATTCAAAAGCAAAATGTTTCAAACCATCATATATCTACTGTTTTTGCTATTTTCTAGATATATGTAAACTCACCGGAACAAGCAGTCCACATTTCATACTAATCATAAGTAATTTTCTGTTTACACAAAATGTTTGGTCCTCTTTATGTAATCAACCTGTAATGAATAAGGTGCAAAACGAGAAGAGGACTTGTGGAAAATAAAGAAATGGATGATGATAGTCCTACAAATTGTAAAAAAAAATATCATCGTTTGTGTAGATTTGTTGTTTCCACCCGCGTTGACAGCTTTAGCAAAGCTCTCGATTCTTGTCTGGAGACATAACATGCTGTTGTATCATTTATTTCATAAATAGTATTCTTTCTTCTCTACTTTTTGGCTGTGTGGGAAGGTTGTGTTTTCTGACTGTATTTTTTCCTTAAATACGTTTTTCACTTTTTCTTCTTATTTTTTTTTTACAAAGTCACTTTCTTTGACATATCCAACTACCTAAACAGTGTGAAAATGCCAATCCTTTGTATCATCTTCCTTCTAGTATAACATAATTATTTTCATTCTGACAAAAAGGTTGATTTTGGCATAATATTCATACTCTTTTCAGTTAAAAGATTTGAAAACTAGCACCATCAACACAACATTTTACTTTTCCACAGAAGTCATTAAAAGAGAATCAATTTTCATGTCTATGAAGTTAGAAAAGTGACAGTTTTAAAATGTTTTCTTTTTTTCTTTATATTATTTTTTGTTGTTAATTTTACTGTTTCGAGGCATATCATAAGAACATAACAATAACTTGTATAGAACATGGCATGTATTTAAAGCAGAAAGTGGAATGTGTAATATAAAATCATATGAAATTGGCATAGGACGTAGTGTATGCAGTTCAAATGACATTAATTTATACCGCTTACCAGAATTAAATACTTTCCCACTATTATCTATAAATTGTCTACACTAGGAGCCATAATTTTGTAAAAGATCTATGACAAAATCAAAATTACCTATCTGTATATTTTTGAAATATTGAATTTGTCTTGGATCTAAAAAATAATAATGGTGGATAGTGTGTTGAAATTAAAAATGTTGAAACATTCTTACACATATAATTTCTTCAAGTGAGAAAACGGTTTAAAAAGTCTTTGTACTCAGTGGATATGGAATATATCTCATCTCGAAGTAATACTCTATAGTATTTTCACCCGCCCTTTGCTCTTGTAAAAATATTCAACTGTATCAATTGAGATTTTTTCCATATACACAAAAACAAATAAATAGAGGATATTTGTTTGTTTTTGTGGAAGATGAGAATTTATTTCATCGAGTGAACACCATATGTGATATTTTCACGAGTGGCGCAGCCACGAGTGAAAATATCAACATATGGTGTTCACGAGATGAAATAAATTCCCATCTTCCACTAAAAAACAAACAAATTTTCTTTTTATTTTATGCCAACACGTCAAAAATGGTTTTTTTATGATATTTTTAATCAGGGCCTTCAATAAATTCCCCATGGTTAGCCCCAAATCAGTTAAAGCGTACTTTGGTTACTCCGCACAAAAAAAGTGCAGACAATCTCCAATACATATGATAACTTTACTTCTCCTGAAATAAACTGAATACACTTTCATCAAATAACATTTATTTTTCTCTACACAGTTTATCAATATTTATTGAATTTTTGCCATACATACTTTAATTATAAAAGCGGATTAATACCGAGTAATATTCAATAAATTGAATTGAAAGTCGGCCATATTGGATATTGTCTATGTGAGTTATGTAAACAAATCAGACATTTTAAATAATTTATGGCGAATTTCATCATTGTTCACAACTAGTTAGGCTCAGGAATTCAATATTATAATTGGATTTAACAAGGTAAATAAATTTCACTCGCTGTCACAGTCTGAAATACAGCGGATTCTCTTGTGGTGGGGAAATTCCTGAAGTTTCATCAAGCAGTAGTTCCGGCACAAACAGTGTATTATCAAAATGGTAATTAACTGATTCAAAACAGTGTATTATCACTTTTATCTCACTGATATTTCCCTATATTTCATTGGTAGGCATAAAATAAATATTCTATATTACATAGAAGAGATACCACTATAAGGGAAAATATGGTGGTTATACACAGAGTCAAATGTTATTATAGGAAATCAGAAGTTTTTGTTTTTACATAAAATAGAACGATAACAAACCTATTTCATTTAGCTAAAGCGCACTCAATATTTAATTTGTAATTCCGTGCCGTTAATTGTTCCTCTTTGGAAAATTAAAGGCGGGGTTTATTTTCAGTAGTGAACGCCTCTTGTGCCAAGTGGTTATAAATAATCAACTATCAAAAGACGCTTAATCTGACATTTATAAACAAAAGCAAGCGTCTCAACGACTCGAAATTCAACGCGCACCTTGCATAGCAACCTAGGAAAACAACAATGGCGGAATAGGTCTACGATAAATTTTAGATATTCAGAAACTTTTGAATTTTCCAAAAAGAATGTCAAAAGCGGGCAAACGGGGAAAAAGCGCACAAGGCGCTGGAGGTCCTGCCAAATGGGAACAAGCCTTACTTGCAGCACCGTTTGAGGAGGTATGACTGGTTAAAGTTAGCAACAAATTGAATTCAGATGTTTCAAATATTAATATCAATGCTGTCTAGGAAAATGTTGTCTTTCATTAATCAGAAATGTAAATGATAAGGGTAAATGAAATTTTACTGTAGCTTGTAAAATATAAATAGCTGTAACAAACCTTTAGCTAGACAATATTTTACTTGATTAAGTGTGTTTGCCTTAAAATTCTCACTTTTATTTGAAGAAATATGAGCATGACATACCAAGACTTACCCCAAAACTTAAAGTAAAGGAAGACATATCAGAATGAAACGTTGATATGTAGCCCAATGGAAAACCACTGCATTATCACTAGAGTATCTCATGTATAACACATGTGCTTGCAAATTCCACTGAGATATCAAAGATTGTAAACAAAGGCAGTGCAAATAATTAAGATAGAGGCAAAATAGTGCAGGAATAGGGCATACTGCTTCCCTATTTGAGTTTTGTTTCCAGGAGAATTTTGTTAATTTTAGGTTCTAGGGGATAGTGCAAGAATAAGATAAGAATCTATCCAATTCCAGAGACTCCCCTGGTACTTCCATGTGCTCAGTACCAATACATTTGATGTTGGTTTAACATTTCAACCAATAAAAAAACTAGTAGTGTTAGTTAAGGAACAAAGGATTTAACTCAAGACCCCTGAAATAAAAGTCCAGTGCTTTACCACAGCACCACTGATCTCTGCCTTGAATGTGATTATCATTAAAACAAAAGTTTTATTCCAGAATAAATAATAATACAACACCATATTTGTTTTTCTGTCTTGACTTTTAAATTTTGATCTAGAATTTAGTGGGTACACCTGACATAAGTTTTTTTTAGTTGGTACATCTTGGACATACTTCCAATTATTCCTGTTGGCTAAACAGTCCACATTTACAAATAAAAATTGATTGTTAACGAAAAATTTGACCTAGGCTTCTAATGTACAATCTCTCATAAATGAGAGCAAATAATCAGGTTTGGTAAACATGCACATATAACATAGTTTTCAAATTTAAACAAATAGCCTAAATTGTCCAAATCAAGTAAATTTCTTCTCATGTTTTTCATGGTCTTTGATTTGTTCAATGTAGTTCCTGAATGGGCAGCTTCTTGGAGAGATTTTATCATTGTTCATAATTTATGAGGTGTCAAATGTCTACATGTTTGAAATGAAAATTTTACAACAGCATAATCTGATATTAATAAAGGTCTGTTTGTTTAGTTATGCTAGAAGTCCTTTAAAGTCAACTTGGAAAGAGAAAATGAAGTTTACAGCAAAATAAGATGAAATTTAACTGTTTTTCTTTTAGTTTTAACTTAAACTTTTATGAACTGCTAAAACTTGCAAATTTTTTGGATATTCCCATGAATGTCATGAAATTTGCATTTTTTCTGGACCACAAAACAGATGAGAAAACACAAACCAATGTGTAATCATGTGTTGAAATATTTCAGGAAAAGTGGAAACCGAATATCACTTTTGTGGTTGGAAAGCAGGCAGATGACTACACCTGGGTGAATATTCTTGGACAAACTGTTGCTGGAGGGTCAAGAAGGTTGTTTTCAGCATTCTCAAAACAGGAACTTTACAATGAGGTTATTTTTTTTCCAAAATATAAACAACCCATACTTATTTCCCGAACAGTATAGACATATTATTGTAACATGTCATTTACAAGCATACCAAGTATTTCAGTTCACTGTTTAAATCCTAACATTTTTATATAATCAATACAGATCAACCAGAGGTGTAAAAATAATAATTTTTACCTTGTATTTTGTTATTATTTTGCTTAATACTGATATAGCAATAATCATTTTAAAATATCTTACAATATTCAGTGTGACTTAGACATTATGATTTGTAAGACTGCAATCTCTGATGCTGTGAAAATCAGATTAATTCAGAGGAAAACTTAAATGTTATTCTCAGAAACTGCACTGTAAACTTTACATTATAGGTTATGGAACTTGGAAATCCAAAAGGTAAAAAACCTAAAGAGACCCCACATCATTATGAGGTGTGTGAGCCTTGCAAAAATCACCTTGACCTTGGAGAAGAAGTACCTCTCAACCTGCTGGCAAAACTTCTGAAATTCAAACTGCTCTGGATCAAACAAAATGACCTTAAAAGAAGGGACACTGAGAAGAAGGTATGTGTAGAATGTATCGTATTGTTACAACAATGTACTTAATTATTTCTAGATATTTTTCAAAAGTTTGATTAGCGATGCACAGGACATTATTATTTCATTGGACTGCACCATAGAAAGCACTAGTCAGATTTTCAAGGAAATTACTAAAAAATAATTATTGTTTTATGTATAATAACTTTAAAAGGTGGATAAGTTATACAACTGCCCGTGCTGTGCGCTACCTTTTGGTGGGGTGGGGATGGTGGGGGAGGGAAAGACGAACTGGTAATGGTGGCACCTGGGAAACATACACAACTGTATTTGTATTTAGGCAATTAAGTATTGTTGATCCTGGTTTTGTTTTCAGGCTGCTGCAGAAAAAGAGAAAGCCAAGGCCAAGGCTGCAGAGAAGGCTGCTGGAGGCGGTAAGGAGAGAGCTAAGTCCCCCGGGAAAGGTAAAGGGGGTGGTAAGAAGACACCAGAACCACAACAAGCCAAGGAGGGCAGTAAACTGAAAAAGAGAGGGGAAGAAGATCCAGAGGGGAAATATATTGGTAAACATTACAGTTTTTATCTAGTCCGCTTGTAGTTCTGAACATTTGATGGTTTTTATGTCTGTTAAGTACCTTGAAAGTGAGTGTGGTGTCAACAGTTGATCAGATTCAAGATTTTTAAGGTAAATTATTCAGTTAACTAGTAAATGTGTCACAATTTAGTGAATTTACACATTTCAGTCATTAAATGAATCAGTACTCAAAACATATGGTTATCAAAGATGCAAATTCTGTGTTTGTACTGGATTTCTAGTTATTTGTCTTTATCTATGATATCTCTCTGACTGAGTTAAAATACAGTGAAAGGAGATAGAGAAGTAGACGAAATGGTGAGATAATGTTATGTAATGTGTTGTGAATGATAGGCACAATCTGACATCAAATCATAATTTAATATATGAACTATGATGTATAAATGGTAACAGACTTTTTGCTAAGCTTGATAACTATTTAGTTTAATACTGTGGAATATAATGCAGCCACTTAAATTTTCTTTACAGATGATGAACCTGATGATGGGGCAGATCACTACATCATCATCTATGGCTTTCATTTCCCCCACCTTTTTGGCTTGATGGCTGAGTTAAACCTGAATGTGTCCTCAATTGTGTGTGTAACGTCTCAGGATTACTCACGGTTCCAGGTATCGGACATGGATGAACAACCCATTGAAAAAGATGAGAAGACACTAGGTATGTCAGTGTTATATTGTTAGGACCGCAGTAACTTTAAGTTCAGTCCATGTTTCAGCATCATAATGTTTGAGAATAGCAGAGATCTTTGACTTCAGTTTGTTAATATGCTTTTATGAATGACAGAATCAACTTTCGGAGGGTCAGTAAAAATAGCTGACCATACAATGATAAATTAGTAGAAATACTTGAATGTTGTGAAAATCATTTACTGTTTGTCTTGTAGTGTACTACTACATCAGTTCTGAAATTAAGAAAAGAAAATTGTTTATAGGTGTACAAAAAGGATATAGACTGAAAGATTTGTTAACAGGCCAAAAAACAAAGCTTTATTATTCTAGCTTTATATTTTTAATTTTTTTTCCTGGCAACTTTTTGCGTTTTTTTTTTCATGATAGTCTTAAATATAATGTGTGATGGTTTCATTTTTACCCTGATCACTGTTAGGGTCTCACATGTAACTTTGCTTAGATTTGCTTATCAAGTTACTCTTATAAATAGTAAATGTTTTATTGTATGTTTCAAACCTCTAATACAATAGCTGTGCATCAATTATACTGTAGGGTCTAACAAAAAGCAAGCAGCAAGACAATGTAAGATGATAGTTTTATACTAGTTTGTTACAAATATATTTTACTAGACAAGCATTAGTAGAAAAACATTGGCAGACAGCATAAAACTCCGCAGCAGAGCGGTGATTGGCCAGGAGTTGCTTGACATGATAGCCTATATTTGATTCATGTCTCTTGGGACCTTAATCTTGACTTCATGTGTTTGTCTAGCTTATAGAGTTCATAATTTTCTTTTGTTTTGGTTTTGATTTGAATATTATTTGCTAGTTGGGTCATTATTTTATTATATTAATTTTTAGAGTTTGAATAATCTGCCATCAAAATCTGCTTGTTTTTAGCCATGGTTGACTATACGGTTTGCTATTGCTATTGGATTTGGGAGATTTTATTGATTTTAAATTTAATTCTGAAGTTTAGTAGAATTTTTTGACATTAAAATTTGATCAAAGGCTTATTACTTTCAGCAGTTAGAGGCTAATAAATTGAAATAAAGCAATAGAAATTTTACTTAATCTGTACTATTTACAGGAAATAAATGTCATAAAAGATAATTTACCATACTTTCCCTTTTTTCAAGTACGAAAAAGAAAGTCAGCTCAGTCACAAGTCAAAGGTATCTTTGTTACAATAATAACATGACTATCTTTCAACAGAATACTTCATTATTCTTTATCCTTGAAGATATTGTTCATTAAACAAAAAACTTACATTTTCTTTCTTTTTTTCTTTTTTTTTTATAATTTGTATTAACAGTTTACCCAAGATCATACCTTGTAATATTACAGCAGTTATTTTAGGTTTTTCAATATTCATATTCTTACTTATTACTTCCTTCTAAAAAAAAGTCTGTAAATAATTCAGAAAGTTTTCTAACCAGCAACAAAACTTTTTTTTTTTCTTTCTTAACTCTGTTACCATTCTTTTGGTCAATTGTACATGTAACATGTTAGAGGCAAATAGAGAGTTACTACATTTTAGTATTTCTTTGGTTGGTTTAAACACCTAAAGTATTTGATTCAGGTTCATATGTACGAAATCATGTTTAAAACCAGAGCATTTGAAGATTAATTTTCTCATGTTTGTACATAGAAGCAACTGACTTAAGAGAAGCCTTAAAGCCATAATTTTAATTATATGATGGTTGCTCTGTATTATAAGATGACAATTTTTACAAGAAGGTCAGAATATATTATGTAAGATTCATTCGAAACACTTGTGAATGTGTTAAAGGTATTAAAAAATAAATACGGCAGCTAAAAGTTCATTTTTTTGGTTTTATTTTAGAAAAAGAAATTTATGAAGTTTGTATATGTTAGTTTAAGTGTGTGAAGAAACTTTATAAAGGTGGATGACCTATTATAAGTAGAAAAACAAGAAATAAGTTGTTTGATTTCAAATTTTGACACAGTATCAATACAGCCCTCGAAGACTTCACTGTTGTCAGCAAAGTCATCATTGCTGTCAGCCAAGAGTTCTGTACAAACAACAAAAAATTCAACACAAATATCAACAAGTGATGGTATATGTAAGTTATTTATAGGAATAGGGAAAATGTTGGTTTGTTGGTATGAAAGTCTGTACATGTATGTTTAAACAAGGTTTATGGTTAATTGCTTTTATTTATAAGTTCAATAAAATGGAACCATAACTGTGACATGTGATGGTCAATGTAGATCATTGTTTGAAAAGGAAATTATGGTGTGAGTATATTGTTGTTGTTGTTATTTTCAAAAAAGGCTATTACTTGTTTAGTAAAGGTGTTTGACAGAACTATGGTGAGGGTTTGTTTAACTAAGTCAGAGCTGTATATCTGTATAATATTGATTATGGTGTATTGATTTATTAAAATATATAATAGATCATTAATTTTGTATTTATTTATATTTTTATATATGTGGTCTTCCTTTTAATTGCTTGTTGTATTTTTGAATATTCTGTAGACACTTTTCAAGTAACAAAAACCATTTTTATTGAGGAATAATCATGCTTAAATTGTTATCTACTTGAAATTTTCAGCTTTAGTTTACTGTTAAGAATAGAAATGTGACTTCTTCAATAATTTCTGCTGTTGAAAGGCACTTTATTAAAAAAAAGAATTATTCTTATTCTTATTCTCTGGGATTTTTAAAAAAATCTAAGAATGTTTAATATATCTTATCTTTTACCATAAACCTATAGCTTTTTATACAAATTTATACTGAGGTCCAGTTCTGCACTAACTACTCCTCTAAACATGTTCTGATTTTTCTTTTGTTTAGAGCAGAAATATTGGCTTTTCCTGGAAAATTTGAAATACTTTCATATTTTGTTCTATATAGATCTGTTTATTGTATTTTATATTTGATTACTTTTTCTTTCAACATTATCATTGAAGTACTATTGAGCTCAAAGTACCATTATTTATGAGAAAGCTCTGAATGTTGATTTCCTGTGTGAAATACATAATGTCTTAAGTATCATGATTAACCAAAATAACAAGTTGATGAAATTTAGTTTCATGTAGATCTTATCCCTTTATGACTGTTTTGATTTTTTTTAGCTCAGGAAGAAAATGCTCGTGAAGAGAAGGCAGAACTACAGAAGGAGTTAAAGGCATTTTGGCGTGACTTACCATCTATACTCCTGAAACAGCCCCGCCTACATGACATAGCAAGAAAAGATTATGAAGTGAAAAATCTTCTTGTTCCACAAAACCTGGAAGACCCAGAACAAAAGGTGACTTTTTGTTTTTGTAATGCAAATTCCTCTGTTTACTTACTCTAGCATACAATGTGTATAATTCTGTTTGATACAGAACACAGTGACTTTAGCAGAATTCCTGTCCTTTTTAAAAGTCTCATGTTTATACACCTTGTGAAGTAAAAGCATTTGTTTATCATGGAAAATGTTAAGGGCCATATTTGAATACTAACCTGTGTTGTGATTGCATAACTGTGTAGCATCGTAAGCTTAATGGGTCATACCTTAAAATTAACTGTTGATATACTGACTAAGTATTTTATTGGCACATTCTTCAAAAAATGATAAATAACTAATTATGTAAAGGAAATGTTTAGAATTTTTGACTGACATTAGGTTATTATTTTTTCAATATCATTCACATCTGTATAATTTTGAAGAAAATAGACTGCTCTAAATACATGGGTATGTGTCTTTATGCCAACTCTTGTTTTGCGAGTGGGTATGGAGATACACTTCGGTCCATTTTCACCTTAAATTCCTTCCAGATGTGCATTTTCTTTTTAATATTGTATAATGGCATTAACAGCAATAAAATGTGTCTAGGATAAAGATAACTATTATATTAGGTAGAAAGTTGGTGTAAAGAATTAGAAATAATCTTTTTTTTAATATAATTTTGGGATTTCAGGTGCAGTTTGGAACCTCCTTGTTTGAGGACATAGCATGTCTGATCTATGACCTAATTGATGCCAGAAGACAGTGGCAGAACTATCTGGAAAATCTGAAACTGATAAATGTTCCAGTGTTTGGTCTTCCAACATCTACTGCTCCTGCAGGGGGAGGTACATGTAAACACTATCTCTTTTATCTTTAGTAACTTTTCATTAAATTGATTATGTCATTGTAAAAGCATGAAGATTTGCATAGTAGAATGTATAGATTGTGTTCAGAGACAAAGCAGTCTTTTTGTTTTCTTCATAAGTGTAGTGATCTTTGTGCACATCTACATGTGAATTTTTTGTAACAAATTACATTTGCTGGTTGAAGAATTGAGCTATTCTAGTATGGAAAACTCATGAATATTAGCATTTGGTAGAAATGCTCTTATTTAATAGTGGTTTTACTTACTTATGTATATATAATTTTCGAGTCTAGCATTTGTGTCAACCGTTTTTTTTATATTTCAGAGGGAGACAAGTCAGGGCCTGTGTCAGGTGCCCCAACCCCAGCAGGTCAGGGGGGTGGGAGTGTGGCATCCTTGAACCTAGGTGAGCAGATTGAGAGCCCCCATGTAGACATGCGTTACTACAATGACCTGATGAACTGTGTACCACAGGAAAGTGTTAGTGTGGCGCTGATCATGAACTGTATGTTAGAACAGGTAAGTGCTAAGATCCCAAATACTCATCGAAATGTTCTTTTATACAGTTAAGGTCTCTTTGTAGTTCAGACCAAGTACTTCTTATGATTATTATTATCTTCAGAGATTTTTCACATTGAACAGTTTGGCTATTAAGACAGAAAGTGTTATAATTACCTACGTTGAACCAGAAATACTCTGTCAACTTCTGTGACATGATAATAATCATTTATAGAAAACTATCAGGTTTCATTAACAATTCAATAGCATACTATTTGGAATTAAGTGGTAGCAACTATTAACAGTTGTCAAAGTTACGGTACATGATGTGAGAGTGTGTAAAACTCATTGCACCCATTGATTAGAACACAGATTTAAATAACCATATAAGATAAACTTGACCCGGTTTCAGGTTGAGGCTACACAACAGAACTTGGATCCACCCAGTGAGCAGCAACCTCCCCGTAGATCAGATGGTCTCAACAGTGAGTTGGCTGATCACCTGAGCTCTCTAGCCTTCAAACTGGCTCTCACAGAGGAGGAACATATGGTATATATTACTTGTTTCAGTAGAAAATCTACTATAGTCTTAAATCATTTGACAGTGTCTCAGGCTACTGCTGCTTGTGTTAGTGCTAAATATGACAAATATTTTTATTCAATCATTTTATTTTGTACTGTACCAAATGTACAGTAAAATAATTTGAAAACAATTTTATAAAAGTTTGTGTAAATATGAGGAGTCAGTTGTTCAGCTATAAATTATCTTTTTTTTTTTTTAATGGAAATGCTATTTTGAAGAAAACCAAGCTGCACCTATTTTTTTTTTAAACTTAAATTTTGATGTCTGCTTTGTAACTGAAACTGCTAAAGGTATACATTTAATTCAAATTTATAATCTACTGAATTTATTTTGTTTTTAGACCCTGTCATCTGTACTGACTCTCCCTGAACGACCACCTGAGGAGTTTAAACAACCATTACTGATGAACCCGCATGATGAAATCACACAGCTAACTCACCATCTTAAATCCATGCATGGTTTTGATCCAGAGAAAACAGAGTTAGAAATGTTGAAGAAACTTAAGATCAGTACACTGTTGCACCTTCCAAGACCTACATCATCTGTGGCAAGAGAGAGGGCAGCTAGACTGCAGGAACTTATACATTTCTGTGCAACAGATGGGCTGGCACAATCAGGTACCACTTTGCTTGTATTAACACAGAACAGAATATGAATGAATTACAGTAAAAAGAATATTTTTATGACCAGTGGATAAAAATGTTTTGTGAATAATGGCATATACATTTCAGTAAAATGTGAAACTAGATGAAGTTTTGCTTGATAAAGCAAAATTTTGCTGCCATTTGTGGACACTATTTTTTGGGGACTGTTCTATTTCAACCCAAACTTATTTGCCAGTGTTGGTATATGTCATTTATGTATGATTTAAGCAAACATTTTATGTTAATCATTTAAACTATTTCAGAGATTGATCGTGCTTTTAAGCAGTTTGTGTTTGAGTCAATGGACCTGGCTACAACTGATGCCAATGGCTTTATTATCACACGTGACAGTGAGGGTCTGGAACACTCAGCAGTACCATGGGATGACCCCTATCCATTCTTCAAGGGCATGATACCCAAACATGAGAAAGAGTCCGTCAGGATGAGCCCTGTGTCAGATGAGAGATCAGGTTAGTTGTGGGCTCCTGTCTTCTAAATCTACTAAGTATTTTATTGGTGAAATATTTGGTGATAGGCTTTTTATTCTCTCCTTTCAGTAAAAAGCTTTCCTAAAAAACTATGATTCAAACTACCTTTGCAGTACTAATATATATATATTGAAGATAGAATTAAGCAGGTCTCTTACTGAAATTTGGATTGAATGCCACTTAAGATTGAGTCTTGATTCTTCCAAGTATTATGCTTGTACAAACATCTTTGATAATAGATTCTTTCATAAAGATAAATGATAATAATGTAAACATAGCTTTTAAGTTACTAATACAGTCACATTATTACACTGTTACAATATTTCTAGGGAGGCAGTGTGAGAGAAAAGGTACTTTATATTGTCTGCATGTACAGTACCGGTATATTATCCATACCATACATGTATATACAATTCTGTCAAGTGTCTTATACCATATATCATCTTCAGCCTAAAACAAGGACATAATATTCTTTGGCACTGTCCATCTATATTTGTGTGTTTGCTTCTATTGTTCTTTCTAATTATCTTGAAAATTAGTTGATAATTCTAATGGTATTTTACATAAACATGTTCAAATCAGTTTTTTTTCTCAAAATATCTTTAAATAGCAGCCATAGAATGATCTTTTAATTGCTAAAACTCCAGAAGGATTAATTACTTTGAAACGGTTAGAAGTTTTGTGGGGATATCAGTTGTGATACCATGGAAATTCTAGAAACTGCAGGTTCCTCACTAAATGAGGACCTTGGTCCATTTCACTTATGAATAGTTTCACAACAATTGATTTTAGTGTCAAATTTAGGTCTCAGTTTCTAAGCAGTAATGCATATTTAAGAAAAGCTTTTATGGCTACATTTTTCTGCAAGATTGAGTATTAATCAGAAATTTTCAGGGATAAATATTTTCTTATATATCATGACTATTGTGTATAAATATCTTATTTCTACGGTGGCACAGAGGTGACATGCACAACTTTTTTTTTAATTGCACTTCTCTTTTTTTTTTCTCATTCCCATGAGATACTAACTCGAGGGACTAAGTCATGGGAACGAGATAAAAAAAAGAGAAGTGCAAATCTGAATAAAGAATCGCATTTGAAAAAAAAGAGTTGCGCAGTACAAAAAAGAATCGTATTGTTAAAAAAAAGAACAGCGAACGTAAGCTATGTTGATGGAACGACTTACTTACTCGTGGGAACGAGTTAGCTATGTCGTGGGAACGACTTAATATCTCGTTCCCAAGAGATACTTAGTCGTTCCCTCGAGTAAGTATCTTGTGGGTACGAGATAAAAAAAAGAAAAGTGCAATTTAAAAAAAATGTATTGCTTTGAAAAAAAAAGTGTAGCACAATATATTGCTTTCTCGTTCCCACGACATAGCTAACTCGTTTCCATGAGTTAGTAATTCGTTCCCACGACATAGCTAACTCGTTCCCATGAGTTAGTAAGTCGTTCCCTCGACATAGCTTACATTCGCTGTTCTTTTTTTTACAACACGATTCTTTTTTTTATTGCACAACTCTTTTTTCCAAATGTGATTCTTTTTTCAGATTTGCACTTCTCTTTTTTTATCTCGTTCCCACGACTTAGTAACATGTGGGAACGAGATACTAAGTCGTTCCCTCGAGTTAGTATCTCGTGGGAACAAGATAAAAAAAGAGAAGTGCAATTAAAAAAAAAGTTGTGCATGTCACCTCTGTGCCACCGTATATTTCTGTGTATGTCAAATATTGTTTGTGATATCTAGCTTAATACTTTTCTCTTGGTCTGTGATGGTTTAACCTTTTAGATACATACAGAAATTGTAATTTGAGTGTAAAGCTTGTAAAAGGTAATACAGTTTTCCAGTTTCTTAAAAGGAGAATATATCGGCATTTTTTTTGTTGAAAATTCAGTTATAATTACTTATTTGCATTAATATAAAATAACTGTTTAAAACAATTACATGAGTATATGTTCATGTGGTTTATTTTTGCAAGAACTTAATAAAAAGTAAATGTAGTATTTTATGTAATTTGTTGAAGAACAATATTATCAATGTTGCTGATCTATTCAGGTTAAACCATCATGAATCTCAGCTGTCACCTTTTTTACTCAGTATATAAATGTATATATAAATGTAATTATTTTCTGGAGGTCATGTATCATATAAAAAGAAAAAAGACTAGCATCGAATTTGCATAGAAATTTTAGTGATCATACAGTTAAGTGAAATGCAAATTATAATACTTTCCTGCTGAGAAAGCTAGTCTTTTTTTGCTGATACAATATTTACCACTGTTTTGTATTCTGTTGTAGATAATACTACAATTTGCTTTACAGGCCTTATATTTTAAAGAGACTGTTTATGAAGTGTTTGCCGAATATTTATACTTGTTTTCAAACCATCAGGGGCAGAATCAGAAATATACTCTGTATCTGATGTGACACCCACTTATGATGTCACAGAAGCTGTCACACCTCTGACCCCGCCCCCAGCACCCAGGCCTGACCCTCCAAAAGAAAAGTCTCCTGGAAAATCTAAGAAACAAAGGCCCGATTCTGGGGGCAGTGGAAAGAAAAAAGGAAAAGGAAAGAAAGGAAAACGTAATTTCATGTAGTAGTGCCGTGCATCTAGCTATGTCCCTAGTCTGTCAGTCAGTTATGCTAGCTAACCTTGATGTAATGTCACTCAGTTGTGCTAGCTAAATGTTATGTAATGTCAGCAAATCATACAAGCTAACTACCAGTTTTTGTAATGTTAGTAATTACAATGAGTTTGTTGTTACAATGAAATATAGTTATAAAAATCTTAAAAAAATGATCCTGTCATTCAGAATTTTTGTCTCCCATAGTAAAAGTGAAACTGTTTGAGAAATGTGAAAAGACTTGGGGAAGTCAGGTTGATAGACCTTTTGCAAGTTGCGTTAGTAACCATATTTCATTGTGTTACTGTATAGTTTATATGTGCTAACTAGATGTAACGTCATGTTGCTCTAAAATGGCCATAGTGGGCAGAGGTAATAGTCACTTGATAGTTAGGAAATCACACAGTTTTAAAGTCAAGATCAGCAGCAGATATTCACACACTACAATACAAAACATTACAGTATAAGTCTTGATTAATGTATAATGGAAATTATATTCTTTTTAGCTTATATTGTAATGATATTTCATATCATAATCACAGTTCTGAATTAATATGTGAAAATACCATTCTTTAAGACTTTAATCAATGGAAAACTGACCCATTTATTTGTAATATCATGCTGCCAAAATGCATCTTCTTACTATTTTATGTTTAATATAATAATGTTATAAGATCTTTACTAATGTGTAAATTTTGTTTTATTTTGCTAGTAAAAATAATGGATGGAAATGAAAAAGGTTACTACATATCTAATCATAGGAACATAGAAATAGTTTGCTAGAGTTATAACTATTATAAAACAGTGAATGTCAAACTGAAACATTTACCAAATTAGGTTATTTAAAGTTGTACAAGAATCAACATTTAATAAACATTACTTTTGGACATTAAAGAAGTTCTAAAGAGCAAGGTGTTTATTATTCACTTTGTGTAAAATACTTAGAAGCCAAGTTTTACTTGTAAAGGTAAAATAAATGAAAATAACAGGATTTACATGTGTTTTAACTAGGCTTCTAAGGAACATTCATATCATTCAAAGAGCTAAATACAACCCCATATTTGGAAAGTTAAAAGCGAATTTAGATTCCAATTTACAATCATGTGGGTACGCACAAGCATTAGGCAGATCTAAATTTATCATCATGGGAGTACTCACAAGATCCTAGGCAGATCTATATTTACAAATATGTGGGTACTAACAAGATCCTAGGCAAATCTAAATTTACAATCATGTGGATACTCACAAGATCCTAGGCAGATCTAAATTTACAACCATGGGGGTACTCACAAGATCCTTAGGCAGATCTAAATTTACAATTATGTGGGTACTAACAAGACCCTTTTCAGATCTAAATTTAAAATCATGTGAATACATGTATTCACAAGATCGTAGGCAGATCTAAATTTACAATTATGTGGGTACTAACAAGACCCTTGGCAGATGTAAATTTATTATTATGTAAATACATGTCTACAGATCTAAATTTAAAATCATGTGAATACATGTATTCACAAGATCGTAGGCAGATCTAAATTTACAATTATGTGGGTACTAACAAGAACCCTGGCAGATCTTAATTTAGAATCATGGGGGTACTCACAAGATCCTTAGGCAGATCTAAATTTACAATTATGTGGGTACTAACAAGACCCTTGGCAGATCTAAATTTTCAATTAAGTGGGTACTCACAAGATTCTTAGGCAGATCTAAATTTACAATTATGTGGGTACTAACAAGACCCTTGGCAGATCTAAATTTACAATCATGTGAAAACATGTATTCACAAGATCGTAGGCAGATCTAAATTTACAATTATGTGGGTACTAACAAGACCCTTGGCAGATCTAAATTTACAATCATGAATACATGTACTCACAAGATCCTAGGCAGATCTAAATTTACAATTATGTGGGTACTAACAAGACCCTTGGCAGATCTAAATTTACAATTATGGGGGTACTCACAAGATCCTTAGGCAGATCTAAATTTACAATTATGTGGTAACTAACAAGACCCTTGGCAGATCTAAATTTACAATCATGGGGGTACTCACAAGATCCTTAGGCAGATCTAAATTTAACATTTTGTGGGTACTAACCAGACCCTTGGCAGATCTAAATTTACAGTTATGTGGGTACTAACAAGACTTTTGGCAGATCTAAATTTACAATCATGGGGGTACTTACAAGATCCTGAGGCAGATCTAAATTTACAATTTAGTGGGTACTTACAAGACCCTTGGCAGATCTAAATTTACAATCAGGGGGGTACTCACAAGATCCTTTTTCAGATCTAAATTTAAAATTATGTGGGTACTAACAAGACCCTTGGCAGATCTAAATTTACAATCATGGGGGTACTCACAAGATCCTTAGGCAGATCTAAATTTACAATTATGTGGGTACTAACAAAACCCTTGGCAGATCTAAATTTACAGTCATGTGAATACATGTACTCACAAGATCCTAGGCAGATCTAAATTTACAATCATGGGGGTACTCACAAGATCCTTTTTCAGATCTAAATTTAAAATTATGTGGGTACTAACAAGACCCTTGGCAGATCTAGATTTACAATCATGGGGGTACTCACAAGATCCTTAGGCAGATCTAAATTTACAATTATGTGGGTACTAACAAAACCCTTGGCAGATCTAAATTTACAGTCATGTGAATACATGTACTCACAAGATCCTAGGCAGATCTAAATTTACAATTATGTGGGTACTCACAAGACCCAGGGCAGATCTAAATTTACAATTATGTGGGTACTCACAAGACCCAGGGCAGATCTAAATTTGCAGTCATGTGAGTACTATCAAGATCCTAGGCAGAACTAAATTTACAACTATGTGGGTACTATCAAGACCCTATGCAGAACTTAATTTATCACAAACATAACAAATTTCCAGTGGCTATTTTAAATTCAAATGCTTCCTAGAAGCTGTAGCATATTATAAATGTTTATCGAGTTATTTTAGTATATTTTCTCTTTGCAAGTGAAACTGGTTCTTTTACATTTTGGTTTAGAATTTCACTGTTTTATGATAGAAATATTGTGTATTTTTTTACATAGCAGTAGTTGCATAAACTTATTTCATCTTACACAGATTTCAGTTTCCAGAATACAGGAATTGGAAACCTTTTGAAGAAATTTTATTGATTAACTTTTTATTACTATGTTTTTGCTATGATCTGAACTGTCTGAGTCTTGAAGCATTTTAAAATCAATTCATAATCAGAACTGGTATATACATATTATTTTATGTATGAAAAAAATAGTTTGCCTTTAATGTGTCTGTTTCTTATGTAGAATGAAAGATTTCATTGGTACTGTTATTTTCTTTAACTTAGTATCTAATTTTTCAAAACACAGCATATCAGCTCAGAATTTATTTTGCAGTCTTTGTGGTTTAGTCTAACTTGGCAGTTTTCAAAAAGAAAAGAAGAAACACAAGATGAGTCTTCGGGCTTGCTTTTAATGAACTTTGTGAAAGTGTTTCTTATGTTTTAAAAAAATTCCTTCTTCTGTTCAAGCAGTACATTTTATATATATAAAGCATTAGGTTGTGCTTTTGATTAAGATAAATTTTCAATATAAGCAGACGTCTCTTCTATTTTGATCTTTTTCCCTCTACATAAATGTTCTGTGCTTTCTCTGAATTTCTTGAATCAATAATGTCTGAAGCTACTGTTTAACTCATTTTTCTTGTTTCTTAGATTCTCTGTCTGAGAACCTGTTTGTGAAATGTCAGCTTATTACAGCATTTCCTTTTACCAGAGGCTTCAAATGTACATGCATGTTCCCTTCATGTTTACATTGTCTTTTTACATTGCTAAGTTATTTTTTCTTGCCATTATATTCAGAAATGTACTCTAAAAGAGAACAAAATTACATCAGATTGTGTTTTCATGATCATTTTTACTGTTCTGTTATCATAATCTTAAAATGTTTGTTTGTAGAATATAATCACTTTTGCCGCTTTTTTTCCTATAAATCACTTAACTGAAACTGCTTTCTAAAGGTAAAGTAGGTACTAAAAGATATAAACAGTAACTGTAGTTTAATTAACCCATGGTCATAATGTTTTTTCTTCCTTTAGGTGCACAGTCCCCCACCCCATCTGAGGACAAGAAAACCCCAACCCCAGAACCTCCCAAGGAGTCTAGGCCAGACTCTGCTGACAGTAAAAAAGGAATCCTGCGACCTTCATCTAGGTCAAGTTCCAGAGAAGGCAAAAGGTCCAGGTCACCTTCAGGTATGTTGATCAGTTTCTTTAATAAGGTATTTATTTGGTACAATATTTGTCATGTGTGGCAGTGATATTTTTTTCTTGATTTAGTTACTGTGTTTATACTTGTTTTGGTATGGTATGGTTTAAAATACATGTTCTTAATTGGTTTGAGGTATATCTTTTTTTCATTGTTTTTGAGTGTTCCACATGAATTGAAACTTGTTGCCTAGTAAAGCCAAATTCTTTTACCAGAAAATGAAAATTAAAACTGAAGAATTCACAGGAAATGTTCACACTTCATGCAATAATTTATGGTATAAAGATATCTAGTATAGACTGGGGAACTTCTAACTTAAAGAAAGATATTTAGTTTGGTGTTGCATGCTAGAACTAGAGGATATATTTATTATAGATCTAGAATGAGTATTGCATTGTTTTGTATGCAGGCTTATTGTAATGGATTTAGATAAAATATATTGTAATGGATTTAGATAAAATATATTCATGTGAAGAAAGAATTATGTACATGTCGCAAGTTAAAACAGATCATATTTATTACTCTCGTCAATTTACATAGAGTAACATTTGTTTTACAATGTTTACAACAGGAGGCAAGTACCAGCGTGATTCATGTGTGTCAGGTACTAAACTTATAGTGCGGTGTTATTAACCTTGAAATATTTCAAGCCCCTGTTGTTCATATGAGTGTTTGTTGTTCCTATTATTATAGTGTTCTGAAAGTTGTTAACAGTTTGATCACAGTGGTTGAATGATTTTAAAGCTTTTACAACGCATGAGGTTTTCCTAATTACTGTGTTGTTGTGTTACTCACCTGAAAATGTTTATGACAATTATGTTCTGTTTCTCTTGACATGGGTAGCCTTGTTTCTGATTAGGTATGACTGAAGCTATAAGATTAGTGCATACTAAGGCGGGGCTTTTGAACTGAGTGTGGGGTAAGGGGGACAGGGTGAGGGTTGGTCAGAGTGGTCCACATTCATAAACCTTTACAGGCTGTATGATCAGGGTACTCACAGACTGTTTATGTCGATAAAGAACAGACTGTTTCTTTTTGAATTACTTGTAAAACAAATGCTGCTATAAAGCAGTTATGAAATTTCTGTTGTCTGAAACCTTCAGTTGTCTAGATTTAAATGTTCATGGCAATTGCAATACAATTTGTTTTCAGTTGAAAGAGATCAAGCTTGATTGTTTACAGGTCTGGAATAACTAAATTTTAGCAATATAAGATAAATAGTACATATTGACCAAAATGTTTCAGTTCATTTTGCTGATCAGGAAGACAAGGTTTCAGGTAGATTATTACAGCATTAACCCACTGCACTTAAACATTATATTACGCATTTTATTGCAACCTTTTAATGCCTTATTACCTTATGTAGAATTTATGTATTCTTTATGTAGAATTTAACAGTTTTATCTGTTAATAATGTATCTTATCGAACATTTTATAAATAAAGCTTTTTAACTCATCCTTGCTATTACTTATTTAAATTCTTTTTTTCATTGACATAAACTGTTGAAGTGGCTAGTATCTCTGATAAACCATACAGGAAATTAACCAGTTTTCACTTTCATGCATTGAATAATCGCTTGTGTTAAAGTACAAACTTATATAGAGAGTTTGACCATGACCTTTGTATTCCTGTTACCATTTACAAGTACTGATTAGAACTCTAGAAGCGGTCACCTGTAGTAGATATAGTAAGTTGCAAGTCTTTTCTCTAAAACAAACAGATTTAAGCTGTCTGAACTGTAGGAATTCAACATAACTACATAAAAAAATATCTTGAACTATACTCAGTATTATTTTTTTCAACCAAGCAAGTTACTGAAGCACTTTCAGTTGCTTAGTGCAACAATATATGCACCACCATTTGTTTTAACTGTAGCAACATTTTAGTAGGTACTACACATTGTCAATATTTCATATGCTTCTTTTTTTGTTAACAAGCAATCATTTTATAATGGTTGAATTCAGTGCCCTTTAGTTTTTCAGTTATATCTCTTTATTTATAATGACTACTTCTGTAAATTAACAATTGTAGCTGTAACAGCTTTAAACATACGACTTTCTCTAAATGCTTTGAATATTTTCAAAAGATAAAGTTTTTGGCATTATTTTTGTAGCTACAATTTCTTTATACAGAGCTTACTCTTCAAGCCAAGGCTTGTCTGTCTCACTAGAGATGGATATTAGATAGAGGAAAAAATAGAAACTCTTTTTGTAATAAGTGTTTGATTAGTGATTCAGAATCTTAGACATGACATTTCCTTTTTAATGGTTGTTGGTAGGTATGAATATTGTAGAACAGAAATTGTCTTTTAGTAAACATGTATGACTGACAATGAATGACTGATATATGTAATATCCTGTAAATTTTAGGTATGATTAAACTAACTAGACATTTTTTCATATGTATGAAGTAACTTATATAACCATATATTTCTGTTTATGACCTCAGTTCACTTTGAGGCAGACAAGGAAGGTCACACTATAGCTCATGTGAAGGATGATGAGAAAGGTGAAGAAGAGGTGGAGATACTGGGTGGCAAGACAACAGAGGAGAGTATGAATGAGATAGTGGATGCTCAGAAACGGCAGCTAGACCAGTGGTGCTTTGCTGAACACTATGACAACAAGGTCCTTCTACAGGTAGCTGATGGCTTGTCATTAGGTGTAACTTTCATTTTAATCCTGCAGAAAACAAGATGTGAAAAGGGCCAAAAAGTTGTTCTCTTGAAGGTTTAGATAACTTGTGAAAATGTTTTATAGCATTTGAAGAAAAGTCAGTGTGTAAGAAAATAATTGTGTAAACCTTAATGTTACTGGAAATATCATTGATTGTAGGATTGTATTGAATTGATTGTATTCGGTATTACAAAACATTATGATTTAAAGTTGTTTTTTATTATGTATCATACTAAAGTGATAGCTAATCTCTTTTGACCTCATAGAAATGGTTGCATAAGTGTGTTTAAACTTCTGATGTTGATTCTCTAACAGTTAGTTATATCAATTGTATTGTAATACAGGTATTAAAGAATGCCATGTACCAACTGCCATTCGTTGACTCGTATTACCACAAGAGGGACCATTCTCTTATGGTTGTTCTACACAACCCACATAATCTAGAATTCCAGAACCATGAGGATTGGCACACTGAACTACACTCTAATGTAGGATTCAGGTAAACTTGCTTGCTCTGTTCTATGCTTCCAGTATCTTACTATAGCCTTTGTCTATAATGTGGAAAGTGATTGAGCATTAGCAAAAAAATTTTATGCTGAAATATATAATATAAAATGAATACCTTTGCATTTCTATATGCTTACTGTGTGATGCAAATTTTAATTGTGGTTCTGAATGTGCTGATAGGCTAATGTATTGCAGCTTTTGAAACATACAATAGAAATTGTCTCAAAGTTTCTAAATGAAACAATATACTGTGAATGCATGTTTATAACAAGCTGTTGTAATTATCAGGAACTACCTTGACTATGTGGAGGAGTCTGTATCTGATTGGTTGAAGGAGGAGGAGGCCAAGTACCAGGCCCAGATGTTGTCACTGGAGCTAGAAAAGATGAGACAAGATGAGGAGGCTGCTAGCAGGGCCTCACAAAGGGCCCAGAAAAAAGGAGGCAAGCGCTCTGCAAGTAAGTTCACATTTCCACATTCCCCACATCATACAGTTCCCACAAAGTTTGAAAAATCTTGTTTCTATTTTTCTCCAAGTTATAACTTTTTTTTTATATTTAGAAAGGAGGAAAGTGTAACATAATGTTGTTTTTTTGGTAGGGATAATGGTCTCGTAAAATGATGGCCAGAAATCTGGTATATTTTATATTTATGTTTATTTTTTTGTAAGGAGTAAACAAAAAGAATGGAAGTCCTAGTAGTGCTAGTAGTAAAAAGTCCTCACCAAGATCAGGTAAATTTTGCACAGGGAAAATGAATTGTGAATCATCCTGATGACACTCTCCAAATGTTTTAGCACTTTAAGTCTCAATACCAATTTCAGAGTCACAGTAGTTTTCTTTGGCACTTTCTGTTCTATTGTCTAAAGTATCTTTTTCTTTCTTTGAATGCATATTTTCTTTATCATCTATAGTTGTCTTTATATGTGTTCAACATTTTGTACTGTTCTTTTCTATATCTGCCAATTGTGTTTTTTGTATTCATTTGTTTTTGGCCTCTGGTGAAGTTTTCTGATGTTGTATAACATTAGTTTTAGAACATCTTTGGTATTTTTGTCTTTTGTCTTCTTTCAGTTCTTGTTGGGTCTGATTGTCCTGTATTGTTTGTTATTGTAATTGGTGATCTTTGGCATGTTTGACTTCTGTAGCCTTTTTCTAGCTCCTAGAAACACCGTTTTATCTTCAGCTGCTTTTATTAGTGTTCAGAAATGTTTTAAACGAATTGACCTTTTTTTGTGGTAAGTTCCAGGTTTAGGCTTAGTAATTTTTATGAAATGATACCCATTAGTAGAATATTGTAGTCATAACTTACAATAGTCAGTGTCTCTTTTAAGCATCCCGGTCCAAGTCTCCAAAGGCAGGTTCAAGAGGCAGCAGTCAGGAGCGGCCATCTTCAGCTGGCTCGGGAAATATGTTTATCAGGGATGGGTCACTGAAAGCTTGGAAAATAGAACAAGACAGAATCAAGGCAGAAGAGGAGGAAAAAGAGAGGGTCAAAAGTGCAAAAAGGTCAAAATCACCTAAAGCAAAGGTACCTACTGTTTCAAGTATTTCAGTGCCAGTACATTCTGTGAGTTTGATCTGATGTTATCCCTATCAATGTCTCAATGATTTGTTTAAGAACGTATTGTCTTATTATATTCTGGTTTTAAATGTATGCTTCATTTTTCCTCTTTAGAAGGATGACAAAGATGATGCAAAGAAGAGGCCTGGTTCCCGTGGCAGTGCCAAGTCTAAAGGATCCGGTAAAGATCAAGAACAAGAACCAACAGCAGCAGACATGGAACCAGTTGGAGATGAAAAATACTGGCCTGTAAATATGTTTGCATATCCCAACATGATTTTGACCATTAGCAGCAGTTTTTAGTTTTAGAGGTTGTTTTCAATGGTTTTGTAAGATATTTTTTTATGTAAACTGCTCTTGTCTGTTAAACCTTCAGCTTTCTACAGTATCAGTCTTAATGTTTGATTCAGTTTTGGGCAGAGTCTTCAAAAAACAACTCATTCAAATTTCTTGAACAAGATGTACATTTATACACCAAACAAATGTGCATACATTTCTCCTTCCATGTTTATTTCTTGCATTGATGTATTCTCTTTTCAGTTTTCTGGTTACGATGTTGGCAACAACCTGATCCAGGTGTCTGGTATAACGTCAACACTGTTCCCATCAGATGGCGGTCAGATTAGGACAGAGAAAACAGAATATGTGCAAGGCACGGTTAGTGTTAAGACCTCAGTCCTCAAGGATGATCATATATTTACAGTACACATCATTGACCCAAAAGAACCCACAACTGAGGAGGATGAACTTGACCTTGATGAAGGACTCAGGAATGGGGCTGAGAAAGCTGAGTTTGAGAAACCTGAAAAACAGAATAAAGATGGTGTGTAGTCATTTCTTTGATTGTGTCAAAATATAATCAGATTTAATCATTTTAGATGCAAACATTAAAATTTTTAAGTATATGAGCCCAAGACTCCTTATTAACTTTGGGAGTCACATACAATTTACCAGAAATAAATAAACCTTTAGTGAATGCAATGTATTAAATAAAGCAAAAATGTTACATTGAAGAGTATTAAGTTCCATGTTATTCTGTATCAGGTGTTGACAGTATTTTGTCAGAGAGACAGTCAAAGACAACGACCACCAAGACAGGCAAGAACAAACAGTCATCTGTGAGTGCTTTTGGTTCTGTGACAGCCAACTTCAATGATGGAATGACTCTTGCATTCAGCCAGTTTGGAGAAAATGGGGAAGCCCCTGATGGTACAGTACTGCCTTTTTCAACATTGTAGATAGAATTCAAATTGCAAAAGATTTGTCTGAAGTTCTCAGAGTGGTTGATACTGTTTTTTAAACATTATTAAGGACTGAAAGCATCTGTTTATATCATTCTGTATGTTTATCTGTATCTGAAATTTTACGTTACATGTGATGAAAGTACATGTGTGTTGAATGAACCAAAACCTCAACACAAAACTTCCTCTTTAGGGAGCAGGCATTTCCTTTTAGCACCATTGCATTGGGAAGTTTGAAGCTCAGTTGCATTATATTTGCAAATTAATTTGTTTGTAGAAGACAAACTGATAATCGGAGAATATACTTAATACCTGTAGTAAAAAAAACCTGTCCATGAAGCATGATTGTAAAATAAATCCAGCCATGTTTAAAGCTTTTTTACATGGTTCATCATGTTCATTGTGGTTGAAAGTACTGGTTAGCAAGCAGTTACCATATTCTACACTGATCTATAACTAACACACTTGACTTCTGTTTCAGGTAAGAAGTATGAGCCAGAGCCTTACACTACTCCCCTATCAGACCCGAGTCCTGTTCCACCACCATCACCCACCAAGAGCAAGAAGAGTGACAAGAAAGGGGACAAAGCAGGGGGCTCAATGACCCCTGAACCTCCTCCTCAACCACAGGTAGGGGCCAGTTTCTCACTCTCTAGTTACTTCAGCACTAGACAAGTTTTGTTTCTAAGTCATTTAAGTAAACAAAACTATTAATGCTGTTGATTCAGTTTTGTCAACGTAATCATTTAGACAGTTACTTCAGACTTCATTCAGGTATTTGAAACTGATGGAAATTCAGTCTGATTATGTGTAAACAAAAGAAATAAGCAAAAAGAATTCCTGTCAGGCCTAAAACAGACCTTTCTTTAAAACAGTTTTTTAGACTGATTCTAAACAAAAAGTTATCAGAGAAATCAAAACGATCAGCACATGTTTGTTAGACTAGCAGTTTAGAATTCAGGAAGTCTGCTAAGACTTAGTAAATTGCTTTCAATATGCTATAGCCTATAACAATAGGTTTGCAAGTCATTCTTAAAAAAACAGAAAAAAGTTGAAAGAACTGCCTTGATTACAATAAATATTTTATTAGATCTTGAAGGGTTGTAAGGTCATTTAATTGTGTTTTTCATTTTTTTTTCTTTTTTTGCTCCCTCGTAGGAAGCATTTGAGGAAGTAAGTCATTGCAGTATTGTGTTTGAAACTATATACATATTTTGTGTTGGACTTTCAAAATTCAGTGTGTTCACTGGTTTACCAGGTCTTTTTTCACACTGGTATATAGACCAGTCTGATTCTTGACAAAATATGAAACGCATTCTTAAGTATACTGGTTTTCAGATCATATTATAGTCGGGATAATAATTCTTTTATTTTTTGTGATGGACAGATATTCTGTCAGTATTTATAAGTTCAAAGACAAATGTAAAAAAACTGTTGAATTAGTTAAAAGCTTATATTTTTTCTGTTCTTTTTCTATTTTATTCACCAGTCTTGAACTTGACTCACTCTTTATCTTTTTTGCTGATCTTTTCAATTTTGTACACCATTGCTTTCATCAATGAAGTATTTAATCTCTCCGTTACTAACAACAGAATTCATAACATCAAAGTACCGGTATATCCTTGAAAAAATCGGGCAAATTTATCTGTACTTGAAGAAATAATCAAGAGATTTCTTTTAATGTGTCTAACCATTATGTATGTTGTTGAAGTGAGAAATTATGTTAAATCCTTGATTATTTTTAGTATATACAATTTTTTCTTTGCATTGTCCATTGATCATTCAGTTGCCAGTAACATCCTGGTTCACTGAATAAGTAAAACAGTTATTCTTTATGCTTAATGGATAAGGTGACGGGTTATTTATTTTGTTACTTTGTTAACCCTTTGTTATTCTGATATTACTAGAGTCGTGCAAGTAGGTCACAAGACATTCAAAGCAAAATGTCACTGAGGGTGACCTTGGTAAGGACAGGAAGCTACTCTGGTGTAACTAATCCAGCGTGGCTTTGTATTTTGATGTATAATTAACACACACAGACTATGAAAGTGCATCAGCTGCTGTTGTAGCTTTGTGTATACTTAGTCAAAGATACATGTTTATGTACTATTTAGATATATCTTCACATTATTTCTATATTACTACACAGGAGATTTAATATAAAAAAATAATTTTGATATAGTAATCTAATAACATGTTACATTGTAGACTACAAAACTTAGTATAAAAATATAACTTTAGGTTAAATTAATTTATTTAAGAAATATTTATTGCACTTTGAGGAAATTAAGGAGATTCGCCAAATCTATAATCCTCCATGATTTTAAGTCATCTGATATACAATTTATGTTTTTTCTCTGTATAAAATTATACAGAACATTTTATGAATATTGTAACTTTTTCTAGAAATGACCAGTCTCTTGTAACAATTCTCAGATATTGTGATTTAAACTTGACTAAGTGTGGTTGTATTTTCTTGAACTCAGATAGCTTGTTATGCGGAGTGCTGGTGTGTTGTTGTTGTTTTGTAATTTCTTTTCAAAGAAGCATGATATGTGTGTTTGTTATTTTATCACAGGTTGGTAACAAGTCTGATGTCATTTCAGTTCTGTTTTTGTTTTCTGTATTTGTTTTTATAACATGTCTTTAAAAGGAGTCTGAAATTTGTAAAAGAAGAAAGAATTTAACATGGCTTGAAGGGATTTTTACGCTTTATTGCATTCCTTGTATAACAGCTGAAAGTAGTTCGGGTTTTTTCTGATTACTAGGCTGACATGGAAGATAAGGAGGATGTAAAGTCGGAGGAACCTGTGGTGAATCAGCCCTTCCAACAGCTGTTCATATCCTGTCCCGATGGTCTCAATGTCAAATACTTCCTTGAGAGCCATATTGGAATGCGCCCCCTGGCAGAGGATGATCGACGCCTTCTTGTACGGCAAAGTTATCCATACAAGACAAATGGAATGCAGCCTTGTGAAGCAGCAAGAAAGAAGTATGCACTGTCTGAGGTATCTAGAGTGATAACATCAGAAGGCACAGTGATTAAAAACATGGTGGATGGTTCAGTTGAGGTAAATTAGGTGTCTCTTTTACATTGTGTTAAATCGATCTGTAGACAAAATCACCTTGCCTCAGTTTAACCACACAATATTTTTCAAGAAAATCATAAAATAAAATGGTCAAACAAAAGCCTTTGAAGCTTTTGAACAGTGAAATAAATTACAGTTTTTTTTTATCCATTAATTTTTACTACAGCACTAAGAAACATTTTGAAATACCTTACTGTCTTTGATTTAGATGTTAAAATGGCACTGGGACCAGCTGATAATCTCCTCATAGTTCTAAGTGATAAAATCAGATAGTTCCTACTTCGTCCATGTCTGATTGCAAGATGTTTCATATTTTACAGGTCCTATATGCTGATGGAACAGTGAGTGTACACACAGGGCACTGGGATCTTCCCCGAAGCCGAGACAGTTCTCCACAGAGACAGAACAGTGGCAGAAGTCAGGCAGAAACTCCTACCAAAGAAAAGAAAGGTACACTTCATTGGTTGTTCTGTGTGATAATGAAAAGTGGTTAGGTCAGTGTGCATATCATGAGGCTATATTGTGTTCAAGTGTTTACTTTTTTCAGTTGAGATATCTGTAATATTGTAACAATATCTGTAATACAGTAAACTATCATGTAGCTTATAATCATGTTGTTACCACTGTACTGTTTGGAATATACAAACCTGTAAATAGAAAGCCTTTCATAACTCCCTGGAGTTAATGATAATATTTCTTATTATTTCTGGATTAATGCTTTATTGGAAGACAATTTGACAAAAACTGTTTGTCTGCAATTATGTGTCAATGTTACAGCTGGGACAGATCGCAGTCAGAAGAAGGGGAAACAGGCAACAGAGGTAACTGAGGAATTGCCGGCGGAAGATGAGAAGAAGAGCACCTGGGTGATGACATACCCGAGTGGAGAACGTGTGAAATATTCACAAGGGACTGAGCCAGAAGAGCTCAAGTCTGTGATGGTGTGTCAGGCATCAGATCCTGAGACCAGCCAGGTAAACATTGTGACCTTTAGACTGAGTGACTGAAAACACATGGTTCTGAAGTTTTAGTTTTGTTATGACTATTCAAAATGCAGGACATTTTGTGAAATCTGTGGGTTGTTTAAGGTGAATTAAGTAAGAAAACTGAAGCTTTGTGACTGTAGTACGTCATTGTCAGTCGTTTTTGTCCATTAAGAAAAAGTCTTTTTCACCACTAGGATTAGCAGTACAATTATTTTGAATTTATCTTATTCTTAAATTACTATGTTTTGGACATATTATAACAAAATTAAATTCATCCTCTATAAAATAAATGTCACAGTATGAACACATTCTTTCATCATAAGGTATAGTGTAATAGCATCCAAATTCAACAGACAATGCATAGGAAGAGCCTCAGTAAGGGCCAAATGATGACCTATATTTTGTGATATTTTTAGATCACTTTTTGCAAAAAAATCCTTATTTTTCAGTCAATGGCAACCCGAGATGATCATGTAATGACAGTCAGTTACCCCGATGGAACAACTATATTGGAACATGCAGATGGTACCAGGATCACAACTTATTATAGAGAAACTCAGATACCTCTCAGTGAAGCAGGAACTGACGATGACGGTACTTATTTAGAATTTCTTTGAAATATCAGTAATAATTTTTTGCACCCACAATTGTTTATATTAAGTTCACTGTGTTGTATAGATGACCCTTTTCTGTATTGAAGGACTTGAAGAAATTAAGATTACAATTGAGATACATTATGTTAAATATAGATTGAAAAAAATTAGTGTAATACAAGTAATAATATTGATCTCTCTTTATATTACAGAGAAAGAGTTTGGTTACAATACCATGCAGCATGGTTTGTAATATTGAAGGACTTGAAGAAATTAACAAATTTAAATTGACGTACATCATGTTTAATGTAGATTGATGAAAAACTGTTGTGCAAGTAATGATATCAATCTCTCTTTTTACAGAGAAAGAATTTGATATTCAGACAAACAAGTTTGTGAAAGTGGAATGTCCTGGATTTGCCACTGTAGAGTTTAACTGCATGACCAGTGAAAATTTGACAATATTTGGCAATGGAACCACAGTGAACATTTTCCCAGATGGTTACTACATGTTGCACCACTTTGATGGGGGACGCCTTGAAGTTGACACAGAGGGCATGCTTACATACTTCCCTCGGCCAATGAAAAATATGGAACAATTGCTTCCAGAGCGGGAAATTCGTTACATGCTATGTCATAATGCAGATGTCACTGTTGAAACTGTGGATAGTGATGGAAATGTGTTTAACGTAAAAAACAATGGCGACTTTAGTGTAATACCTGCTAATGCTGATGACATTTCTGATATAAGTAGTGAAGATCAAATGAGAAATGACAGGAAAGTGACAGTTTTTAAAGAGCATGCACCAAGATTCTTCATAATTCATGCAGATGGTAGCGGAACAGAACTCATGCGCTTCCAGGATATTGCTGAATATCTCACAACTGCTGAACAGAGCCCGGCCACAGCTGTACTTCGTGATGAACTTCCTGACTTCCCTGGTGTTACAGGCATAACCATACTTAAACCATATCTTGGTGGACCTTCTGAACGTTGGCTGAAGAAATATGATCAGGAGTCAATCATTCCACCTGGCATAAGGTGCAGGGATCTTACAACCCTACCACCCAAGGAGTTCAAGATACCAGGCCCCAAGTTTGGCACCAATGTTGGCCAAGGCCTGTCAGTTGGGGGTGCAGTGAAGAGTCAAGCCAGGATACCCATTGTTAAGTGTCCATCTATACTTGAGTTCAGGCAGCTGATACAGTATAAACCTATGTCAGAATCCCTCAGGGCTCTGTAAGTTGATGTGAAATTATTGTTATTCAATCTTTTTATCGTTGCATGCAATTTTTCACCCAAGTCACAATTTCTTTTTTTGATGGTTGATAATTGTTTACTTTATGAAATAAAAACACAAACTTATTTAAACAGTTCATATAAAAACTTGAAAAATAAAAATATGGTGTGCATAATAAAGTATATATGAGGTCAGTGAAAAAGCATTCTTTAAACAAATAATGTATTGTTTAAATTTCAAATACTGATATTCAAGAAATTAAAGTAGATGTTTAGAAAAGAAATTTTTTACATTTCTTGTGAGTGTAATCAACTCATTACCAAACTGTTACAGGATGCAGCGTGGACTGAGAGAGTATGCAGAGTATGTGAAGGCACGTAATGAGATGGCTGATTACATGCGCGTTGTTGATCCACGTTCTGAGGAAGAAAGAATAAATGCTGCAGATCTGCAACAGCTTGCACAGGCCAATAATGAACTAGTAGACTATGAAAAAGGTTTGACCTATTTACTTGTTTCTTCTTACCTAACAGAGAACAGTTCTTTAAACAATAACAAAGTGAAGGAAAAAAGTAGAGAGCAATGCTTTTTTCGTCATTTGAAAGTGATACTAAAAAAAGCATCAGAAGAACTTTATCATGTTGTGAGTTTTCTGTTTATATTTAAAGACAAATCAAAACCTGTTTATTTTTGCCAAAATGCTAGTGTAACACAGATAAAGTAGTTTGTCATTTTTGCTTGTTTCTACAGCTGATGTACGAGGTATGTATGAAAAGGCCCTGACTCCACCTGCTCCCAGCCCACCTCCAACACCACAACCCAAACGTACCAAGGCCGACTGGGAGCGTGATGAACGTGAGGTATTGGAGGAGAAAGAGGGACTGGAAGCCCTGAAAAATAAATCCATTCCAAAATACTTTGACAGTGAATTTGGGAAGGCTTTCTTGCTCACTCAGGTATCGATCTTTGAACCGCTTCTTCAAGTATCCATTACAGATTGATTGCTCTTTCTGAATACTCTTCAGATTTGTAAAACTTCTCCTTCAATGTTTCCACTCCATAATAGAGAGTGAACACAAAGAATATAGTGTGCAAAATATTATCTGGACAGATGTTAAGAAAATGCAGTGTTGGAATTTTCTTTCATTATATCTGACTTTAGTTGACAAACCCTGAGAACATAAAAAGTTGTAAAATGTACTAACTTGAAAGAAATTTCATGTAGTCTGTAAAAAACCATAATTATATGTTGTATTAAAATGGTCAAGTTTGTCTTTAGTTGTTTTACATGTTACATGTTTTATATTTACTATTTTACCTTAGACAAGCATTATTCTTACTTCTTTAGGCGAAGGACATCAATGAAACTGTGACGCTATTGGCAGATGACCCGCGACGGGATGGTACTGAAGCAATCAGGCGTGACACAACAGAAAGTACTCAGTCACAGACAGAACGACGTAGTGCGAGCATGCAGCCAACAAGATGTAAGTTTATGATTGGACATCTTTGTCATTTCAACCATTTGTATCTCAAAACTTGAATCTTCAAGTAAAAGCATTTCTTAGGAGGAAGTTATGTGTTCATGATGAAGATCAAGATTAAGTCTCTATTATTCTAAATAAACACTCAAAAGCACTCAAGGTACTGAAGGAAGCCCTTGAGTACAAGTTTGATTTTGTTTGCAATTATATCTCAGTAACTGCTGTAGCTACAGTTGATTTATTGAGTCACTACATTTAGAGATGATTAAAACAGTTTATTGAGGTCATTACTTAATAACAATGGTATTCGTCTATTCACAGCGGCTGCTGCAGTGACCTCCCAAAGTGATCGCTCCAGCCACTCTGATGTGACTAACCAGCCAAAGGTTCCTGTTGCCGATACACCAATGTCATTTGCAGGCAAGTACCAGTTGACTTGACAAATCTAAAAGATATATGCCTACTAACTATTTATAAACACGTTGACAAATGCATGCACATTGATAAATGCATGCACATTGACAAATGCACCCTGTTTCTTCTTCTTGTTTTAATATCCTTCATGTTTTTTTACCAGTCTTGAATTATTTCATTCCTTACTAAATCAGTGTTGTTGTTTTTTTATTCAGTAGACATGATTAAGATTTCAGTGATTTCAGGCAAAATTATGCATTTTGTTCATGTCATACATGCATATATACCATGTATACAGCCTCAGTAATTTGAACATGCAAGCTTGAAATGTGCACAGATATCCCTTTTTTCTGTGTTAGAAAGAGATAACAAGTGTTTCATAATGTTCATGTTAACAAGAGTATCATAATTATTACCTTAAACAAGTGATTCATAATCTTTACCTGGGTCAAGTTTGATCTGTCTATCTATCTCTGTATACTGCCAACCCCTCTCGTGAGTGTTATGGGCATAACATAGGTATAAGTTTTGTCATTATGTTTACTTCGAACAAGTGTATCATATGTTTACATCAAACAAGTGTATCATAATGTTAACCTCAAACAAGTGTATCATGTTTACCTCATACAAGTATAATGTAATGTTTAAGTCCCCTTTTTTGTAACAGCCAGTAACAACAGATTTTTTGTAACACCAGATTTTTTATAAGACACAAAATTTTCACAAGCAGTGTATGAGTGTATTTAAAGACTGAAAAATTCATACATGTATGTAATAACAGCTCTCTACCTAACAATAGAAATGATGCTTTACTCAAGATTTTCAGTCACCTTCTTATTCATGAATAGGTATTATGCATCTTCAATTTTTCCCTTCTGCACATTAAACTAGCTGTGTAAAAATTCACTTTTACTTGCTCTGTTCTTCCTTTCTTCTTGCATCTTTTGATAAACTCCTTTAAGCTTTGAAGCTTTAAAATGAAGTTTCTTGTATAGTTTAGAGGAAATACTGAGTGCCTCAAGGGTGAAGGTTGTTGAATACTCACCTCTGCAACCTGACAGATAATAGAAGTATTGGGTTTTAGTCCAGTTTTCACTTTGTGTCAGAAATTATGATTGTGTCTGACTGCATGTATACAGTAATATTTGTGCTGTAAACTGGACAGAATGAAATAGATCCAATAAATATGATCAGTTTCACTACACTACAAGTAAAGGCTATAAAAAGTAACCTCCATCTTGTTTCTGTGTATGTAGTTTACAGTGAGGTAGGCCACTCAGCCAGTGGTATGAGACCAGGAAACCCCACCCCAGCTCATGCTGCAGGGCAGGGCTCTCCTGCACCAGTGAGACCTTCTGCGCCTACCCCAGCTCATGCCCAGAAGACTGTACCTGGTAGACCAGGTAAGACTGCTGACACCAGCACAGCCTTGCACTTAGAGTTTACAGAAATCTTCATATAGACAGAATACTGTAACACAGAACACATGTAGATAGAATTTTTTTGTGTATTCAGTGATTTACATTTGCTTTAGTAAGGATTGAGCAATACATAGAAATTGTATTCCCATCTTCATTTTCATCGTGATTATGATAATCAGTTTGCACTTCTATCTGTGGTCTTCTTTTCTTGATATCCACTTTATACACAGTGTATAATCAGGTTTATATACAAGTTTTACGGAAATAAGATTTTCTTCTTTCATTTTTCTTGCTGTGGAAAATTTGAAATTGCTGGTTTTCAAGGTAACTTCACCTCTTGTTCCAATAAAAGAGCTATAGAATTTTTTTTTGACATTTAAGATCAGATAACACTCAGTCTTTATAATTGTTTTATTTTATTTGCAAGTTCTTTTTTTCTATAATGCATTGTTGCATGGTTTTCCAGTCAAAATATTCTTTTAGCTGACCACATGACCAAAATAATTACATTCAAAGTAATCTTTTTAAAAAAATGCTCATGGAATAATTTTTTTTTTTTTGACAATAATAACATTATCTTTTACTTCAATAAGAACTATAACCTAAATGTTTAACGACTTCTAAACAAACAGCTGTACATATTTGGGTCATCACATTTCATCAGTATGTACCTTCAGACTAGAGAGTATTTGGTCATGTGATCCTGTATGGAATAAATGAAAAACAAGACTAGGCAATTAATACATCAGATAAATATAACTGTACATGAGTATATACAGAATAAAAATATCAGACATTGTGTGTCTTTCAGTAGAATAGCATGCAGTGCTTTTATCCAGAACAATTTGTTTACAGGCAACCCCACCCCTAAACAGGCAGGGGCGGGGACAGAATCCCCATCAGACCTTCCCTCTCATCTTGATTATCCAATCATATTTGAGCACCCCACATTAGAAGAAGGTAGTGTATTCTCTGTGTGTATCACTAACACTTGTACTCTGAATTTGTTTCTGTTTTTTTTTTTTTACAACATGGAAAAGTATACGTGAAAAGATTTTACTGAAAGTCAAGAGAAATTATTAAAGGTTTTAGAGGAACAAATTCTGGTCAATGTTGTTATATATTTGCCTTATGGTTTGTTTCAGTTTCAGTAAAACATGTGTCATACATGTTATTTTGGTTTAAGAAAGAAAGTTGTGATGTATTGACATCAGATTGTGTACTAATTGATTTTTTATTTTATTTTTTTTTTTTTTTGCAAAAAGTGAAAAACAGTACCTAACAAAGTGTGTAGGAGCATAGTTTTACAGTGAGTTTGGGCTCTTACAGTCATAGTTGTGGTAGACTGAATGAATAGAAGAGGGTACAGATATACATGCATCTACTTTTTTAGCCAAGGAGAATTTTGTAATTTTTAGACTTATTTGTAAGCTTCTGTTGATCAAAAGCAGCAGAAATAATTTCAGAGTGTCTGTATTTTGAACTAACAGCTTTCCTTAGAACACTTCTGTTTCTGTATCATCTCTCCATAACTCAAGTTTTCATGTATTTACGTCAATGGTAACTGGTATGAGAGCTGCAATTAACGAAATAAAAACTTGCTTTATACATGTAGTTTCAATTAATTCTTTTCAAACCCAAAATCCAATTAACCATGAATTTTATGCCTCAATGATGTATAATATGTATCAGAGTTTGAAATCCCTAGGTTTAAGATACACGTCACAGTAATTAATTTTAAAAAATACAACTTAAGAAGTTTAACATCAATTTTCATGCTATATGATCTTTTTAGGTATTTAAACAATAGTGTTATGATTATTCTGGTCTTTTGTAACTATACAAAATGGGCAGGCTAGGACATTTTCCTTGACAACTGTTATAATATGACTTTAAAAAAAAACAAAACATTATTTCAGTAATTGTTTCTGAAAAAAATATTTTCCATCACTTATGCAATCTTGTCACTTGGCATGGTACATTATTTTTATAGAATTTCAAGTAGCCCTTTAAAATGACTTTTTATGTGATTTGTTTTCTGCTAACAGAAATAGCCAGTGCAAACTATTGTTTTGCTGCCAGTGCCATTGTACCATGAAATCTGAGGTCTTAGAAATGATTTTCTGTATTTGTTTGGATCAGTATACACAAAGCAGAGACTTTACCTTAAATGAAACTAAAATACTCTTGTGTAAGAATTTATTATCATTAAATTAATTGAATGATTTTGCTGTTGTATGTATAGAGCCTGAGTTTGGTGGTGAGCAGGAGATGGTGTCACAGAGCCTCAAGATGGACGTCCTGGGTCGGCCACGGAGTAAACCTGTACCACTGCCAGCAGTGATCAAAGGGGGTAAACCAGGAGCCATACCTAACACTAAGGTAAGTTGACTTTCCTTCAGTGTTTAAATCAGTGGTCTAAAGATTTGTTGATTAACACATAATGACCAACTTAGATTAATTGCATTAAACCAGTAATGTGTCATAAAAATTCGAAAATGACCCGCAGTATTCTTGTACTGATACACTATCACCCAAGTTTCTGTAACGCTCATGTTCATTGTCATTTCAAATTCAGCCACAAATAGCAAATCATCTTACAATGTTGAATTGTAAGTTTTCATGGTTTCTGAAACTGATGGAATCTGAAATATGCTATTTCTTGAGATATACAAAATATTTCTGATGAGACGGATATTTCAGTATATTTCTCAAGTTTATTTGTTTATTTCAGTATATTCAAGTTGAGGATCCTGTCCGACGTAGAACCAACAACTCTCTGCTAGCTGGGGCCACAGTGAAAGGTCAGACCCAATTACAAGCCATGAGAGGTTTGATCCTTCTGCCAGAGGAGGTAGACTTTGGTGTTCTCAAGGAGGGTAACACGTATACATTTACTGTACTCTTGAAGAACACAGGAGTGGATACCTGCAGGTTCAAGATCAAACAACCGCCACCTGCCACGGGCATCAGGATTGTCTACAAACCAGGACCAGTGAGTCAAACTTTTATATCATTTTCTTGTTCCTGTCATGGCCAGGTTATAAATTATAAGACTAAAATTTAACATGGATAACATACTGTGCCTTTTTAAAACAGGATAGACTCTTTTCTCGTTAGTTTACTGTCTCTAGTGCCCTTAAGGATAAGTTATTTCCCCTTTGCTCAATTCTTAAGAATGGTGTGAATTTCCCGCTCCATGAGAATTAAATGTACAATACTTAAATTAAAAATTACAACCATTTTTGAAAACTTATGTAAATTTTGTGGAAATCATATCAAATAGTTGTCACAAGTTTTAAATGATGATTTTCTCCAGGTTGCGGCCGGTATGAAGACAGAGATAGATGTTGAGATTTATGCCATCGCCGTCGGTGTAGAAGGGGAAACTGGTGTCGGCTCTATCAGACACGAACTAGAGATTGTTACAGAGTCTGACATCATATTCCTGCCAATCACTGCAAATATCCTTTCTGAAAAATGTTGCTGTTAGTGTAGCACAAACACTGTCTTTTAACCATTACTTTTTCATAAATTACTAGCCCACTATTCAGTTCTGAAGGACCAAACTATCATTCGTAAGTGGTATATCTTGAAAACTTACTGAATGAATAGCAAACAGTGCAGAAAATGATTAACCCATGGGAATGTTCAAGCAGATCAAAGTCTGCACTATTGACACAAAAAAGAAAGTGTCACAAGCAGGCTACAGTTATTAAAACAAAAAATTGATTCTCTCGTGCATTTGCTGAGGTTGAATTATTTAGTGAAATAGTTGTGCAGCTGACAGTAACAATAAGATAATACAAATGTCTGTTACCCTATATAGTTAGTTTTTTTTATACGTTTGTTCTTTCCTTTTGTTTCTTATCAGTGTACACTAGGTATGTCTTATACTCAAGTTATGATAAAAACAATATATACATCAGTTTAGATTTGTTCTTAACCATGTGTACCAGTACTCACTGCCCATGAGCATGACAACAGAGGCCCCAACAGTCCCCAGGGTGGGAAATCCCCAGGGGCAAGATTGGTGTCCACCAAACCACCGTCCAACACCGGCATTATAAGACCTAGAAAGAGTATAACTTTAGGTAAGACAGTGTTTGTGTTTGGTTGTTGAAGCATGACGTAGTAAGAATGTATGTCCATATTCACAGGAAAAAAGGGCTCTTAGACATCCTCATTCTTTTCAATTATATTGAATTGACAAGTCAGCCAAAATATGGCAAATTTCTTATCTTCTTTGAATGAAAAGTTAAAGAAAAAATTGATAGCCTTAATATCGTACTTCATAAAAATACCAGTTTTATGTCATTCATATTATGTGAAAAAGAAAATGCATCAAAAGTTGAATGTGCACCTATATTTGTATTGTTTCTTTTTGATTTTTTATTTCTTACATTTCTTCTGTATTACAGCTTTTTTTCAGTGAAGGGCATTTTGCTACAACAGTGCAGTGTTTGAACTCAGAAAGTATTATCAAGTCGATAGGTATCAAATATTAATTTCACATAAATCACATCATTTTTTTTCTTCTATTTCAGAACCAGTGGCTGTGAAGTAACACCAGATAAGCTGCTTAGAAATTTATTAACAAATTGGCTGGATATAATTATTAAAGTGCATTTTGTTTAGTTTTTATCTTTGTAGGATTTGAAATTATGACAAATCTTATATACTTTTTAATAAAAGCATTCTGGAGAACATTTTAAAAGTGTTAGTATCTTAGTTTCTGTTTTCTCTGTTTCTTGAAATATACCAAAGTGTTGTGGAGAAATGTGTTATAAGACTGTGATATGTTCTATGTTTTAATATTTGTCTACAGAATTGTATATTTAAAATAAAATGTTGATCTTTGACCCACTTGTCTTCATTTTTTCTGATCTGTTGGATTAGTAATTAAGACCCCATCATGAAGATTTTATAAAACACTATCCAAATATGCTCATTCTTAAGATGGGGTTGAATTTTTGACCATATACCAAGATGCAGTTCTTTCTGAGGCATCCCAGTAATTAACATAATTTCAGTTTTATTTAATTACTAAAAATGTGTCCAAGGGACACATGCCCCAACTATGCAGGTGGAATGTCAAAGGAGTATAACTGTTGTACATATTAAAGAACAGCTTACTGCAAAACATGATCCTGAAATGTGATGAAATTTGGTTTTATCAGAAATTAAGTTGGAAAAGGGTCATAACTCCGATAATATTAGAGATATCACACCTAATTTCGTAAGGACCCTATAGTTTAATAAGACACATGCACCTTATGAATGAAATCTGAGCAAGGGTTTTCCTTTAAATGAACAGAAATGAAATGTGGAGTCAAAGGGCCTTAACTCTGACACAATTTGAGATGTCATGTCCAGTTTCAAATAGAACCTGTAGTTTCATTAAGACACATGTACATGCAAAATAAGAATGAAATCTGTGCAAGGGTTTTCCTTTAAATGCCCAGAAATAAAATGTGGACAGACTCGTCAACAGGCTGGTGCAACAGTATGTGCCCCCAATATACTTTGAAAGGCAGGGGCATAGCCATTGAAACACAGGTTTTCTAAAAAGCTTTTGAAGCACTGCTATAAATAAACTATATGACAAATGCAAAGGAAATGTAAAAAATCTGCCCATGACTGCATAATTCAAATGACGCCTTTCAAAATGCAAAAAACTGGGAAGTTAAAGACGGCCATTTCAGTTCCCATGCCAGGAAGGAACTTTCAAAAATGGACCAACCCACTTTTGAAGTTCAACTGACAAGTCCCCCTTCCCCAAGAATTTATTACAACACTGGTCACTTCAAGGGCCCTGGTAGGAGTGATTACAATACAGTTAGTTGGTTTGCCTTATGCTAACATAGTATACAGAAACATCTTGCAGGGCTAGAAACAATCCTGAGATATTCAGCATGGTTTCAGACACAGTGCTGTTTTTGGTAAATTCTCAAGGACTGGGGGATCCATAAACAAGGTCTGGCCTTAAGCCAAGGTTGGCTATATATGTACATATTGAGAAAAATCAAGTTAGGCGACCATTGAACAGTTTGAATACATCAAGTAAAAAAAAATTGTATGTCAAACATAACAAGTAGGCATCATACAGAAACACTTTTAATAGAAAATTGTTGTAGTTTCAAAGGTGTACAAAAATATGCTATAGGTTTTTTCACTTAAATATTATGCATAAAATTAACCTGCTGCTTTTTTTTTACATTGCAACTGAAATACAAAATGCTCAAAAATATGTATATTGAAAAATCAAAACAGGAATAGGAAGGAAACAGTTAAACAGTAGTAAGATAAGAAATATCAACATTTATAAATGTAACAATGAAAAATATAGTTAACTTTATAAATATAAAATCTGGAATTATCAATAAGGTATTCACATGGATTTCTCAATGGAAGACAAATATATATGTAAGCGTTATCCATAACACTTCTTGAATTTAGGTATCTGACTTACGCAAAACCTTTAACATCAAATGTAAAAATGTAAATGATTCTTTTGTTTACTCAACCCCTAAAAAAAAATATGTGTAAAACTTAATGTTAACATTGCTAAACTTTTATTTAAATATATTCATCGAGAAAAAAAGTTGAAATTCCATAGAGTGAAACTGAATATGGAGAAAATCTTACTGTGCTCTTGATACTCTAAGTGCGAGTTTTACAGAAAATGTTCTAAATATGGCTCTACAGATTAACAAATACTAAAAAAGACCAAAATTCTTCAGAAAATTACACCATGAAAAAATCGAGAAATGGGAAAATCTGAATACTGATAACATACTGGTTAACACAACCAGCTACTTCTGGAAGCAAACGCAGGTAAGACATCTTTGTGGCATATACATTTCCCAAGGTTACATTCTATTTATTTCTGTAAAATGCTTTATTAAAATCAGTTGTATGACATACTGTATTTGTTTCCTATGTTTAAATGCCATACAGACATCTGCTGATTACCAGGGTGAATGAAATATCCTCAACTTAAGTAATACACTTCGTTAAGTAAAAAAGACCTAGAGATATCAACAAATACTGATTTCAGTACTTGTGTACTTGAAAATATCTTTTAGGTGTTTACCTGATTACTCAAGCTGTCATGTCTCCAAAACAGTGTGGTAAAAATTAATTGGAGAAAATAAATTCGAAGACAACATGCTGATAAACATTCCTGCATTAAATGCCATAATTTCTGTAAGATGCAGTATTATTGTGGAAAATTTAAAAAAAGAAAAAAAAGTCACATTTTTATTTTACTTATTCAGTAACCATGGAAAACAGGCAGACCAAATACATAAAATACGTCAATGCATAAAGCTATTTAATTGAACCCCACGTGATGATATCTTATGAGAATGAATTTAATTAAGTTTGAAATATATGCTGCTTAATTATTGGAGAAGAGATCTTATAGTTTTACTGTCATACTGACATTAATTTAAATTACGACAATAAATTATAAGTGAAACTATTAGAGGCGAACTATTCCATAGTTAAACAAGTAAACAATACTCCCATCACCTGACAAACTATGATGTACCAAGAAAACCGGTAACTTGTTGACATCCCTATAAAACAAACAGACCAACTGTTGCCAGAACTTATAAAGGTATTTCATTAAAGTGTAAAATATCCCAAAACCAGACTAAGGTAACAGGAATTTATATCACCTTATTTTTCATCATTCCATATCCCATCAAAAGATCTAATTAAGTCCTGTATTTTTTTCTTTCTTTCTTGTTCCCTTTTGTGTTTTAAATACTTTTCTAAGTAATTTCTAGTTGATTTTTCTCCCTCTAATTCCCTTAAGATTTCTAAAATTTCTCTTTTTAGATCAGATATTTCAGAATCTTCATATGTCTTACTATCAATTCTATGACCTTGACCTCTTGTTCCAAACTGACCTTGACCTGCAGAATACTTATCGTTATCAAGAAGACTTCTATAGTCAGGATGTTCTAGAGACCTTGTTCCAAACATATTGGCAATTTCTTTGAAAATTTTATCCACTGATTCGATTTTCTCATCTGCCTCTTGATTTTTCTCTTCTTGAGTCCGTTCACTGACACCTTCCGCTCGTTTGATGTTTGCTTGTCGTGACTTTTGGAATTCTCTGTCTTTCAGGTGCTCTAGATATTCTGCATCAGGGTTTGTTGACCTCTTGTTGGCAAGTGGAACGTCTTCCTTAAACCCATAAGCCCTCATGAAGAAGCTGAAGAAATTACAAAAAAAGAGAAAATATTAACATTTTAAAGCACACAGATAGCTTTAATTATAATTCTATCAATACAAGTGACTAGTAAAGAATGTATCAAGATCTTCTGCTCAAATCAAATGGGTTTAATTAATTTGCTACACAGAGAAAACTGTTGTCAATATAAACAGAAACATTCATTACAATTATTAGCTGTTGTGACCTTGACCTAGTGACCTTAAACTCCACCTAAGGGTAGAAGTCCATTCAAGGAATCTGCATACAAAATATCAAAGATATTGGTTTGTAAATGCAGGCTCTATGAGGTAAAGTTGATAAATCTATCTTCTATCCAAGTCTTTACAAAAATCAAGTGACCACTGGGTTGGTGTCAGTTTTGACCACAAGAGCATCATTTGAACAATCTTGGTAGAGGATTCTAGATGATCCTCCATGCGAAATATCTAAGCACTAGGCCTTTTTGTTTCATAGAAGATTTTTCGTAGTTTTTCCTCTACAAGCCTATATTAAATCAAGTGACCACCGAAACAGAGCCATTTAAGACCCCAGGGGCATAATTTGAACAATCTTTGTAGATGCGCTCTAGGTGAACCTGTATGCCAAATATAAAATCCCAAGGCACTGTAGTTTCAGACAAGTAGATTTTTGAAGTTTTCCCTATATATGCCTCCTTATAAACAGGTGACACCTTGGGCAGGGTAAATTTATGACCCCAGGAAATAATTTGAACAATCTTGGTAGAGGTTCAATAGACAATACTTTGTGCAATATTCAAGAACTTTGGGCCTTGTTGTTTAAGCAAGGAAGATTCCTTAAGCTTTTCCTAGACTTTTATATGTAAAACATTTGACCCCTAAGGCCTGACCAATTTTGAACACCCAGGGGCATAATTTGAACTTTGGCAGAGGACCTGTAGATGAGACACCATGCCAAATATCTAAGCTCTAGGTCTTGTGGTTTCAGATATGATGATTATTAAAGATTTCTGCATGGAACCAGAGTTCTGCATGGAACTGAATTCTTTGATCAACTTTGGTAGAGCTTCATGCAAGGAACAACTCTGTCAAGTTTCATTAACTTTGGGCATGTAGTTTCTGAGGAGATGGTGTTTGAAGCAAAAAGTTAACACACTAACGTCAAGCAATCACCATAGCTCAAATAAGCATGTCGTGCAATAACAGATATTTCAAACTGACACATTTCAGAGGCAGACTCTAACAAAGGAAAGTAACAACTATATCATGTGTTAGATATTATGACTACTCGATTTTTGACAATTTTTATCACCTTTGCCATTGTATTGTGTTGCCAGTATGTTCTCCATCTTCTCCAGGGTTGTCACATATCTCTACTGTCCATGTCCCTGCAGGGTTTTCACCCCAGTTATGTACTGTCATAAATGTAAAATCCACATCCTCGGAACTGTCGTCAGGAGCTCTTCGTGTCAACAACTCAGATCTATAAATCATTCATGAAAATTTAACATCTTTAGTTACGAAGAAAAATAAGATAAAAAATATGCTCCACTGAGCCTGAGTTAAGCAATGCTTAAGTTACATTATTATCAAATGAGGCTGTACGGGATACACACTGTGTTGGTAAGACCATTTTTAACCCTTTAAATGGTTTCATTTGTTGATACATGTATCTTTATGAACAATTTTAAGTATTTATATATATCTATCCAGATACCTTGTTCCATCAGGCGACACCAAGGTTATTTCCATGTTGCCACGGCGACCAGATGATGCCTTCACTGCAAGCTGAACATGTTCTAGACTGGTGATACTTTTTGACTTGTCATCCTGGCAACCATCAAAAGTAAACCTTTCCTTTACACATGTATCACTCTCAATTTTTCTGAAGAACAAAATGTTTCAAATGATGGGAGACATTGCATGAAGAATCATCAGTGTTAAGAAAAAACTGATGGAAAAAACACTTTTATAACAATTATAGACCATTTCATAAAGTGGTCATGTGCTGCATCTTAGTGGTCACACATTGCAATTAAGTTCATACTGTGTAATCTTGTTTCTGCCAAGTTGGTTGTTCTTTATTCAAGTCCACCTGTGAGTTATAAAGTCTACTATTTAACAGATTAAAATGTACTACACCAGTCTTAGATTTTTTCTGTGGCTGGACAAATAATGAAAGCTAAACAGTCGGTGTTTGCGATGGTTTTCTCTACATTCAAAATTTTAAATTAGAATGAGTTTCATGCAAGCCTTAAGCTCTCGCCATATTTGGTATTTAAATCAAAGTTTTAATTCATCATCAACTTGCAGTAACCTCAAATTAATCATAAAATGCTACAATCTCTGCCTGTATCATTGGTAAGCTAGACCAGGTCATGACCGAAAACTTAGGAAGGCTAGTATACAATGAATTTTCTGTTCTCTGAACCAGCACAAAAGAAAGTAGATCTTAAATTAATCACTGTACTTCCTTTGTCAAGTACGGTACAATAATGTAAAATATACAGAAAAAACATTTTTTCTGAGCCTAGACAGAAATGTGTCCTAAAGACTTTGACAGTAAGGCTGTTGTTATTTATAACAATGAACTAAACTTTAAGACAATCCATTCAAAAACATTTTTGTCGTTGTTCAAGGGAAAGGATCCATGCTCCAGTCTTTAAGGGCAAAATACATGTACATCAAATCTCTTAAGTGAAATCCAAAAATGCACAGCCTACAATTCTATCAATAGTGAACAAATATTGGTAACCTACCCTGGCAGTTTAAGGTTTTGATTTTAAAGTCTATTCATATAACAATATAAAAAACAACATTGAATTAGTATGAACCTCGAGTACTGTACATAGAGATGTCATTTCCATTTTTACTTTTCAATGATACATGTGTGACATGCAGTATCTTGACTATCTGGCCTGTATGAAAGTTTTACCTGTTGACCTTTTGAATATCAGTCTCACAGATGTGTTGTTCTGGTACTGATTCCCAACTCTGCCCAAGCTCCACCATTTTGGCACAATCCATAATACCGAAGCCATATTTACTGTTTACGTGGATATTTGCCCCATTTATTGTCCAGCTTTCATCTATGACCGGTATACGTGCAGCTTTAGCTGTGATATGCTGAACATCTCTCCATGTACACTCTGGACTGAAAAGATATAACCCAAGTACAGAGAAGGTATAATTAAGATATATGTTAACAGTTTCATCTGAAATCATGTGTTTCTTATACTAAATTTCATGGAATTTACCTAATTTAACCTAATTTATCATCAATGATACACCCACTTCAGAAATACCAAGCCAGGCACAAATCATGCCATAATAAGGTTAATACCGTAGCTGTAGAAGTCCATGACCTCTATTGTAACTTTTCACATATCTTTTTTTGCTGTGTGGTAACATTTGCTTATAGGTATCAGAACATAATTTTGATTATCTTATTTTTTTCCATTCACAGATCTTATGAACATGGAAGTTCATGACAGAAAGATGCAGTGCATCTTGATAAAGACCACACAGAGTGGGATTAAGGTTCTCCTGCATGGAAGACCAATACTCTAACCACTGAGCAGAAGAACTGATTCCCTGACATGGTTGTCAGAGGTTGCATTTATACAATTAAATGTCGGTGTCCACTGAACCATAACACAGAAAAGATAAAAATAGATATAAATAATAAATGTGGTTTCAGACATGATAAATAAATAAATAAATGTCTTTAAAGTTTAAATATAAACTGGTAGTTCAAAATCAAAAGCTTCTAAATATGATATTTAGCATTGGGTTGAAAAAGTGTAACCAAGGTTACCAACCAGGCTTGCAGAAGAAGAGCATAACAGCCAGATGCTAGAGGAGCTGCACTCGATGTTCCCTCAAAGTTCTCAACACATCCTCCATCTATATCTGTAGTCACCTGTAACAGTTGCATACAAATTGCATTATTTGCTTCACTATTTTTTGCAGCTATATTACTACAGCATGATTTAAGATCTTGATAAATGCATAATTTACTCAGTAGTGTGTCCTTCTGTACTCACATGGAAAAACAATCCTTTTTCGAAAATAAAATACATTGTCCCATGATTTTTAAACAACTGAGGTTTGCACAGAACATAAATTGTCTGTGAACAGTTCTTTTAATATTCTACATATTCAGTATCTTTTCAAATTTAGTCAGATGTACACTGTCACATTACAGTCAACACAACTGTTTACTTTTTTCTAATTCTGTGCAATGTGCATGCACTTGCTTTGGCCTTATACAATTGCAAAGCAACATCAAAAGCTCAACTTTGACCTTGGTGTTAAACAATGAGGTGATTTTTTATCTCCTCCCATGAAAGTCTGTCCATAACATTTTCTTTTCCACTTCATATCTCCAATACCCTTTAATTGATTTTTTTTTTTAATTGGGTCAAATGTTCAGCTAATTGAGATGGTGTGCAGAATACACAGATCAGCCATGTCAGTACAAGGTCAAGGTCACACTTGAAGGTCATTTTTTTCAGTTGTGTCCACTAAATATCTCCTATACCTTTGAACTGATCTTCTGTATTCTTTGGTCAAATGTAGAACTCATTAAGAGGGTGTGCAGAAGGCACAACCAAGTCCCAATCTCTCCATCTGTCTTTCTGTCCATAACATTTTTGTTTTTGCTCCATATCACTTCATTCAAATGATGTGCGAATGCATAGTCCATCCATGTCAGTTCAAGATCAAGGTCACACTTAAAGGTCGTTTGTTACGGCCTTCAAATTTTGTGTCTGCTCAATGTATCCTATATCTTTGAACCAATTTTCTGTAATCTAATTGAAGGTCTATTATTTCAGCCTTAAATTATGTGTCCTATCAATATCTTTTATACCTCTGAACCGATTTCCTTGAAAGTTTGGTCAGATGTATAACTCATTGAGTGGCAGTGTAGAAGGAAGGGGTAAGTGTCCATCTATTCATCTGTATGTCCATAACATTTTCGTTTCAGCTCCATATCTCCTACACCTTGAACTGACTTTCTTGAAACTTGAGTCAAATGTTTAACTCAATGAGCCGATGTGCAGAATACAAAAGCCAGCCATGTCAGTTCAAGGTCAAGGTCACACTTGAAGGTCATTTGTTCCAGCCTTAAATTTTGTGTCTGCTCAACAACCCTATAACTCTGAACCAATTTTCTGTAAACTTCAGTTCAAGGACAAGGCCACACTTGAAGGTCATTTGTTGAAGCCTTGTTTTGTATTGTCATTGCAACTTACAGCTTTCCCACACCCCAATAGGTCACCATAAATGCAATTCCATGTTCCTCAGACTACTATGAACTTTACTAAACTCTGGTGGTAGGGGATATAGCAGTCCTTGGACTATCTTGTTGTGCTAAATGTTGAGACATATATTAACTAGAAAACAACATATTATATCATGCAAAAAAACTGTGGATATTTACCTTGAGGAATAACTTTAGTTGTATTGTTTTTGGTAAGACATTAATTACAGATGTGACAGCTAATGTGTTACCTATTGGTAATCTACATACCACTTTGATCTTGTTCTGAAACTTCATCTCCTCTTTTTGTGTATGTTCGCCCCCCGTTGGTACAGAGATCATTGTAGAGCAACACTTCTCTCCAAAGAAAGGCAATTCTCCTTTATCCGTCAAAGACTGGACAGAAATGCTCTCTGGACTGGAGACATAGCCATCTGCTCCACACATGTCTCCATATACCCCACCATTGCCAGTTGCCCAAACATATATATTGCCTTTCCCATTCCGACCCTTAAAATGCAGATTAATCACTATTCAGTGCTTTTTGTTTTAAGAAATAAAATTGTGTTGTTTTTTTTAAATCAACAAATCAAAGCTACTGCAAAAGGGTCCCAGTATACAAATTATATGTTTTCATTCTTAAAAGACTGACTATGAAGGAGATACACAGTTATTTTGTTTGTAACATTTTTGACAGTATTAACTTCTATCAAAAAATGAAGCTTTTCAATTTCTTCTTCAAAACAAACCAGTAAACCAATTCCTTGCACATCAAAGTTTTGAAGTGAACTAATAAAATGTCTTACTGTCTCAACTCCCTTTCTGAGAGCATTGATACAAGCTTGTTTTGGTCCCTCCATTGTGGCCCCATCATCATGTGGCCCCCATGAGGCACTGTATATACTGACATAGTTGTTATTAAACAGCAATGCCTTTGCTTCCATCTCGTCTGTGATTGGTCCATCTAGAAGACGTATACCTGAAGACAAATTCATACGAAATACAACACTCTAACAACATAAGCTCTGTGAAGAATGACTGAACTCTTCTGTCTTCTGCATTATGAAGAAACTCTTAAATGTTATAGAAAAGATTTTTAAGATGATTTCTGAAAGCAAAGCAAATATACAAAGAAATACTCCCACTTGTTCACCTTCCAAACCCCAAATACTGGCTTATACATAGCAAACTTTCTCTTTGTATTCTGAAATGCTCTGATGTCATCCATAATTGAACAAGCTCAGCAAAACTGCAAAATGTGTATAAAAACTCAAGGACAGCTTTGCTGCCTGATTATCCATTTGTATTTACCTCCTATTTTAGAGTTGTAAGCTATTCCAACTCCACAAACACCGTTGTTAGCCACGGCTGCTATTTCTCCTGCACAGCGTGTCCCGTGACTAAAATATTGATAAAGTGACGATAAAATTATTCTGCATTTTTTCGACCATTTAAGTGATAAATGCTTCTTTATGGAACAATTATTGCATTCATAACTTTTAACCATAGTGAATTTAAGGTTTTTTTCCTAATCTCAAATACAAAAAGCATTCATTTAGATAGACTTAAGAAATATTTAACTAATGTAAGTAAACATTATGTCAAAATGCTTTATCTATAAATTCAAGATTAAGACATTTAATAAGCAGAAACACAACTTCTGCAAAACTGTAAGTTGCTCTTAACATCATAACCAAAGATACAAATACATAAAATCAAAACCTCCAAAATTACTGTAACAACAATTATGCAACACATTCAGAAATACCAAAAAATCAGAAATAATAGAGTGCAGAACAGAACAAAATAAATGCAGTACTGTAAATCTTCCACCACTGTCATGCTTACTGGTAGACAGACAACACATATTACAGAGTCTTGCCTATAAAAGCAATCATCTTTCTCAAAGTAACAGAGAGCAAATGTTCAGCCATGCTCTTTCTTAACAGATTTAATAAATAAGGAATTATTATCATAATAGTAATTAAAAAAGTTGTTTGTACACTCAATACAGCATTATCAAATATCACATACAATGTTGTTACTATTTACACATCCTAGACATTAGTAAGTATTCACACAGCACAACTCAAAATGCAAAATAAATACTTCAAAATGAATTATACACCACAATAAAACATTAACATAAATATATTTTATCTCCAAAGGCATTAAAATCCTTTAAGCTACAAACAATTCACAGCTCCAAGGCCAAGGTATTTATGCATTACCTTTGTTTACATTACCATAAAACAACAAACACAATGCAAGCAACATTTAACATTCAACAGAGATACCCATTCAACACCACTTCCTTATTTATGTCTGTTTTGGCATTAAAACAATCCCGTTATTACAATGTTGTTGTTTTTTGTTCTTTAATTAAATTAAATGGATCTGGCCTTTTCCATCTACGTGTATTTTAGTCTTTCATTATTGTCTGTATTCGAAACTGCTATTAGACATGTAGAAACCCTAAAATGTCATCTTCAAGCCATAAACAAAAAGCGAATGACTATGTAATTGATTATTAAGACGAGACATAGAATAGCAAGAAAAATGATGGCTTCATTTTACTTTGTTACAAATCTTTTCTAGTAATATTTACCGACTGTAGGTGTTGAATAGGATATATCTCAATGAACAAAATTAAAATACAAATACCACCGGTATGTTTAACACTTTGCCTTTCATACAGTACAGTCAACTTACAGTCCAGAAAATGCTGCATTAAAACAAAGTAATGAAACATTGTTTTATTCATAGCTTCACTTTTTTTTGTTTTCTTTAAATACGTGTATTTATTTATCAATTCATCATATATATTTTCTATTCATCTGACCACTGAACATTAATTCAAATAACCCATTTATGCCCAGTGTATTATGCCATCTTGTTAGTTGGACAAGTCCATTTTCAATTAGAAGGGTTTCTGGTATATGTTTTCAATTTCATTCTATTTAGGGAAGAAAGCCCTTTATGTAAACAGTGAAGAACCTGACCAGACTACGCATATTGCGGTGACAGATGGGTCTGCACTGTTTGCCAATGTCTTATTTTGTTGACCCTAGGCATTAATGGGTTAATGTAAACCAATAAACACTAACTGACTATGAGAGACTAAGAAAAAAGAACTAAGTAACAAAAGATTTCAGAAAATTTGAAAAAACAAAAAAAGCAAGGAAGTCATTTTAGACCATAAACTCATAAACTTCCCTATGCCCCACCCCAAACATAATTATTGATAAGCTCTTGTATGGAGTATGTATTTATATAATATATTCATTGAAAATCTTTTAAGCATTAAAATAAGGAATTTCTGACAGGTCAAAGACATATCTTTTGTAAAACAGTTTCTCTTATTACCCTTTGTTTTTGTGGAACCTAATAACAACTGTAATGAGTAGAAAGTATAAAAAGGTATGTCTGTAAATCATATGGAAACAGGCAGAGATTTGCTAACAAGCACAACCATTGTATGACAAAGTTAAACAAGAGGGCCATGATGGCCCTATATCACTCACCTGACCATGACTGCTTTTAACAAAGTTATTATGGACCTAACTGACCCCAGATGACCCATACTTGAACTTGACCTAGAAATTACTGAAACAACCTTTTCTGAGGATATCTGGACTGAAAATATAGCCTCTAGAATGTTTACAAAGTTTTTCCATATTTGGACTCTGTGACCTAGATTCTGAACCCAGGTGACCCATATTCAAACCTGAACTAGAAATCATCGAAAAAGTAGCCTCAAGAGTGTTAACAAAGTTTTTCCATATTTAGGCTCTGTGAACTAGTTTTTGACCCCAGATGACCCATATTCGAAACTGAGCTAGAAATTATTAAAACAATCTTTCTGACAAATTTCCAGTATATTTGGACTGAAAATGTAACCTCTAGAGTGTTAACAAGGTATTTCCATATTTGGGCTCTGTGAACTAGTTTTTGACCCCAGATGACCCATATTCGAAACTGAGCTAGAAATTATTAAAACAATCTTTCTGACAAATTTCCAGTATATTTGGACTGAAAATGTAACCTCTAGAGTGTTAACAAGGTATTTCCATATTTGGGCTCTGTGAACTAGTTTTTGATCCCAGATGACCCATATTCAAACTTGAACTAGAAGTTATCCAGACAACCTTTCTGACAAATTTCCAGGATATTTGGGCTGAAAATGTTACCTCAAGAGTGTTAACAAAATTTTTCCACATTTGGACTCTGTGACCTAGTTTTTGATCCAAGATGACCTATATTCTAACATGAGCTAGAAAATTATCCAAGCAACTTTTCTGACAAATTTCTAGGATATTTGGGCTGAAAATGTTACGTCTACAGTGTTAACAAGGTTTTTCCACATTTGGGCTCTGTGACCTAGTTTTTGACCCCAGATGACCCTTATTCGAATTTGAGCTAGAAATCATCAAACAACCTTTCTGATGAATTTCCAGATATTTGGACTGAAAAATTAGCCTCTAGATTGTTAACAAGGTTTTTCTATTTTTGGGCCATGTGACCTAGTTTTTCATCCCAGGTAACCCATGTTCGAACTCGTCCGAGTAATTACTGGGACAAACATCCTGACTGAGTTTCATGACAATTCAGGTAAAAATGTGGACGCCCAACAGACGACAGACATTGAGCTAAAAATAACGGAATATTCAGGTATCAAATTTTAATTAAAAATTAATTTTGTCTGAAAATCTTTTAAACAAGTTCACTCATTACCGTAGGCATTCACTGATACAGAGTCACATTGAACCTTTATAGCAATGACAAGTAAGTGATCATATTTCAATGTTTTTCTTGAATGTTGTAGAGAAAACAACTGAAGGTGTGTGTCAGAGCTCATATTATATAGAGGATATTTGTTTGTTTTTGTGGAAGATGAGAATTTATTTCATCGAGTGAACACCATATGTGATATTTTCACGAGTGGCGCAGCCACGAATGAAAATATTAACATATGGTGTTCACGAGATGAAATAAATTCCCATCTTCCACTAAAAAACAAACAAATTTTCTTTTTATTTTATGCCAACACGTCAAAAATGGGGTTTTTTATGATATTTTTAGTCAGGGCCTTCAATAAATTCCCCATGGTTAGCCCCAAATCAGTTAATGCGTACTTTGGTTACTCCGCACACAAAAAAAGTGCAGACAATCTCCAATACATATGATAACTTTACTTCTGCTGAAATAAACTGAATACACTTTCATCAAATAACATTTATTTTTGTCTACACAGTTTATCAATATTTAATGAATTCTTGCCATACATACTTTAATTATAAAAGCGGATTAATACCGAGTAATATTCAGTCAATTGAATTGAAAGTCGGCCATATTGGATATTGTCCATGTGAGTTAGGTAAACAAATCAGACATTTTAAATAATTTATGGCGAATTTCATCATTGTTCACAACTAGTTAGGCTCAGGAATTCAATATTATAATTGGATTTAACAAGGTAAATAAATTTCACTCGCTGTCACAGTCTGAAATACAGCGGATTCTCTTGTGGTGGGGAAATTCCTGAAGTTTCATCAAGCGGTAGTTCCGGCACAAACAGTGTATTATCAAAATGGTAATTAACTGATTCAAAACAGTGTATTATCACTTTTATCTCACTGATATTTCCCTAGATTTCATTGGTAGGCATAAAATAAATAATTACATTATTTCAGCAAAAATTAAAAGGCTCATTTCTAGGAACTGAAAAAAAGCTTTGGTAAACAAGCTTTAAGAAAACATTATTATAAGCATCACTGATGTAAATGTAACCCAGAACTGATTATTCATACAGCATCCCAGACACAACTGGTACCTTAAACATGATAGAAAAATAGCTAATTCTTTCAAATCCTTTAGCTATATCTTTGATCTTTTTCTTCATGTCAATTTCAAGTTTAATACTTCTGACAGGTTCAAACATTTATATAGATCTAGGATATCTTACCTGTTGCCTCTTCGTGACTTGTCCAGAGTCGGATCATTGTTCTGACTGGTTCAAACATTTATATAGATCTAGGATATCTTACCTGTTGCCTCTTCTTTACTTGTCCGGAGTCGGATCTTTGTTCTGACTGGTTCAAACATTTATATAGATCTAGGATATCTTACCTGTTGCCTCTTCGTGACTTGTCCAGAGTCAGATCATTGTTCTGACTGGTTCAAACATTTATATAGTTGTAGGATATCTTACCTGTTGCCTCTCCTTGACTTGTCTGGAGTCGGATCATTGTTCTGACTGGTTCAAACATTTATATAGATCTAGGATATCTTACCTGTTGCCTCTTCTTTTCTTGTCCGGAGTCAGATCTTTGTTCTGACTGGTTCAAACATTTATATAGATCTAGGATATCTCACCTGTTGCCTCTTCTTGATTTGTCCAGAGTCGGATCATTGTTCTGACTGGTTCAAACATTTATATAGTTGTAGGATATCTTACCTGTTGCCTCTCCTTGACATGTCTGGAGTCGGATCATTGTTCTGACTGGTTCAAACATTTATATAGATCTAGGATATCTTACCTGTTGCCTCTTCTTGATTTGTCCGGAGTCGGATCATTGTTCTTGTCATGTTTATCATTCATGTCGGCACTTGCTTCAGGGTCCTGCATTGATAGTAGAATAAAAATAAAAATTTTTAATTTCAAAATCAACTTCTAAAATAATTGACAAATAACATACAATGAGAACTAGTCTCTTCAAATCAGCAACTGACCACCTTGTTTTGTAGCACTAAAATAACATTTTTCATTATACTGCACAGCCTTTTTCCAAGAAATTGTTCTGAAGAGAACAAAGAATGTTTTTAGAGTACACTTTAATTTTAATTCACTGTGATTTGTTTGATGACAATTTGACTGTATAAGTGTACAGAATAAAAAAACTTAGAACAGGTTGCGTGAATAACGGCTCAGTTATATTTTAAGACTGTTTTATCATCTACAGATGTTGACTTATCACTAGACATACACACATCTATAATTTCTGGTTGAGCTTATAACCAGTATTGCACGTTTTTTTACCCAAATTATTCTCATAAAAACAATCTGCAACAATCACAAGTGAGTGCTGAATTTAAATTCACCTACATACATGTATATGGTTGTCAATCTACACACTAACAAAAATGATTTCAACACTTTTTACAACTGATAAAGTTCTTACAGCTGAAAATATTCTAGTATTCTATCTACAGCTGAAAATATTCTAGTATTCTATCTGAAAATAACTTACATAGTTATCTCGGATGTCAGGGTGACTATGGTCTATGCCATCATCCAATATGGTGATTACGACCCCACTTCCATCAAACCCTCTCTGCCAGGCAGGTGCCACATTTATATCTACATCATCAAGACCTCCAGTCTGTCCACGGTTTACCTGAAACATCATTACAACAGTGCATTATCTAATATTATAAAAACTATTTGCTATAAATTAAAAGACTTTATCTTGGCACAGGTCTAGTAAAAATGCTTCACATGTGGTTCCAGAGAAGAAGATTTTAAAATGTTTTCCTGCATATGTTTTAGTAAAAACAAGAGATTGCTTGGATGGGGCCTACTGTTACAGACACCCAAGGGACATTTTTTCAAAAATCTTGGTAGAGGTTCCCTTGACAATACTACACACTTCAGATCTAAGTTAAGGGCTTACCATAAAGAGAAAAAGATTTTCATTTTTTTGCTACATAATTCAATGTAAAACAAGTGACCCTTCTGGCAGTATAATTTTTTAACCCAGGGGCATATTTTCACAATCTTGGTTAAGGTTAAACCCATTGATGCTACATACCAAATACCTAAGTTCTATGGCTTACAGTTTTTAACAAGGTTTTTTAAAGAATTAATATTTTACACAAATAAAACTGCAGAGAATAAGATTTTTCAAGTTTTTCTTCTATAGTGATATGTCTATGTAAAAACCAGTGATGCCAAGGGCAGCACCAATTGTGAATCCAGGGACATAATTTGAACAATCTTGGTAGAATCTATACCAAATTTCAAAGCTCTATGGCTGGTGGTTTTTAATAAGATTTTCAAGTTTTTCATTTAAGCTGCCATAGCAACCAGCGTTTTGACTGAAATGGAAGTTTTTGAACAAACAAAAATGGTAGAGCTTCATGCAGGAAACAGCTGTGCCAAGATTCATCAACTTTAGCACAGTGGATTCAAAGGAACTGTTGCTTAAAGCAGATGGTAGATGCCAGCAGAATGGTTCACAATAGCTAACCTGTGCCTCTGGCTCTGATGAGCTAAAAAAAACCTGGGATTTCCAAGGCCTTTGTTGTTTATATCTCCACTACTTTATCCAGCAAGACTATGACAACATTCACAAAAGTCTAAATATTGTTAACAAACAGAAAACCACTGTACTGTAGTTCAAATTACCCTTTCTGTTTCAATGAATGTCCACACAGTTCTTATGAACAAAACAAAAGCTGTGACAGTTCCAAACCTTCTTTACAATTAGCTGTTTGGAAAATATATACACAATACAGGTCATGACATTTTGAAATCCTTCACATGGGATCAATTTCTTTTTTCAGGCCAATTTGTACAGGCATCAAGATTAGTACTCTCAGGTACCTTTTAAAAATAAAACTGTTCTGCAAATTATTTTCAAATACAAATCACAAACCTTAAAGTTTCAACTGATTTTAATCACATGTACTTACCATATGAGGGTATGATATTGATTTTTGATATTTGCTATTCTGTGGTAAATTTAATGAGAAATATAAATAAGGCTTCTACTGAAGACCTTCTTGTTTTAATAATACAGTAACTGGACATAAATAAGATCTATATTCCCAGTGCATCATGCTTGTGACAAAATCTGTCATGTTTATGGATTGTTTTACCAATTTTTCCAAATGAGTTGCATGCACATTGATGTTGTTCTGAAGGAGGAAATGTTTTAGTTGGTAGATATTCCAGAAAACCAACTCTAAGACAAAGAGTTTGTTGTCTTACTGCAATGACAGGATCACCAGTCTAGCTAGAACAGACACATGGGTTATGACTCTTGCAAACTGTTGAAACAAACACACATTTTGTGAATTCGAAAATATAGTTCAAACGAATACTAAAAGCTAACAATAATTCATTCTACTGATAATTTTGATTACCACAAATTAAGAAACTTAATATAGACCGATCCATAATTGCTCAATTGACCACTGCCATTTTGGAGATCACATGACTATCCGCCATTAAAGGACGTACTGCTAAACCTCACTATGATGCTTATAAATTTTGTATATATCTGTAAAACTTTAGCACATTTCAAGCTAACATACTGCCTTATAGCACGTGAATTTTGTTGCAGAATAAACACGTCATCATTTTATTGTATTATTATTACTATTTTGTATGTTTTATTTCTGACTATCATTAACTTGAAATACTGAAAAAGACCATGGACTGTTCAAAGTAGAAGCTTGAGTTGTGTAAACCACATATAATATGTGTTAAATGCAAATAATTTTGAAAACAATGTTTTCCTTTTCAAAAGGTGAAACTATGATTTCAATTATTTGAACAACTCTGAAAGCTTACACAATGGACAAAATGACAAAATTAAACATCTCGCTCATCAACCGCATGTTCACTCTAATTTAACTAAAACTTGTTTTATTCTTTGACTTGACCATAAATATGGATTATTTAGTGCTTCTTTAATTAACAAACTGTTTTTTTGTCTTTTGCGGTGTCCTGTGGTGAAGGAATGTGGTTACATAGTATGGGGGTGTCTTTGTTTTGGTAAGTCACCGTTAGTTGTCATTGTCAGTCTTGCTTGATCAGTCACAGTAAAACACTGTAATATAACGAAATTTGCTCCTGAGAAAATGCCTGAAGGCTATAAAACATGATCTGTATTTGTTCCTGATTGATATATGAAATTTAAGAATAGAATATATATTCTTCCTTACAAGCAAGATTTTCACGACTGAATGAAATTTAGCATCTGTCGCCTCTTATTTTCTATTTTTTATTTCTTGCATTTGGAAAAATCTGTTTTTGCGAAGCATTGATGTGTACAACGTGTGAATTTGTGTATGCAGAAAGAAAATAATAGCTGCAAGCCACACGTTTGTAAGATATTGATCTTACAATTATACTTTTGCTTTCCTTCTTCTTATTTTTAACATTATTGATGTGGATATTTCTTGTAAAACGGAAAACAAAATGACACCTATATAACTTTACCCTATTAGGCAGATTTTTTAAAGATAGATATATGTACTTTTTAAAAGCATTTTTTTGTGTGAAATTTTGATAAATAAAAAGAATTAATCTACCAGAGAATATCACAAGACCTTTATTTCACAGTTCAATAGATTGAGATGTCAGCAAAAAATCGTTTACAATACACTTTTTTTCCAGTTAGAAGACCATGGGATAGATCTTTGCTGATAATTAATGCTTCATGTGGTTTATATGAATCCGTTTCTCTAACATACAACATCACAATTACATTAGGGCTATAAAAATGGGACTTTTTTAAGCTCTGCATTATTAAACTGCTTAGATCTACGCAGTCCCTTAATGGCGGATGCAAGGGAGGTAATAAGGGAGGTTCTAATTTCTGGAATGGTCTATAATGCAGCTGTTGCGTATTTTCTAACACTTACCAAATACCACTGATCTTTGAAGTGTTCATCATTGAAATGGGGTCCAAGTTGATCTCTGGTGTCAAATCTATCTAGTACCCTGTAGTATTTATTGTTGTCCTTGATTTCACGGATAGGGAACTCAAGCTGTTTGTCATGCAGTATCTCATGCTTCTCATGCGATCTCTTCACCCGCTTAAGCGTGATCTGCTGCTCAGCAAATTTTACCTGAAGTTGATTACCCAGAATTTCTATTATAATTATGAATGATGCATGGGGCTGTAACTAAAATAAAAAACATCTAGCATAATTCACTTAAAAAATGTAGTTTAAAATGCACCCTTGTCCTTGGAAATAATAAAGTTACTGATTAACATAATTTAATGATTGAAATTGTTGTCCTCTTCCACAATCATTTTTTAACTATTGAACCACACTGTGTGAATTTACTCCCAAATATTTTCACTTGCAGACTTGAGATTTCCAGTCAACAGGTGCAACCACTCTAGAGTCTTTCATCATACTTGAAGAGAATAGCTATGATTACCCGAGAATCCAGCTTCAGTCTGGAGACAAAATCATCCGCACTTCTCTTGGATCGTCCTGACACCTCAGCATGTCTCAACAGGTACATGTTTAACTGGGGTAACTGAAATAGAGAGCAATTTCAAGAAATAAAGATGAAATGATTATTTCATATCATGTAAAGCAGTGATTTTGCATAGACTGCTGGTTTTCTTTAATATTCTCAATAACACATTGTATTTTAGATTTATCAACATGTGGTATACCATACACCCACCACTGGGACTACATCATAAATTGAAGTAAAAATCTTCCTAAGTGCAACAAAAACCTTCAGTTTTCAATTATAGTCCAGCACGTAGGTGAGCTAAAACTCTGGACTCTCAATAAGTGAAAGAATAATGTAGTCAGGAAATAAGGGGCTGTTACCACAACTTGAACTTTGAGCTGATGTCTACACAACAAAATAAAGCTGATTCTGATGTTTGAAGATAAACTTCTCAGGTCCCTTTGATGTTCTCCTTATAGTTTTTCATAGCTGATAAATTCTGCTTTCTAACGGATATAATTTACTAATTAAAACCAGTCAGTTGCATCAACGGTCTTGTCTCTATAGTGATAAAGTCTGCTGTCAGTGAAAATTTATAACTAACTTCATCAATATTTCTGAGGATTACAAATTAACTGTCTTCTAAAAAATGGTTTTAGCTTTCATAAACTAGGACTAATTATAACATGAACAAGACAAATCTGATAAAGATTACAAATTAGTTTAGCTCTAGTTATTTCACAGATTTACACTGACAAGAGTGGTTCATGCTTCAATAGATCAGAAGTGTATACAGGCAGCTATATGACTGACATGTATATAAATTTTGTATTTATAAATGTTGTTCACAAAACACCCGGATATGAACAAGAAATATAATCTTTTTGGTGTACATGTAAATTAAACCTTATCAGGACATTTCACTTTTAAGTCTAAAATATCAAAATTTTTCTGTATGAGTGTTACCTGAAATCACATACCCCACAAATTACAAAAAAACATAAGAAAATTGTTCATAAACATATAATACAGGATGCTTGTGCACTATAAGATATAATGTCTTCAAAACTATTAAAAGGAAAACACTGTAGAATATCATGTCTTCAAAACTACCAAAATGAAGAATACTGTAGAATATCATATCTTCAAAACTACATGTAACAAAATGAAGAATATTGTAGGATATCATGTCTTCTTAACTATTTAAATGAAGAATACTGTAGGACATGATGTCTTCTAAACTATCTAAATGAAGAATACTTTAGGATATTGTGTCTTCTTAACTTTTTAAATGAAGAATACTGTAGGATATCATGTCTTCTTAACTATTTAAATGAAGAATACAGTAGGATATCATGTCTTCTAAACTATTTAAATAAAGAATACTGTAGGACATGATGTCTTCTAAACTATTTAAATGAAGAATACTGTAGGGTATCATGTCTTCTAAACTATCTAAAGGAAAGACACCATTGTTAAAGATACTAATAACATGCATCATACTTTTCATTTACATTTACTTTGAAAGACATCATCATGTTTGGCATTAAAGCTGAACTTCTAACCAAACCTCTGGTTTACAACAATATGTAAAGCGATGTTTTCTCTAAAATATCAAACAGGACTAGAATGTACATTTGCAGCACTATGCATAAAGTTCTTATGTGTTTTACATGTTCTTTTGTCTATTTTATCTTTCTACAGTGCATTACCTTCTTACAAACATGGAGGTTCGTAACAGAAAGATGCAATGCATGTTGGAAATGACCATCTAGAGCGAGATTCAAACTCTGGTTTTCCCTCATTGTAAACTAACACTCTAACTACTGACCCAAAGCATCTATTTCTATATTATTGTCAGAGGTTATATTTATGCAATAAGAAGCAGGTGTGCACCGAAACCATAACACACCCCGTCTTGTGAAAGTCATTAGGTATGATGACAATTGCTGTGGTCAATTTTTTTATATAAGAAAACTAAAAAAAAAATTTTTAATATTATTACTCAGTCTAGGATTAGTTATTAGTTAACTCGGGTCTCCCCACATCGTAAACCAATGCTCTAACCACTAAGCCAAAGAACTGATTACATGACACAGTTGTCAGAGGTCGTATTTATACAATTACAGGCCAGTAAGCACTAGACAATAACAACCTATATTAATTTTGTTAATTACATATTACTTGACCTTTTTTTACAAAAACTGGGTGATTTTGCTACAACAGTTTACCTTACACAGCATATAATGGTAACTATAAAAGATTTCTAAACCTAATTGTCACAAAGAAATTTCATATTACCCTTAGTCTTTCTATTATTGTAGTATGTTCTCTATCAAACATACAAATGTTTTACAAAAGCTGGTCCATTCTACGGACACAATCACTTCAATCTGTTATACACTGTTAGATACTGGTATTAAACACAAAACAAACATGGAACCTATCAAACTTTGTAAATATATCGTTTCTACACACCTTTTCAACCAGTTCAAATCCATTATCCTTTGCAACAAATTCAGCTGTCTCCTGGTTGTCAACCTCTATCAAGAAACTGTTGAGATAGTGCCCAGGTATCTGGTTATCATACTCATCCAGTGGGAGCCCCGGGCTTACAGACAGACACACAAACAGAGACAACAAACATAGTCTCTTCCACATCATTCACCTGTAAAGTAAAAATCTGCTCACACAATTCTTCATGATTTAATATTATTTTATACTAGAAAATATTTCATTCCAGTATCTTAATTTGGGTGATTATGTATTTTTAAACAAGCCTTAATATGCTGAGTTTAAACTTACTGCACATGCCAGTTCTTTGAACATTTAAGATAGAAAAATTGACTGGTATTACTAGAACACTGGTCTACCATTGTCTGAAATGTCTGTCTTACAGAATCTAGGTACATAGGTGAATTATATAATAATAGTAATAATAATAATAATAATAATAATAATAATAAAAATAATAAGAATATATAGAGAACATTTAAAAACCAAAAGAAAATCTATGTGTTTTATTCCCAGTAGATCAATAAGAATATAATTCCCTGAGCTGTTTACAAAAACCTACTATAAACATGATAAAATAACATGAATTTTATGACTGTGAATGACCACTTAAGCTTGCAATAGATGTTATCCGGAACTCGGCAAATGTGGGTTTTTCCCAGCTAATCCGGGGGTACAAACAAACTTTTACCGTTATGGCTTCACGGTACACAACCCTTCACAAAAGGTTGATCAACGTGTTGCGCTGATTTACCTTGTTGTAACTGTAAAAGTTTGTTTGTACCCCCCGATTAGCTGGGAAAAACCCAAATATTCTTTATTCCGGAGTAAGTCTATTACATAAATGTAGTCAAGGTACCAAACTTTTTACAAATCCTGTATAATGAAAAAAATATTCACTACTTGAGATGAAACTAAAGAAAGCAGATTTTTTTTTGTGGGGGGGGGGGGCATAATTTTTTTTGTTCGCAAATCCTGATATTATTGCTTCCAGGGGTTCTGCTGACTGATACTGCTAATTAAAGATAGGATTAACAAGGGTTTTGTCAAATGCTGCTGGCAGGCTTCAAACCCTTGACCTCTGGTTAAGAAGTGTCAGGCTAGTTTTATACCATGTCTTACACTAGGGTTATACCATGAAGCTGCTGTCAAGATTTCACTTATTAAGTCTGGCAAGTCAAAAATCATTACAGAGCAGAACTAGTCCTACACTACAATAAGAAGCAGCCGGGTCTCCAAAAAAAGAATTTTGGAAAGTGTTAAAAAATATTAAAAGAATGTTTCTTCAATACTGATGTTAAAAAAGATGTTTCAGCTTTAAAAATTACAGAATTGCTATACAGTCTGAAATATGAAAGGAACTTTAAAATGATTGACAGTTTATAAATTTATCAGATTTAAATCACCATCATTCATGCTTACATAACAAGCCCTTAATCACAACTTGATTAATAATCAAAGCAGGTTCTCATTCAAAATAATTTCTACTCATACTTCATGCACACATTATCTTAAAGCAGCATGTTCACAGACGGTCACTGACAAAGAATTTGATTTTAACTATATGTGAGTATTACGTCTATCAATACCAATCTACAGACTTGTTACCCAATGCAACATTTCATGATAGTAAAAAAAATGGGCAGTTTCTCCATCATAGGCTATAGTGTCATGAATGGTATAAAACCTATATTTAGATTTTCTATTTTCATGTGCCATCACATCACTGAACACATTCACTCTTGGCACATGTGCTCACAGCATATCCATTTTTGAATATTGAGCCAAAAAACCACAGGCATTTATTTCATGGATAAATGCCCATACCACAATATAACCAACACATGGTACAAAAGCTCACAAATGCCTGGCCATGACTGGTGAAGACACCGTGTTGTGGCAAGTGTCACACTGTATAGCAAGCACCTGCTTCTGAGATACTGTATTCTATATGTAACCCGCAAAAATCCACCTGCCCCGAGCTGGGTTTGAACTCGGGTACCTTTGATTACTAAGCGGACACTCTACCATGGCGCCATAAAAGCTAGCTGATAGGCAAGGGAGTACAAGTGCCGTATTATACCTCTGCTACATACACCCGCTCCTTCTTAGAATTCGTCCTCGAATTCATGGAGTACTGAATGTCTGTGGGACTTTCTATGGGTACCTTCAAATCTACACTTGTTAGTTATTTACGTTGGGCGCCAAATGTAACCTGGAAAAATCCACCTGCCCGAGCTGGGTTTGAACTCGGGTGCCTTCGATTACTAAGCGGACACTCTACCACGTCACCATAAAAGCTAGCTGATAGGCAAGGGAGTACAAGTGCCGTATTATACCTCTGCTACATATATTTAACTCTAATTACCCAAGTGGGCATTTATGAAGAATTGTGTTTTCCTGTGCAATGTGACCTATGCAAGCCAAGATTTTCTGTCAGAAAATAAAAACTTTACCAACAGTAAGGAGGCAGAGAAGAAAAAAAAAACTTTTTTCTTTATATCCACCTTTCAACTTTGAACAAGCTGCTTTAAACCACTTCACTGACTTAGCTTTTGGAAACTATCAGAAATATGATCACATCACTTATACTGATATTGTCATATATCCTGAAATTAACTACAACTGTTTTAAATGTTGATAGTTTTTGTACTAATGTAATGAAAAGTGAAATTTTTAGGAAAATGTTCTTTCTATTTCTTCATCCAGTTAAACTTAGATTCTTTTTGCTTTAACTCCAAGATAAACCCATAAGTAATGGTTGAAAAGCTTACAATGCTTTTACTGATTTTTTTTTGCATCAAAATGCTTTTTTATAACATAAACATGCAAAATAATCAAACAAACAAAAAACATCACAAGAATGTTAATTTACATTTTTTACCTTAATCTATTATCCTTGATTTAATCCAGTATTTAATCCACTGTCACATTAACCAATCCATATTGCAGAAAGAAACCTTCATATCATCTACATTTTGGCCTTTGGTTCAACTTGAAATAGATTTACAAAACACAATCGGCTTAACAACCCACCAACAACTGTACCATTTAATCTAATAACAAAGAATGTCATAAAAAAACTTTCATATAATTACAGATCTTTTTTACCTATTCATCTATTGAAAGTCGTGACAACTTTAACCAAAATTCTTTTCATACACTGGTGATAGGATATGAAAATAAATGTAAAACTTGCTAACGGGTATATTTTTAGCTTATAGTATGACGTTGGTTTTAAGCTCAGTGTAGTGTAAAATACACAAACATAAACCAGTACCCCTGGCTAACAATTGTAAAATGATTACAAATGTCTACAGTTCAAATCCTGTTCATTAAATGTGGGAGGATTTGGGTGGGAGAGCACAGTCTCTTTATAAATTGCTATTTCGTAAAGTCTGTACACCTGGGATTTTAAGTAACCTAAATTTAAAGTTTACTGTACTCAGTAATGTTTTCTTGCCTAAATGATGACAGTTTTTCCCCCTCTCCTGTTACTAGTATAAATGCATTATTACTTAGCAAAGGGTATCTTGGCAGAATACTAAAAAAGAACAAGTTTTGATAAAGGTCTGCTTAGCATCACACAACTGACAAGAAAATAATTTTTTTCACTAACAACAAAGGCTCTAAAATGTACAAACTTAGATTTAATTTTATTTTTTGCAAGCAAAAACATCCATTAATAAAGTCAGGAAAATCTCATATCTCAGTTTAAAAAAAAACAAATCTTCAATAACTTTCACAGACATATACAATTACATGTTTATTAGGGGTTTTTTTTGCTTGAATGAGACTGTTGTAATTATGTGCTAAATAAGGATCGAGAAACAAAGACTTTGCAACGAGCCCATGATTATGCAATATATTGTCTCAGAGCATGGTTAGACAGCACAGATGATACCCAACTATAAAGTCTACACTGTATGCAGTGTTACAGTGTTCAATTGGTGAAAAATAAATGTACTGGTACAATCATGTCAATAATGTGTCACGTTACTGTTATTCCCAAAAGAGGTTAACAAAACAGAAGACCACTGTAATAATATTTATGTCAGATTATCTTTAAAAAAACCACTCCTACCAAGTCTTAGCTCTGTACTTAGTTGTGTAAAAATCATTTACCTTCTGAACATTATTCTATTCTCCTGTCAAATTCAACTGCCTAATATTGATTTTTAATTCCCTTATCCCTCTCCCTGAATTAACAAGATAATCACAATTTCAACAACAGAAGATAAGAAATGACTGAACAAATATGAAATATTGAGAAGTATTAAGAATTGTTGAAGGGTCAGAAAAATTATTAACCAAGGCTGGTATTTGAACATGCACCCCCTACTTGCAAGTCAGGTGCTCTACCAATGGTGACAGTAAGTAACTATTTCGCTGTTGTTACTGGTCATGTGACACATTCCCAAAGTCTAGGGACATAAATTATGCAAGCACAAGCATAGGGATACAAAAATAATCACAGACCACATGAAGTGCCAATGATGTGGGTTCTGAAAAATCATTTACCCAGGATGGGACTCGAACCTGCAACCCCCATCCCTCCTCCCACTACTTGCAAGCGAGGTGCTCTGCCAAATGAGCTACCTGGGCTGGTGACAGTGTGCCAGTAACCATATCACTATTACTGGACCTGTGATAAATATGTGTATACTGTAATATAATTATTTATCTGAATTCTTATAACATTAGGTTTGGTTATTTATATACAGTGGACTTGTAGACTTGTTCAGCCTTGTAAGTACATCTTATTAGGGAAACTAAATTTGTCTTTAATTTTCCCAATTTACAGAAAGTGAAATTGCATCAGATTTTGCAACAATGCCAAAATAAAAGGTCAAAAGTAAGTCTCAAATTATCACATTAACAAAGTCAGAAAGATTCTTGTAATTTGGTGATACTGCACAAACATAGGGGAACTATAGCCGCAACCACAAATTCAATCTCATGATGATTTTAAGTTGTATATTGCAATATATCTCTACTTATGTCAACCATTAAACAAATATTTTGGCACTGTTCCAAATAAACTTCTATTGCTGTTTTCATTCAAAAAATTTTAAACAGCTAATGAATTAAACATTCCAAAATTTAAAAATCATCCAAGTTGTAAAACTTCTGCAAATGCTTCAGCTGGCTTTCTGGATAGTTTCTATAGAAATTAATCTGTGTACAATGTAGGTGGCGCCAAAAGCATACACATTGTTCCGACTTTCTAATAGGACAGCATCAATAAAGTCTTATAAAGTAAAACTGGCTCTAAAACTAAGGGTAACTTACAGTGACCTGGCTGATGACGTTGGTATTGGACACCCTGCCTTAAGTGTCCACTACAAACTGTACAGGTGTATAAAAATCTATTGGGTTGTGTTTGTGAGTCTTCTCCCTAGCTCTGATACTGTCCAGGATGTAGGCGCCTATGAAACAAGGTCAAATTCATGTAAATTATGTCAAAAAAGGAGGTCAACAACAGAACTAAGGAAATCTGCCTTCAGTCTGAGAGTGGCAAGTACCTTGAATCAGTAGTCTCAATATTGCAACTTCAGGCAGGATATTGACCATTCAAAAAAATAGCATGCTATTCAACCTTTTGAGTACAATTATTTGGACTACTCAGGAATCAGTTACCAGATCGGGTAATTATGGCACCAACTGTAAATACATCTAAAATTGTCTAAATAAATACTGGGTTGGGGGAAGTCCAACTAATCAGACTTGTCGAAGAGACATCAAGAAAATTTTTGATATGGTTTGACAATAATAAATAAAAATGTCTACAAAATAGGTCAAACCATCAACACCAAATTAATTAGACTAGGTTGGGGGATCTTAATTTGGCCTGGATTGCTATAATAAATAGTGATATCAGGTAGGTATATTAACTATAATTAATTATGTTAATATACGTACCTGGTGATATCAGGGTCTTAATTGGATAAGTAATATTGTCAGCTTTATCCCTTAATATAAGATTGTTTATGGCAGCTGCAGATTCAGCCACGGGCTTCAGGGCTGCAGCCCCCCATCTCAGCCCAAAGATACGTTTTCCAGCTGGGCTGGTATATTTTAATGCATTTATGGTTCGTTGTGTTTATCGTTATCAAAGCAGTTAATTGCTATCATCCAATTGTTAATCTCTTGCCTGGGGGCTTGGTTGAAAGTGTAATTATCGATCAACAAGTTGTACAGGCCTGATTGACATGACTGTTGGAACGGTGTATTTGATTGACTGATCATTTTAAAAACATCCAATGAAAATAACAGTTACAAAAAGCGGCAAAGCTTTGATAAAGTTAGCAGTTTGTTTACATGTGAAAATGGAGTTGCAATTTTTATTGACACTCTGCTATTGCAGATGAATGAACGTTTTGGTGAGCTACAGAGGAAGGCTGCCATGGGACTTGCTTTGATTCCTTCCTATATGTGTGACAATCCCAAGAATCTTAATGCCACCTCCCTAGAATGTTGCCAGTATTTTTTGAACTCCATGTACTAGATAAATTATGAATTTTAAACTTTTATACTACACCCCTAAAACGTCTCATAATGGAAGCTGATATAAATTTAACTGGAGTAAAAATTATTTTTTGGATGGTCCGTTTTGTCCCAGGATATGGTCCGTTTCGTCTCACATTATGGTCCATTTTGTCTCAAAAAATGATCCGTTTCATCTGGTCCATTTTGTCCATGGTCCGTTTTGTCCATCAGGCCGTGTACCCACCCCAGTGTGGTTCTACCCTTCATGTCAGACCCCCCAGGCAGCCCTATTCTGTATCCGCCCCTGTATATTGTATTCAGTTACAAAGATGATGCTCAAGTTGTAAATATAGTGTTATCGTTATAAACATCGCCAGACAGGGCACTACCACACTGTGAAAACTTATGCGAAAAACACCAAAGTAACTTCCAGTTTATATGGGCAACTCGATATCCGGTCTCAAACATGAAGAAGCTGAAGCCTGAATTGTTGAGAACAGAATGATTGATTGTTCAAACTAATCTGACACGATGATTTAGAAATATTGAGTTGGCAATATCTGCACTCGGTAATGGATATTGCTAAAACAAATTCTATTCAAAATCTGTGTAAATTAATAGTAAACCAGAACATAATGAAATTTGTCCACTTACCGTCAACAAGCAAATGTTGGTTCTGAAACTAAGGGAAGTAATACACGCAGTTTTTACGACTAAACTCGTTGTTGTTTCCGATATACTGCAGATAATTCTCTCCTTTGAATTTTATTATCAAGTTACAAAAGGGAGGCTGCATGGATCCTAGCAACTGTACACTCTAGTATTACACTTCTTTCTTCATAGACGATATCTGCACCATGATATAACTTATCATTTGTCGCAGGTGAATGGGGGACTGGACTCATCGATGACGGGAAGTGCACCAAAGTTATTAGTGACTTGTAATAGCATGTAAAATGCTAAAAGACAATTCTGATATTTTCAACTTCGAACCTATTGTATCTTTCATAAATCTGTTGCAAAACTCGAAGTAAAATGGGAAATTTTGCCTTTTTTATTCTTTTACCTCCATTATATAATTGATATTTATCTTTAATTTATATAATTTATCTTTAGATAGGAAAAACATTTTTTCACATGTAGGTTCTCGTGGACTTATGCGGTTTCCCCCTTATCAGTATTTCAGAAATATTGGCGGACAAATTACCAAGCATTTCGTCTTGGCAATCGAAGTTATTGGTCATTGTCTTAAGATAATTAATTCATGACATCATGATTTATAGAAATGAACAAACATCTCTTCATAGATACGAGTAAACGGCACTTTTCTTAAATAGTTCTAAGCAGATATTTTGAATCGTTTCCCAGTACCTCTGAGATAAATAAAGGAATAAAATCTAATACAACAGTCAGTGGAAAACCTTCGAAGAAGACTGTATGACGGCGTTTGATTGTGTTCAGGATAATGACCTACCAATGATAACAGATTCCTTTCATTTCCTTTGAATCTTTACATTTCATATTCCCTTTTCATCTCATTTCCCTTAACAATATCTTCCAAGTAAATATATGGCTTTACAATACGTCGTTATGTCGGGATCACTATTAAACTGTGAGAAAAATAAGAAATTAACCTAGCAGAAATATCAACCTTGCTGAGAAGGTAAATTTCAGGTCAAAATTAACGCTTCAATTGATTGTTTTAAGTCTTTGCCTTAAAGTTTAAAATCCAAGCAAAAAATAATATAGATAGTATAGACTATTTAACGATTTCTTTGAATTCACCATTACTTTGTTAAAGTGACCAGTTAGTGCATGAAGATTCACGAGAATACGGAAAAGAAGCCGAGAAAGGAACTTAACACGAGTAAATCTTGTACAGCTCTTTGTCATTTTGTTGTCTATTGTCCATCAGTAACGCCATTGTTTTCAGACCCGGCTGCTCAAATCTTCCACGAACACATTGTTACAGAAATCTACTGTGGAATATTATCTCGAATGTACTTCAAATGTGAAACTAGATAGAATATTTTTGTAGCCGTTATATTGAAGATTTTATTTTAGAAAACAACGTTGCTTAACCATTTCACACAAATATAGGCCTAATTACTTTCAGCTAGTAAGGTTCAACTTTTTAGTTTGAGATTTATTATCGTTGTAGGTGAAAATGCAAGATACAGAAAGCATCCCAGTTTCAGAGTTACTCATTTAATGTTTAGCCCCGATAGAAGGGGGCTCGGTGTTATGGCTCATTCGACAGACCGAGAAGAGGGAAACTCGTACTCCATGACCCCGAGGTTCTGTGCGTTACAACTAGACCACGGATCCACTGCTGTGTATATCTCATTACTGCAGATTTGATGCAGCGTTTTACTTACGCTGCAGATGTTATTGTTGATTTTAAGGGTAAATAACTCAGTTTCAGATTTATTCGCATTAAAGGGGCTGTGCTCCGGATGACAAAAAAAAGAAAGTTTTCTTGTATTATAAATTTCTTGTAATATTTATGACTTATGCTTAAAAAATAACTTACTGACAAAAAATAAGTCAAATAATTACATTATAAATTGATTTTTTTCCCTTTCAAAGTGCTATACCGTAACGCGACGGTATAACTATATCGTATAACATTTAAAGTACTTAAGTAAATATCTGTAATGTCACTTTCGGCGATGGTGGTGACAGTAAAAGCGTTGGAAATATTTTGTTCACATGAGGGTCCAGAGTTCAAATCAGGCTGGAGCGAAAATATTTTTTTTATTCTATTTTGACTTTTATATTCAGTTTTGAAGTAAAATATTATGTTGTTATAATCTCACGGCATCTAAATATATAATTTATGGAAATTTTTTTTTAATGTCAAATCTGGAGTACAGCCTCTTTAAAGTCAGCTAGCACCTTTTTCCCCATTATTCGATTAACGCAAATCATACTTCAGGATTTATAGAATCAGAAAATGAAGAGGCCTCTCTGATTACTTGTCACCTCATTAGTATAACAAAATGTGTAAACCATGCACAGAAGTTACAGTTAGACCCAGTGTTAAGCCGTGGCATGACTCGTTACTATGTGCGTTTAGAAATCGTTATCGTCAGAATTCAAAGGCATTGAGAATTAACAACGAGTACAATTGAAGGGTAAATATAATCAGAGCGGTGAAAGACCATCGGCTTGATAGAAAGTGTGCCAAATCGGAAAAAAACGTGTTTTGGTTATCCGCCTTTTGTTTGGAATCAAGAGTCTTTATAGCAAGAGGAATGTTAACATGTGTTTGTATATGAGTGCGCGTGTTTTCTTCTTCTTTCTTTTTTTCAGAAGATTGACAGAATTCTAGCCTGAACACAGAACTGGCAATGGTATGAAATTCATTTATTCGTTTATTCATTCATTTGTCTCTTTGCTCGCACATCGGTTGATTGACATCAGTTACACATTGACTGCTCAACAAATCTACAAAGAGATTTTGAAAACACGTGTTTAAGGTTACACTGATCTTCGTTTACTTGCGCATTACAACAGTCATTCTATTGCCTTTCAGGAGTGCATTATAACAATTTTAAGTGACATGGAAATTTCTCATTTGATTCGTTTGCCTTTTTCGAATAAATATTTTTGAGATTTTTCCAATGTGCGTGTTTTGAAACAGCGAACATTTATTTCTATAATAAAAGCATCGTGGGCATAACTGATATGGTTTCAATCTGCAGTACTTCTTGACCGTTTTTTAGCCATTATCAGAGATTATTTCTGTTTACATTCATGTAAATCAGCTTGTTGTTCGGAATTGTATTTTAGTCATGCGCTAACTGCGTTGTTCTGTTGCAACAGAAGAGCGAAAATGAAACTGGAAAATGATAATGGTTTTAAGAGTCATAAAATGTCTACGGTAATGATATCTGCGTGGCTTTTTATTCAATCTATGATCCCTGCTTTAATCGTGCATATGTAGAGACGTCTTTGTGAGCAATAACCTGAATACTTGACAGTCTAAAATTCTTCGCCAAAAAGTCAAGAATTTAAAGAAACATGCAATGGAACAATTTAATTCAAATCTTGATGAAACGTTTAAACGGGCTGAGTCATTATTGTACATCATAAATAATTCATTTACAAAAATAATTTGAAGTATCTTCGAGTGGAAAGTTTTAGCACTTGAAAGAAAACTAGAGATTTGCGGAAAATTTTCGCATATGGAGATATACTGCAATCGCCCCGTATTTCATAGAAAACCAGTATTTTAGTAAGGTATATGGTATTATTCATTAATATACATCACAAATAATGAATTTTAAAAAGGAATTTGAAGTATCTTCTAGTGGTATGTTTTATACGAAACTGAAAACCGGCAATTTGAGGGAAATTTTCGCAAACGGTAATACAACGCAATCGACATGTATTTCATAGAAAACTTGTAATTTACGCTGAACTGAAATTAAAATAACCGGCAAAATGGCGTGGGTTTATGATTTAAATGCCAATAATTTCTACAATATGACACCTGTATCTCACGAGACAGTCTTTGAAATGCCGACGAATAATTGTCCCTGGTTGTCGCTTAACTTAGATATTAAAGAAATGAGTTATTACACCAAATTCAATAGCATCTTTGTACCTGTAAAGGTAGCGATTTACGCTTTATGAATTGACAGAACAAAAGAAATATCGCCGCACTAATAAAACATAAGGCACACGTACCAGCCGTGTAATTGTAATACACAAGATGTCCTCAGGTGATTCAGTTGTTGTCGCGAAGTGCGAATTTACATTGTTTTGTGGGAGCAATGTGGATGGTAGTTGGAGCATACTAGTAAGTAACTAGGTTATTGGGAGTTTATTTTTACATGCATGAGAATCATCCTTTTGTCATGAATAATAAGAGAATCATGAATCTCATGTTTTTCATGTGCTTTTTTATATTGGTATGCTCCGGTGCCATTTATATTTCCCGCCCATTCCATGATATAAAAAGAGCCAGAAATTTGTAAAAGGCTGAGTTCTCTTTAATTTCGGTTCACACGTATACTTTAAGTTTCGTTAGTGTTAAGATAAATATTTGGATATATAGACTGTTAGAAATTAAAATTAAGAAATGTTCAAATTTGTTATTTCTTTGCTCCTGAGTAAGTTGGATTAAAATAAACAACAAATGTGGCAGAGTTAGGGGGCAATTTGAAACTAAAATAAAATATTTAAAATTTCTCCGCCACAGTTGTTAGTGTGACCGCTTTTTACCTTTGAAGTAACAACAAATGATATGGCATAACATACAGATACTTCAAATTCCTTTAGTAAAAGAATTATTTATATTTTGTATTAACAAGAACTGTCACTGTAAGATGACAATGCCCCCGAACGTGGTGCTTTGACCTTTGAGCTGACAACCAGTCATTCAGGGGTCAAGGTCAAATAAATATAGGTCAGTGGGAAGGTCTTATCAAAAGGGGGTTGTGTCCAAGTATGAAGTAATTCCATTTACTTATAAGGAAAATATGGGCAATGTTAAAGTTTTTGGACAATTGGATCTTCAAGGTGAAGGTCATTCAGGGGTCAAGGTCAAACAAATATAGGTCAGTGGGAAGGCCTTGTCCAAAGTGGTGTTGTGTTTAAGTAAGAAATGTATCCACTTACTAATTTGGAAGCAATGGCCAAATATTAGTTTTTGGACAATTGGATATTCAGGGGTCAAGCTCAAATAATTAAAGGTCTGTGGGAAGGTTTTGTCCAAAGGGGTGTTGTGTCCATGTATGAAGTAAATCCACTTACTAATAAGGGAGTTATGGGCAATGTTGAAGTTTTTGGACAATTTGATCTTCAAGGTAAAGGTCATTCAGGGGTCAAGGTCAAACAAATATAGGTCAGTGGGAAGGCCTTGTCCAAAGGGGTATTGTTTCCAAGTATGAAGTAAATCCAATTACTAATAAAGAAGTTATTGCCAATGTTAAAGTTTTTGGACAATTGGATCTTCAAGGTAAAGGTCATTCAGGGGTCAAAGTCAAATAAATGTAGGTCAGTGGAAAGGTCTTGTCCAAAGGGGTGTTGTGTCCAAGTATGAAGTGAATCCACTTACTAATAAGAAAGTTATTGCCAATGTTAAAGTTTTCGGACGGACTGACGGACGGACTGACGGACGGACGGACAGTTCAAAAACTATATGCCTCCCTTCGGGGGCATAATGATTGATATCGTTTCAGTCGATTTCGGTAAACGCTGTCAATTGCGGTAAAACGTGGGACCGCGTTTAAACAAAGCTAATGCTAAAATGCACTGAGAACAGTTTTGAACAGATAACCAATACTTAATTCTTCTCGGAAGTTATATCACCATTGACGAAAACGGAGTTAAAGCAATATTTATAAAATTTCTTTTTTCAAGCCTATACATTTTTTACTGACTCATACGGGCTCAAACAATAAAAAAGAATATATGTGTTGTCCTGAAACAAAGAAAGTCACGACAGCCGTGGTACAAATGATATATATAACCAAGGATGAAAAAGCAGATTGTTTGAATTCAAATTTCTTATCTATTTCAATTTTGAAAATTGAGTTCAAAGCAATAACAAGAGATAACCTCGGAGATAAATAATACAATTTAAGGGTCAGCGAAGACATGTTAGGTCACACATTGTTAGAAATACCGGTAACATTGTTGCAATGCTTTAGTGTGCGCCCTTAAAAAGTCTTTGAATGTAATTTTCCTGATCCTTTGAAAATCCGCGTTTGTGATGCCATATATATATATATATGGACCTATTTCAGACATTGGCCTTTTACACTTCTAAGCTGTACTTGTAAAGTATTTAATACAAACATGAAATTAAGTCAGAACAGTCTGTTATTCAACTTTTAGTAAATTATTGAACAGCAACGATCATACCCCTGCATCGTTTTCTGTGATATTTCCAAAGCATTCGATCGTGTCAGGCACAATGTTCTAGGTCTTAGTTTCAAATTATTGTAGTACGGTATAAACGGATATCTTTTACTGTGAATAAACAGTCATTTACACCAACCAGTGTTTTCAGGATAGCCATTTTCATTATTTGACGTCAAATAGATGATGGCGTTCCTCAAGGCTCAGTGTTAGGACCGTTGCACTTTCTTGTTTATGTGAACGATATTGTTGACGACGACTTTTACGTTTACTTGTAATCGCTGACGATGAATCGACATCTTGTACAGGTTCTAGTATAAATATTCGTGAAATGTTTTAAATCCCAAGACAGGCCGCAAATCATCATCGCATTTACAGACCCAAATTTCCCCTGATATTTAACGATGCAACAGAAGTTTACTTGACTGTATGTAAGCGCGTAAAATGACAGATGCCCAAATAAACTTCGATATTCTTTTTGCAAAAATATATTGCAGTTGTTACATTGTTTTGTATAATACTACCAGTTTAAAAGTTTTCTATCTGATTAATTTTAAAATCAGCTGTTTTCGGACCTTGTAGAGCTAGTTAATTTCAGCTATTTGAGGGAATGTAGAAGTACAAATGTAGTCCTAATCGGTCCTGCTTGGCCATATTCATAGGGAATTATATTTGATAAAACTTGAATTTCAGCGTTATCAATAGCTGAAGCAGAATATTTGGAGTAACTTTGCTTCTGACTTTGAGTGAAAGGAACTCTCAGATATTTCCAATTTAATCTGTAAATATATTAATTCATTCTGTTAAAGATTGGCGCGGTGTAAGGGCTTTCAGTCTGCCGTTTTACTCAAACAAAATCAGAGTGGTGTAGACAAGTGATACAGAAGTGTTCTTGTATAAATTATAAACAAAATAAAACCCATCATTTATTGAAAATATTTAATGGAATTATTCTATACATAAACATGTTATAGGATTCTTACTTAAGTGAACTTTGTCTGTTCAAATACTGGGTGATTTATCATTTAAACGTGCGCCATATTTTGCTTTCGTCGGTAACAATGTCAAAAATAGATATTAGATGCTATTTCAAATGTATTTTCCCTTGTATTTGTTTGCATTGTTTTGTTGACTTAACATTGTATTGTCATGCGTAAATCTTCGTTACTTACGGAGGCAATAAAGATGTATATATCTTCTATTTTTCGTTAATAACCACTCTCATATATTGTACAAGTTAATAATTAGAAAATGTGTTTGAAATTTAGATAAAAAAATCATAAAACGCATAACTGATATGTCAACATGACATTTCCTAGCGCGAAAATAAGCGCTTGTATTGTTGCTGTTTGTCTTTGCGTAGTCTCTAGGTAGCAGTCCTTGTTTGTAAAATGGTCAAATAGGCCGAACCGGATTGCACATATTTTCGTTTACAGAATCCACAGCAGAAGAAATATAAATGACAATCGAGATGAGATGCGACGGGAATGATTTTTCATATATGGAAAAGTTAAAGCTGATGGCTGAATCGATGCACGAGCTAACTTGATCGATGTATATCAAATTTGGCGTCAAATGTTTTGAATAAATTAGAATTCATTCATCTACTGGATGTCCCTGACGATCGGTCGTAGGTGACAATATTGAAAATTGTTACTCTCATATTGTCTATATTTTGCTGAAGGTTAGGAAAAAAGAAAGAAAATATTTTCAGCAACTCCATCCTGCATTCCTTGTACCATAACACATATAAAAACGTATCAAGTAACCCGTTTATCATCGTGAATGAATCAAGAATCAGGCGTCTTACGTTAATATCAACCGTTAACGTGGAAAATCCTAAATACAAGCTAGTGGTGAGTATAAAATTCACAAGGCACAAGAATACAACCACGGTTGATTTGTACATCCGGACGGTATTTGCGCGTTCCGGAGGTGACCTATATGTCTGCTTTTTGATGATATGTAAAATAACTAGATAGCAAGATGAAGACACTAACACCACCGTTGGAAACGTCACTTGGATGAATATACTTGTTACTTTCTTCAAACATATGGCGAATTCTCTTGGATTGTCGTTCGAGACACAGAGTAAGAAAAAAATAAGATAACTCGTTATGTATAACGTCCAGGTGAAAAAGGCAACCACTTTTGTGAAAGTATAAGTGACATAACGCAGGTAAAAATTGGGCCATTGAAACACTACCAATCTTTCAAATGACATGATTCCAATATTCAGATACGCCAGAAAACTCCACCCTATTCCGACAAATTCGATTAAAATATTTGTTTTCTTATGACTGGTAAATTTTCTGAGGGTAAATGAGACAGTTGTCAGTAGGTCAAACACAAGTAATGCTGTAGACAGAAATCGTGCAGTCCTTGGTGTTTGCCGTGTCCTTGTGAACGCAACCAAAGACAATCCGGTTACACACATACAAAGGCATGCTAAAGCTATAAACGGTACTTTGATGTGAAGACCGTAGTTATCCAGCTCTAAAGAAAAGGCAGACTGCTTGAAACTGCTAGAATTTTCGCTTGAATGATTGACTTCCGTTTGATCACCTGGCGCCATCTATAACGTTATTTAACGAATTTCTCTCCTTGATTATATCTGCATCTCCACTTCGTTTAAGCCTGAAACGAGAATTTGATAAGTAAATAGTTTCAATAGCAGAAACACAATTATGATACTGTCTTACCTTTGAAGTTAAAGGAAAACATGGCACTAAAGTCAATGAAGAGTACCTTTAAAAAAAAAGAACCATTAGGACGCAAAATTTAGAAATCTCCTTACATTTTGTCCGCTTTTAACAAGAGTAGGCGAAATTTTATATATAAACTTTTGGAACAACTGATAAACTCATAACTTCCGTAAGAGAGTTCTTTAGTTTACACTTATTTATTTTACAAAGTCTGGACAACAAGTTTTTACAACTTATGTTATTTCTACTAGGCGACTGTTTCCTACTTGTTTTAGTAGTTGGAAATGCGGAAAATGACAGGAGGCTCTCGACATTCGAAACAACGATTTCCAAACACGGGAGTTCTGTGTTATTTCCCTCGACTAATACCGTCAATAAATGTAAGAAAACCAAATGTACATGAATAAAGCCATCCCTCTGAATCTCACCTTTTGACCCTTCCTTATCAGTCTGTTGCTTTCATTTCGAATATATTTACAGCATATTTAGCTCACCTGACCATATGCTCATGGCGAGCTTTTGTGATCTCCCTGTGTCCGTTGTGCATCATGCGCAGTCAACTTTTTACTTTAAACAACATCTCCTCATTAACTAATAGGTCAAAGTTGATTAAAAAACTAGTACGGGTATTTTTTTCACCAAACTCTTCCAAAATTGTTCACAGAATTCCATTCCATGCAGAACTTTGTTTGCTATGGCAACAAGAATGTAAAATGAAAAGAAATCTTCTTGTCTAAAACCACTAGCTCTGAAATTTGGTGAAAAATTGTCCTGATTATGTTCCTGGTGTCACTTTTAGCCTTTACTAAGTGGTCACATATTTTAGATACAAATATAGAGAAAAATCTTTAGAGTTCTGTTTGAATGAAACCATAATGTATGGAATTTGGAAGGAACCATTGTCTAGAGGACCTCTGCAAGAATTATTCAAACTTTGGCCTTGATGTCATTTTTGGCTCCAACGCGGGGGACAGATGTTTTACATAGACTTAGATAGACCAACCACTAAAGTTTTCTTGTCAGAAGCTGAGACTTCTGAAATTTCGCCAAGTGGACCTCTACCACTGTTGTTCAAATAATGCCCGTTGGTTAGGTATTTCATTTTTATTTTGGTGATTAATATATTAGATGGCACTCGTCTCGCTAAGCAGTTGTACTCTTAGCGCTTTAAGGCAGTGATGGTCCTTTTGTTATAATCTCACAACGCCGGCGGTAAAAAACAATAGATTACACTAGAATACAATTTATGGTACTAAATCCTCACATTTAATTATAAAAGTGAAACTGGAAAGCAAAAACAAACAAAGAAAGAAATAAAAAAGAATAATATAAAAATGAACATAATGCCCGTAATTTAGTCTGGAAACTGTACCTTATCCGCTTGTTATTTCACATGATGTGCTTTGAGAAGGTTGGTTTCGCAAACACGAATAAACAAAAACTAAGGAAACTAGTGGGCATAAAAAAAGATATTTTGCCTCGTTAATGGTGTTTCTTCTTCTTTTTTGTTGTAAACTCTTTCCATAGGTAACCATTTTATTTTATCATATGAATTTATGTAAATACTAGTTAATTGAAGCGTGATTAATAAAAGTTCAAAGTTCAAATTTTATTGGCATATATCAGCAAATTTCTTGCCTTTGGCCATTTACAAATGTTCTGAATATGACAAAGACACACACAGTATACAAATATTGAATATTATAAAACATAATTACAAAAATCATAATACTGCTTTTATTTAACTTATTTCTTATTAAAATAAATAATAATGTTTCTAAGTTCACTATCGAGCAAATCACTTACGAAATAATGACCAAGAATAGCAAAGTTCTTAAGTAGATTCGAGTCTTGAACATACCTTACGAGGCATATTTTCTCAAAAAGAAGGGGTGAATGAATAAATTCTGGTGTTATCATGGTTAAGTTATTAACAGAATCAAGTTAAAAACCGTTTGTATTTTTTACAGTCACCCCGTCCCCTTTCTTCATGATATCACCACTCTTTATTTTGTCACTAATATGCCAACTTACAGCTTGTTGTTAATTATCAATACGATAATATGACTTACAGCTTCCTATGTTGTCACTAATAAAACAAATTTACCTACAGCGGGGGTTTATCGTGTCTGTTTGTGCACACAAATGTTCTTTACATCGCTATGCTATTGTAATTAATACCGATAATGTTAAAAGGTTACCATAAAGTCGAAATAAATCCAAGCAAAGCTGATCATAAAACCCTGAACGACAATTATTAACTATTATATCTCAACAATACATTACAGATAGAGAGAGAAACATCATATTAAAATATTTTAAGCTTCTGTTTTACTAGATGTTTTTCGCTCGTTAATAATGTTCACTGTCGTTACTTTGTCGAGACATTGTTAAGACTGATTCTCGCCACTCTTTAAGCCTTCATAAAACAGTCAGTAAGACTGTAAGACCAATGTTGTCCTAATCCCCCCCTCCCCCCGATGGACAGCCCAAAACTCGACATAGACTTCTAGCCGGCGGTATATTGTTCTGAAGAATATGTTACAAAAGATTGTTTGCAGTCGAAGAATGGTGTTCAAAACGTTTCTAAAATTATGTTAAGTACTTAAATTTATTGTGGAGAGCATACAAAATATACCATATACCATATATATACAAAAGCATAAGCGCTTTAAAGACTTGCTTTGACTTATTGTCGATGTTAAAAGATCTTTTTCACTAATTATACAGAAGTCTGTACTGCTAACATAATAAACATCTATATAATTATTATCCTCAAATATAATGCTAATTTGAACCAAGGAAATATAAAGGTTTCTGCACTGGGTAGTGAAAGCAAACTCTCGTCTGACAGGCTTAGGCTGGTAATGGCTAACAAGAACAACAGAATAATTAGGAAGATAATGCACAAACAAATCTAATTAAAAAGATCCGCAGAATCAGTTCAAAGAAATCAATAATGTTGAGTCTTTTCAAGTCAGAATTACAGTTGTGAGTAGCATACATGTTCAGGTTAAGCTAAATGTTATTACGTTAAATAGTCCAGATATTCAAAAAAAAACCTTTTCCAGTTCTGTTCTGCGCATTGTTTTGAGTACGCATTGCTGGGCAAAGTAGAAACAATCGTCAGGTAAAATATGGTTCTATCTATACTGTGCAAGACATAATTATACATATTAACATAACAAGTTCTGTGAACAACTTATTGCCTAGACTGCCTAGACATAATCGTCATATGTGTGCAACATGTTCGACAAAGATATGATTGAAAGATAATGTTGACACTATCTATTTTGTACAAGAACAGAGACAGTAGGACGAACACATCTTTCATGCTCAGGGACGCCTTTGAAATCTTATATCGAAACATACATGTATTTAGGTTCCTAGTTAATCTCAGTATATGAGGTATCTCCATTCGCCACTTGCTATGAACAAACATTTTTATGTCTCTTGCAAAGTCTGTCAAGATAAGACAAGGCAAATAGTATGTATTCCCTATCAGTTGCCTCAAATATCAGGGTTGAGCTCGGACCTCCGCGTTATTATCATGCACGAATCCATTTTTGTATATGTTATGTAATGCAACTTACTGTTTTTATGTTCTTTCAATAATAGTCAGTCTGAGAATGATGTGTTACATGGGATGAACGCATGAGCTTAAGCAAGAAATCTACTTTGTTCTGTTCTATTCTCTTCTGAACACCCTGTGTCTGGCTGATAGCACGACATTAGAGCAATTAAAATAACATGACACCTCTTTTGGCCAGTACGGCAAGGACTATCTGTAAAAGTCAATGTATTTCGGTCCTACATGCTCAGTTTTCAAAAACTGTGTTGAAACATGTTTAGAATTATAAAAAGAATTGTGCCAAGGGAGTTTATTACCAACGGTTTGTAGGATCGAGACCTTCCATCTTTTCATGAATTCACGTGATTTTATATGAACAACCAAAATACACGACATCATTATCACATAACATAGTGTATGCATTGCACCGTATCCTTTTCCACACTCGTATCCTGTTTTCCATTGTGTTCACTTTTTATAAACGCAAACGAAAAAACAAATCAACTTCAATCAACTAAGGTATAATTTTTCTGTTGTAGCAATAGAAAATACAAAATAAGAAATTTCAATAATTGATATAGATACTTATAAATCAAGTATCTCAAAATCAGAAACTTTGGAAAATATAGAGGTTTGGGTTGTTACATACCTTTTGCTACTGAAAAATCATTACCTTGCACGTTCCATTTGTATTATGAAAATTTTACATTTTGTTTCACATGCATGCACTGAAAGTGCAGTGTTGATTGAATTTAAATTCATTGTTCACTCTCAATAACACTTCCTTCCTTAAGTGTATGTCTGCATTATTTCGCTAAGTGAAACAAGTACTGTCACATGTATCAACAATTTGTTTACATTTCAGAGTCAATTGGTGTTTCCGTAAATCGGAAGCCAGTGATACAGTTCATTTGTCTCTTTTTGCTCGCCTGTCACTTTGTATGTTTACGTCTTTAAATGGTGAATAATTACGGCACCAGATGATTAACTATTGCAGAATATCCTGATTAACTTTAAACGCTTAACAACTAAATTATTTGCAACCTGTCTGAAAGTTCTACAAAGTGTTCAAAGATCTGGAATAGGGTTTTTTGTTTTTTTAACAATGTAATTATATTTTTTTGTTCTGCTTTTGTCTTGAATATTCAGAAATCAGAAACGCAAACATATTGTTATTTTTCATTGCTTGTTAACAGTAACAATTCTTACTCCTTTATAACTTTATTACCTTTAAGAAGTTACCATGCCCACGGTTATAAATTTGCTTCTAACACCATGATAAAACTTTAGTGTAATTTTCTCATTGAAAGGTTGCTTATGATGCACAGACGATATTTATGAGACTTAAATAAATAAATAAATAGATAGATAGATAGATAGATAGATAGATAAATAAATAAATATAATCGATTTTAAAATTTTTAAGTATTGAATATAAAATATTACAAAAAAATTCAAACGGCGCAGCTATTTCAACATTTTTGCATTCCTGATAATTCCTGGGTTTATCAAAACCTTGAAAGTTTTAATAAGCATTTGATAACAATCAGTATACACTCTGCATGCACATTCTTTTTTAAAACAAATACCAGGAAAAATTACCTTCATGCATATGATGTTGTGTAATAATTAATTCAAACAAGACAGCATCTATCCATAGCAAAAGACAACAATTGTAGATCCTTATAGTTAATTTCTTGTAAGTACACATCCATGGCCTGTATCGAAAATGCTAAAAGCAATGGCCCTACGTATTGCACATGTTTAATTTTGTCTTTGTCGATATTGTTACCTGCACGTTTTCCATGTAGCTTATACCTGACAGTATCTCACCTTATATGGCTTGCTTCAGTAATTAATTTTTTACTGAGCTGCGTTGAGAAACATTCCATGAGCCCTTCTTATTCTTTGTCCTTTAAGCTTCGTGATAGCAGAGGTATGACACTCAGCCATTGATTACGCGATATTTTATTATATATTAAATAGGAAATTACATACTTCGAAAAAAAAACAACAAAAAAACCCCAACTCAACTCAACATAGAAATAAATTTCTTATCTCCGAAGTTTATCTTTATAAGAGAAATATTATGTAGGTTTTCATCACTCACAATATTTCCTCCTGACATTACAAAAATTAACCTAACTCAAAAACAATATGAAATATAAAACCTAAGAACACTTTTTTTATCGTTATTATGATATACACGTATAAAGTATGTTATATAAGTTTTATTAATAAATCCAATATCATTAGTTTATAGAATTATATCTATTGGTTTATAACTGTAAGTACCTCTGAAGTGAACATCAGTAAAATTATTATAATAATTGTTTTATTTTTGTCTTCAGAACAGACCACAATAAATCATCTCGAAGTCACAAACCACTTTTTGAGTCTTGGATGCCAGTAAAACCTCTGATGACGATTTATTCAATTTCAAATGGAAAAGGAAGCTATGGTTTAGTATATTACCTACAAATATACGGTTATCAGTGACTTAGTAAAGGTGTTTTAACTACTTGTATAAAATTCGTAATAAAGCTAAATCATTTCGCAATAGAATTAGTATTTAGGTAGGTTAAGACAGAGACATCTTTCAACCATTGGGTATTGCGTATTCATTCTGTACATCGAGAAGAACGTTTTTTACACAACTGATAAAGCCGCTTCAATCGTTCGACGAGGAGGACATATTTAATTGGCATGCTACTAATGTACGCTCGAGTCAGAAACAAGCCTTTTGAGGATATGAAATTGAAAGTTGGATTTTCGATCTTTATTGATTTTAGCAGTATTGATTACTTGCATAACGTTAGATAAATCCATTTAACTTTGAAAATTGATCAGATTTCAAACTTCAATAAGTAGTCTTCAAAGGGTATAGGAAAACCATTTGTGGCTATAGAATAAGACTGTAATGTTTATGAAAGTTGAGTGTGAATATAAATATTGTCATTTTTATAAAAGGAGAATAGTAAAAGATTATAATATTCAGTAGAAATCCTGACAAAAACTTCCATCCTATAATATATGCCATATCATTTTGGCAAGGGAAACGTAATATATTTTCCCGAGCACTTCTCAGTCTTTCCATTTGTTTACACAAAGAAATATTTGTCTCCAAATTTCTGTCGAATGTATAATACAGCAACAAATGTAGAATCATCAACAGTTATATATGATCAGGTGTCGACAGTAGCCAGGGTATCAACATCAGGACAATGAAAAGTAGTTCTTAAAGTTTTTAGATAATTCATAAAGACTTAAACTTAACTGTGATTTAATTCTTTTATATACAATTTAAAACGGCAAATTACAAAAAAGATACGATTGGTGTTCCATAAATTCACGGAATTCTGTTTTCAAAACTTTGTTTTTCAACCAAATTTCATGAAAATAAACGCACTCGTAGTTTGACACATATCCTATGAAATTTTAAAATGGTATTTTATTTTCTTGAACTCATCGAAGTTTAAGCGGTACCTTTAGCAACCACTATTTAGCGACTTGAAGCACGCCATTTTGTCATAAATTTCAAACGCACTCAAAGCACTGTTGATAAGTCAAAGAAAGCACCTGACGATAGCGTCACGTATCGACGTCATTTTCTGTAAGTTTGAAGACGTTGTTTTGAACAGTTATCTTCCAGCAGCGTTTTATCGCCATGACTTCGTAAAATCGATTGACGTCAGTCGGCAATATTGCGTTACGTTCCGTTGTAAAATTCTGTGTTGGACTCAAACTATCTCCAGGGGAAACACTTAAACAATTTAAAACCCGGAAATATTACCAACTTTGGAAAGACATTCGTGTAAAAAGGACATGCGAAATTCAGGGACGGTAGAAAATCAGTGTTTGGTGGTAAAAGACAATATCGTCCGACACATACAGTGACCTTAGGAATGGACTAAAAGGACAACGCTTTAAAACATCGTTAGAATTACGCAAAAAATCAAGAGAAATCAATTCATCATTCGATGAAGATTGGTTCAAGGTAACATTTGACCAATAGGTATAAAGACATAAAAAGTGTGTGACACATGTGGTGACTACGTCGAGAACGTGAATGGTTGTTCAAATTGACATTTAGGTGGCGTTAGGTTGACGTCTGTGTGCTTCGCATACATAGTACTCTTGTTCAATCCCCCATATAACACTAAAATTTTTCATCTAAGGTTGAAGACATAAAGCAATTCCGCGACATTATTAAACGACTATCGTTTTACTTGCGCACTAAAATGTTTTAAAAACAAATCGTCAATACATCAGAATAAAACTGCATTTTTATAAAATGCTTTCATATGAAACAATTGCAAAAGTAATAACAAACATCAATAAAACAAAAACATATACTCAATATGGCAACACACACACACAGACACACAGGCACGCCCGCACACACACACACACACATAAATAATAATAATTAATAAAATGATATTTCTTGTCAAAAGTGTATGTAAGTTGTATTTATTCTAATCTTAATTTCTTCAGACAAGTTAACATGAAGTAACCCAAACAAAAGCCATTTAAGTTGAATAAAACAAACCTGCGCATTACAATAGTCCAGTTCTGTACATCTTTGTCGATAAAACCACCTAAAAAGTTTTCCCGTGTACTGTTCTAATACTTGTATCTAACTGCATGTGCCTGGCTTCAGTAATGACTTTTCTCTCAGATGCAGTGAGACACGTTCCATGCATTCGTGCTGTTTTTGACCCATTATGCTATTAATGACGTTAAGCTTTAGCTTTTTTATTATGGATATTTAAGTATGTTTTAATTATATCAGAGGTCGAATAACAACAACACCGTAAGCTATCTTACTTTGATGTCGTCGTCGTATTTACAACTAACTCTGATTTTACCATAAATTCTCTTTAATGGACAAAACATGTTGGCACGCAAAGAAACAGATTTTGATAGAAGTATGATAACTTTGTAGATCAGCTTCAAAATTATTTCATTTAAAAGTATGATTTTTTACCCCCAAATCTATTTTCCATCTATTTTTATTGCAACAGCACCAAAACTTCAGAAAATCGATGAAATTTCAGGGTCGTGTTTGGTGGTGGGGGGTGGGGGCTGGAGACTTATATATTATGGTTTTAAACTTTGTAGCTATATGGACAAAATATAGAAAATAAAACAATTCTCCGCCGATATTTTGTAAAATAGCGTTTCTGACTCTATTTGAAAAATAGTTAAAATCTTGGGTATTGACCTTGAGTTGAAAAGAAAATCGCATTTTGACTTAAATTTTAGGACAAAAATGTGAATAAGTTGGTCCAGTGAGTTATATATTCATGTACAAATGCGAAAATTAGTAATTCAATTGAATATTTTTAAACAGCACACCACTAATTTTAATTAATTTTAAAAATGCAATTTATTGGCAATCCTGAAACTGAACATAATGGAAGGAAAAAGTTTAAGAAAATTAGTAATTTTATACCATCATTTTAGTATTTTCCATCTGTCTTAATAGATACTGGACAGTATTTATATAAAACATGCGACACTTAAAATGTATTATGGACAGATTCGACTGCAATATACCTTAAAAAATGCATTGTGTACAATTATGAATGCAATATACCTTTACATATATACTGTGTACAGATTTGAATGCAATACATCTTAAACATGTATTTAAACAATGTATTGTATACATGTCTGAATGCAATATACCTTAAGCAATGTATTGTGCACAGTTTTGAAAGCAACATACATTACACAATGTATTGTGTACAGGTTTGAAGCTGACTGACCTTTAATATAATTGTATGTGCGCAGAACAAAACGTAGTCATGAACTGAGTTAAGTAACGGTGGAAAAAATGATAGTCTTAAGATTCAGACATGATCAAGCTGGTAAGGTTGGTATTTCAGACGTAGATACTTTTTTACGTTGTAAAGCGTAAACTGAAATACAAAACATAACATCTAAATGTTTACCATACTTGCTGACATACTAGCAAATCACTCCCTGGTACATACTGCCAAGAATCTATTGCAATTAAAGTTTGAAAACTGTTTAAAAGTTTTGTACTTGAAATATTTCAGTAGACATAGACCAGTACCTGAAGTTTCTTATGAAAAGTCGGTCAGTTAGACATACAACAAAATGGGTGCTGAAAAATGTCGGGAAATGAATATGCAAAACGGTGTTAAGATATCTTTGCTGCATGCAAACGCAAAACCACATACATAGTCACTTTATATAGAGATAGGTTGCAGTTTTTCTGATTCCTAGCCTCCAATATCACTTATCTGGTATACATTAAAGCTCAGAACAGGCGTAAGGATGTGTTGCATCCCTGAATGGGATTAGGAAAAGCGTCTTTTATCTTTTTAGATGATAAGAATATTGCATTAAAATAAAAGGCAATGTTTGAGATTAAAAAGTTTTAAGGTATCAGATGAAGAAGGCTATTTTGTAATATTATCGTTTTTCAAAAATGTCAAAAAAGTATGACATTTAAAACATCCATATGTAAAGAAAAGTCGTTTTATATATTGCCTAGACGATGAATGTAATGTCAAGAACTCAATGACGGCAACATAGAAACGCCTGTAAAATTGCAGACATGATAAACATACACAACGGAGAGATACTGATTACAAAACGTTGAGAAAAGGGAAACTATATTCGTTGTATTGGAACACCGCTTATATTTCTGTAAATTAAGCACAAATACGGCTAATAGAGAAACTTGAAAAAATTAGACATACTAGTTATTAGAAAATAGAACACACATGTTTAAGGCGTTGTCGTTCCTCATCGCTTTCCTGCAAAAGAAAAAAAATACAACTACAGACAATTAGATTGGTAAGAGGATTTTATGAGAAAATGCAATAGCTTTGTCTTTGAGGCTGTGATTATACACTAAGGTTTCAAAAAGCTTAGGCAAAACGGTTTACAAGTAAAATACTCTATGATGAAAATACAATGTCGTTGACAACAACAGACCATAAAATAAATAACAGATCATTTTTCACTCAAAGTGCTGTATGAAGCATTGGTCTTGAATATATTTGTCACAACTTTCTGACTTTTTGGTTATATGTGAATGTTGTAACAACAAAATCAACACCACTACAATAATACCACACACTAAAGAATCTCAATAGCATTTAATTGTGTACCCTTTTAAATGACCATGTACTAAAGAATACATATAATAAGACTAGTGAAACCCTAAAGGAAACTTTGGTTAGAGAATGAAATGATTGTTAAACAATCAGTTTGTTAAATTGTGAATATTTTTTACAGTACAATTTATTACTTATAAAAGTAGGTAAGTATGTGGATCAAACAGGTCAGTTTAAAAAATGTTGATCAATCAATCAGTCGCTTAACAACTATCATTAATGAAGTAATGGAATAGTTATCAATCATTTAACCAACAAGCAACTTTAAGAATAATTTGTATAAAATACATCATTTTATAAATATTTATCAATATTGTGTGCTTATAGTTTTTGTGATTATTTCATTGATTTGCATAGATTGATTCACTTTTGTTATCAGTATTAAATAGTTGTTCAAGATTAGATGTATAATGATGTTTCCAGTTGTTTTGATGTGTTGTTTTCTATGGTTTGTGAAATGGGTGCATTCCATGATATAGTGGTATTCATCACCAATGCTTCATGTATTGCGATTTTACTGTTTTATTTGGTGGTATATTATGGTGTCTTCCAACTTCAACTGGTAGCTTATGGTTTCTTGTTCTGAATGCTGTTAGTTTTTTGCTAAAGTTACTTGAGATTTTTGTGAAGTAATTATTAATCTTGTGTTTTTATTTTAATGATTTTGTACAATATGTGATTGGCTGCACTGGTCTTTAATACTTATTTTGAATACTCTTCGGAACCATTTCTTGTTGTATTTTTCTTGATTTAGCCAAACATTGGTGCAATCATTTGTTTCAATAACCCTTTTTAAAAAATCTATCCATTTTGATTTAGTTTTGTTGTGATTAGTCAGTATAAGAATAAAAATATACATATTTGTTACTAGTTGGTTACTGTAATTGTCATCTTTGTTGTTGCTGATTGTTGTTTTTATCATTATGGTTATTAAAATTATTATTATTGTGATTGTTCTTATTATTTTTGTGTAGTCTACCCCAGTATGATACCGTTCTAGTTTTAGCTTCTTCTTTTAATGGTAATGTGCCTACCTCACTATAATCATGTAAGATAGTGTTGATTTTTTAAAACTTAGAATAAATTTGAAAAATTTATGTTGAACTCTTTCAAGTATGTTCATACCACTATATTGAAATAGTTCAATACCATATTATAATATGAGTTTAATGGTTTTGTTATATAATTGTATTTGCAAGTCAACAGTGGTTTTTCTTTTTTACTTTTTTCCTTTATAAGGAGGTATATTGCTTTAGTTGCTTGTTGTGCTATGTGGGTGTTAGCTTTTTGGTAATTGCATGTTCTTGATACAAATAACCCTAGGTACTTATATTCATTTATAATTTAGTTCTGTTTTGTTGTAAGTAAATCTAGTTCGTTGTTCTTTTATCCGAATATTAATATTTTTGTTTTAATAGTGTTTACTGTTAGCTTCCAATTGTTACAGTATTGTTCAGTTTGAAGTTTTTCTTCGCTGTCACTAATCAGCCCTGTGTTATTTGCATATAGTATTACCAACAGTTTTAATTATACATTAATGTAATTGTTTGAGATAATTATTTCATTTGCATTGTATTCTGTGAAAAATGCTTAAGGTCATTTAGGTATAGTTAGAATAGTATTGGGGACAGATTTTCACATTGCTTTTCTCACATCATACTTGTGAAAAATCAGATGTTCCTTGAGATTTTGGTTTTATTAGGGTTTAACGCTAGTTTTAACAGCTAAGGTCATATTCCGGCGTACAGCCCACCTAACCAGTGTTCCTGGGTATCCAACCAGTTTACTAACCAATTTCTCCGCAAGTGACTGACTAGTTCTTCACTTGCTTCAGAGGTGAGTGACAAATGACCTATAGATGCATTGTCTGAGATCTATCATTTTGCCGGCTCTGATGGGAATTGAATCGGGATCGTCAAGATTGTCAGTCTGATGCTCTACCGATTGAGCAAGCCGGGCGGGCTAAAATATAATATTTTGATACATAATTTTAATAACTTTGAAAAGTTTACCATTTATGTTGTATGCAAGTTACTTTTTCCATAAGACTTGCTGCAATAAAGTGTCAAATGCCTGTTTAAATTCTATGAATGCACAGAATATTTTCTTTTCTTGTGTCTTAAAATATCAATTAGACTTTGAAGTATTAAAAGCTTGACAACAGTTGTATGGTTTTGTCTAAAACCCGATTGACTCTTGGAAATACATTTTTAGTATGGACGTGAAGAGTTTGCCAATGCAACTCAATAGTGTGACAGACCTGTATTTTTCTGGTAATGTTTCATTTCCTGTGTTTTTATATATAGGTAATATGATTGTTCAGCTTAATGGAATATATCCTGTGTCTAAGATTAAGTTGAACAGGTTTTTTTTATATATTGGTTGCATTATATTTAAGGTATATCTTATGTGCTTATTTAGTATGTTATCAATTCCTGGACTTCTATTATTTTTTAGTTCTTTAGTAGCTTTTTTTTTCTTCTTCAGTAATTTCTGAATTTATTTCTTCATTAACTGGTATATTGTTTTCTTCTTCCATGTCTTGTTTTTTATTAAATCATTTTCCTTGTTTAGGTTTGCTTGATTTTGTTCTCCTCCATTTATATATTTTTGAAAAATTCATAGCGGTCTTGTAATTTGGCTGTATTTGTTTTGGTTGTGCTATCTTAGGCATTGATTATGTTAAAGCATTAGTTTTTGGTTATTACATTTTAGCTTTCTGAGTGTTTCTATCCTTTCATTATTGTGTTTTCTGTACGCTACATTTATTGTCTTTTTGTATTCCATACTTATATTACTTAATGCTCATTTTTTGTTTCATTTTTGTTCTTACTGTACCGTGTTTAGCTATATGGTAAAATATAAGTAGATCATAAGATACAGGACAACTTCTTTCATCAACTCATTTACAATAGTCTTTAACAATTTCAAGGAGCCTCACAGACTTCCAAGGAATGCTGGCGCTAACAAAGTTCAGATAACTCCCCGCATTCATGATAGACTTCTTGCCACGCTTATCTCCCCTTTCACACATGCGTAGTAACCGAAGGAGCAATCTTCACCTGGAGATAATTCCATTATTCAACTTCTGTATTGTAAATGAGATGTGTAATTGTTGTTTAAACACAATTTAGAAATGACTACTACACTGTAGTTAAGTACTTAAATAGAAATTAAATGACTTAGATAGAATCATGAGTTTTCAAGTGTAGTGTTTTGGTTTTCCGGCATTTCAAATGCTTAATCTGTCGTCTGGTTAAACTGAGTAGTATTCTTTTCAGTCACTTCGACTATAACTGATTAAAATAAGAATACGTTTTTTTTTTTGGTCAAGATTGCTAGAAATTGAATACAAACACAGATTTATTATTACAATTTTTTGTTTTATAGCACTGTGTTGCTAATTAGGTTCTCTAAAAACTCAGCATAGTGGAAATAGAATCCTCTTTTTCTTTTGGTCTGTTTTAAAGCCATATACATTAAATTATGGCAATGTACTATAATTACCTTTTTAGTGATAAGTACATGTTTTAATGTCTCTTATAATTCAATTTTATGAATGGCAATGTACTCTAAATGTCAGTGTATAAACATGTTGTATTATTTTATGTATACTGTACATTGATGAGACTTCTAATAAATAATATATAATACCTAGGTGAAGATTTCTCCGTTCAGATCACTTCTCGCATTCATGATTTACTTCTTGCCAAACTTATCTCCCCTTTCACACATGCGTAGTAACCGAAGGAGCAATCTTTACCTAGGTGAAGATTTCTCCCCCTAGTTCTACACTACTTTTGTCATTGTTCAATCAATCTTCAATTTAGGATGAAAATATCATTAGCCGCACATAACTGTAATAATTGGTAACCATAATTGTTGTACGTTTTGTCATTCGATTTTCTTCTCAGAGGAAATTTATTGAGTCAAAAATTAGAAATGTATTGTTAATTTCGTCTGTCAAATCTTCATTAATTAAATTTTCAAAAATGTAGTCACATATGATATAATCATCTTTGACACCTGTTCTAGCATTGAAGTCCCCTATTCACATTATATTTGGGTTATCAAGTTGGTTTTATTTCATTGTGTAATTCAAAACAAAGGACTTTGTGTTCATATTTTGAGCCTGCTTGTGGTATATATACATTTCAAATATAAATTTCTGTGAATCTATTTTCAATGTTACATTTTAGTTTTATCCACTGTATTAATTTACAAGTGTTGTCCATTTCTTCAATAAGGTGTTGTATTTTTTATCTGCGATGAGAACTGCTGTTCCTCCAGATCTATATTTTGCAATTTCAGATCTGTTTGAATGATACATTTTAAACCCTTCAACAGTAATTGTATCTAAGTTGTCTAATTTCGTTTCCTGTATTGCTACTATGTCATACTGTTTGATGAACACTAAAAACCCTGGAATTATCAGTTTTGACTTTAATCCACCTACATTTATTGAACATATTTTGATACTAGTTTCATGTTTGACTGACATCTTGTCCCATGGCCTTTCCTAGTGCATGTTTTCATTTTCCTTGTTCACTCACTATTTTCCTTGTTCACTCACTATGTTATATCTTCCTGTGCTTTGTATTCACTTTGACAATATAAAATATCATCATCACTTATATTTTCTTTCTCTACTTCATCCATATCTATAATTAGATTTTCATTATCTCTCCGTTTCTTTGCCTCAGGATCTGTGTCAATTGATGACCTTTGACTAACTGTTCTTTTGTCTGACTGATTCCTGTTATTTATGTGTGTTTGAAGGACGGAGTATCTGTTTGATGTGTTTATTTCAGAAAACCTGTACTGTTTTTTCTTGGAGTGAAGATTCTTTAAATTTTCTGTTATAGATTACTCTATGGTTTTGATAGTTATTTCTGTCATATACATTTTTGAATTTCCCTTGATACAGTGTTTTTACCTTTCTATGATGCTTTGTCTACTTCCGTATCCTCTTCCATAAGAAGGAACCGTTCATCAACTAAGAAAAGTCTGTATCTTACTTGATTTACTTGTTTTTCTTCTTTTGCCTTTTTGCTTCTTTATAGAACTGTTCTTGTTTCATGTACATCCTTAGGGAGATCTTCACTTATGTCTATTTCAGTTTCCTTTATATACACTGAAGCTCTATTTTTAATGTACTCATCTTTCAGTGAACAAAGATTTACAATGACTGGTCTAGGATTCTGTTCTTTCTGTTTCTTTCCTAATTTGTTTGCGTTGTCAATTGTTATATTTCTGGCAATTTCTAATTCTTCTGACTATACCCTGTGTGTATTCTGTAGCCCAATTTGCAGGATCATGCTCTCTTTCTTTGATTCCAAAGAAAACAAGATTTTTCACCAACTGTTTGCGTTGCCAATCTGACACTCTGTCTTTCAGTTCTCTTTGTTTGTTTCTAAGGTTGTATTATCCGCTTGTATGCTCTCAATTTCCTTCTCAAGGCGCTTCCGGTGTAATGGCGGACTTGCCACTTGTTTTTGTCAGTGAGCTTCTAAAAATGTTTTATTAGTATTTCGGTATCTGAGAGGGACTAAAACTGAATATGACGTATTAGCAACAATTATACAAAAAGAGTTCTAGTTTATTAACACTAAATCGATGTACTAAATCAATGAAAACTTTTTGCTCGTGAATCTCGTGACTTTGGCACAGTGAAAAAGTGGATGTAACATGGATGTGTTTGTGTGTATTCTTGTATCATTATGAATAAACTTTTTTCAACTCCTGACATATCATCAAGTAAGAAAAGGGATCTTTCATCTCCTGACGATTTAACCTTGTCGAAGAAAAATAAACTAGCTAGTCAGTCATCTGTGGACAGCGACACTTCTCTTTCAAATTCACCTGAAATAATGGCGTCTCCTACCTATATTGTCCTTGATGATGCGGCCATAAAATCAATTGCTCTTACTCTGAAAGATTCTATTCAAACTGAGCTTAACACAATGTTGAAATCCACTGTTGAATCTGTCATCAAAGGTGTGATGGATGGTTTGCAGTCTGAAATAAACATTCTTAAGGCTGAGAATGAAGCACTACGGTCTGAAAATTCTGAGCTTCAGTATCGTGTAGACGCCCTAGAATTCCGATCTGATGCTGATGAACAGTACAGTAGGCGAGACAACTTGAGAATATCTGGCATCCATGAAGAGAAGGACGAAAACACAGATGAAAAAGTGCTGAAAATTAGTTCCGATCTCGACCTGGGGCTATCACTTGCAGATATTTCAGTTTCCAATCGTGTAGGTAAGCCAAAATCGAACAACCGTCCAAGAGACATTCTTGTTAAATTTTCTACCCGCCGATCACGTGACCTTTTTTTATAAAAAACGGGTCTTGTTGAAATCCAAAGGATATGAGAATACATATGTTAATGAAAACTTAACCAAGTGCAGATCTGAGCTTCTCTTTGCTGCCAGACAAATGGTAAAACAGAAAAAAATCGTAGGTGCTTGGTCCAATGATGGCATCGTTTTGATTAAAGCCTGCAAAAACAAGAAAACTTCAGTGCACTGAATCTTTTGCAAACGTGATTTAGTTACATTTCAGTCCTACTGTGTAGAAGACCTTGATGAGATCGCTGATTAACTTGATGATAAAAGTGCAAAATTTGACTAGATTTCCTTGACAGCATAATGTTTACTTTTGGTCAGATGTGTCTAGTACATGTGTTATGTATACTGTAAAGTACACTTATTACGAGGTTCGTGTCAGTGACCTTGTACAAACACGTCAGGTGTTTTCATGCTTTGTTGTAGGATCTAATTTCGAGCTAATGTTTATATTGATGTTATATATTCCGTTATTTTCAATCTGGCATGTTCACATTTAATCGTTTTTCTCGTGCGATTACCTAGTAATTACCTGTCCCAGTTCTGACGCCTATATGCATCGAATCGGTCATAACTTTTGGTTTGAACTAAGATTGAATACTATTGTATCTTCTTTGCTAATTTAGCAATTTAAACGCATAAACTGGGTAAGGAATTATAGAATAGGCGTTCATAATAACTCTATGTCTTAAGACTATGTAACTAGATTAAATTTACCATGGTTTTGAGTACATGAGTACTAGTAAAAATCGTTTCTTCCTATAACAGTTTCCTGTGTACATTTGATTTTTTTCCCGATTTTCTTTTGTTTATATTGTACAACTTAAATCGTCTACTATTTCACAGTGAATAATGAAAATACTTTGGCGTGTAATGAGGTCACTCTCCGTGTTTGTTTGTTTGTTTTTGTTTTTTTGACAGAATAGAATTGAGACTTGTACTCTTATCAACAGCAGCTTTGTAACCTAGGTTGAATACTATTGTATCTTCTTTGCTAATTTAGCAATTTAAACGCATTAACTTGGTAAGGAATTATAGAATAGGCGTTCATAATAACTCAATGTCTTTAGACTCTGTAACCTAGATTGAATTTATCATGGTTTTGAGTACATGACTACTAGTAAATATCGTTGCTTCCAATTACAGTTTCCAGTGTACATTTGATTTTTTTTTCGATTTTCTTTTGTTTATTTTGTACAACTTTTAATCGTCTACTTTTTCACAGTGAAAAATGAAAATACTTTTGCCTTGTAATGAGGCCGCTCTCTGTGTTTTTTTGACAGAATACAATTGAGACTTGTACACTTATCAACAGCTGCTTTGTAACCTAGATTGAATTTATGATTGTTATGAGTACATGAGTACTAGCAAAAAATTGTTGTTTCCTATTTCAGTTTTCTGGGTACATTTGATTTTGTTTAAATCGTCTACTATTTCACAGTGAAAAAATGAAAATATTTTTGCCTTGTAATGAGGCCGCTCTCTGTGTTTTTTTGACAGAATACAATTGAGACTTGTACACTTATCAACAGCTGCTTTGTTACCTAGATTGAATTTATGTTATTCGTATATGAGTACTAGCAAAAATCGTTGCTTCCTATTACAGTTTTCTGTTTACATTTGATTTTTCTCTCGATTTTCTTTTGTTTATTTTGTACAACTTTTAATGGTCTACTATTTCACAGTGAAAAATGAAAATACTTCTGCCGTGTAATGAGGCCACTCTCCGTGTTTTTGTCAGAATACAATTGAGACTTGTACTCTTATCAACAGCTGCTTTGTAACCTAGATTGAATTTATGATTGTTATGAGTACATGAGTACTAGCAAAAAATTGTTGTTTCCTATTTCAGTTTTCTGGGTACATTTGATTTTGTTTAAATCGTCTACTATTTCACAGTGAAAAAATGAAAATATTTTTGCAGTGTAATGAGGTCACTTTCAGTGTTTTTTTTTTTTTTTTTTTTTTTTTTTGGGGGGGGGGGGGGACAGGAATACTATTAAGTATTGAACTTTTATCAACAGTTCCTTTGTATTTTTTTGTATTGTTTTACTATTTTAACTTTGCAGTTACTTCTTCTTACACACATTTATTTTCATTATATAGACCACGACATTATATTACACTGCATTATAAGAGTGTTTATGACTAAGTTCTTAACAGATTAATTACGTTTATGAATTTATTCAAATCCACATTGTAATACTCACCAACTACATTTTTTGCAATCCATTCGTTACACACAAATTGTCCCTCATATTTCTGTTATTTTATTATCACACTCATGCCACATATATATCTACTGTCTCTTTGTGTCTTCCCTTCTCTATTCAGTCTCGTACTTTCGCACCTCTATTATATTTCTCTATTTTTCCACTTTGTTTGTTCACTTTTCTCTCCATCTATTCTGATCCTGCTCCTAATAGGGCTTCAAACTCCTACTTGTGCTTCTGTAAAACAATTCATTGATATGACGGCAACTCAAGAATTCCTCTTATTAACTAACGCAGTTACATGATCCGCAAAAATAGCCAGTTAGCCGTCAAGTTCACCTATAGAAATGTCGGGTTCCTTCCGCTCCTTATGTACATATTCTTCATTTCAAATATCTATTTCAACCAGACTGCTATCTTCTCTTTGAATACAGCTATTTTGTCCTCAAGATATTTTCAAAGAAATGTTTTTCACAAAAGAATAAAGGTACTACCAAATATATCACGCCTTTACTCCAACCGTCAGTTCACACGCTGTTGTCTTATTCTATTGTTCATTGCAAATTCCTTAACATGGCTATTTCTGTTGCTTTTATGCGATGGTGACATACATGCGAAGCCAGGACCAGGATCAACAAGTTCCACTCATTCATGTATTTCTGAAAATGTTTTTGCAGAAATAAATGCCCACAACTATTTCTCTTTTATTCATCTAAATGTTCAAAGTATACAACACAAACTTGACACCATTTACGCCGAATTATGTGATTTTGATGTCTTGGCTTTCTCCGAAACGTGGCTAAATAGCTCCATCTCTTCTGAAGATCTTATTTTACATTCCTTTCATAAACCCGAGCGTAAAGATCGTATTGGTGATTCTCATGGTGGAGTTATTGTTTATATAAAAGATACTCTCCATTACAAACGCAGGCCTGATCTTGAGATAAATCGACTTGAGTGCATCTGGATTGAACTCACAATTGGTAGCAAACACTTACTCTTTGGGGTGTTTTATCGCCCACCAAGTTCTGATACTATCTACAATAATCTTATTGAAGATTCAATTGGACTTGCAACTGACACAAACATTTCTGATATCATCATCACAGATGATTTCAACTTCAATGCTCTTCATCCAGTGTCACTAAGGAAAATTGAATCTCTTGCACAACAATTTAATCTTGTACAATTGATTAACGAACCAACTCACTTTACTGAACACTCTGAATCAATAACTGATCTGATATTTGTATCGAACAAACATAATATTTTAAAATTTGGAGTTGGTGAACATTTTCTTGATCAGGATCAAAGATATCATGTCCCAGTTTATGTATTTATAAAATTTTATAAATCAAATCAAGATTGTTTCGAAAGATTGATATGGCAGTACGACCAAGGCAATTATGATAACCTCCGGTCTGAAATGAGGAGTTATAATTGGCAATATTGTTTTGATGATGACATAAATATTTATTCCAACAACATTACTTCTAAAATAATAGATTTTGCTAAAAACAATATCCCAAACAAAGTTGTTAAAATAAGGCCTTCTGATGCTCCTTGGATGAATAATAATATAAAAAAGATAATACGTATACGTAAAAGATTATATAAAAAGGCTAAAAGAACCCAGTCCCAGTACTACTGGCATAAGTTTAAGAAAGCTCGTAATGAGACCATATTATTGATTCGTGAAGCTAAATCTGACTACTTCTCCAAACTATCTAAAAAATTAAAGAGTGGGTATCTTTCTTCAAAAGATTGGTGGAAAACATTAAAATCTTTTATTTCTAAAGAGAAGAACAGTAGAATTCCTCCGCTACAAAAGTCCACAACGCATCAAATTACGAACTCTGACTTTGAAAAAGCAAATCTTTTGAATGCGTATTTTCAGTCCCAGACTACCCTAGATGATGGTAATAAAGATGCTCCGTATCTTGGACCACCTATTACAGAAATGTTTCTCTCAAACATCGTCCTTACCGTAGCTGAAATCAATGAAGTTCTTAAATCATTACCGGTTGATAAAGCTGCAGGACCTGATGGTATAAGTAATCGTATTCTTAAAGAAGCTTGTAACGAACTTGCCTCTCCATTGTGTAATTTATTTAATGCATCACTACAGTGCTGTACTGTTCCATCCTCATGGAAAGAAGCCTATGTTACCCCTGTCTACAAGAAAGGCGACGCGTCTTTACCAAACAACTACAGACCTATTTCACTTTGAAATACAACTGAAAAGGTTTTTGAACGACTTATTTTAAAATATGTTTTTATCCATCTCCATGCCACAAATTTTCTAACTCCTGTTCAGTCTGGCTTTGTTCCTGGAGATTCGACAGTTAACCAGCTTGTCTACATATATGATACATTTTGCAAAGCACTTGATGATGGCCTCGAAGTCCGTGTGGTTTTCTTTGATATAAGTAAAGCTTTTGATAAAGTATGGCACAAGGGCTTGATCTCTAAAATGTATCATGCAGGAATCTCAGGGCCTCTCATGAACTGGTTTACTGATTACTCAGACAGAAGACAACGAGTTGTTCTACCCGGTGTTAAGTCTTCATGGTGTAGTGTATCTGCAGGTGTCCCTCAGGGATCAATTCTCGGTCCCTTACTTTTCCTTATTTTTATTAATCATATAGTTGATGAAATCAAATCTTGTATAAATCTCTTCGCTGATGATACAAGTCTATATGTTATAGTTGAACAGCCTCAAGTAGCTGCAAACTTTCTTCAGTCTGACATCCAAACTATTTCTAACTGGGCTAAGAAGTGGTTCGTTACTTTCAATCCTTCAAAATCTGAGTCTCTTCTTATATCTAGAAAACGCGATAACCCTCCGCACCCAGCCCTTCAAATGTCTCAACAAACAATTTCCGAGGTTACAGAGCACAAACACCTCGGCTTGATCCTGTCTAATGACTGTAGTTGGCATTCCCATGTTAGTTACATAACAGATAAAGCATGGAAAGGGGTCCACATAATGAGAAAACTTAAATTTTCTCTTGATCGCAAATCTCTTGAAATTGTATATACTTCCTTTATTAGACCTATTCTTGAATATGCCGATGTAGTTTGGAGTAATTGTACCAAATATGAATTGGATCTACTTGATAAAATTCAGAATGAATGCGCGCGCATTGCTTCTGGTGCAACCAAATTAATTTCCTTGGATGACCTGCATAGTGAAATAGGTTGGGAAACCTTATCTGAACGCAGATACAAACATAGGTTAACATTATTTTATAAAATGCAAAATGACCAGACACCAGAATATCTGTCAAATCTCACTCCTCAACAAACTAATTTGAACTACAACTTAAGAAGCACTGATGTTATTCATGGAGTTAGAGCAAGAACTACGCTTTATTTTAATTCCTTTCTACCCTCAGTTGTACGTGACTGGAATCTTATTCAGTCCCATGTCCGTAACACCACAACACTAAGTACATTTAAAACTTACCTCGATGTAAATAAAAGACACATACCGAAATATTATTATACGGGAACTAGAAAGCTCCAAGTGCTACACACACGTCTTCGCACCAAGTGTAGTGCACTTAATCACCATTTATTTCTGAAAAACATTTTTCCATCACCACTGTGTCACTGTGGCTATATCGAGTCTAGCTTCCACTACTTCTTTGAATGCAGCCTCTACAGTGTTTGGCGTAATAAACTTCTCAATAACCTCCAGAATTACATCATAAACTTACAACTTGTCTTATTTGGTGGCCCAAATCTCTCATATCAAGACAATGTCACAATCTTCAGTCATGTTCACACCTATATATCAGACACCAAGAGATTTCTTTAAACTGTACTCTAACGTATAAAGTAACCAGACTACGTTGATTCAGGATATTTTCCTTAAGTAAACATTTGCCCTAAAGCTTAATTAAAACAACCCTCTCTCCCCCTCTCTCTCTTTCTCTTTCTCTCTTTTAAACACACACACACACACACGCACGCTCGCATGCATATATCAATATGTATATATACATGTGTAATATGTTATATTATATTACTCGTTTTTCTCTAATTGTTATTCCCTTTCATTTTTTCTTTTATAGTAAGCTCTGTTTTTGTGAGAATCGTCCGCCCAAGGAGATGAATTCTATAAGACTTTGTCTTTCGTTCATATCCTTTCCTTAAATACAATGTATATGAATCGTTTGCTTTTGTAAATGTGAAAAATGGGAATAAATATGTTTAAACTAAAACTAATTTCTTTCTTTTGTTCTTCCACTTCAACCGCTATGTCTCTTATTAGTGACAATTGGTATTCTAACATTTCTGTGTTTATCTGGCATTCTTTCTCAAGGTTACTTATGCAGCTCAAGGTATTGTGTAATTCTTTATTTTGATTTTCAAGTTTTAGCACACTTGCTGATATTTTGTTTAATAGCAGTTTGGTACTGTGAATAATTTGTAATAGAGAAACAGAATGTTTTGTCTACGACGGATCATAAAAACAACTGTTACTTGGTATATAATAATTCACATTATAAAGACCTACGAACGGCAGACAAAAAGCAAACAAAATGAAAAGCCGAAAGTGAGAAAATAACGAAATATGATTATAAACATGGCACAAACTTACCCCACCCACTTCAATATGAGTGGATGCTATCAACATAAACTTCAACATAAATTTTCGGGGCTTCTAAAAGCTACAATTATTTCTATTCATGGACTATTTAAAACAATTAGGCAAAATATAAAATATTTGTTACCGTCTACCTTAATGTAATACCTTGATGTATGGACACTGGTTTGAGTTTTTTCTCCATATCTTTTACAGAAGGTTGTCTTTTCTGTAGATGAATCCGTACATGTAAACAGGTACTAATAAAGGAATCCTGCTGTCTAGTGAGTCTATATTTGTAAAGGTCAACTGAACTTGTATACGTATACTCTCACGTAAACCAGACTGGAAATACTCCATCAACACTACGTTCACTCGGTACTGTTTTGTTCCTTTTCTCCAATTCTGATTTCCATCTCTGACATCAGGAATTGAATCGTTACATGTATTCAAATAGTCAAATGCATTTATATTTCGAAGTTTTGTTGTCAGGAAATGTATATAATCTTTTTCTTCATCTTCAATATAAAAGTATTCTTTACCAATTTCAGGAGTGGTTGATTCCAAGGCATTGATTTTCATTTTTTCAATTGCTACAGGCTCTATTTCAGGAACTGATATGTTTAGAAGAAACTGGTATCTTATATTCATAATCCTGATATCTCTGTCATCCACAAAATTGTTCAAAGCTAATAACAACCCAGAAAAATTTACCCCCTTTTTTAAAGAAAAGCCAAAGAATGTCAAGATGTTGCAACAGATATATGTCTCATAATTGTCTCGTATTCGTGCACGAGTGAGTCGATCAGTATTGTATTTGTCTCCATCTATCTCTTTGGTAATGATATACCCTTTTTTCTGATCTTTCGCTTTCTTTTTTTTTGAAATAATGTCCACCGGTCTAATATCAGTTACCGGTATTGACAGGCCATTTTCATCACCCGAGCCCGATTTCTTCTGATTAAAATTAGGTGTAGGCGTCTGAGACTTAGACAACTTAGACAGGTCGTTTACATTTTTCAAATCTATTTTGTCTTTTTCAATCGGAACGTCCAGAGATTTCGAATCAATTTCATCTGGTTTTCTTAAAAGGACATTTAAATTGCTTGAATCTCTTTTCAGTTGTTCAGTTTCTTTTTGTATCTCCCCCATGGTAACAGGTTAAATCACCAAAAAGTTTTCAAAAATGCTTTTTGTTTTTACTTCTTCAAGCTGTAATTTTCCAGGACCATGTCGAATCTACCTGTTTAAAAATAAAAAAAATATACTATTATGTTCTGACTTAAACGTAGAACCGGTATACGAATCAAACTTTAGTAACTTGGGGCATCATCATTTAAATAAATAAATAAATAAATAAATAAATAAATGTGTGTGTGTGTGTGTGTGTGTGTGTGCGTGTGTGTGTGTGTGTGTTAAATAATGTGGCAGAGTACACTGAAATCAAGTGAATCTCATTCTCTTATTGTTCTACCAATTTGACAATGTTACTAGCTTAAGTACAGACCAATTTCAATTTCATGCCACTCTTGCAGATGACATGTATTTTGATTTAACTAGGAATGACTTCAAATTGTATAAAATAAGTTAAAAATAATTGTATTAAATTAGGTGCAGAGTTAACTCCGATTAAATTTTATGGTCAACAAATTAGGCAACAGATCTACATTGCATTGCGTGACTATCAGGAAACGGTTGTTACTTTATCAAATCACGCTCTCGATTTGATTAAAAGCCGCTGAAACTTTCCGGAAAGGTTAATTATTACACTTACTATATACAGTGATACCATACCACGTGGTATATGATGTCATTTAGGTTGTCGCAAGCGGCATTTTTGTGCCTCGATTCGGATTAGAAAACTGCTGTATTTTACTTCTTCATCAATTTAAAGGGGATATAGTGCATGCGAAGCAAAAAATTGTGCTCTATATATAGGCCCTAATATTTCTTTTGCCAGATGTACAGTTTTTCTTAACATCCGGGAAGCAAAAAGTTCGTAAAAATGTGTTTGCTATCGCGAAAGGCCAATCAGTTTTCCCAAATGCTAGACAATTCTGTACATCTGACAAATGAATCATGAGGGCCAATGTGTAGGGCATAATTTTCCGCTTCAGCAGACAGCAAACCTAGCATACATAAAACAAGTATTTCAAAGTCATTACGATCTACATCTTTAGGACTGTTGTTTAAAATTTATCCTGTCTAAAAGCTTCAAACTTATACATAACTCAAAAGATGAAGAGAAGCTATGTCCAAAATACTTATTAAATCAAGAGGACCAGATGGTCCTGGGTCGCTCACCTGGAAAGAAACTACCAAACAACTGGTGGAGTAGGGGTGGGGGAGGGGGCACCTCAGAAATGTGTCAAACAACAGACAGTTCCAATACCACATTAGACATTAAAAGTATTTTTAAACCAAAAAAGAAGGTCAATAGTTCAAGGTAAACCGAAGTCAAATTTGAAGTAGGTATGCCAACTTATACAAATAGTTAAAATGTCAAACACATATCTTTAAAAACAAGAAAGTAGTTCAATCGATTAAGGTCAGTAACGGTCAAAATTGAAGTATGCATGCAAATTTCTACAAATAATTAAAATTTCTTTGATTTAACTTCAATAAACAAGTAAGTAGGTCATTAGGTCACATGAAGGTCAAGGTAAAAGTTGGATGAAGGCTAAGTACCTGGGTACCCATGTGATGTGGGTGGAGACTGAAAGGGAGGGGAGGGCCAAGATCTATCTAAAGTCCATCTTATCAATTCAGCAATGCTTAAGCTTAAGCCCTTTCACTTTCTTTAAAACTTTTTCCTATATAACTCAATGTCAAGTGACCACTTGGGGGGGGTGCAATTTTGATCCAGGGGCCATGATTTGTATAAACTTGGTAGAGGTCCACTAGACAATCATATACACCAAAAATCTTAACTCTAAGCCTTATGGTCTCTGACAAGAAGATTTTTTAAAGTTCTTCCAATATAGGTCTATGTAAAATCAAGTGACCCCTAGGGTGGAGCTACATTAGACCCTATGACCATAATTGATCTCACAGGCATGATTTATAAAACTTTGGTACAGATTCACTAGATGATGCTATCTGCCAAATATGTAAGCTCTAATCCTTGTGGTTTCAGACAAAAATACTTTTAAAAACTTTTCCTATGTAACTCTATGCAAGATCAACCTCTGAGGCGGGGCAAATTTTAATCCAGGGGCCATGATTTGTACTTGGTAGAGGTCCACTAGACAATCATACACACCAAACATCTTATCTCTAGGCCTTACAGTTTCTGACAAGAAGATTTTAAAAGTTTTTCCTGTATAAGTCTGTGTAAAATCAAATGACCCCTGGGGTGGGGCTACATTTGACCCTAGGGCCATAATTTATACAACTTTGGTAGATGTCTAATAATTGATGTTATCAATTAAATATCTAAGCTCTAATTCTTGTGGTTTCTGACAAGAAGATTTTAAAATTTTTCCTTTCAGTTCCATGGCAACTAAAGTTCTGCATGGAATTCCATTTTTATTTAACTTTGAAAGAGGACCATACAGGCATCATTTCTGTAATTTCTTCGGTCAGGTTTGCTGAAAATTTAATTATTTTATCAGTTGAATATGGGTTCAACTTCCTTTAATTACGTCAATTTGACAGAACTCTAAAAAGGAACTAATTCACACTTACATATGAACATAATTAAGTTAAGACTATGAAACAGTCTAAAATTAAATAATCTGGCTAGTTATTTTAGCAATGAAAACGCAGATAATATAAATATCATACTTCAGATTAATAAATAAATAAATAAAACTTATTAAAAAAAACTCATTATAAAGTTGTTTCATATACAACTTTCTTTTTGAAATGGATACAGACATCTTTGAGGATGATTGCTCTACAATTCTAGCGGAAAGGTACAAAGAATCTTTCCAAACATGTCCTAAAATAACAGATGTTTTTTTTTTCTAGAAAATTCGACAACAATTCTACTACAGGAATTATAAATTATGATAAGAAGACAAATGATAAAATTACTGAATTAAAAAAAATAATGATAAAATAACTCATTTGAAAAAAAAATCTACCACAAACACTTATATCAGTATAACACAATTCTGTTTGATATGCTCATCATAATAATTAATTATCTTAATTATGTTGTCAATAACTTTGTCTTTAGATAACTTTCATTTTTATTGGTTTTATTTTAAGTTATCTATAAAACTGTTTAAACGTGGAAAATGTAAATTGACTGTTGATGTTGGCAGTGACGCAAGAAGATTTGGAAGCTATAACGTGATCAACTACATGCTTATTATTCTAGTCATACAGATGTTTAAAGATTGCATACTCTTATATCTTACATGAAAATGTGAACTTTAAAACGTTACTGTGTTTTTCTCTCGAAATTCATAGGCTTATACAAAAAATATAACGACGAATTTTTAAAACGCTCACGGAATATTATGACAGCATGGTTGGTTGTAACTGAAACTTGATCTATATCTTCCTGTCATCCGATCTATAATCAAGTAACCTGCCGTATTTTTTACAAATGATATGTTATCTGCAATGGGGGACATTGGTGGATTATCTACCCTGAATACTCTCTAATATTACTTTGGTCCTTTCATTTGGATTCCTCTGCTTTCATCGCTATTTTCTCTTTTGGTATTGTGATAATTAAGCCTAATTATTTGCAACAATGATAGTGATATTAAACATTTAGTTTAGCAACATGTTTGTTAATACCATAATGTTTGTTTTTTGTTAATCCTAACTTTTTATTTAATATATAAATGACAGTTTTCACAGCTAAAAGTCAAGACAATCACAAAGAGAAACAAGGATAAAGTCAGAGGATTCCAACTGGAAGGACCAAAGTGCAATTTGGTCTACCTTTGATGTTATCTGAGTAAGGGAGATAATTTGTTATCAGCAATGTCCCTCATTTATATGTAAATTTAAACTAGACAATGTAATAGTAAATAGCCTATTCAATCAGATATCGTACAACACACGCTCGAGATTTAGTCCGCATCCTGTTCTTTTTAAGCTAATCCGGCACACACGAACAAAACAAAATCAGTTGTCTTAGAAAATACCCCTTGGTGTAATAAATGTTCAAAGTCAAACACGTCAGTCTAATCGTTTGTGTTGGTAAAATTATATCAGCCAATACAATCAAAACGCGTATGCTATTTTTAATATAGTTACGTGTTTTGATTGTATTGGCTGAAATAATTTTACCAACACTTTAACGATAAAGCTATCATTAAAAAGTTAAATTACGACCAAAAAGAATTATAAAGACAGCATAGATATGTCCTTAAAATGAAAAAAGAAAACTAAACATGAATTTCTTACCAAACATATTTCCTTTACACGTAGCCCGTTTTTGAAAAATGACCTTATACATTAGAAACCGAAACTAGGGGTGTACTTGATTCGAACAACTCTGTTTACTCCGGAGTAAATTAAGAGTACTCCAATCGAGCTGTGAATCAAATGAATTGGAGTAAACGCATGGCTGCTTCCATGAAAAAAAACGATTGTTGATATGACATAAGCTATTTTATACAAATCGAGCAGCAGTTCGTTCAAAAATGATGATGAAACTCTTCTTGTGTCGTGAAATAATCCTTTCCGGTGCTTTGATTTTCTTAGGTCCAAATAAGTATTGAGTAAAGCGTCTAGCCTGGTTCCGCGGTGTTAGTACGAATTTACTTTAGGTTAACACAATCAGATCAGTGTTGTGCGAAGTCATAAGTTGATAGAGCTGTTCAACTAGTTAAAATGTTCTGAAAATCATGCTAAATTAAAAAAAGATGCAAATGTGCCGAACATATCTTGGCTAATTTTTCTCGTTTTAATATATATAGGATTTTTTGACAAATTGTAATAAATAATTTAAAGACTTCGTGAAGGTGTACTAGCAAAGGCGGTGTGTTATGCTATGAAAAAGTCTGAATGAAGTTGTTTTTCATGAAACCTTCTTTCCAAAAATCGGCAAAGGTAACATTTTCAGAAGCTAATAAAATGAGATTAAGGTGTTATACTACAAGGTGTACTGTAGAATTTGATTTAGTTGTGTTAAATATATATAGCACTGATTGATAAATAAATACATAAATAATTGCATTTTATTCAAATATTTAAAAAACACGGTCCCTCACAAAGTTATTTAACCCAAAATATTATTAGTTATTTGTTGTTGCAAACTTCAGTTACAATAAAGTGTCTGAAAGACTGAAATGTTTATGTCATATTTTGCTGCTAGAACGTAATATATTTGAAAATGAACCAGGTTGGTATTTTACTGTATGTGCAACGCAAAATTGTTGAGGTTTTGTGTGATCTTAACAAGGGTGGATAATTTGAACAAAAAATCTGGCCTATGTGTTGCCTTAGTGGTGAAATTGGTGAAACATTTTATGCGTTTTCCTCTAGATTTAGCATTTAAAAATGGAAATAAGTTCTGCAAACAAAAAATACTAAAATGTAAATAATGAGCTTTAGCACTTGACTTTTCTCTTTTTCTCGGCCGTGAAGCTGTCATTTTAAATACCAGTTTAATTCTAAGTAACAAAAAGAATATGGAAAAATGCTTGTTTAAGTAGAACAGGCATGTCCACTTTTGTATGCCTATAGCCTTACCGTATCTTTATTTCTGGTATATCGTATTTCTCTATTTTGGAGGGGGTGGGGTAGACAAGTGGTCTAGTTTGTGCAACATATATGTTTGAACAACACCTGCCTTCAGAAGACTCCATGCCAAATGAGAACAGTTATTTTTGTCTTCCTTGAACCAAGAAAACAAATATACATGCAGTAAATACCGCAACTGTTTAACTTTTAAAAGATTTCGCTGAAATCAAATTGTTCGTTAAGATAGCCATATACATTTTTGTGCTCTGTAGCCAGCCTGTGTGCAATAGAACGGATAGATGAAATAAAGGAAACTTTAACTCTTTGTTCATTGAATCGCAGTGCAAAATACTTTTTAATGGCACATTTTGAATACCTTTACCTGCTTTACCATAAAATGACTTCACAATATTATTATTATATAGTATTAAAATCGGATGCGATAAATATAGCAGTAGCGTATTAAACCAGAGACCTTGTATATATAAGGTCTCTGATTAAACGAACTGTAAAACAGGCTTGAATTTAGATTTTATTGCTATAGTTTCTCATTTATATGAATTAAAAGTACAACTTTGCTGTGGAATTCACGTGTAATGTTGCGAACGTTACTTCTGAAAACTGTTGTGACGAATAAACTAAATCGCCGGGCATCCCTCCTTTTGACGAAGAAATAAACGTTCAGTCACAGAAAAATAAAATAAAATATGTAAACATAGATCAGCAATTTGTACTAAATACGCCAGTTTTGAAATAAGGACTTAACTTGAGAGGTATATAAAAAATCTCGTTGTGTTCGTATGAAGAATTATTGTTCTCGGAGAAGGAGAATTTTACGTCATTGACCAGAAAGGCAATACTAATAGCACGTGCGAACGTGCATTTAAAGCTTTTCCTGAAATTGTTCGCTAAAACTGTTGTTAAAATTAGTGATATTAAAAGAATGGCTTTAGAACCCGTGACTTCCGGGTAAATGTCAAACGCCACTGTTTATCTTTGACAATTCTAGAAACTAAAATGACCATATTCTAATTTAAAATTTATACTCACATTCCAGTCAGGCTCTAAGAAATCACGCTTATTAATCATTTAAAAGACAATTCCACTTGCGATTGTGGACATAATGTCGAAAACGCCGAACACTATTTTTTCCGTTGCTCTAATTTTTCCAATCAAAGAATTACGCTTTTCCACGAAACGAGAGCTTTTCATCCGCTTGATGTTAACTTATTACTATTCGGAAGTGATTTTGTAAATAACGACCAAAACACAATCATTTTTGAAGTCGTTCACAAATTCATTAAACAGAGTAACCGGTTTAACTTTAATTAATTTAAACGGCTCGGAAAGCCTGTACCCTACCTTCCTTGGGGGCTCTTCTGTGTGTATGTTATTCCAAAAGAATGGGATCTGAGATACGATATCCGTTATGAACAAAAATGATATCACATACTTAACACACGATTAATAAACATCAACTGTGTGTTCATTCTTCATTTGTTTCTATTTACTTCACACTGTTTTATCATACATGTACACTTATTTCTTCCTTACACGCCGACTTATCATTTGTTATGAACTAACATTTTGGGAAGGGCGTTAATCTAAGTTGTAAGAACTTGCAGCCCAACCCATTTGCTAAATATTATGTTGTATATTAGTATATTTGTAATCACATAAAACCTGTATTTGTTGCAATAAAATACGATTAAACTAAGAAATCACGCTAAAATGAAGCTTGCGGAAAACTTGAGTGAGCGATACTCTGAAGAAATAGTTTTCAGTGTGCACTCAACTTTCACTCTGTCGAGTATACTCCAGTTATAAAGATGTATACTTCATATCTTTCAATATTTTTTTTTACTAGTGATGGGGAAAAGACACCCTTTTTACGGAATTTGAACCGTTTTTTTTTAATGAACTGGTGCAGTAGAATTTAAATGTGATGGAAAGTACAGACTTCAAATCATTGAGAGAAAAAAAGGTTTGGTCGAAAAAAGTCGCGAGTTCAATGCTTATTTAGGCCCTAAACCTAAATGAGAGGAACTATGTACATTTAAAGAAGTGATCGGAGAAAACCTGAGAAGTAGAACGGAGTAGGTGACAAAAGAGAGACGGAAACGTTTATGGACCGCTGAAATATTTTCTAATCAATTAACGGGTTGGTTGTTCCGTGACCATGCCCTTTTCTGATATAATTTCTGAAATTGCTGTTAAAATACACCATTCTCGTAGCAAAATTTAAAAACACAGAAACTAATATGATATAATGTAGAAGACAAAAGTATCACACATTGTCCATTAAGACGATTTTTCAATATAACCGAAATTTACTTGTCAGCAACAGCAAAGAAAACACGCAATAAACACATTTTACACTCTCATTTGTTACTGTAGACCTAAAAGTGTCATTGCAATTTCTGGCAGTTTGTACATTTTGTAAGTCCTTAAGTTTATATAAATACACCTTCTTTCTATACCAAAACTTATTTGGTATTCAAACACAGTACTTGAGTGTAACTGAAGTGTCCAAAATGTCCACACAAATCTCACCCTTGAACGGAAAAACCCATTATAAATATGAAACAAAACTTACTTGAGTAAACATGGTCCTTGCAGCCATTTAACTGGATTAGCTCAGTGACTGTAAGTGTGCGTTTCGATTAAGAATATGGCATTTGATGAAATGAGTACCACAGAACATAAAAACGATAAACTTAAAAATACCTCGTAAAAGTGCTAACGGATTTCATTCGAAATAGGCTGAATTGATTCATAGCGGTTTTGTCCTAATAGTATAAGTGTCACATTTTTACCATGTATAAAACTGACAGATACGTTTGCTTAATTTGTGTAGGTTTAGATAAAACCTAAATATCAGAACAGAATGTAAATATTATTCTAAGAAAAGGCAAGGCAAGATAACATTCATTAAAGATTGGCCACATTTACTTTTGCAGTCTTAGGTTACAGTGAGATTGTTAAGCAGTGAAAATGTAGTGAATGTTCATATTTAAGACACAAGTGAGAAGGTATACAGTTCTTGGTTTATTTGCCTTTTCTTTTTTAAAGCCTTCTTCGACCTTAAGTGGTGCATTTCTAGCAAGTTATTTCTACAGGGCGGTAGTTTCGTATTTATATTAAATAACATTTTTTTCAAACAAAATGATAAACTTTGGTGATAGTGAAGTACAGATACGAACATTCGGGTCACCCGTTTAAGAATAATCAGTTTTAAACATTACTAACATACCACACAAGCAACTTGATATTTTAATGCTTTATTTAAGATTTTGTTAAAACTGTTAAATTAAGTTTTTTGGCGAAAAATGCACGTTTAAAATCCGGGATTCGAAGATTTAAAATATTGTCAGTTTTTGAAAACTTTAAAGGATTTAATTTACAGAAACGAAAGAAAATCGCGAGATTATACGCGCCAAATCTGTTCTGTAAATCCAAAGCTTTTATAAGACGAAGCTACAAATACTAGCAATAACTTCAATTTTACATATAGGACTTACAATGAAAATATATTTCTTCTATAAATTCACCGAAATAGTTAAACAAAGACTAATTTTCTTGCAGTTGGAGTGTGTAAATTTTTAGAGAGACATAAACTAGGTACTAGGTAAATTACATGAAAGGATCTCTTTGTCTTACATAATGTTCGTGAAGTTTGCAGCCTACAACCCTGAAATTAGCTGCCTAATAGGCTAGCACTATAAAATATTGAAACGCCATGAAAAGCACGTATGAGTAAATCATATTCTACCAGCATAAGAAGGTTATTTGAAAAGAAATAAACACAAAACAATCACTGGAATTCTAGTCTGTCCGCTTTCTAAAATAATCTAGCTGCCTAATAGCAAGAAACATGCTTATGTAATATGTATAGTAGGCGAATTGAATACGCGTAGTTTTACATAGTAGTTCTCCAAAAAGTTATACCTGTTTTACCGGTTTGAAAATGATGCATGAAACTTCATTTATTTATGGTTTAACCGTTGTATTCATTGTAATATCTACATATTCCGAGGACGTCTTACGAGTCGACTAACTTCTAAATTAATCACCAGTTACAGGGCACTTATATCCGTTCAAAGTATAATGGTCATGTTTTCTTGACGGAAATGTCAAGTAGAAACGGAAATTTAGTTTTGACAAGTTTCCTGTCATCACTCTAGATACTTGAGTTGACTGTACTAATAGCACGAATCTCATCCGGTTTCTTACCAGACACGTCATAATTGTAAAACTAATATCAGTTTCTTATTTTGCAAATAACGTGAGGCTGCATGTCATTATCAATCAACCACTGCACTTGATACAACAATGTCACCATGTTGGGTGTTTACCATTATTTTGGTATTTATGGAATTGTCGATAAAAGAGACAGGTAAACTTTCATTGCTTTTATTATATTTGTACAATAAGTATATGGCTGTCAAAGAATATATCATACATGGAGTATCTGGACTTATACTGAAAAAAAAACAACAAGAACAACAAAGCACCAAAACTTTTGCATAATTAGTTAGATGTATGTTTACATATAAACTTTGTACTCGGAATATTATTGTGTTGAAAAGATATGACAGTCCCTGAATTACTAATTTCAAACATTGTCAGCATTCAATACACAAAGTCCGTTTCTTAAGAATTACTGAAAGAATCTGCGTCATTGTGCACCGAAAAATCTATAGGATCTATAGTGTCACACTACACATGGTCTTACTGCGCGAGAAAAGGGCAAATTCGGCGAATTTATATCCCCCGCCGAATAATGAAAATATACTCACATATTTTTCAACACTATGTTAAATCATATTATTAGCTATAAATGCACTACATTCAAAGTTTAGAACTACAATTCACACTACAGCTATATCAAAAAGCTATGTTTATAACACAAAGCAATATCACAATATGTTACCTGTCATGTTCTTGAAACTTCATAGTGCCATAAAATGTTCAAAACAATTCCTTAATATGTCCGAAATTATGAAGCGAATACACGTAGTTACTGTTCTTAGGCATTGCACTACTCATCAGTGTCATCTTTGCACTATGAAGTTTCACGTTGATACCTTCAATACTTCTTGCGTTATTTCTGAACAAAATTATGTAATAAAAAATAACAAAAGACAATAACTTAAAAGTTATCAAGTGAATAGTTACACTCGTTAACGACATCTATGCACATAAGGGGTTTAACGTTGATACCTCCTATACTTTTAGAGTTATGGTCCAAACAAAAATCAAATAGGGAACATAGCAAACGGGAAAAAAACTAATAATTATGAAGTGAAGAGTTACAGTTCCAGTGAACTGCATTTCCACTCAATGAAATGTAATAACATATGAAGTTTTAGGTTTATAACTTAACTAATTTTAGTTTTATATCCAATCAAAGTGTGACAGACGGACTGAGGGACAGACTGACGGAAGGACGAACGGCCGGACAGACAATGCCAAATATATACACCTCCGCCTTCGGCGAGGGATAGCAAAATAGGGCGTCATCCAACGATGAAGTTAGATCGACGCCAAAGGACGATTGTAATGTTTGGGGCTAGCGTGACGGCAAGGTCGACATTTGAATGAACTTGAGTCCACCAAAAGTCCCCTAAAGACAAGATTCCAGTTGACAAGTAATGTCTCTGACAGGCGACGATCTGGTAGACTGCCGAAGACGACTCCTCGGGAAAATTGCTACCTCGTGACGTCATCACATCGTAGCAGGTTCACTCCTAACGTACGTTTTCACTTATCGAGGCAGACTCAAGACATTCTACACCAAAACAACGTGAACTTGCTTCCGTGGCCTGCAAAATAGCCGGATCTTTCACCAGTTGAATATCTGCGGGACGTCTAAGGTCGTATGGTTAGAGAACGTGAGAACGTCATTGAACGTGTCTATATGACACATGAACTGAATTAACCAATTTACTTATAATGCTTATCGAAAAAGTTTTACTTGTCTCTCGGACATCTGACTCTTTTTCGGGACAACTCTTTTTTTGCAATAGTCAGTTGTCCGGGACAACTGAATCTCAAAGAAATTTGTAGAGCCCTGATGAGCAGTGGACCAGGATACCTACGTACTATCGAACGGCTGATAACTTCAGTTACAACTAGAGGATACATTAAATATTGACATTATCTGCGATTTTCAGAGACCGACCCTCTGTCTTTAAACGATGGCATTCTCTTTTTATATCAACATTTATCGATGAATACAACTAACTGTTACTATGTACACAAAGTAAATATGTGTTGCTACCCGAACAAGAGATTAGGATTACTGGGTACGATTTAATCTAAAAGTTCAGCGTATCGCGTATAACTTGTCCATTTACCAACCAAGCCGAATATCTCATTTAGTCATTTTTTTTCTAAAACTATGGGGTATTCACTTTTTCTTATATATGTAATGTTGTGCCTGCATTGAGGAACTCAAGAATTAAGATGTGTGGGTGCAACTGTTTTACAAACAACACATTAGTCACTTTCGGTAACATCAATTTTTCCTTAAAATGACGTCTTTTAAGATTACGTTCTGGATAACGTTAGTGTTTACGATGTCCTGTTAATGAAGCAATTCTTCTTATTTATATTTATCTTAAGTAAAGTCTTTCTTCATGTATTTCTTCTCGGTTTTTGTCTTACAGATGCATTTACTTCCTGGCAGGAGCCCCCTATACCATCAGCTAATGGGAGTGCCGAGTCGTCTGTAGCGTTGAAAGAGAACCACGCGTTGAACACGAGCACTGGAATAACGCTTAAGGTCCTTGGAGGAATTGGAAAAGTTTTTTATTTCGTACGCAATAGCATTCATTTCAGGGTAGTCCCAGATAGTGGTGAACTGTTTCTGCAATCACCACTCGATTATGAAACTTCAGCGTTCTTGAACGTAACAATAGGGTTAGTACCTTAAAATGTTCTTCTGGTATATGGACATTTGTCTTCAGAACTTAAAAAAATAAATTTAATATGTCAAAGCACGCCTTATCTTGAAACTGTCATGAGATTTTGGTCAAATGAATGTACAATCACATACATTCTTTTTTTATAACGACATGTCTCGCATATATTGTCCTTTAGCTTACCACAGCGCATGCGAAAGACAAAACTATTAATGAATAGTCTCAGTGTTTTTTTTTTCAAGTGAATGTGTAACCTAAAGAAGACGTAAAACAAAAAGCCATTATACAAATTCCTACATTTCATCACATACTTAAAACAATCGATTTATTTCTTATTCTTTTAACTGATAACGTTTCTGTATGAAAATATCAATTATAATAACTGTTTGTGAATGTAATGAATATTACAAATTACTAAATGAATAAGCGGCTTTAAAAAAGACGCGCTAGCTTATCGTCTTTTTTTCTGTTAAAAACGACAAAATGCTTTTACTTTACATTTATTTGTCTGAAATAATTGCATCCGGTTTTGTGCAGTAAAGTTACTTTGAAAGGGTTTTTGTTGATATCTTGTTTGGAATAAAGCAAGAAAGCAAGAAGTGAAATAGGACGTAGGAGGATAAAGAGAAAACCAATGAACCTGTCAGTAATTTAGTGTGAATGCTATCAGCTATAATATTTAATGAATGGATTTATTAAACATATAACTGTCCAACATATCATTTTTCTTTAATTTTGGTTGATATGAAAAAAGTAGTTTTTTTCCCTGATTTTTTTTTTCAAAAACACAACTTTTACACAGATTTGTTTTTAATACGAAGCTTGTAACACATTCTCGAACATGTTTTTCTTCTGAATTCGGTTTTGTTTTCGTGCCTATACTAGACTCCATATTTTATTACTTCGAATTGCCCCAATGTTATCCATACACTGATAAAACATCAACATGTCTACACTCATGTATCAAGTGACTCCGGTATGCCCGTGCAGTTGAGGTGTTTAAGTGGTTAAACAAAATATTCAATCTTCTTTAGTTACCCCTTCCCCCTTTCACGTCACATGTATATGTTACATCAGAGGAACCGATAAGATTCTATCAATACTTGATTAACACGATGACAATTACGGAGCTTTACATCACAAGAACCGATGGTTTACTACATTAAATGTAAAATCATCAAACTGTATCGTATGTATAATCAGGATCCTGTGTCTCGTAGTAAAAACTACATTAAAAGTTTTACTGAAGTAACCCAATTCAATAGACAAGGAAGAATTTACAGATTTCTTTCTGTTTCCTTTTCTTGACAACATAATAAATATTGTCTGAAATATTTACATTTATGTCATAAGCAATAAAGCCACCGACTAATCTGCAAAATTTCAACCTAAGTCAAACTAAACTAAAAACAACAACAAAAGAAAATGCTTTATGAATACGGCATCTGTTGATTGTTTTCAGAGCTGAGGACCACGACTATCCTAATCCTAAGACTTGTACGGCTTATATGATTGTGAGGATCATAAATGTGAACGATAACCCACCGGCTTTTTCTTCTGATTTCACTGCCAATACTTTAGAGTCTACGCCGGAAGGTATTGTTTATGAGGAATGAAGTAAACATTTATTATGACTAGTACAGCAGAAAAAAATGTCTACCTTAAACAACTGAGTGTGCTGATTATTTTATCCAATATTTCTGTTTGAAGTATGGTAGATTAAAAATATTACATGTACTTATTAACCTTCACACATTAAGTCCGTAGTATAAAATGAGTTATCCTCATAAACAGTTAAAAATGATGTTATGTATACAGTATTTCTTCGATATTTCCAATACATATATGCAAACTGATTTGTTGAAATCCAAATGAAAAAAAGCAAAAAGAAAAAAAAACTTTCAGTATTTACTCAGTAATGCAATCACTAAGAATATAGCTGAATTTCATTAACATTCAACAGTGGCTGTACTCGACATTGTAAATGGTAAGAGTCACCTTCAACTGAAATGACATAATAATAATAATAATAAATCTATTCATTTAAAAGCTTATTTTGCCACGTAAAATAAAATCAATAATCCATAATTGAGTGGAAGGAGACATCGTGAGTTTGTATAAAAATGTTCAAAAGTAATTGTGTTTGTCATAAACAGGCTTTTTACCTAACCCTTTCTGTTTCAGGGGGACTTGTACTCTCTATTTCTGCTGTAGACTTAGATGGACTTGGCTCTGTCAACTACAGTTTTACAAGTATAGCATCATTTTCAAGCTGTTGACTTATCGATTGTTTTAACTTTACTTGATTTAAGTAGCAAATTTACATTCAAATAAGATAAAAATTGTTTTTGTTTGAGAAAAAAGCCCATGGTTTTCATTGTCAAGTAACACACAAATACTTAATTTCACAAATTCAAACTCTGAATGTTGTAAGTTCACATGCTTCAAACTTTCAAACCTCATGCCTTATATTCCCATGGTTTTCATTGTCAAGGAACACACTTAGACTTAATTTCAGAAATTCAAACTTTAAAAGTTGTCAGTTGACTTGCTTCAAAAAGCAGTGTTATGCTATAACCATAGGACGAGCGTATATTACGAAAGTTACTGCTCTTGTTGATATTTACTGAGATGTTACTAGCATTATCTGACGCCGTCGATATTAACTGAGATGTAACTAGCATTATCTGACGTCGTCGATGTTTACTGAATGTTTACTGAATATGACGTCGTCGATATTTACTGAGATGTTACTAGCATTATCTAACACCGTCGATATTTACCGAGATATCACTAGCATTATCTGACGTTGTCGATATTTACTGAGATATCACTAGCATTATCTGAGGTTGTCTATATTTACTGAGATATCACTAGCATTTTCTGACGTTGTCGATATTTACTGAGATGTCGGTAAAATAATCTAATGTCTAATTCGTCTGTTTTTTTTCGAGACACCAGTGCAGATGATCATTTTCGACTCAACTCAACTACTGGCATAATAACTGTAGCAAGACCACTCATGGCATTTATGCAGTCAGTGTATTATATGAGAGCTGTGGCAGTAGACGGCGGCGGACCGGACTCTGTCTCCTTGACAGCGACAACATGGGTCACAATTCACGTTCTGGAGGATATAAACAAAACCAGTACGTGTTCTTAAATATTCTTCTATTTTATGTTACTTAATTTACTGTAGCTGCTATATATTTTAACCCATTTATGCCTAGAGTCTACAAAAGTTGACATAGGCAAATCTTGCAGGCCCAGATCAGACGCCGCAATATGCAGTGTCTGGTCAGGTTCTTCGGTGTTTACATAAAGGACATTTTTCCCTTATAGAATAAAATTGATTTTTTAAATCAGAAACCCTTTTAATTGAAAATGGACTCGCCTAACTAACAAGAATAAAATAATCCATTTGGCATAACTGGGTTACATTTAAAACTGAGTTACACCAGTTATAACCATCGAAAGTGTGAATTATACCAATAGGTCTACATAAAACGATCAAATCAACCAAGAAAAGAAAAGCATATCATTTAGCGCACAAAACCAGAAATTGATTAAATGGTCCCTATATTAGTAACATACTAGGAATGTTGAATAAAAATATGTCTGTTAAAGAGTTTTCAGCGTGACATAAGAAACATCTTGTAAACACATACTCATGTTCAAACAACATGTAATACATATAAGAACTATGTAACGTTAAAGTAACCTCTGTGACGCTTCACACTGACTATATAATTTGTTCATTTTTCTTTTCGCAAATGATAAGTTTTTGGTCGGGAGGGGATGAGAATCTAAACATACTGTATGAGTACTTATATTCGCGTTGCAAACATTTCGCACTCAGCCTAAAGAAAATCAAAATATTCGCTCGTACATGAATTCATGCCAGGCAAAGGCAGATACATGAAATCGCGCGCAGCCATTTACGAAAGTTACCGGAAATTTCCGATTTTTCCGAAGTGTATCGAGTGGAGTTCTCGGTAAATCTGAGTGATTGTAACGGTATTAGATCCAAACTGGCCATGGTAAACATGTTTAATCTGTGCAATTGATCGATTTTTAATACTGAAAACATCTCATTAAACACACATTAACTAAATCCATTCATAGATGAATTGTTGAATTTGTTATAAATATGAGTATTAGACTTTAAATCTTGAACATAACTGAAAACATTCTAATAAACTAATGATTTGCTGGATTTAAATGTACACTACTATTATGCATTCATTATTTGTTCTATAAATTTACTATGCAAAAACCGTTCCATAATTGATAAATTGACCGCCGCCACTATGAAGATCACGTGACCGTCCGCCATTAAAGAACTGCTTATCCCGCTATGACGCTTAAGTTCCGTATAAATCTGTATAACTTTAGCACATTTCAAGGTGACTTACTGCCTTATATCGCGTGAATTTTGTTGCAGAAAAAACATCATTTTATTGTATTATTATTACTATGTTGTATGTTTTATTCCTTCAACATGTTATTAATTTGAATTATTTAATACTTGAAAGACTGTGAAAAAAGACCATGGACTGTTCAAAGTGGAAGCTTCAGTTATGTGAACCATATAATATGTGTAAAACACAAATGATATTGAAAGCACCGTTTTCCTTTCCGAAAGTTAAAACTATGATTTCAATTATTTGAACAACTCTGAAAGCTTACAAAATGGACAAAATGACAAAATTAAACATCTTGCTCACCAACCGCATGTTCACTCTATTTTAACTAAAACTTGCTTTGTTCTTTGATACAGTTTCAAAGAATACTTCACAATAAATATACTTTATTTAACGCTTCTTTAATTATCAAACTGTCTTTTGTCTTTCGCGGTGTCCTGTGGTGAAGGAATGTTTTTATGTAATATTGGGGGTGACATACTAAGTCACTGATAATTGTCATTGTCGGTCTTTCTTGATCAGTCACAGTAAAACACTGTAATAACCAAATTTGCTCTCGAGAAAATGCCTGAAGGCTACAAAACATGTGCTTAATGTGTTTCTGATTGTTATATAAAATCTTCCTTAAAGCTAGATTTTCAAGACCGTATGAAATATAGCATCTGTTGCAATAGGGAGCTTTTTCCTAGTCTTTATTTCTTGCATTTGAGAAATCTGATTTTGCAGTGTTGATATGTACAACATGTGAGTTTGTGTATGCAGAAAGAAAATAATAGCTGCAAGCCACGCGTTTGTAAGATACTGATCTTACAATGATACGTTTGCTTTCCTTCTTCTTATTTTAAATAAATAAAAATGGGACTTTTCTAAGCTCCGCATTATAAAAATACTTCAATCTGCGCAGTCCCTTAATGGAGGTAATCAGGTAGGTAATGATTTCTGGAACGGTCTATACATAACCGATTAGCACAATGCATATATAGTATATATGCATTGTGCTAATCGGTTATGTATATTATATTATATGCTATGACAGGTATACAGGTAAACGAAAAATCTCAGTTAGCATTATTATACCTTTGTTTGGCATTATAAAACTAAGAAAATAGCATTTTTTAATATTTGCAAGTTATTATTTACAAAATAAACAATAAAATCAAAACTTTGCATAATTATAATTCAATGCTTATTTATAGATCGTCATCAGAACGAGGTCATAAAAATGCTAAAAATACATCTGAGTTTCCGGTTTTACGTAGGCAACACACAAGTTTTGTGTACATATTTTCCCTGCAAACATGAATTCGCGCAATCCTGATTCCCGCAAATACTCGAATGTAAGAACTCCGCGAAAAATGTACTCATTCAGTAATTTGTTTCGGCCTAATGTTAAGTTTCATTCAGAACTGTATTCCATGTTGATTTAGAAAAAGACTTATTTAGAAAAAGGCTCTAAATTTATATTTAAACCTATCATTAAGACTGATTAGAGTTTACACTATTAGGTAAAGAACCATCGTCGGATACCCACGGTTGATTATTACACTAATCAAATAGTGGGAAAAATGAATCAATTTGCGTCGATTTATAGCAACGAGTGCAAAAAATGTCGACCAACGAAATCGCGTTTAACAAAACTGATACTCTTAACGGAGAGGGTAGAAAACTATCAGAAACAAAATGGCTGCGCCCATGTCGAAAACCTGTTTCGCGTGTCTTGCCAATATAAAAGGCAAAAACTATCGCCAACTCATTTCTTCGACAAGCAAAGACCGCTATAGTGATATTTTACCTAGTATTAACATTTCGCCCACATTTTCAATTTTGAACTTTTCACAAACAGAATTAAACATGTCGTCTATGGTTGCCGCATCTTGTCTGTAATACCGAATGTCGTACAGAACAAGCGTTTTTATTGGTTTTAATTGCCTCATGGATTGTGAGGGAACCAATGAAATAGATGTCTCTGACACACCTCTTATCGACTAGATAGTGTCCAAAAAACCCACGGCTGATAAATGTTAATGGATTGGCCGTGGGTATCCGACGATGGTAAAGAACGAGACACCTCGGTACACCTGTCAAAAATCGATTAAAGCACCGCCCAATGTGTTTCTTTCAAACTCCGTCTTTTACCTGTCAATAGTGTCATTGAATCCATGCTGAAAAAAAACTTTCACCCGTTTTCAGGCCTAAACTAGAACTTTTCATTATAAAATTTCTTTACAAATATACAAAGTACTCCAGCCAATCTTTGGTTCACGTCTTGATTTTTTGCAACTCTACTGATTTCTTGTTGAAAAAGACCATTTTACCTTTCAAGCGACGGATTGTTGACAAAAAATGGTCCGCGGGAGAGCATAAAACAGGTGCCCGATGACGTAGTATCCTACCATTGTCAGAGCTACGTGATAAACCGTCATACCGGGAATGTGAATAATATAAACTTTGAAGTGTAAACATTAGTAAAAGAAACATGCATTTGTAAGTTTCAGCCTAGATAGAACTCTTACTAAGAGAGAGAACTGAGTCCGACATTTTTGAAAAGCGAATTTTCATGTGACATCAGAGCTACGTAATAAACCATCATACCGGGAATGTGAATTTTGAACTATGAAGTGTGAATTATAAACATTGAAGTGTAAACCATGAAGTAGGAACTACGAAGTATGAAATGTGCAATGTTAACTATAAAATATGAACTGTGAAGATTGAACTATAAGATCTGAAGTAAAAACTCTGAAGTGTGATGTATGACCTATGAATTGTGAAATACGAAGTCAGCACTGGGCTTTCGTATAATATAGTGACTTTAAAAAAAATGTGTTTTCTCGACTATATACCGATTGTTATAAACATTGTTATTTCAGGATGTGAACCAAACCAGTTGTCTGTGAACGTAAGCAATGATTTACGAATTGGTGAAAAAATATTTTTAGAAGTGAACTGTAGTAACTGGTTGAGGTATAATCCAGTTTTCGTCCTTTCTGATGACGCGAAACAAGGGATACAACATTTCAACGTCAGCGCCACAAACAAAAGGCCTTATCTTATCTTGGCATTGTCGAACCCAACTTCAGCATGGCAGGTAATTCCAAGTATACTCATATTTTACAAAATTTTGTGTTAGTTTATATTCTTTTGGGTCATTTTATAATAAAACCTAATTAACTGTAACATGCTAATAAAATGCATTATTTTTATTATCATAAACCAACACTGACTCGTATTTATCTTAACCATTAATGCCTAGAGTCTAGAAAGGTAGACAAAGATAAATTGTGCAGGCTTAGATCACACGCCGCAATATGCGGGTCTACACTGTTTGCATAAAGGACTATTTTCCCTATAGCATGAAATTGAAAATTAATACCAGAAACCCTTTTAATTGAAAATGGACTCGTCCCACTAATAAGGGTCGCTTAATCAATTAGCCATACAATGGGTTTACCAGTTTAAGTGTACATTTTTACGTGCTATTAACAAAATATACTTTAACAGTTTACTTCGTGAATTTAGACACTATTGGGCTGTTATCGCTATATTCATACTTTGTGTCAGGTTTTCTATTTGCATTCATTATTCAGTATCTTATATTATTATGCATAAAACAGTTTGAATCATCTAAATCCTCTGAGCCATTCTTTTATTTATTTTACCTTTGAAATATTATTGTTTAAAGGGAAAGGTACATGTATATGACGGACCATTGATGCAGAACATAATTAATATCATACCCCTTGCCATCTATCCTGTCTCAATAAACGACCCACCGACGATATCCCCGTTCTTTCTACCGCTTCATATTCTGGAAAACACATCTGTGGGAACTGTTATTGGCCATCTAACAGTTCATGACCCCGACGAAGGTGATTGGGGTAAACTCAGAGTGTTGAGCTATGGTAAATATGTACAACTGTTTTTCATTTTCATTTTTCCAAAAACCTATAAGGTGCAGGCGTTCCAAATAACAAACAGATGTAAGTAGTATGATACTCGGTAACAGTCTTAGATAATTATACACTAACCTGGAGGAAAACCAGTGTTAACGCCCCTCAGTAATTGTAATGTTCACTTTTATTTGACGCAAATACATTGTTAAGCTATTTTTGACCAGAATTTGTAATTAGTGCATGCCTCAAGACGAGCTAGAGTATACGAGAACGTAGCTTTTCTGTCCCATCATTTACTAACAGAGATTTATTCTACTTACCGTTGTGTCTTTACAACAAAACTTAAGTAGCATACGTGTGACGTATTGAGTCACATCTTCCTATGAATGGGATTGTATAATATTTGATATCTCGGGTTGTTTTTCTTGGTGATAAGCTATAGGCTATGACATCATATTGTATTGAATTATAACTTTAAGTGCAGTGCCGAATTATTTGTCTGTTGTATTGGATTGGTTACTTGTGATTGCAAAAATGAGCTGGTCGAGGCCTGGGGTTTTGTACGTATGTTCATGTTTTCTCTTTCTCTCATTTACAGACAAGCCTAACTTTATAGGTTTTGGACCAATAGCCAATGACCAAGTTCCTATTGTCATTGTAAGTCCACCTGACGTAGACATTTATAAGAACGATGACAGGTAGCCGTAGTAGTTTCATAGTTCTTGTCCACCTAACACTTAATTATATTTATTTTATGCTAAATGCTGAGTTTGATATGACCTTTAATAAATTTCGACCAGTTTTAGTTAGAACGATAATAGTGTAGACAACTATAGCACATATTTGTTAAAAAGAAGGTTAAAAATGGTTTCAGTTGAACTATTGCAACTTTGTCAAAGCAGAATACTAGATATTTGGCAAGAGCTGACAAATTTAGCGAATGTATATTGATTGTAAAAAGCTTTGAAAATTGACCTTAATTTTCTGAAGCTTTAAGGATTGGCAGCCTCAGAAAAAAGTATATGGTGTGCATTTCTGTTAAAAAATAGGCATATAGAAAACTATGAGACAGTTTTATGATGTTTTAGATATTTTCTGCAAATATATGTTAAACCTATTTAACAATACTTAATTTCAATGCAATGAAAGGTCATGTAGAGTTAGAAACGCCAACGTATACGCAAATACTGTCATACATTAATATTGAAATTCCGACCTTTACTTAGGGAACCACAGAGAAGGTTTGCACGACAAGTTGGCCCAGAATACTATGATGAACCACGGTACAATGACGAAGGCGTGTATAGCTATGGAAATATTCTCGAATTTACAGTTGGAGTGAGTAATTAAAGCAATCTAAATGTGAATTTCAAAAGTATTATGTACAACAAGACTTTATCTTTAACGTTGACAGTAATTTTTAAATTATTTTCTGTTTGCCCGAATTCATTGCAATAACATTTGTTTTAGTGACCATAACTGGGTACGCTAATACATGTAGTTGAAAATTACAGAGGTAAAAAACGCATTGCATTAACTAAACATAATTGCAACTCAGAAAATAGTTAAATGAAAAAAACCTACAAAACAATAACATTAGAATTCAAAGTGATTTGCCATAGATAGCATTAATAAAATGGAAGTTGACTCAACTCAGTGATGACTTATGATCTTTATCTGGGTCATGTCTGTAGGTATTAGACGCTCCTGGGCTTAATGCAACAGCTACAGTGTCTTTGAATATCACAGATGTAAATGATAACGCACCGGTATGTAACCAAAATAAAATCATCAAAAAAATTCCAAGAGATCTGGGTGTTGAAAGGGATATTGTTACCTTAGAAAGAATGTGTACCGACGCGGATCTTTCAATGAACAACAGTATGCTTCGCTACTTCAAAATGAACGACTCGTGTTCAGGTAATAAAAAAGTTTCCTTCTTGATTTCAATATTTCATCATTAAAAATGGTACATCTTATAATTCAGAGATTTGCATTTCCTTCAAAAGCATAAAAATGTGACTGCTATTGAATGAATCATTTACTCGATGTCAAGCTGTCAGTAAAAGATTCCTGGTACAGCGGGTAAACGGAATACTTTAGTACTTAACATTGTGTAGAGAATTGTTGTACAATATTTGGACAAAGAGCTATTTATTACAAATACCTGCTTTATTAGTACATACATGCCCTTAGGAAGCCTTTATTTACATGATCAATTATTTTATTCATTTGAAAGGAAATTAGCCAATAAAATTTATTTACAGTTTATCATCGGTTTATTTTAGGGTACGTCATTTTAAAGCTGTGTGCCCCAAAAATAATTACAACTGTTAAACTGAAAACATTTCTATAAGTCCTCATATAAAGAGTTGTTGTTGTGCCATTTTTGGGTGGATAGCTTTTTCCAAATGAATACTTAATTGTAATGAGCTAGTGGAATAGAGCCAGCAATTTACTGTCCGTTAATTTTAGGATATGTCCCTTAAATTCACAAAGGAATTATTTAAAAAGACCGACGGAAAGAAAAGCCTGTAGAATACATGACCATAAAGCACCGAGTGTTACCGTGACTTATACGTTTTCCTTCAGGATTCAATGTTTTCGAATTTAGCGGGACTGTATCAATAATGACGGAAGCCTTTACGCAACCGTCTTGCCTTCTAGTTGTACATGTCGTAGACAGCGGTACACCTCCGTTAAAAACACATGTTACAATTGACATTCAGTGTAAGTATTGAGTTTCAGTATATTTGAAGTTTGCTGGCATTATACTTCTTTCGCTTAATTTTTATGCTTCTGACTTAAAACAAAACATAAGCCATCAGAATGGATCAGAATTTCACCTTTGTTAACCGTCAGGTATTTTAGGAGGCCCTTATGTAGGGGTCTTGACAGCATTTGTTACTAAAATTTTTTTATTGCACTTGATTAAATCGACATTGAACGATATTTAATTTGATCTTAAGAACAAACCATAAAGCGGGTAATAAATGATGGAAGATAATAGATTGTTTAAGGAAATTAAAAATAAAAAACTTCAAAGCAGTAATGCACCGCTGATGCCATCTTTTTATTCACTTGCCACTCCTTTATGCACTTGCTTGATAAATATAAAAAAATATTTCTGTGTTTTATGCTTTTGTATGATTAAGCTGAAATAATGGACAATATAACTGAAAAGCTTTTGGTTATATTGAACAAAACATGATCGTCTGAACCATATATGTAAATTACGAATCTACACTATTGTTCGAAATTTGCATAATTGATTACATACAGTTTTCAGCTTCCCTTTCGCTAAAATAAGTTTATATACAAAAGTTTGTTTTGAACGTATCTGCCAACAGTTTTAGAGTGCCCAAATGACACGGACTATCTGGGTGTACATTGGGACAGAGGGGTACCTGGAGAATACATGTGGATGCTTTGTCCGAAGACACTCCTGTCAGGTATGCAAATTCTGAGGCATTTAAAACTTAAAGACATATGAAGATAATTAAACGACAACGATTATTTTACACATAAAACAAAATGGACTTCCTGAAGATAATTAGAGAACTGTGATAAACACATACAAAAAAAAAATCGTCTGAAGTTCGTAAGCAACAGTGTGTATACAAAGCATATGGCAAAATTGACTACCTTAGACGACAGTGTGTTCACAATACATTTTACAAAACTGACTACCTCAAGTTAAATTAAATGTGTTTACAGCACATACAACAAAATTGTCTACCTAAAGATCATAAGACGACAGTATGCATACAACAAAATTGACTACCTCAGGCTAATAAGACGACAGTGTGTTTACAGCACATACAACAAAATTGTCTGCCTGAAGATCTTAAGATGATAATGTGTAAACAACACATAACAAAACCGACTGCCTGTAGCTAATAAGAGGACAGTTGTATGTAACAAATATAAAAAAAAACTGGACCACCTAAAGATTATAAGACGATAAAGTTTATACATCACATAAAAAGAAATTCAATACCTGAGGATAATAAGACAAAAAGGGTGTTTACAACATATGCAACAAAATTGACTATCTGAAAATCATAAGAGGACAGTTGTACACAACAAATATTTTAGAAATTTGACGACTTGAAGCTTATAAGACAACAGTGTGTATATAACATATGTAACAAAATTGACTACCTAAAGATCATAAGACGACAGCTGTACTCAACAAATATAACAGAACTGATGATCTGAAATTAATAACACGACAGTCTACATAAACATAGATTATCTGGAGATCATAAGACAACAGTGTGTATACAACACATAGCAAAATTGACTACCTAAAGATAATAAAACGGCAGTGAATATACATTTAGATATAGCAAAATTGACTACGGGAAGATAAAAAATAGTCAGTGTTTATATAACACGTTTAAAAAAATTGACTACAAATGAAGCAAATAACACAACAGTGTGTATACAACACACATTAAAAAATTGACTTCATAAGACAGCTCTGTGTATACTCGTATATAACAATTGCTTCCCTAAAGCCTATAATACCACAGTGTTATAGAAAACTCGACTACCTGAAGATCATAAGACAACAGTGTGCATTGTGTGTGCAACCACCTGAAGATAATTAAACGACAGTATGTATACATCAAATACAACAAAACTGACTACCTGAGGATCATAAGACGACAGTATGTTTGCAACATAAACAACAAAATTGACTACCTGAAGATAATAAGAGGACAGTTGTATACAACAAATAAAACAAAAATTGAATACCTGAAGATAATTAGACGACAGTGTGTATACATGACATAAAACACAATTGACTTCTTAATGATAATTAGGCGACAGTAGTTTACAACAAATATAATAGAATCGACTACCTGAAGGTAATTAGACAACAGTTGTTTACAACAAATATAATAGAATTGACTACCTGAAGGTAATTAGACAACAGTTGTTTACAACAAATATAATAGAATTGACTACCTGAAGGTAATTAGACAACAGTTGTTTACAACAAATATAATTGAATTGACTACCTGAAGGTAATTAGACAACAGTTGTTTACAACAAATATAATAGAATTGACTACCTGAAGGTAATTAGACAACAGTTGTTTACAACAAATATAATAGAATTGACTACCTGAAGGTAATTAGAAGACAGTTGTTTACAACAACTATAATTGAATTGACTACCTGAAGGTAATTAGACGGTAGTGTGTATACAAATCAACTACCTGAAAATCATAACAAAACAATGTGTATACAATACATATAACAAAATTGACTACCTGAAGATCATAAAATAACTGTGTATTTAAAACATATAGAATGTATTGGCTGACAGTGTGTATATGAATCATTGACTGCCTGAAGATAAGGTAACAATGTATATATCAACCACAATACATTGACTACACAAATATAGTAAGACGACAGTGTGTATGTAGTTAACATACTAGATTTGAAAGTTTTAGCTCTTGAAAAACGTTTTTTATTGTACTACAAACATTACGTATTTCCTTAGACTACGCACATGTTTAATGTCAAACATGGCATTGCATTTAAACCCAATAATACACATTTATTGCTTGTATTCAAAGTCAAGTGTCTTAAAACTATTAAGGCAGTTGCTGCCTTTTAGTTAGAATTCCTCAGTCTTTACCAGTAAAATTTGAGATTGTATGTTTTGGTGGAAGATTTTTTTTACTATTTTGTTGATGTTTGTTTAGTCCTATCGAAGCTCGATCAAAAACATTCCTGAACACTTTACATAGTGTTATTAGTCCAAATCCTATATACCAAATGGTTACTTATTGAATGGGTGATTAGATAAAAGGTCGTTAATTTGTTTGAGATCAGTTGTTTTGGTTTTGAAGCAATTTGGTTAAGTCATTTTTCCTAAAATGTTTTCACTCTGAAAACAGAACGAAATACGTTTCAACTTTAATTCAATATCACCTTGTCATCCCTTTTTGATAAGCAAATCATAACGCTTCATTTGATGGGCACTAGCAATATCATATTTGTGGTCTTGTCAACGTTTTATCATATGAGGTGATTAGTACTTTTACAGGGCCGAGAATCAGTTGATATTCACTAAAGGAAAAAAATAGGAAATGTTCAGAGAGCACTTTCAGCAATATTCAATAAGAACATTTTTTGCTGTATACTGAAATACTAACTATTACTTTTTTATCTTTACTATTGGAGCACATTAGCATTACAGGAGAAATATATCTAAGAGGATTAAACGGTTTTCTGTGCGTCTGAAAAAAAACGAGTTCTAATATTTCTAAGAATTTTGTAAATTTTGTATAATAAACATTCAGACGGGATGATTTGCACTTTTCTAGTATTGCTTTAGTTTCCCAGCAGTTTAGATGGTTTTGTATGTTTTTAGATATGCTGCAAATGAGCGAGACAATATCAAATCCTTTGTAAATTCAGGATAAGTCATTTCAAAACTTCACAAAACCTTGCATTTTATGGCAAGCTTTTTAGGTTGCCATTTGTTTTGTGCGTTTATCATTCTTGTGAAACCTATTTAGGCCATTGCTAAACAATATTACTGTGAAAATGTCTTTTCCGAACTTTGAATAATTTGTATACAATTTAGGTCTTTCTTCTATTACATTTCTAGAAGGAAGGGTGACCAGATTTTGTGACGAAAATGGCACTTACCATGACCCGGTCTACAACTGCACACGTGTGGAGATCAGGGAAATTTATAGAAAGGTAGTTTTCCATACTAAAAAATACAATACAAAAACATTTCATCGAAACACGTTAACCTTGAATTAAGTTTTTTTCTTTTTCTCATAACTTTTTCAGTATGTGCACTTAGCAAATTCTTATTTATTCCTATATCTCTATGTCTTCTGCAGATTAAAAAGCAAAAAATTATTAATGATTGTTTTACACAAATTGCTGATAATGCTCAGTCTTGTATGGTTAACGATTATTACATATACTTGAAAGTGAAAATCATCAAAGGTCTGTGATTTTTTAAAAAAATATTCTCTACCTTTATAATTTAATTGTTTCTTAATCACGGTTTGGAAACGGAAATTGGAATTCGCCCGAGAAAATCACGTTTACCGATGAGCATTATTGTTTGGATTTATCGTTCAGTCATCCCAAAAGGGCAAAATGGTGTCATTATACTCAAGCAATCTAACCCGCTGCAAAATATTGCATTAGGCAACAGATACTGTATGAAAGCAGTCTACTGCACTATTGCACTAGGCCACAGCTACTGAATGAAAGCAGTCTTCTGCACTATTGCTAGGCTACAGATACTGTATGAGAGCTATGCACTATTGCACTAGGCCACAGATACTGTATGAGAGCAGTTTATTGTACTAGGCCACAAATACTGTATGAGAGCAGTCTACTGCACTACTGCACTAGGCCACAGATAATGCATGAGAGCAGTCTACTGCACTATTGTACTAGGCCACAGATACTGTATGAGAGCAGTCTACTGCACTTTTGCACTAGGACACAGATACTGTATGAGATCAGTCTACTGCACTATTGCACTAGGCCACAGGTACTGTATGAGAGCAGTCTACTGCACTATTGCACTAGGCCACAGATACTGTATTAGAGCAGTCTGCTGAATCCACTTGTGTCTTCGAACGTCATAAGTGTCACTTAGTCGTAATTATAGTAAACGTCTGTTTGCCGTACAACCTATTTAGATAGTGCGTTATTTATTAAAATCCTGTTTGAATGGATGTTTTAAATTCTAAATTGCGACAGAATATAAGCAACTTAAGACACCTTTACCACATTTTAAAAATTTTGTTTGTTTCTTTACGCTCATTTCTCGTCGCACGGGCCTGTTGAAATTTCGCTTACTTGAAATCAGCCGAACCATTCTTAAATGGTCCTTCAAAATCATTTCTGGAACTTACTTTTGCTATTGTTTTCATTATTTCTTAAAAAATATAGGACCCGCAATGTCATCACGAAACAACGATTTTCTCGAACGAAATTTGATTCGTGTCTCCACCATGTAAATGTTATTCTTTTTTTATTATTTTATATAGCTATTCATAGAATCGAGAACAAATACTATCTCCAGCATTCTTGATGACCTCGTGAATGTGACGTCAGACGACAACAGTACCGATTCCATTCTAATGATTGGTGACGTTGAAACTGTCAACAAGATACTTTCTAAAATAACCGACGTTGTCAATGCAAATTCTACAGACATTCAAAACATTTCGAAAGTAAGTTATTTGACAAAATAGCGTGATACTAGTACTTTCACAGTGGCTCAGATTGTTAGTTCTTCAAGAATATCTATATATTGCATTTCAGTTTATCAATTTCAAAACAGTTATTCAATAATGACATTATACTGAATAAGGGCTGAACGGGTCGGAACACAAATACCATTTAAAGAAGCACTAGCCATCATTCATGATAATTAACTAGATAACTAAAATTCAACATTCAGATAATCTAGGATTTCTTTAAAATATACCGTTTATTTAGTGATTACATTTATTAGTAACATACAAAAATAAAACAACAACGTGCAAGTTGTCTGTTTAACGAACAAGCCAGATACCAGAAATCAACGGGTACTCGCAGGAAATTGAATTATTCCAGAATAATTCCAGAATGTTGATCTTTAATTCTTCAACAACACTTCACATTTCATTTAATTGATTACATTACTGAAATGGTTATATATTTTGAATGATTGTCAACACCCCTTTCAACAGTAATTTAGTAGTATTAGACGAAAAGATTACTTTAAATGATTTTCCATTGAAGAACAGAATACAAGACTCAAATTTCCGGAAAAAACTGACATGTTTAATATGATGAACATAGTACGGCCGTTACCGTTATCATTTTCATTATTATTGAAATTATTAGAAATTTAACGTCCTTCTTTTAATACCCAATCAGTCATACAGAGGTCTACATAATTGGAAAAAAATGTAGCTGGAAATGTGACGGCAGCCTTCAGAAAGGGAAATATCGTGACAATAAACTTTTGCTATTTAAAGTTATCTGTTTGTACGTAGACTCTATGGACATCTTGTATACTCATAAAATTTATCCGCCTGTACAAAGGATACCGACTTGTACATCTGAGTAACTGGTAAGGAATTTGTACCAATTTCGACACTTACTCTGTTGTATCCATAGGACGCAGTAGAGGCAATTTGTGTGTAAATGTGTGTGTGTGTGTGTGTGTGCGTGTGTGTGCATGTGTGTGTGTGTGGGTGGGTGCGTGTGTGCGTGCGTGCGTGTGTGTGTGTGTGTGTGCTGGAGTCAGTTTCAATTCCTGTATTGTAAATCTACTTCTCAAGTTCTCGGGTTCTCGTTTCCACCCTATACTGATTCATATCAATTTTGCAAACTGTTGTCTGTATAGGATGCAATAGAGGCAATATTAGTTTACATTTTGTTTTTGTTATTGTGCAGGAGTCAGCTTCATTTCTTGTATTGTAAATCCACTTCTTTTGTGGTTCCTATTTGAGTTATTTCATGTTAAATCTTTTGTTAACGGAAAACAGAATGCATGAAAAATAAAGCAACATTAACAGTGTAATATGTTACCGCGAAAACATGTCAAGATTATTTCGAAAATAATATCTTCGTAGATATTAAAAGCTTGACAGTTGGCCTTGTGAATAGTTGAATGAACAAATGTAGATCTATTTTATTTTGAAAAAAAAAGAAAGAAAAAAAATCAGTTAAACATTATTGTCATTTGAAGTGTATGATTGTCGTGACGGTTAGGCCGTCACGTTATTAATATGACTGAAAAATTTGTTGAAAGCGGTAATTAACTCCGTTGGTTCTCCCGACGGAATCGGGTTCTACGGAGGCCTCGTATTGCAGTCGTAAAACAAATTTCACGAGAATTTTTGCCGCTAAAAATGTATCTAAAAGCAGTATTTTTGCTTGGTAAGAAGGTTGCCAGTAGAAAAGGTTAGAATGTTATAGTTAAGAATGTATTGTCTAGAATATTGGATAAAATAGTTAAAATTTTGCTCTGAAAAGCTGCACTTAATTAAAATGTGTACGTAAAACAGATTTATAATTTTCTGTGAAAAAAAATGAAGTAATCATATTTCCGATGTGGCAAGTTAATAAAGGTCGCCACAATGATGTATTTAGAATCAGCCTAAGCCTAAGTCAGATTTCATGTTTATTTCGTGTTTATTTCAGTCATACATAGATGTAGTTGATAACATAATGAGCGAGAACATGACAAGAACATGGAGAATTTTGATAAACGAGGTAAATATAGAAACATGCGGCACAAAAAATATAAATAACCTAAATTAGACCAGAGACAGAATTTTTTGGGAAGATTTTTAAAATCGCATATTAAATGTCGGCTGATACGTAGTCAGTACGTACCTTATTAGTACTGAGACGGAAGTTACATTTGTTTTGGTGCATTTAGATGCTTCTAGGTTTACCTTATCGCCTGGTTTGATCCAAAAATTAGGTTTTCCTCTTTTATAGACTGGCACTGGTGCAGACTCAGCCATTGAAAATTTAGATCATTTTGTGGAGAAGATAGCATCAGCGCCAGACAGTAATTTATCATCTACTGTGTTTGCAAAGACAAACCTGCGTAAGTATTCGATAGAACATTTATTGGAAATCTCTATACAAATTGAATCTTAATTGTTCATAAAATCACTTTTTTGAACCGTCATTGTTGTACGTACTGGTAGTCGGACATCGATAAAAAGTGTTCAAAGATTATATTGAAACACCGAAATCCCGAAAATGTTAATTTTGACCACATTATTGATGCGGCCTATATTTCAACATTATATACAAAGTTTGAGTTAGTCCATTTAACGTTTGTTTTAAGTTCATAATCTGTACAATGTATGTTTCTTTCTGTTTTCTTTTCCTCTAGTACTGAAGATAGGTATGAATATTTCGTGTGATAAAGGGATTCATTTTCCTAACCGAACATTTGATGTTGTACCAGGATGGGCGGTCAACACTCTAGACAGAGTTGACATGCCTTGTTCAAAAAGTAAGTAAAGTGAAAGTTTATTTGAATTCATTTATTTTATGACTTACAGTACGGATGACAAGAGCGGATCTGACGATGATACCGCAGAAGTTTTGTAGACATTCTGATCGTGTCACTGTTTGTGCTTTTGACTTTTCTTGCCGACTAATACCATTTTTAAATATGATTCTTAATAAGAATGAATTTTTTATGTCTGCAACATTGTTTGTCTGTTTTTGTTTAGTATACTAAATAAGCACTTGTTCGACAGAGTACAAATGTGATACTAGAAACTTATTACCATATGTTGCAGGTCAAGCACAGAATTCTTACAGTTGTGCATTGTACAGAGATATTTCGAAAATGATACCTTCCAGATCAGCACGAAACAAGTAGGAATTGGGCAATTTTAAGCAAACTTTTTTTTCTACTTTTGTACACGAATATCTTAACATTTATTTAGTTTTGAAGGCAAAGAGGATTTTCTTTGCTAGTGCTAATATTGTTTTCGCAACATTGTTTGGGCTAATTTCATGTAAGTAATGAAAATAACTCAGCTAAGATTAATAACCTTTGATAGTCTTAACTTATGCATAATTGTAATGAATATAACACAACCTGCATACACTACTTTCATTAGTGAAACGAGGAAGGACATAGCAGAGCAGAACAGAAAAGGAAAGAACAAAACGACCCACAAAGCACAGTAAAACATGTAAAACCAGGCTTAACGATTTCTTTTCGCAGATCTCATGAAACAATCAATGCCCCTGTGATGTCATTCACGTATTACCCAAAGATTGTTGGGATTCTTGATAGTCCAGTTGAAATAACATTCCAGACTTTTGACGTGTGTATTTTATATTTCGAAATTAATTCTTTTTCCAAATCTCCAATTAAATTAATTAAATTTTGCAGTTTAAATTATGTCGTGTTTTTATAGATAATTGTGGTCAAAATTAATCGAAAGCTTTAAGGCGAAGAGAAATAAAAAAGGGCACAACAAAAACAACAACAACATAAAAATGAAAATATTTAAGTATGTTGTTATTCCAGGAAAACTTCCGTTCTTAGATAGCTAATTACTTTTATTTTACTGCTTTTGTAAAATCGCTGATTTTGAAAATGCAATTACCCCTTTTGAATGGATGATTTTAGACATTTTTAATACAATATCATTTTGCGTAAAATAATGGTTTATGCAATGGTAATTATTTCAGATGAAACTTGAAAACCCAACATGCTCGTTTTGGACCAAAAATTCAAGGTAAATGTTATGAGATACAGAAGTGTATCATTGAAATACGCATAGTTTTCTGATACTGATCCAAATTCAATGCTTGTTTAATTTGGCAACTGCTATTATTAGGTATTTTCTTGTACAGATTGTATCCAATATATATTCATTTTTGTGAAAGAGAAACCAATTCTTTTATGAAATTAAATACACGGCAGATTGTGCCTGTTTCCAGCACTATAGGTATATTCAAAATATATCATGACACTTCCTTTTTTTTACATATTGTATGCATTTAAACATATAACTCCAAAAAGTAAATCCAAAATTCATCCGTTCTACGCCTGATTTTTAATTAGTAATAAACGTTTCTGTTACAGTACCAATTATGGGTTTTGGTCTTCTGAGGGATGTTGGCTACATATGCATGACAAAGAAAAACATGTCGTTTCCTGCAGATGTAATCATCTGACAAACTTTGCTGTTCTGATGTCACCATCATCTGAAGCTTCCTCGCCGGTATGTCAAAGATTTTTATTGGTACTTGAGACTATATTAAGCGTGTATGTTTTCACGTTTATTGATATACAGACTGAAGGTTAATATTTCTGTTGCTTGTATTGTCAACATTTCAAGAGAATCATTTTTAAAATTCAGGCTTTCGGAAGTTAAACAGTATTTATGAATTATTTCATCCCTGTACCTCCATTTGCCAGGTAAACCCAACAACGCTAAAATCTCTTCTAGTTGTTCCATATTTTGTTCCATCACACTTTGTCACTCTGTCGGAATAATTCGGTCAAACTATTTATAATTTTGCACATACATTTACGTCACTTTCAGGATAGTATCCACCACGTTGCTCTGAGCGTTATCTCAATAACAGGATGTATATTATCCATGCTTTGTCTGGTGCTGACCGTTGTCATACATGTCATCCTGTGGAGGTTTGTACTTGCTGTAGCTCATTGGCATTCCTCTCTCTTTACCATTGCTATTTTAAACAATACAAACATTTCTGCTGACGTTGAGCCGATTTAACATTCACAGGCATAGAGGTTGATTTGGCCTCTTTCATTCTTCTGTTCGCATTGACCTATAGATACTATCGAATATGTCGTTTACTTTGTGTTTAGCAGAAACGAAATGCCACTTGTGTATCTCCTCAAACATTACTCAAAGAAACAACACTGACGATCGCATGAGTTAAGAGAGTCACTGGCATATGCTGTATATACCTGAAGCGTCTAACGAAAATTTTGATAACAAAATTACTAAAGGGAAAAATAATTCTTAATCAAGACTGAATATTTGCAGCAGATATTAATGCTGTTCTGCCGATCAAAAATAACATTGTCATTTTTTCAGAACTGTGAAGTCTGTGAGAGCGATTATAAACATAAATCTGGCATCATCGCTGTTTGTCGCCTATCTATTGTTCCTTACTGGAGTTGACCAGACTGAAAACAAAGTATATTGTTATACTTGCATAAATAGTATTTGTTGTGACCCGAAAACTAATATGTCACGTTTGTAATAATAAAATCGTTCGAACTTTTTACGATTATATTTCGTAATGCGGCAATCAGTCAATTTATCAACTAATTTGTAGCCTTTCTTTCAAAATGCTTTTATTTTTGTTACAAAACAACACCTGACAGGACTAGCAATATCCTTTAAGATCTCTGAATATTATAAGTTATTGAGTGTTTGTACACCGTTGTCAGTTTACGAATAAAACATATAAAGTCTGTCAGTCAAAAGTTAGTACCTACATGAAGTTCTTGGGAGAAATGTTATATGATGCTGTGTTTTGTATATTTAGAGTGTATGCACTGCCATAGCTGTGCTGCTTCATCTGCTTTTCCTGGTTGTTTTCTTCACCATGCTCACCGAAGGTTTGAACCTAGCTTACACTGTTCTCAAACCGCTGAGCACCAGGAAACCAGGAATACCACTTCTAGTTGCATCATACAGTAAGTTTTTTTAGGTTTAAATTATTCACTGATAGCTTCCCTTCAGCAAAAAAAGTGGCAGCATGATTCATAGTAATATAATTCCGTATCTATATATGTATTTTTCTTGTAATATATCATGTAGCAATATTTTATGCCAGAACTCATTCTAATTAATGGCAATGCTATGGTGTTTTATAGAAATTAATATCGTAAACCCAACCACGGATCTGCTCTTCCGGGAACGTCAGAAACGATCACATAGATTTCTCAGGTGTAATGTGAAAACTGTTCCGTTGTGTGTATTTTTAGAGAAACATAATGTCATGTCCTCGAATCCCACAGTTTATTTGGAAACTGCCACGCAAAGAAACTGTACTTTATTCTACTAATGCGATTATTACGTTTTTAAAAATAATGTGTTGAAAGAGCATGATAAAAAGGGAAACATGTTGTTTGCCGTTTCAGTTCTGGCAGTGGTCACTGTTGGTATTTCGATGGCGGCTGTACAACTGGAGGGCTACGGAACAGATTCGTTGTAGGTATCTGAATACGATCTGCAATCCCCGTTTTCATATGAACTTAAATCTTATTAATAATGTGTTTAGCTAAATCAAAAATATATGCCGGGGGCATGAAAGGGGCATGCCACACGTTGTTGTTGCATTTAACTTTTCAATAACGCTGTAAATACTCTAGTCACAATAGACAGTTGGGTTCAGACATTACTGGACATCATATTAGCTACACTGAAAAAATTATTTTTATGTTAAACAATACTTTCTCAAATTGTATACGCATGCCATCTGTATCTAGGTCGGAAAATCAGAAAGTTTAAAATCTGCGTTCCTGTTTAAAAACGACTACAGTAAGAATACACTGAGTAAGGCAGTCCTGAAAGCAATTTAAGATAAAAATCAAGTCTTTGTTAAGAGATATGCAATCTTTTTTCGAATTTTCATTTTATTACTTACAAAACAAAATCAATAATACACTTTTTTCAAACACTGTATTATTTTATAAACATTTGTAACTTTGTATTCCAGTTGCTGGCTTTCGACTGATACAGGCCTGATATGGGCATTCATTGCCCCTGTTCTATTTATTATATTGGTAATTACCCGAGGTTTCAATTTTTACATAATTTTTTATGTTATGAAATGAAACAATTACTTAGAATGGGTTAAGTAAAGATAGAATGTCTTGACCCTGGCTTTTTAAACGGAAAAAGGAACTAAGTACATTATTTTCTATGATAAAAATGATCAAAATTTAATGGTGATAAAAGTTCCTTGTTCTATTGAATATGAAACGTTGCAGTATTCAATGTTTGCATATTCACTGTATTCTTTAAAGGATCCATTTGTATTGCGTTTTTTTATTTGCAAGTATATAATAATGTCTTCACTTATGTAAGAAAAAATATATTTGTATATGACAATTTTGATTTCTATTCAGTAGCGTCAATTTGTGTTGTTTTTAAAAGTCAATTTGCACTTTAAAATCTTAAAATTCATTAATTACTACCCAGTCCTGAATTAATTTGCATTTTTATATTTGCAAGAAAATTTATGTTGTATTCTGGGATTTGTTTGTTGATTTTGTGACTACGGACTAAAGTGGCTTAAGTAAAGGAAAATATTACAATTGCAAAACGTCAATGATTTTTAACCAAGTAATCTACGAATTGGAAACTCCGAAAAACATTAAGGTATTTTCTGTCCAACTTCTTATTCGCTGGCACATATTACCTACAAGGAGGCTGCCATTTCATTGCTTTTTGGTCAAAACTTTCATTACAAGTTCAAGAAATAAATCCCAGGGTGCAATGGTAGAATAAAATAAACTAAAACAATGCAAATGAGTTTAGGACTCAGTCGTAATGAATGAGTTATTACATATAAATGGAGTTTTCAGACAACAAATGAAAAATAAAGTAAAAAAATCTTTAACAATAAAAATACAGTTTAGGATACAAACATGATATGTACATTACAAATTCACAGTATTTGAAAGAACAGAAATATGAAGATTCAAAGCGAACTTAACCTACGTTTTTAACGCCTTAGCTTAGAACACCGCAAAATGCTTTAGAGATGACTATAGCCCATTTAGAGTTGTCAAAATAGTTCCACTTCGCAAACCTATCTCATGTTTTTCACAAGTGCATATAATATTCAGGTGAATGGTGTCATCATGTGTCTAGTTATCAGGAAGATGTGTTCAACCGTTGCTATGTCTAGAAAGACGAACAAGGAGAAAGCTAAGTACTGGAAGATACTTCAAATACCCTCTCTTCTCTAAAAAGAAATAAATTCTCAATCTGTACCACATAATTTCTTATGTCTGCGAGTCTCATGTTCAGTCAGTCGCCACAACTCAAATATAAAAAAGCTCGAACTATCTACCATAAAGGTCTGTCGTAATGTCCTTCAAGTTCACGTATACTTCAGTCGATAAGCATAATTATATTTTTATTTATTATCTACAATTAACTCAGTTCTTCATTAATATTTCTTTTTGGCTTACACGAGTTTTTTGTATTGTGAAGCATGGAGGTTGTCTCAAAAGTTGTACACATACGACTGAGTAATTTTAATAAGCGGCTCCATAATTGGATGCAAACCATTTTGACAGGACACGTCTTTGTTTTTGACTTGTAATATGCAAATAAAAGACTCGTAGATTTATATGCATAAGCCTCTTAGAAAAAGAATGTTTGATTGAGATACGAGAATTATCCTTTCTGTTATACAGTTTGATACCGTTAATCAATCTCTCACGCAGTGATCTCCCCTTACAGGATTAGATCTCTGCCGTCACAACATTTTCGTCAAGATTTTTGACGAAATGATTTTTTTTCAATTTTGATTTGTTTTTTTAAAGTAAACATGGTTTTGCTAATGTTTCAAGACTGTAAGGTGTTAGATGTGAACTCAAATAAAAAAAAAATCGGAAACATAAATATTATGGGAATAATTTTTAAAGGCGTTAACAATTTTGATGTTGCAGGATCTGGATATTCCAAGTAACTACTGTACTAGAGTTCTTTTTTAACAGAAATGAAATTTTGTCAAACATATCGGCAGACTTGACACCAGAGCTCAAATTATAGTGTCGCTGTTTATCACAGATGAAACAATTTTTCAACGGTTTCTTTGGCGTATCCGCCATCTTGACACAATCCCTCATCACGTGATTCGTGTGAAGGCAGTGGTTACTGAGCGTAGCGTAACCGGTGCGCGGAGTTTGACCGTTAATATCTCGTTATCATGTTTTTGAATTCATAAAGAATTTACACGGTTTTACATATTTTCTGTTTATTACATTTCAGGGCAGGAATAAGGAGTGTTCTTGTTCTATTACCCATTATGGGTGTCACATGGGTGTTTGGGATCTTCTCTGTTCATGAAAACGCAATGATTTTCCAGTATCTGTTTGCAATATTTAATAGTTTACAGGTAAGAAAACAGTTTTAGAATTTAACTATAAATCTATAATGTTTTTAAGTATTTTGAAAATGAAACAAAAAATAAAGTTTTTTTACATTTATTCATGCTCGACATCTTGTAAATGTCACAATATAAACTTGATAAAATACTTATATATATGTATAATAAATCTTTTTTTCTAGGGCTTGCTGATCTTCATTTTCCACTGTGCCATGAACAAAAAGGTATTTTTTTCGGAAGTCTTTTTATTTAGAAACAGATATGCTTTATCAGAGAAATGACCTTGATCTTGCTTGTCACATACGCTTTAGTTAAAATTTCTAACTAAAACAGGGATATGACCTTGCTGCAACATATACCAGCAATAATAACTTTTTTTATTAATATTATAACAAAGTGTATATAATGAGTGAAAAAGTTGAAGTCCGAACTAAAAAAGTCAAACGAAGATTCCAGCGTGATATTAAATATCATACAAACTTAGACCTTATGAATTAACAATGACTTTTCAGCATGAAATAAAAATGTTGATTTAATTTTCTAGATCAAAGATGGTTTGAGGAAAATGATAGGAAGAACCAAGTTCCTTTCTTTAACTTCTTCCAGTTCAGGCGAAACACAGAAGCCAGTTTCGGTAGGTGTTCATTCTTTACTTCTTTAAATTGCTTTCTTACACTTTCTGCAAACAAGCTGATGTGACGTTTTTAGGTTATACCCGTACAAACCCTTTCCTTACGTCATGTAAACAGGATCTTTATTGATACAATTTAAAAAAAAATTAGTTCTAATGTCTGCTATGTGTTAAATATATGACAAGCTAAAAGAAAACAAAACACATACAAAAGAAAAAGATAAGACAATTTATCAGCCCCAGTTTATATGAATTAAATTCGATCTTTCTTTTTTATATAGAAAGGACAATCTACGCAGGGCACTGATCTGTAAGCTGTATTCAAAGACGTGTTATACGTCACAATCGGGAGAGGTTACTTAGTTACGAAAATATCATTGATGAATTGTATTTAATACTTACAAGTGTGTAACAGATGAAAAGAAATGCTGATGCCAACGTTTAAAGTCAACATTAACACGAGAAAATTTGTGTGAATGAATTAACTGGTCAGAAGATTTTCAAAAACTAAGTTCTAAATAACAGAATATTGACATTAACATGATCAATGATTTTGAAAATGAGTGATAGTCAATAGAAAATGCCTGCCAGTCTGTTTTTTAAGTTTAACACATGAACATATCGCTTGCTTTTGAGTCCCTTTGATTTAGTAGTTAACCACCTAGGCAGCAGTTCTAGCTTGTAGTATAATTGACGTCATGAATGTCTGTTATACGTGTATGTAAATTAAGTAGCTAATTACTAACCTGTTAAATGGTATGCTACATCAATATAAACACTATTAGACTGTATTACATGGTAGCATGCAGCTTCTGGCCCCATTTATGTAATTTAGTTTAACTGAGACATTGATTTATATATGGCTATATTTCAGATGAAAAGTCTTAGTATATACATGTAGATCTATGTGAAAGTTATTTTAATAAATGTATAATCTTATATAATATTGATTAAGATTGTCGTTGGTAAGCAAAACGTTTGCTATCCAGCTATTTGCAATTTAGAAAAATGTTTTGCTGAACCTGTACTTGCTCGATTTACTTGTAACCTCGTAGTTCGCAGACCTGAAGTACGTGTGCCATCAAAAGTAGCACACAATGCCACATCCGTGCTTTGGTGCTCTTTCTATCCTGAGACCGATAGAGCTCATCGTAAGCAAAAGTGCTAGGAATGTGGTTGAGACTATTAACAGATATATCTACTTCTCACAGACATCCATAAACTAAGCCTGTAAGTTATTAAGAAGGTTACTGTATTTAACACCCAAAAAGACCAACAAAAACAAACAAACAATCCCCCCCCAAAAAAAAAAAAAACAACAAAAAACAAAACAAACAAACAACCAAACAAACATATATCAAAATTGTTTATAGAAAAGTACTTCCGAGGAACGATCACAATGTTTTGATTTTAATTTAAAGACGTACGACATACATAAAAAAGTTGTCTTTAATTTTCCTTTAAGCATTTTAGCAAATGTCAGTTTTGACAATTTGTTTGTCTATGTCAAAGGAAGATTTCACACTGTGCTCCACGATAAATATAACCTTCAGTCCAGTTTGCGGCATATCACGGATACAAGAAACGATCCCGGGCCCATGTGCGGGATTTGAAGGAAACTTTAGAAACGATCCCGGGCTCGGGTGCGGGATTTGACGGAAACTTTAGAAACGATCCCGGGCCCAGGTGCGGGATTTGACGGAAACTTTAGAAACGATCCCGGGCCCAGGTGCGGGATTTGACAGAAACTTTAGTAACGATCCCGGGCCCAAGTGCGGGATTTGACGGAAACTTTAGAAAAGATCCCTGGCCCAGGTGCTGGATTTGACGGAAACTTTAGAAACGATCCCGGGCCCAGATGCGGCATATCACGGAAACTTTAGAAACGATCCTGGGCCCAGATGCGGGATTTGATGGAAACTTTAGAAACGATCCCGGGCCCAGATGCGGCATATCACGGAAACTTTAGAAACGATCCCGGGCCCAGATGCGGCATATCACGGAAACTTTAGAAACGATCCCGGGCCCAGATGCGGCATATCACGGAAACTTTAGAAACGATCCCGGGCCCAGATGCGGCATATCACGGAAACTTTAGAAACGATCCCGGGCCCAGATGCGGCATATCACGGAAACTTTAGAAACGATCCCGGGCCCAGATGCGGGATTTGATGGAAACTTTAGAAACGATCCCGGGCCCAGGTGCGGCATATCACGGAAACTTAAGAAACGATCCCAGGTTCAGGTGCGGGATTTGACGGAAACTTTAGAAACGATCCCGTGCTCAGGTGCGGGATTTGACGGAAACTTTAGAAACGATCCCGTGCTCAGGTGCGGGACTTGAAGTGATTTTTTTTCTGGGAAGTGAAAACATTAAGGTCATGTACGTGACATGCTAATAAAATTGTATACAAAACATTTGTATTTTAGACACACATCGAATACATATATCTTTTTATATATTGTTGTACGTTGATATTTTATGTTTGTTTTACTGATGTAATGCTCATGATCTTTGTTATTTTTTCATTAATAAAGTTATTTTCTTCTTGTTCGTATTCTCTTATTCAAAATTTATTTTGGACCAGTTATTTACAATTTTTAACCATTCCACTTCTGCATTTAATTTACTGAAATATTTTTACAGTTTCACTTTAATTTTCCTTAGGGCATTCGGTATGGTTTAAACGATTTTTTAATAGATTAAAATGTATTCATACTACATTGGTTGACTGATTGATTGATTAATTGATTGATTGATCGGTCTTTTTATTTGTTGCAAGCGCTGTGTTCTGTTTTGAATTCTGCCTATTGTTTCATTTATAAACCTTACGCAATATATGTATGTTTTGTCTCAAAGAAGAAAAGGAAAACAAGTTTTAACAGTCAGGTTGAATAAATACCTAAGACAGATTTTTCATGTTCTGTACACTGATAACCCTTAGTAAACAAGTCCTCTACAATAAATATAAGGCACTGAACTGCATGCTATGCTTAAAAGTTAGCTACGCCTAAACGTACATAATTTCACCAATGCTACAATGACAAAAGTGTGAGTTTTGTTGCATTCTGAATATATCCAGTTAAATAAGAATTACAGAATCTCTTTAAAAGAATGAAACGTATAAAATGTTTCTGTTTACTGATTTCTGCAAAAGATTAGAATATGCTGAATGTTTACTTTTATCTATATAAAATAGCGTGAGAATACTATGGTTGTTATTAAAGAAGTGAAAAACTCTATTGTATTAACTTGTTTTGGTTTCAAGCCGATCACATAGTAACAAATTAAAGGAGAAAAAAAACCTTAAAAAATTTATTGAATAACTTTTTTAACTGGGAAGGTTTCGGGCATTGTGCTTTCTCAACGTACTTTTTTCATGAGATCCTAAAGAATTAGGTTAAGATTTTACATAAATTTAAATAACTGAAATCCTGTCTCCCTTGAAAAAAAAGCTCTAATCCGCGAACGATCTCGGCACCTATTACAGACTGTGATTTGTCATTGTCACCAAACTGTCTTAAATAATGTTTAAAATATGTTCTACAAATGATTCTTGCTATAGTTCACAGCCATCCATTTGTCAGAAACACCATATCCTCTTAATTAAAAAAGTACTCCTCTTGTTTTTCATTAACTTCTCTCTTCAGCAGCTTTGGAGCTAAAACAATAGCGAATTATATCTTTTCTTAATATCGTCGCCGTCTTTCCTCGTATTCCTACAGTTACATAATTTTCATTAGGCAATTTCTGTATTCCTTTGCTGCACGTAATAGTACTTTAAATATTGATACTGAATGAGACGATTTAAAGTAGTTTGCAATTAATATTTTCTACTGAATAATACTATTGCGTATTCAACTTGAAAGTTCGTTTAACTTATATGTCAATATATTGTTTATCATTACTTAGATTTGTCATTACCATTATCATCATCATCTGCTTCTGAGTCACTTCGCACATCTTTTAGCTCTCCATGCCTAAGTTTGTGACGTATCACTTGAAATATGTTATAAGTCCATAAAAAATTCAACGCTGCTATGATAAATAGAAACGCATTGAAAAATACAAAGATATAAGTAGACAACGGGAGGTATTGGCCAGCTTCAAATACTGTGCTTTTCAGAAGTCGCATTGGATATATCACGTCTTTGCCCAATATCCACACGGTGACGAAAACAACAAAAGTGAAGTTTGCAAATCGTGCTCTTTTACTGTACACCAGTATTTTGCTAATTTCAATCCATGGATCCGGCGCGTCGTTAACTAACAGGACTAGCGTTCCAATTCTTACGAAATTAAACATCCAACCGCAACACATTAGAATAAGTGTGCATACATGGTGTGTTACCGAAAGTATAAAGTCCTTTCTTTTGTTGTCCGTCGGTAAGGTGAACATAAACTGTAAATAAATGGCAAGCTGGAAAATATAGTACCAGTAAACATCGGATGTTACATAATGGTTTGGCCAATCAAGCCACGCATGTTCTGTTCTCCAAAACCACGATTTCTTCGAAAGAATGCAACAGCCTAAAACGAATGCTAGCAAACGTATACAAAATCGCCAAGAACTTTCCGTAAATTTCTGTATTTCTGAAGGCACATCTTGTTTAGCTCTTTTCCTCAACCATATTTCAATTTGTCTTGGAGTCATGCCTGATCGTTTCGACAACTGTTCAAGACTGACGTGGTCCAGCTGAAATCCTTGCTTGTATGCTGCTTCCAGAAGATGGCATTCTGTCTGTTGTAAAGACTTTCTTTTCGGCACCCCAAGATAATGTCCAAATTTAATTAAAGCACCATTTCGTAAAAATCGACAAATGACTGTCAAAATGACTGCCAAAGGTAGTGACCATATAAGATCAAATGCTGAAGGATAATGCATTTTTGCATCGAAAAAAAGACATTACAAACATTTTTCACACCCAATATAACCTTAGTTTGTCGATTATTAATGTAGAGCAAAGTTGAACGTGTCCTTTGACACAGGCATTTTGTAATTATCAATCTTGATAACCTATATAGTTATTATCAAACGACAATGACCTTGTACGGTTTAAGTCCTTTAGATCAATGATGTGTTTCTTCTCTCTCTCTCTCTCTCTCTCTCTCCCTATGTGTGCGTGCGTGCGCGCGCGCGCGTGTGTGTATGTGCTTTTTAATTTCAATAATAAGGCTATCATGTATGATTGATGGTTCCAGATGACAATAAGTTTAGCGGCAGTCTATATATAAGGCCAATCGAAACAGTTTAAGTGAAATAAATTCTGTTTTGAAAATTTAATTATAGAAATATTATAAAATAATTTCCCCTTTTTACCGAGTTCTCCATGTCTTATTTTGTTAATGATGATCTCAAATATATTATACGGCCAGATTAAATGCAGTGCCATAAGAATAAATAAAAATAAATTGAAAAATACAATCGTGTATATTGTAACAGGCAAATATTAAGGGGCCTCTAATGTTGTACTATAAAGGAGAACGAACGGGTATATACCAGTTTTTGTTGAAAGCCACACAAACACGAAAATTGCAAAAACTATATCCGATGCCAGTGACTTTTTGCTGTAAACCAACATTTTACCAAGGTCTACCTACGGGTCTGAAGCATCATGCACCAACAGACTCAATGTACCAATTCTAAATAAGTTTAAACTCCAAGAAAAATAAATTAAAATTAATGTACATATAACATATATGATGTAAAACCATTCGCCAAAAGTCTTTCTTCTTGTGGTCCATAAGTAAGTTGCAAGTGAAGTGGAAGTAGATCGTGAGCTCAAGGACATAAAAGAAGTATATATCGGCGGAAACATGTTGATGCGGCCAGTCAAGCCAAGCATACTTTGTCTCCCAGAACCAAGGTTTGTTCCAGAGAAACATCAGTCCACTAACAAACGTTGTACATCTAATTAACATATGCCAGCAGCTTTTGGTAAATCTCTGACGGTTGGTTATTTTGTCCAGCCTGGCTCTTTTCCTGAACCATATTTGTATTTGCTGGGTTGTCATGTCGGATTGCTTTGACAGCTTTTCTAATGTAAATCTGTCTAACTTGCTTCTTTTCTTGTATGTGGTTTCAAGTACCGGGCAATCAGAAACTCTGACTCTTCGTTCTCGTGGCACGCCGAATGATATTCCAAGGCTTAAAAGAATAGTCCTCCAAGGCTTAAAAGAATAGTCCTCCTTAGCAAAGTCCGAAGAAGTGTCAACACAAAGGCAATGATAATAGAACATGTTAACATGTTCAAATAAGAATATGTTGACAAAACGGAATCTTCAATAAAACTGCGTCATCCTTCATCCATCAGAAAACCAGAAGGCCTCGTTCCAAATGTATTCCCCAATTCCCATTTCAGTTAGATTTTTAAATATTCTGAAAAAATACTAACGTTGTAGTCTTAAATGTACTTTCCTGTCATTTACAGATAAAACTCATATCTTACGACACACTTATCCGTTAATTTTGGCCACTATGAGAATCATGCTGAGTTCATCAATATACTAAGATAACATATATAGATATAATCGGTCATCCTCTGAGTTAGATTACGATTGAGATAAGTATATATTTATACTTAATTTTAATTCGCCTATTAAAGTGCATCCGCAGAAATGAACGAAATAAAGCATTGAAGAAATGTTGCATTATTAGACTTGAGGCCAATCATTTTGAATTAAAATAACATTAAGGGTTATACACGCGAATATTTTTTATCAGCTTTGTACGATTATAAATTTTGCATATCAATCAGACGGAAACTGACGCACACATCCTGAAGTTAATAAATAGTACAACTATATGCTTGACATACCGTTGTGCTTAACAAAAAAACAGAAATGAAATTTCTGTGAAAAGGAAGTACAAAGGCAACCATTATTTGGCAGACCAGGGTATAACACTTAGCTTCTACCTATCCAGGTCGTACTGTAGTTTGTACATGATTTAGGATACAAACCATGCCGAAGTTCAAATTCGTGTTTTGAAACAGTAGTCTTTAAGATATGTATCATGCTATAAACAATAATTTCATCCTCTTTTATTCAAGTTTATTAATCAATATAATAATAATAACGATAATTATAATAATAAACTTTCCTAAAACATTTGGTGTGCCAGAGTAAACCGCATGTAAAGTTCTCGATACGAAGTAGGAATATGATGAAAACAAGTTAAAGTATTATTTTTATTCCGCATATATATGTGTAATATATGAAACAACATGGATTTCGTCTTCTAAGAAACCTGTATTGTACTGCTACTCCATTATGTGAATAAAGCATAACTTATGTTTTCAAACACACACACACACACACTCACACACACATATATATATATGAATCAGGGTCTCATTGCTTTTTGTTTCATTGTATGATCAAACATTTCCAAACTCTTTCTTTTTCTGAACGCACGGAAACTAAGTATTCCATTAAATAGTCTACTAGCATAATCGCTATTTGCATCATTCTAATTTAAAAGAAGGAAAGACCATTTACAATTTTTTTTATAGATTCTGGATTGAGATATATTCTTCTCATGATTGAATCAGTCACTCAAGGACTATGTGCTATATTCCTGGAATTATGTTATCAGAACTATAAAATACTTTAAATGCAAACGGATACACTTTACATAAACAAATAATTCGTCTTTCGTCATGGTGTCTTTTGCCTTCTAGTTGACAGGTGTACTTTAAGATGTTTCTGCAACAAAAATTATTCTAAACTTATTTCAAACGTGAATTTATTTGAAAAATGTGTACTGCACGTATTATTTTGTTTTTCGATTATAAGATGCTTTTAGCTTTTTCCAGTTGCTCTATTTTTTCTTAAACAGAAAACAGTGAAAAAGTCTTACTATCTTTAATTTGAGTCCTTATATACATAAAGACATATAACAAGCATTAATATAATTATGAAATATTTCCATACAAAACAGCATTAGATATCACCTACAGCCTTAAACTGTTTTTTAAAACGCTTTTAGTCTATATCTTATAAAAATAACAACAAGAGGGCCATGATGGCCCTGGATCGCTCACCTGAGTACTTTGGCTGTAGGTTTGCTGTTAAGCAGTATTTCATTTTTTAATTGAAAATATGTAAGTGCCTACAAACCAAATATGTAAAATATCAGTCAATAAATAAAGGCTCTATGACAGAAAGTAGAAATATCTATTATAAGCTATGGTGACCTTGACCTTGACCCAGTGACCTCAAACCCTACCCATGGGTAGAGGTCCATGCAAGGAACCTCTATACTGAATATCAAAGATATTGGTCTATAAATGAAGGCTCTATGAGGTACAGTAGATAAATCTACTTTAAGCCTCCGTGACCTTTAACCTAATCCAATAATTTGAAAAAGCTTGATAAAGCTTGCTTCATGCCAAATTTTAAAATTCTAGGTCTTGTGGTTTCAGACGAGAAGATTTTTAAAGATTTTCTTCTATATTGTTATTTAAAACTTGTGACGCCTTGGGCGCGGCCAATAGTGACCCCAGGGACATTTTTCTAACAAACTTGGTAGAGGTCCACTAGACAATGCTACACACCAAATATCTAAGCTCTATAACTTACGGTTTCTGACAAGAAGATTTTTTTAGATTTTCTTATATAACTCTATGTAAAACTAGTGGCCCCTGGGGCGGGGCCATTTTTGACCCAGAGGACAGGATTTGAACAAACTTGGTATAGGTCCACTAGAAAATGCTACACACCAAATATCTAAGCTCTATAACTTACGGTTTCTGATAAGAAGATTTTTCAAAGATTTCCCTATATAACTCTATGTAAAACAAGTGACCCCCGGGGCGGGGCCATTTTTGACCCAGAGGCCAGGATTTGAACAAACTTGGTAGAGGTCCACTAGACAATGCTACATACCAAATATCTTAACTGTAGGCCTTCTTGTTTCTGACAAGAAGATTTTTTAGTTTTTCCTATATAACTCTATGTAAAACAAGTGACCCCCGGGGCGGGGCCATTTTTGACCCAGAGGCCAGGATTTGAACAAACTTGGTAGAGGTCCACTAGACAATGCTACACACCAAATACAAATATCTAAGCTCTATAACATACGGTTTCTGACAAGAAGATTTTTAAGATTTTCCTATATATAACTATGTAAAACTAGTGGCCCCTGGGGCGGGGTCATTTTTGACCCAGAGGCCAGGATTTGAACAAACTTGGTAGAGGTCCACTAGAAAATGCTACACACCAAATATCTAAGCTCTATAACTTACGGTTTCTGACAAGAAGATTTTTAAAGATTTTCCTATATAACTCTATGTAAAACTAGTGGCCCCTGGGGCGGGGCCATTTTTGACCCAGAGGACAGGATTTGAACAAACTTGGTAGAGGTTCACTAGACAATGCTACACACCAAATATCTAAGCTCTATAACTTACGGTTTCTGACAAGAAGATTTTTTAAGATTTTCCTATATAACTCTATGTAAAACTAGTTGCCCCTGGGGCGGGGCCATTTTTGACCCAGAGGCCAGGATTTGAACAAACTTGGTAGAGGTCCACTAGACAATGCTACACACCAAATATCTAAGCTCTATAACTTACGGTTTCTGACAAGAAGATTTTTTTTAAGATTTTCCTATATAACTCTATGTAAAACAAGTGACCCCCGGGGCGGGGCCATTTTTGACCCAGAGGCCAGGATTTGAACAAACTTGGTAGAGGTCCACTAGACAATGCTACATACCAAATATCTTAACTCTAGGCCTTGTGGTTTCTGACAAGAAGATTTTCAAGTTTTCCCTATATAACTCTATGTAAAATCAACTGACCCCTGGGGTGGGGTCAGTTTTGTCCCCAGGGACATAATTTGAACAAACTTGGTAGAGGTCCACTAGATGATGCTTCATACCAAATATCAAAGCTCCAGGCCTTGTGGTTTCGGAGAAGAAGATTTTTAAAGATCCAACTTATAAAATCTATTTTTAGCTCCTGTGAACCAGAAATGCAATGGACCAGAACCATTTGAACAATCTTGGTAGAGCTTCATGCAAGGAACATCCCAGGCAAGTTTCATTAAATTTGCCCCATTGGTTTCAGAGGAGATGTCGTTTGAATGAAAAGTTGACGACGGACGGACGGACTGACGGACGGACGACGGACGACGGACAAAGACCGATCAGAAAAGCTCATCCTGAGCACTTTGTGCTCAGGTGAGCTAAAAACACATTTTGGCCGTGTAATCCATCTTACTTTTACTAAGAATTACACCAAGGACGCAGTTTTAGTATTGTTAGCTTAGGGGATGTAAATATGAACAAACGATAGGAAAAAATGTTGACTATCCCAATTTTTTTATTCCTTTTCAATATGAAACACGGAAGACACGTACACGAATTTTACAATACCTACCGCAAAAATTGCAGAACTTTGCGCAATGTTGCTTTGCCCATTTAAAGAACGTCAGTGAGGTGCAGAAATCAGCCGGATACTCTCTGCAATTTCCAATGGTGTCCATACATGGTGCTGTAGTAGTTGTTGGCCCCATGTCAAATATCATGGCAGCATCTGAAAACTAGTGAGTGTCAACAATTGTGGCATTTGCTATGTTCCGTTTTTATAACATGGAATATACATTTGATTCTTCTGATAAATTTAAAACGTTTCCAAACCTTATCATAAAGCATTACAATTCGTGGTGAAAAAAGAATAAAATGTTACCTTTACAGAAACCGCAATAGTGGTTACAGTTTTTCTTTGCCCATGGCGCGTTATCATTACAAATATCCTGACCGAATTCAGCACAGTTGTTAATTTTTGCCGTCATGTTAGAATTACCCGTATATTGTTCGATATTTAATGTAGTAATTGTTTTTGTTTGTGGTGGCACTGTAGCTACAGCAGCAATGAAACAGACAAATCTACTTAAATATTTGTCAGCGATATGATATTTTTCGTCTGACCTAGGGCATGCCTTGCTTTTTAATTGATCTATTTCGTACCGAAATATTTAGTTTAAGCAAAACAGGAAAATAAAAATCATAAGATAGTCAGTCTATTTTGTTTCTTCAGGCCATTTAATATACAGTAAGTCTTATTGGAGCTAAACGAGATTGATTTTCTAAAATCCAAACAGTGAAGTAAACCTACGAACATTCAGTTGTTGAAGGTTTGCTATCTGGATTCACATGTATATCAACACCTGTAAAATACGTGTGAGTTTTGGTCAAACAAACGATCATTTTCATTGTTAATTGTTACAATGCAATCAAAACAGAAGGAAAAGTGCATCTCAATCGTTCTGGAAGAAAACAAACACGACTTACACACTTCTTGCATTTCAACTTTTCAACTTCAAGCAGAACCTTTAACCATACACGTTTAAAATCTATTATCACGTTTGTTTCAGGGATACAGACTGCACAATAGATAATTAAATTACATTTTCCAGTTACTTTCTATTAACAACCTTTTGACATTTAACAATAAAGAAGTATTTTCTTTTCTACCACATAATTCACAAAAGCGGGCGCAGTGATCTTTTGTCCACCTTGTGAAAGACAACGAAGTGCAAATATCGTGACCATATTCTCTGCAATTCCCAATGGTGTCAATACAAGGAACTGGAGATGTTGTATGTTAGCCTGAGATAAAAAGACACAAATATGTGTTTGATTATGACTTTATCATTGTCAGATTACTCGCTGCGTACTTAAATATCCACAACAATCATATATTTCTTTTGCAATTAAGAAATTATCTGAATTTTTGAATTTCTCTAAATAGGAAACAACTGGTGCTCTTAAAGAGGCTGTACTCCAGATTTGACATAATTTTTTTTTCCATAAATTATATATTTAGATGCCGTGAGATTATTACAACATAATATTTTACTTCAAAACTGATTATAAAAGTCAAAATAGAATAAAATTTTTTTTTTCGCTCCAGCCTGATTTGAACTCTGGACCCTCATTTTAACAAAATATTTCCAACGCTTTAACTGTCACCACCATCGCCGCATGTGATATTACAGATATTTACCTTAAATGTTATGCAATATAGTTATACCGTCGCGTTATAATAGCACTTTGAAAGGAAAAAAATCAATTTATAATGTGATTATCTGACTTATTTTTTGTCAGTAAGTTATTTTTTAAGCATTAGTCATAAATATTACAAGAAATTTGTAATACAAGAAAACTTTCTTTTTTTGTCATCTGGAGCACAGCCCCTTTTATTTACATTACATTACCTAACCGTTTGCCTTTTATCTGATTCAGGAGTTTAAGCTTAGTGGAGCAGCGCGTTTTCAGAATAAATGATGTGAGGTATGTAACGTTTTACTACCGCTTGCAATACTGATTTGAGTTTTCACTTATTCGGAACGCGGTAAGAAGTGATGTTACGACGTTTATTTCAGTAGCTTAAACTGTCACTTATCAGATCATCCAATCACAGCGAAGCAGTTTTCTCAGGTATACCTGTCAATAAAACTGCGTCTTGCAATCTACCCGCAGCCAGAAAAATGTGCCAAAGTTGCTGTGTCATATTTGTCGCTGCGTTGCTACCGGGAATCTTCACTCAATATTTTTTTCCTAACCGCTTTTCCAATTCTTTTAAAAGCAAGCAGGTAATTAGAAATTTATTTTACCTCACAATGCATTCCTTAAATGAAGAGGGAAAAAGAGTACAAGAAAAAACTTTAAAAATCAGTTTTCAACAGATTACAATTGCTAATATATGACTTTGTTTGAAAGTGTAAATATAAGCAAAGATTAACAACCCATCTAAGAGATGAGAGAAACAAAGACAAACATTCGTGGAAAAGAAATATTAGGAAAATGTGACATTACTTTTATAGCCTAAAGCATGAAGTAATGTTTTGTACATAGATCATCATTTGAAACAACATTTTTTTGGTCAATGATTTGTTCAATAGTAAGTCTTTCATTGATAAAGCATGCACAAAAATCTGGAGCATTCTGCTTTCTGCAAAGCTATATAAACAAAATTATATTGAATGAACCATTTGCAGATGCCAGAGTGTCAGTCAAAACTTCAAAGTACAGGAGATAAATTGAATGCATGAAAACTAGTATTTACACAGAAAGTTGTCGTTGTGTAATATTTTAATGGCTAGCTATTAATAAATATAATTAGTGAATTCCATCATTACCTGTTAGTCATAGTGATTTTCCTACCAGTTTTCACGTCATTATTATTTCGTCATTTTTATTTTTACGGTGACGTCATGCGACATTTCGCCGCGAAAAAAGCTTTGCAGTGCAACTGTGAAATAAATGGCAAAAACACTTTAGGGCTACAGGTTTTAATAATTTCTTTTTACTAAAATAATTAATTATATGTTCTCCCGATTTTTAGAGGAAATCGAAGACGAATTTACACTTTAACAGAAAAAATCGACAAAAACCACCGGCAGTGTCGCCGCTCAATTTTCCGTACACAAAAATGACAGTTAAAATTTGGCGTAACGGTTTGACAAAAATAAAAAAAGATGTTTATAAAATGGGTCAAACAGTCAACGCCAAATTAATTAGGCTACAAATGATATAGATCTACTCAAATATAAAGCTTCATTTATGTATCTTATTTTTTCTTTACATATTTTCGCGCTTTTTTACTATCTACAAGTAGCAACAACCAACGGGCCGCTAGGTGGCGTACATGCGCAGTTTGCATATTCGTGAAAACATGACCTCATTGACATGGCTCTGAATTACGCGTTTCTACGATAAATTCAATGTTCTCCAAATGATAAAATTTGCATAATTACATAGACAAGTGTCCGGACCAAGTGTCCGGACCCAGTGTCCGGATATGGTTGATCTTTATTTTCTCCTGTTGCCCGTCCTTGATTTCTATAAAAGAATGAAGCGCGAAAATTACAAATTACGCGAAACGGCATTAAAATGCAAGATCAACATAAAAATCTTATTCAGTATTACAGACTAATGTTTTATCTTACTCATCTGATAAGTTTTTTTTGAGTTTTACAGACTAATGTTTTATCTTACTCATCTGATAATTTTTTGTTTTGACGGATAACCCCGCAGGATACTTATTTTTAACTTTTCTTATCATAGGTTCGGAATCGGTCCGGTCGCCGAAAGGGGAAAAAATCATACCGGAAGTTGTGAAAATTAAGAATGCAAATTGCCTGAAAACGAAGAATAGAAGTGACTTTATGATAAAAATTGGTAAAAATATGTAGAAAAATATGCCCGATATGATACAGAATATAAATTTCAAACGATTGATACATATTTTGTGAAGTGTAATTGCTAAACAAGTATTAGCATTTCCAAAAATGCTTGAAATCGCCGTTCAGCCATGTATGACGTCTTATCCATAGATGAATGTATTTCTTGTTTGTTATTCGTTGATTTGATAATTTTATAACATGCTTTGCAGTGAAAGGCGAAGTTATATTTGATAATTTTCACACAGAAATAATAAAGGAGATGAAGTATACATTGTAGTTTTTATTGTAGCTGGACTATTTTTTAAAGCGGATGATGTGGCTTCTTTATGAAAAGCATGTCAATATCTTTATACATCATGTTAAAATTTGCAGCATTAAAAACTTTTTTTAAATATTGCTTTGTTGTAAACCAGTCTACGCATAATTAATTAGCTATTTGCGTAGTTTTTTTACTTTATTTATTACTAAAAAATGTATACTTAACAAAAGCTAGATACTATTCTTCAATATCATTAAATATTACATGTACAATTTAAACAGAATAAATTTTAGGTAAAACGTGCCCTGACCCTAAACAAGCATATATAAAACACGGATATATCCTGATCAAAACTCCTCGCACCGGGTACGTCACGCTTTGCTACCTTTACTGTACTGAAGAGGGGAAGTAACCGCTGCGGGGAGTTTGTATCCTGATTAGAATCGTCCGGAAGCAAGCATTTAATTTTTTTCTTTAAGTTTTAGAAAAAAAAAACAACAAACAAAACATACTCTTATTTAGACTACATTATCTACTTAGACATGACAAGTAGCAAAAAATATCGCGATTATTCTGTGTTATCCTGCAAGAGCCTGAAGACTGGTACTGAGTTCGTACATTGATGATGGTATTTTTTGGTTGTAAAAATAAGTAACCCGACAAACATGGCGGTTGGGCGAGTCCATTTACGCATCCCTTGCTGAAGATTTTGACGTCCATTTTGTTATCATGTGATATGAAATTATTCGCTTTGATTGGCTAAAGGCAGGCGGTGTACAGGCAAAACTGTTCAAATCTTGTTAATTGTATATATCGTTTTTTATATGCTAAGAAAAGTGATTCGTACCAAGTAATGTTTGTATCCGTCTGTGACAAAGAAATGTCTCAAAGGCTTGTGCAAGTTGTTGCCTAGTACATGATTTTAAGCGCATTTTTCTGATATACAGCGATGGTTAACTAAGTCTTGGCAAAGTCTGAAAGAGTTTCTGTTGATCATAATTACAACTTGTAAATTAAAATATATCTAATTTTTAGAATAATTAAATATTTTTAAATTTATATATATTAATATTATTATAATTTACAGAGCCCATTGATCAACATTACTTGATATATTAGTAACTGAGATTGTTCGGTGTATTGAGTCTGAAGAGTGATCAGTGAAGTCTACAGTGAAGAGCCAAGACGGCAAGAGAGTAAAGAAGTTTCTGTTCAAAGACTGCAAACACACCATACAGATGGACAACCAAGTCCAAGATGGCAGTAAAAACAGTCAAGATTTATTTGACAGTCCAGACACTCTAGCCCCAGATTATACACCCATTGAGGTTTAAAATATAATTTATTATATATCTTATAATAATGAAGCAGTAGGTGTCTTACAGTTTCTTAATTTAAATTTACTGTACACTTGTTTGAATTGATTTCCATGTAACCTGTAGACATTTTGTGACAGTGTCTTAGTTTAACTAGCATCAGCCAGGCATTTTTAAATTAAAAATACAAAAAAGTTAACAATTTAACTATAAGTGCAGAGGTAGATATACATCATCATTCATGCAAATTATAATTCTATATTATTCAATAAAATATTTTTTAAGAAAAAAAGAAGAAACCTTTGAAATTAATATACTGTTACAGTGTAGAATGTATAAGTAATGATAGTATAACCTATTTTATTAATGGTCCTGATTTATTACAAATAAACATATAATTGAATGCAGCTAGAATTTTTTTCTTTTTAAGATTTCAGACTCCTATGAAACACAGGCACCTTCCGACACAGAGACACAACCACTTGAAGGTTATGCGGAACAAGAATGTCAACCACCATCATACATAGAGATCCAGCCATCTGAAGACAAAGCTTTAGAAAATATTGCACCGTCAACTTCAAAGCCAGAGTCTCTGAAGGAAACAGAAAAAAGGTATGAATCACAGCAGTTAGGTAATTTTAGGAAGGGTAAATCTGCTACCTTTACTTTACCAGCAACATGTCATGATCCTGCTGAAAGTCTGCAGTTACCTGCTGATACTCAGTCTCTTGTTTTGAAAACAGTTGGTTTTGAGCAGAGTGATGTTCCAGAGTTGAGCTTTAATACTGACCCTGCAATTTTTTCTTCACAAAATCTTCAGCTGGATTCTGATAACAGTACCATTGGTATTGACATACAGGAACATAGTTTGAAAACGAGTCCCGCTAGTAGTGAGACCGAGTCTGAAAATGACATGCCATTTTCAGAAATAAAAAGATTTAAATATAATACAAGTGAAAAAAGTTTCAAAGACTCTAGCTACAGGACAATTTATGCTTTCAAGTGCAAACATTTACACTGGTAAATTAGTTTCAATTGAGTTTGAAGGCTGTAGCACCCAAACTTTATGTTATGGTAGTATTTCATTTGAAAAGGTTTATTGTGAGGATTAGGTTTTATACCTTACAAGACCAGTACATGACCATACTTACTGCAACATGAGCTTTTTAGAAAAACATTCCATTCCACCAGAAAGCCTGTTAAGTAATTGTAGCATTCAAGTGATACATGAAGCTTATTTGGTTAAAGGCCTTATGCCAGACTTACATAACTTTGGTGCATAATTTGCCAAACAATACTTCTTTCACTAGATATTAGCTTTGCTTAATACTCTAAAACAAAGTATAAATCTAAAAGCTGTTGTTTCAAAAGTACATTATGTTATTAAAAGGCAAAGACTAAACGTGGTGATAACAAAGAAAGTAATCTTAATGAGAAATTTGAAATTCCACTTTTGTTAAAAAAGTCAAAGTCTGATGAACCTCAGCCTTGTACTTGTACTGATGTATCTGCTGAAGCAAAAATAGGTAAGTCAACTGAGAATTTGGAAGAAAGGCGTGAAGCTGTGAAAAGTATACGTGAAGAATTAAAACAACATAAGAGAAAGTTGGAAAGAATTGAAAATAAACTGAAAGAAAAAAAGCTTGAATATAAAAACAGCTAACAGAGCACTTGAGTCGCTCAAGATAAGTAAAGCAAAAATTACATTGAGTGCTGGAAAATTAAGGTAGAAAGTGTGTGATCAAAAAAGACTAATTAAGGACTCAGAAATTGAACTGAACGTAAAAGATAATAAAATATTGCATTTAGATAGAAACAACGAAGAAAATTCAGCATTGACTGAAAGTGCCAAAAAAGCCAGGAAGACCTCCGGGAAGCCAATATGGCTATAGATTATTTACAAGATTTGTTGAATGACGAGCCAGAACTTGAACTATACGATGAATCTGAACAGAAGTTCAAAACTGAAACAGTGCAATTTGTTATGAACCTTACAGATTTAAAGGTACCAGTTGAAAAAGTTGGAGAAGTAATAAGAGAAGTATCCAGTCTTTGTGGGAAAAGTGTTGATCGTCTGCCGTAAGCAACTGTTAATAGAAAAGTTGATAGTAAAGTTGCTCTAGCACAGAAACAAAAAGGTTCTGAAAGGAAAAGAACACACTACATTGTATACAGATGAAACAAGGAAGTATGGGAGAAGTTTACAGACATATCTTGTGACAGATCAAGACCAAGCATCTTATATCTTAGGATTAAGAGAAATGGTAGACAAAAGTGGAAGAAGCACATTAAAACACTGAAAGATATACTAGTAGATATTTCTGAATATTGTCAATTTAAAGAGAATGAAAAGAAACTGAATGTTGGTTACAAGGTACTGTCAAATACTAGAGACACTATGTCTGATAGAGCCTCGAAAGCATGAAAAGAACCATATAACACGTTTTAAACACAATAGATTCAATTTAGTGTTCAGTTTAGCTGTTGCTGTTTTTACCATCCTAAACACATTCCAGAGTTCTTAGACGAAGTCCAGGGGACAACTAATGATCTGCTGAAAGCAGTTACATTCGACATAAAATAATCATTCCTACTAGCTGGTTTAAAAGCATAAGGTCTCATTTCAAAACTTGTGACCGGACCTCTATGGAAAATATTGGAAGCTCAAGGACACATATTTGAGATGAATGTGCATTACAAAAACCTAATTGATTTTCTGGATAAAGGTGCATCTGATGTGGAGCACATCAGTAGATTCGTTGCAGGATAGATCAGTCCTATTAACACTGTTGTTGGCGATGACAAGCTGTCTTCAGCTTTTTTGAGGACATTGAAGAACTGAATGGTGTTTTGTTTCCATTACTCCAGGGTCTGTTTCTGTCGATGTTTGAACTTTAAAAGATTTGCCTGGAGGTAAATTTGATCAGCCATCTGAAACTTTGAATGAACATACTCGCTCAGTAATGAAACACAACAAACTTCCAGAATTTGTATTTGGTCAGCTGGACCAGCTTTTGAGGTATCGCCCTAAAGCAACTCTGCTGACTAACAAGTCGTACCTCATGTACTCTCACAACAAAACAAGGCAGTGGTTAGACTCATTAGAAGAAGAAGAAAAAAAGAAAATAATGGAAGAATCAAGAAAGGAAGGGCCCCGTATTCGTCAATTTTTTAAGAATAGACTTAAAGAGATTGAAGCCAAAAGAATTGAAATTATGGAAGAGAAAAACAGACAACTGCAAGTGAAGGAACAAAAGCGGTTAGAGACTTCAGAAACAATGACCAGTGGGGTGTGTTATTATGGCCTGTGGCAGACTGCAGAGCAACTAAATGAAGGTCTTTCTAGATTGACAACAGAAAATGAAAAAAGAGAAGGATTAAAAGCCCAATTGCGATTTCGACAGACGGTTCTTAAGCAGAAGGTGTAAGACAAGAAAGTGTTCAATTTCACCAAAAAATCAGAGCGAGGTACTGGTAGACAACAACTGACAATAATTAAAATGAAAGAAAATGTCCTTCAGTTGATCACTACTTGTTTGGATATTCCAGCTACTGAGAAACAGATGCAGGATGTTCCACTGCTTGTTGGAAAACGTGTTGAACACACATTCGAAAATGATGCAAATTACACGGGTATGGTATTTTCTGTAGTGCTTGGTTTTAATGAATGGTTAAATGTCAAATAGAACAATGATAGTGCCATTTATGTATACAACTTAGCTGAAGACTACAAAAAGGGAGATCTAATAATTCTAGTTGAAAGTCTGGCTTAATTTTCAAGGAAGTATTTTCCTGCCTGTATATACTGGATGTAAATGATATTCACCTTTTTTAAAAGATGTTTCAAGCTGTTTTACAGGAACTGATGTGAGATTTCATAATTTGAAGAATTCCTATTTATATAAATCATGTAAGGTTACATTATCAAGTAATCCTTTCCAGTTTATCATCCCCAAACAGTTCACAGTTATTGTTTCTGTTTTTGTTGCAGTTCTGTCTTACTGATGAAAGAAACAACATGAATTAACTTCAGTTATAGAAGAGCTGAATCTTAATTGTTCTAAGTATTTGCATGATTCATGAGTGTAACTCATAAGATTTAGAATCATAATCAGTGAACACTAAGTAAGTTGGCATAATACATGTTTTGAAGTAATATAATGCAAAATTGAACGTTTAACAGCAAAACAAAGTTGTTTCTTTCATTTGTTGTTCAAGTTTTAGCATAAGTGTAAATGTTGCATGCTTTGAGCTTTTCCCAGCTGCAGACCAGTTCCAGAAAATGTTGAAGTTGTTTAATCTAGTGAGTTGTAATTTATTAACAGAACACACAGTGTAGACAATCATTAATAAGTAGTTAATGTGTTCATTGTTTAAAATTCTCAATGATATGATTACAAAACATTGCCAATGTACCAATACCAACATTAATTGAAGTTCTGTTTCATAATAATGATTAAGTATATAGTATTCAGAAATATGAGTCTTTCCTGAGGCATTGTGTATTTTATTTTTAGCGCTTGTCCTTTACATCTCATGTACTCTTCTTAGAAACAGCAAAAACAGAAAAACAGCGACAATTTACATCATTAGACATATAAGTATGTTAATACATACAAAGTAACATCATTTTGAATTTACTCATTATGAATTTATATGAATATTTTTTTATATTTCAATATTTGAAAATCATTTCATAGGCACATGTTACAGCAGTGGGTGGGGTACATGTTTGATGTTGACAATAAAGAAATACTAATATAAACAGTGAAAGTATTAATGTTAGATAATGCACAGTCACCTTTTTAATTGAAATTAATGCTTGATACCATGTAAAACTTACATTCAGTTCACTAATATAAATTATTGTATATTATTCTTGTTTTTTTTAATATAATTTCAGGTTGTTGTATGCCAGTTCACTCTGATTATTTGCCTTTGATACTGATGCCAGTGTACTCTACTAGGAACAGTGACTGTTGTTTGCAATTTGTAACATTAAAAGTTAGTTTTTAACCTTTCATTATGGTCGAATTGCATACAAACAAGTTTACCTAATTGAAACGTAATGGATGGGTTAATGTAAATGTAGATATGTAGCTTAGAAAGTACTTTATACTCAATTTAATGAAAAATCAACACAGAATGGCAAAAAATTATAAATTCAACACATAATATACAACAAATCACCATGTATTTGCATATTTGCCTGAAAGAAAATTGTTTTCTATATTTCAGGTACATTTTTTGTGTGTGACGTTTCATACTGGAACAGTTGTGAGGCACTATCTGGATGGATTTACTTCAAGTTTTCACTTCATTTTATTAGAAGTAAGTATTTGTAATGGTTTGACACCAAAAATACATAACAGATGCTTATAATCAAACAGGGACAAAGTGAGGTTACTTTTTCGTGAAAAAATGAAAATAGTGCAATTTCAAAGGTGTCTTTTTACAGAATGTGTAAGGATTATTCTATGAGATACTGAGTTCAGACTAGTAAAACTACACATTTTTTGAATTCTTGTGTTATAAGCTTTCAGAAAATGCAGTTTTGTTGACTTTTTTGTATTTTTAAAAATGCCTGGTTGTTGCTACCACATGCGATAATTTTAACATTTGTAAGTTTGTAAACAAACGCAGCTCATACTATTTCGTATACAAAGGAAAAGAAATGCGTGAAGAAACAGGTATTTTGCATAAATCGTATCTATTTTGTTGAATATAGAAAACTATTACCTCCTTTCCAAAACAATTTCTAATAATCCTCAAATAATCCCTATGATCATCCCAAAATGCCTAGGAAACTTTTTGACAGCTGCAGCCCAACGTTCTATCAACATGGAGTTCACTTCCGGTGACCTTAACTTTATATTGTGCAAAATGTACAATCCAGTTCTTAAATGCTGTTCTAGGTCTGACGAATGGAAAAATGCACTGGGTTGTTAAAGAAGTTTGGTTATTGAAAACGCTCTTTAAACCCACAGTTATAATGAAAGATTTTGTATTTTTAGAAAATTATTTTTTCTGCACTTACGTTTTTGTGGATAGAAGATTTTTTTCTGCTTATTGTAAATCTTTTCTACGTAAAGCATAGAACCTACACGGTGTACGTACTCACCAGTTGGAGAGCTAGCATATAATTTAGGTAGAAGTCAAAGGTCATATCCTTTGAACACTCAGTGGCTATATAAGTTTTAAAGAGGTGGAATAACCGTATTTCAGTTCCGAAACCAAGAAGTTTTGAGAGTTCAAGAGCAAAAGTTTTCACACCAGAAATTGTTACATGCTATAAAAAGAAACCAGGAAATTCCCATGACATATGACCTGATGAAGAAACCTCTATTTATCTATAATTTAGATAAAATGGGGCTCAAACCTAATCACCCACCCTTAAATGTTATATTTTGTTCATCAGTATAAGCAGTAACTTCAAAAGGTCGGACAGTCTCACTCTGACTGGATGTGCTTATGCGTTACGAAATAGTTTGCACCCATTCTTTATATTCAGTGCGAAAAGATGGAACCCTGATCTTATGATTGAAGCAATTTCTGGTGTCAAGGGAGTAATTACAGATTCTTAATGGTCAAATCCAAACTATTCAAACGGTTTTTGGAAGAGCATTCATTTGTTTTGCCTTTTGCACGTGCCTCATCTTCTGGCTCACAACCTGTTCATCTATTGTATGATGGCCATGCATCACATGTTTTCACTTCTTTAATTGACTGGGCAAAACACAGTCTTGTTCGTCCCCCACCCACCCTAGCCACTTGTGACTGCCATTATATTTTGGCATCTATGGGTCATTCAAACTATTCTACCATTCAGAATGTAGTCTTTAAATGAAGACAAATATGGGACAAGTAATAACCATGTACCAAATTCGTGACCTTGCTTGTAAAGCGTACCTGAAAACCATGATATCCAGTCGGCTTACCGAAAAACTGGAACCAATTCTTTTAGTTAGAAACTTACTACTGATTACAAGCTGTATCCTTCTGGGGATTTTCGAGATTATTCCCAATCAAACATGTTAACGCTTTAAGGGCAGACAGAGATGAGGTCAAACAATTTCTTCTAGAGATAGCAGAGAAAAGGGCAGGAAGATCTTTAGCTTTAACATTTCCACATCACCTTGGGAAAAGAGACTTTTTTTCTGGTGGACAAACAATAACAGAAGAAGCATGTGAAAAAGAGGCTGAAACTTAATGAAGAACAGGCAATTAAAAAAAATAAAAATCTGATTCTACTGAAGTCTGCAATATAATATATCAGTATAACTTCAAGCCCACAATCTTCAACTAGTGGAATCACTATAAAGAGCCAAATCTATTTCTAATGATGAATATGACTCGAATGATGATGATGAAGAACCTTGCTGGGTATGAAATGTTATTTCGTTTAAACGAAATAAAGTAAAGGTGATAAAAATAAGAGTGTATCATGTCACTTTAAGGGCTCCGTATTCATTCAATATTTTGTGACCTTTTTTGGTAAATATTGATCTTTTTGTAACATATCATTAATTGTCACTGACTTTAGCACGTATGAGTTGTGTCTTGTGTTATATAATATAGTTTACAGAAAAATCCAAATGACCAATAAAAATCTTTCTTTAAAAAGTTGAAATAGGAATGAATCTTGCTGGAAGAATTTTTCTCCGACATTACCGATGTGAGAATCAGGACTTGTTCTTTTAAATACAATGAGATTAACTAAACCTAGTACGTGTTTTCTACTTAAGGTGTACTGTAAGTCAAATTAGAAGATTTTAAGTCCAGCTGATTCTTACAGGTTTTATACATCTTCATCTTCGATTGTACAATCATATGAAGAAAGGGTCATGAGGTCCGTGACAGGTGAGGAGAAAGGTATATAAAATATTTTACTGTTTTTTTTTAATTAGTTTTAAAATCCCACATAGTTTTATTAATGTTTAATCTGTTTAATCAAATGATCAAGTAATTCCAACTTCATATTTTTCAAGGTACATATCAAACAAGTTAACAGCAAGTTTTAACAATAAACATAGTTGATTATAGATGACCAATCACTTCTGTTCCTTATAGTTTCGAAATAAGATATCAATTTAATTCAAAGCGTATACTCCGGTTTAATTTTAAGTGTATAAAATTAATACTCTATAATTCCATCTAAAAAGGAATTACATAGATCACTTAACCAATCTAAAACAATAGCCGCACTTTGATAAAATTGAATTATCTTCCTGAAGAAATTGTTCCATTAACATTGCTTAATGTTTTTTTCTCCTTTTTCACTATAGTAAACTGTTTTTATTAACGGTCTATAACATCTGAAGTGAAAAAAGAATGTAGAAAAAAGCAATTAACCCGTTAAACATGAAAGAGGTCTTCAAGAAAGATGTCTTTTTCATCTGAAGTTCATGGTGAATGAGTAGCAATCAATCTATTTAGCATGAAAGGTATTTTTGTCCGGGGCATTATTTGAACTTTTTGAAAATGGTTGTCTAAAGAGTTAAAATAAAGATAGATGTTAGGAAGTAGAATTGCAGATAAAAAAAAAACTCTTTCTGGTCTCATTATCTCCCCTCTCGAAAGTTTGTTTTGGGTTTGTTTTGTTTTGTTTTTGTTTTGTTTTGAGCATAACTTAAAAGATGTGAAGTGAAATGATGTGCAACTAGAAATATAGACGGAGAAGCTTCATGTCTCAAAAGCATATCTCTACCTTACCCAGTTTTAGAGTAATCCCCCTTTTCTTATTTTTTAATGAATTTTTGTCTGAAACATAACTTGAAGACTGTGAACTTAGTTATCTTGAAGCTTAAAATAAAGAGAGATGGTAAGAAATCAAAGTGCAGTGCACAAGAACCATAAAGCTACCATGTCCCATAATTGAATTATCTTCACTCTGAAATGTTTTAGATTGGGCTTTTGTGGGACTAGTATGACCACCATGACATTGTGTATGAGATATTTCTATCCAAGGTGGGGGAAATATTTGGCCGGAGCTAATGTATATTTTGTGTATATTATAATAGTGAGTTGTAAAATTCATGGGATCTGTATAGTATTAACAGTTGTAATGCCACACACATGTATATAATCTTAAATTACCTTATACAGAAGCCGTATTACGTTTACACAAAATTTGAATTGCTGTTTTCACATGTATCCCTTGAAATTTGCTTGAGAAAATTTGCAAAGCTTTTCTTACTATTATCCAGAACACAATCTTTATCGCTTCAGCACCATACACGTGTGCTTCTGGGACTCTGGATTCGATAGAAAATCAAGAGTTTTCGAAGTTGTCGTAAACGTTACAACCGTGTAAGTCATCGAGGCTGACAATTTGTCATTTGTCTGTTAGCTCAGTACTCAGGATAACTTAATAAGCTTGTAGCGCTCCTATGACCCTCGGGATAATTTGCATAAGTTTTATCATAAAATATTAGCGTATTTGTTTATAGTCAGCAATGGCTGAAATACAAATTAGCTTGATCTACTAGTACAATAGCAGATAATTACATCTTATACTGAGATCATTGTTTTCTGTTAGAATTGAAGGATGGTCTTGTTACACTGAAAAACAAACTTAGTTTTTCAACAGACATTTGAAACAGTTAATGACGTGTCCAAACGGCTATGTCATGAATTTCTGTAATTGCTAGTTGGAACTGAATACTGAATCTTTTTCCATTTAATATAAGAGTCTTTTAATTACTAATTATACAAATAGAACAACGTTCATATTGGTTTATGTATAATCCGGTAAAGTTTGTCACATGCGTATTAAAGCATTCGAAAGTGGTTAAAGTTTTTAACTCTCCTGGGCACGAAGTGCTAAAGTGTGCGCTGCTAGGAAGGGTGGGTGTCCGTTGTCCGTCGTCATACGTCGTCAACATTTTCCTTCGAACGACATCATCTCCTAAACCACTGGGCCAAACTTCAGAAGAATTTTCTTAAATTGGTCCTTTTTCCAAATTCCTTAAATTAAACGGTTTCATACAGAACTCTGGTTGCTATGGTAACTATAAGAAAATACATCAAAAATCTTTTTCCTCAGATAGAATATGTCCTTTTTCAAAATTATTTCATTAAAATAGTCCTTTGTTGACCCTTGGTCAATCTCCTTCAAGCCGTAGTGGTCCATTAAAAGCAAGGCCTACAGGCGACAGAACCTGTTTTCTTTATATGGCTGTATGGAAAACATTCTACTCAGAAGCCGCTTGCAAGATTTTAAAATGATATTATAGACATGTTTCTTATGTATTATTAAATCAATTCACTTAACACCATAGCTGTCCTTATAAATAACATAGTCGCCAGGGGGCGGGCTGTTTTCCCCTTAGTTCTTGTTAACCTAACTGCAAAGTAATTTTACAGAGATGTTTCTGAGCTGAGCTGGTTCTTTAATTAATCCTTCGAGAAATGTTGGTTTGTAAAAAAACATTTGCCTACAGGGGGCGGGGCAAGTTTTCAGTCTCAAAATGGTAACACAGTAATATAGTGGCATTTTATCAATTTCCTTCCAGCCATGTTGGTAACGAAAAAGACTTGGCAGACAATGGTTAGTGAAATTTTCACTGTACAACTATATTGAAAACTGAAAATCTTCTCCTTAGAAACCCGTGGCCAAATTTTCAAAGTAACTTCACAAAAAATGCTGAGTTGGTGGACCTTTATCGTATTTGTTCGAGTTATGTTAGTTGAAGGAGATTTTAAACGCATAGACTATTCTCAAATCAGATTTTAACCATGACGTACTGAACTATGTTCAATGTTTGGAAGTAATAACAAGGAAAAATAGAATAATATATTTAATGGTTCGATATATGGTCATCATGGCCAGCTTGTTCAGTAAAGCAGATTATTTTTACAAGCAGCTATTCCTATATTTGTAAAAACGTACATATTTTAAGATAAATTATTACATATTTGTTTGTACATGAGCTATCATTTAATGGACAAAATTATCCATAATTATGTTAGAAATATGGTAAAGAAAATAAAAAGCCGAGACTATATTTACAAGATTATTAAAGTCTATCGTTTGACCAGTTACATGTTGAATTATACAGTTAATTTCTTTAACAGCTTCCTAAGAAATTTCATTCTTTACGTAAATTATTACCTTAATAAAATTTAGTGTCAGACATCTTTAAAAATGTTTTTGGCATTTTACTAATCAGTATTAACATCCCAAGAATAGAACGAATTTTATTTCTTTTCTGCATAGGCTCATCGCAAATATAATAGACAAAATCCAGAATACTTAAAATACGACAGCCAGATGATTTACGTTATAAATGGACTATGTACAGATGATTTATATTTATATTTGTAGAATCATAATTGTTGCATGAGACAGTCATGGCAAATTTATAGACAGCTTAGCAATAAAGAAACAAAACATAAACGAGTAAGTAATGTTTATTGTAGCAGATGTGGCCATACACAGATTTACAATCTTTAAGGACAGAACAGCGATCGATATTCTAAGGTAAGACAAATTATCATTAACAATAGTACTTGTCTCCCTTGGAAAACAAGGTTGCGTACATAATGAATAGCCACTGTATGTTTTTCTTTTACTAAAAATGTGTAGAGGAGATTATTTCTATCTTGCCACAAACGAAAATACATGTAGCACTGTTTATTGATTCAAATTAATTGTATACACCAGCTAAACTCCTATTTACCATTCTTAAGAATCAGAATGAATGTATTGATGACTTGGCGTTTTCAGTTCAAATCCTGGTTGAAAAAATTAGAATTAATCTGCTCACTGCATATTTATCACGTGACTGATACCTTATTATGTTATGTTTGTTTTGATTTTGTACTATGTACAAGTCAGAAATAATTCTGCTCTGTTCTGTTCTTGATTACTTGGTAAAATGTTCAGTTATAATCAAGACTAACAAACTACGATTTTGATTCCGTTTGAGTGCACTAGAATTTTATTGTATCTAGATCAGATACCGCCCCGTTATCAGTGCGTATTGCCTTTTTGCAACTTTGCCATCGGCTTAACATATTCTCATAGATTTAATAGGATCAAAGCATTCCTATTTACTTTCTTAATCAGAAAGTACTGCCTGTATTCTTGATGTGAAGTAGAAAACGAATATCATTTTTCATTTTTATCTGATAAACATAATTTCAATTATTTAGAAGAAATTGAATAACTTGGAAAAAGCTGTAAATCATGCATTGATCAGTATAAGATTAAAAAAAATAACTTTGTAATAAGTTGAAACAGATATATAAAACATTTTATTGCAAGCAATTACAAACAAAAATGGGATAGTCTGGCTGCAGCACGCATAAATTGAACCAGTTTATATCAGAAATACTTCATGATCGTATCTCGTTCGCATTTTAGCTTAATCTTCAGAAACTATTCTTCGCAAGGAATTCAAAATACCAAAACGGCCATTGGCAATAAAATAATAATAAAAACCTGTTTGTATCATGAAAGGTGTATCCATTAGCAAATAATGAGAAAATGCAGATAAAGCGAATGCTGAAGAAACATCTTCATATACCATGTGTAGTCTTCTGCATGTGCATGCATAAAATCTTCTAGAAGTCTGACATTTGAACAAATGGGATAATTCTCTTAATGAACATTGTAATACACATTGTGTATGTAGCACATTAGGCTGTGGCAAAAGTATACTTTTACCAGTAATAAGCAATATTAAATATGCTAGATGTCAGAAAAAGAAGAAAACGAATCAAACCATTCATACGAAAGCGTTAAACTGCCGCTGAAGAGAAACATATCTGAATGTTAAATAAATCAGAAACATTATTACATGTTTGTCGCGAAAATGCGATTTTTTAATAAAATAAAATCTGCCCTCATTATCTTAATTGTACGTCTTGAAAAAATTTGCGTTTTTGCTTCTCTGTCTCTCTCGGTTAGAAAATCAAGAAGACATGGACATAAATGAAGAACACATAACAGTTACACGAAACACAAAGATATATACCTTACTTTTGCAGAACATATAAAATATATTTTTTGAATGATTACCTCTAAGCTATCCCTCAATATTAAAAACATATATCATAGTTAAGTCACTTTGTAGACCTCGATAGGGTCTCAGCATTCATCTCTAGTACGGCAACTGTTGGACTCGAATCTCAGCAATAGATATATTTATTTTTTTACCTTTATGGTAATAGAGGCTTAATTAAGCTTATGTTTGTTTATTTTTAAATATATGTAGGCAACCAGTCCATACACGTGCAAGTATGTCAGAACAAAATATATCGTCCATGGTGTATAGCAAAACGTCTATGTCAGATAACTTAACCTGCAGTTCCTATTCATGATGTTCATATTTACTCAATATCATTTTTACTTTCACAAAATATCTTTTCTGGTATCAAAATATTGTTTTCAAAAACATAATTGCACTTACAACATTTTTTTTTCTCAAGGTATTTCCATTTGTTTGCCCTTTTTTTATAAAGCTACGTGAAGAGGTTCCTAAATGAGATGAGATTATTTATATTTTTGACATATAGATCCCCTCAAAAATGCCTTTCAGATAAATATTTTTTTTTAAAACATACGTAGTACGACAATCCAGGTACTATGTTAATTTGTATTGTTACGACTTTTTAAAAAATCTTTTTGCCTTAAGTCATGATGAATACATTTACAGAGAATATTGTTGTACAAACTCGACCTGTACAACATAACACTTCTAATATCCATCTAGGGGGACCGTGCCAAGTGTTCGACAATCTCATCTCTGAAAAACTGACCTCTTTCTGTTAAGTCAGGACATGGCAGCATTTGTCATAATGATTTAAACGGAATTTCTGCATACACACTTCTAGTAATACCGAGTTAATAAAAGTATGCTTAATTGACTATGTACTCAATAAATCGTTTGAAATGTTTTACCGATAATAGATGAATTTCAAAGAAGAAGACTTTTATTTACTGATAAAATTTGGAAATGGTATCATATATATTGAAGAATTCATATAATCGGAAACAATATGTATATTCTACATTTTCTGGTGAGCTTGGTTTTGTACCTTATACATTAAATAGAAATATTCAGTGCTCAGGGTGAGCTTTTCTGATCAGTCTTTGTCCGTCGTCCGTCAGTCAGTCCGTCCGTCCGTCGTCAACTTTTCATTAAATGACATCTCCTGTGAAACCAAAGGGCCAAATTAAATGAAACTTGCCTGGGGTGTTCCTTGCATGAAGCTCTACCAAGATTGTTCAAATGGTTCTGGTCCATTACATTTCTGGTTCACTGGAGCTAAAATTAGATTTTAAAAGTTGGATATTTAAAAATCTTCTTCTCCGAAACCTCAAGGCCTGGAGCTTAGATATTTGGTGTGCAGCATTGTCCAGTGGCCTCTTTACCAAGTTTGTTCAAATCATGGCTCCTGGGTCAAAAATGGCCCAGCCCCGGGGTCACATGTTTTACATAGAGTTATATAGGAAAAACTTTAACGAAACCGCAAGGCCTAGAGTTTAGATATTTGGTTTGTAGCATTATCCAGTAGACCTTTACCAAGTTTGTTAAAATCTTGGCTCCTGGGTCAAAAATGGCCCCGCCCCAGGGATCACATGTTTTATATAGAGTTATGTAGGAAAAACTTTAAAAAATCTTCTTCTCAGAAACCGCAAGGCCTTGTGTTTAGATATTTGGTTTGTAGCATTGTCCAGTGGACCTCTACTAAGTTTGTTCAAATCATAGCCACTGGGTCAAAATAGGCCCTGCCTCGGGGTCACTTGTTTACATAGAGTTATATAGGAAAAAAGTTTAAAAAATCTTCACGTCAGAAACCAAAAGGCATGGAGCTAAGATATTTTGTATGTAGCATTGTCAAGAGGACCTCTACTAAGTTTATTCAAATCATGGTCCCTGGGTCAAAAATGGCCCCGCCCAAGGGGTCACATGTTTACATAGAGTTATATAGGAAAAAATTAAAAAAAGATCTTCTTTTCAGATACCTTAAGGCCTAGAATTAAGATATTTGGTGTATAGCATTGTCTACTGGACCTTTACCAAGTTTGTTTCAATCATAGTCCCTGGGTCAAAAAAGGCCCCGCCCCAGGGGTCACATGTTTAACATAGAGTTATATAAGAAAAGTTTTAAAAATCTTCTTGTTAGAAACCAAATTGCCTAGAGTTTAGACATTTGGTGTGCAGCATTGTCTAGTAGACCTCTACCAAGTTTATTCAAATCATGACCCTTGGGTCAAAACTGACCCCATCCGGGGGGTCATTTGATTTTACACAAGGATTTATATAGGGAAAACTTAAAAAATCTGCTGCTCTGAAACACCAAGGGCTTTACCTTCAATTGTTCGTAGTTATGTCTTCCCCAACCCTGCCCTTCTGATGGAGACATATTGTGTTTGTCTTGTCCATGGGTTTCTGTTTGTCTGTCTGTCTTTCACACTTCGTTTCCTTTCAATAACTTGAGTAACAGTTGAACCAAAGCCTTCAAACTTCACAGCGTTATTGCCCTTTTTAAGTACAAAAAATTTCTTTTGTCTTTTGGGTCAGTAGGTCAAAGGTCAAGGTTAGAGGGACCTCGAGATTGAAAACCATTTCCACTCAATAACAGGATTATCATTTCGCCCAGAGCGTCTAAACTTTATACGATGATTGCTTTTACTAAATAGAAGAACCGTGTTATTTTTGGGGCTATAAGGTCAAAGGTCAGGGTCACAGGAACCTGTATAGTGAAAACTGTTTCTGCAGAGTAACTGTAGTACCATTACACCCAGAGCCTTCAAACTATATAGGATAATTGTATTAGAAGAACCCATTGTTTCTAGGGTCCATAGGTCAAAGGTTAAGTTCACAAGGACCTGTAGAGTGAAAACTGTTTCTGCTCAGTACCTGGAGTACCATTTTACCCAGAGCCTTCAAACTTCATAGGATGATTGTCTTTACTCAGTAAAAATAATTTTTGGGGTCAGAAGGTCAAAAGTCAAAGTCACAGGGACCTGTACAGTGATAACTATTTCTTCTTAGTAACTTAAGTATCATTACACCCAGAACCTTCAAACTTTATAGGGTAATTATATTAGAAGAACCCAATTGTCAAAGGTCAAAGTCACTGGGATCTGTAGAGTAAAACTATTTCTGCTAAAAATTGAGTACCATTTCACCCAGAGTCTTCAAACTTATTGCAAAGCTTTTCAAACTTGCACCTATTAAAAACAATAACGATATTTGTAACATGAGCAATGAGATGAGCGATCTAGGGCCATCATGGCCCTCTTGTTTTTGTTAATGGGCGGTACTATAACTTTAACCAACGATTATTTTTTCACTATCACTAAAGATATTCCTCAGTTTAATAGTATTGACAACTCCAAACTGTTTATTCAAGCAATTTACCAAGGTGTTTTGAAAGAGTACATAATGCTGTAGTACAGTTACCACTTCAAAAGGAAGCTAAGTGCGATGTAAGGTGAAAATAATTCTTCACCAGGCTCTTGATGAAGGTATATTCTGCAGTGTTAAGCGTACTCTACGTATATCACATATTCATTTATGATACAACTCGGTCAGAAATAAAAATGGGTGCGCGACAAATGTTTGTGTAAATTTCGTGGTCTTAACTTAAGTCTGTTTTTCATGTCTTTTGTAACAATGTAGGCGCCCTTTGATGTTTGCATCAATGCTTTTCTTGTAATATTTTGGCTTTACATTTTAAAAATTCTTTACTGATATTGACAAAGAAAGGTATTTGTCATGCTCTTTGTGGTTTGTTTATTATCTTGATAACAATTTTATTGTTTAAGTGATCAGCTCTGAAAAACAACCGCGTTTGAGAGTAAAATATCAAAAGCAGTGTCTTTGTTAAACAAATCTTTCTATAATCACCATTCGTCATGTTTCATTTAAATTAATAGAAATATCATACACTTTCATGATTGAAGCCTATCCCGGATATAAACCTTCAATTATGTAATTTGTCGGCATTTCAGTTATTTGGCTTAATACGTTTTTCAAGTATCAGTTTCAAAAAACTTAATTCTAAAATACCGGTAGTAATAGCTGCAATCAAGTTCATCAGATAGTGCCGAATGAGTTACTCATACATGTATATAGAAATAAATGCCGGATTATTCGAATCATTTGTATTTTTCATATGTGGTGTATAGTTATAAAACTATTTTCCAAGTCTTATCAGCCAGTTAGAGGCTGTACACCAGATTTGACATAAATTATACATTTAGATGCCGTGAGATTATAACAACATAATATTTTACTTCAAAACTGATTATAAAAGTCAAATTAGAATAAAAAAATAGTTTCGCTCCAGCCAGATTTGAACTCTGGACCCTCATGTTAACAAAATATTTCCATCGCTTTTACTGTCACCACCATCGCCGCATGTAATATTACAGATATTTACTTTAAATCTTATACGATATAGTTATACCGTCGCGTTACGGTATAGCACTTTGAAAGGGAAAAAAATCCATTTATAATGTAATTATTTGACTTATTTTTTGTCAGTAAGTTATTTTTTAAGCATTAATCATAAATATTACAAGAAATTTATAATACAAGAAAACTTTCTTTTTTTGTCATCTGGAGCACAGCCCCTTTAAAATAATATTTAATACATTCGTAAATATCGAAAACATTAATTTCGGTGTTAAATTTCACAAAGCATTACAATAAACTGGTGCAAAACCTTGTCTTCACTTCTTTTTAGTTAAAATTTGTTTTAATTTGTCTTTTTTGATATCTATAATTATTGAAGAACATGGCGTGAAGACGCAGATGGATATCATAAAACAGCTTTTATCCCACGCCTGTTCAGCTTAAAAATGATTTATTATGCCTTTGTAAATGTGTTTGTCGTGATTACAGAATATTAATGAGATTTATGGAGAACAAATCAACGCGCATACTGATAGAAGACATTTTTGCTTACCATAAACTCACCGCTTAAGCGTAAATAGCTCTAACATTCAGCTCGGTGGACAACTGGAAGTGTTTCATACTCGCACTGGGAATGTGCATGCGACCTCTATCTTTTCACTTCGGAAAAAAAGATCATTTGTCATACTAGACTGAATGGGAATCTTATTAATAAATCTCTGGTAAAACCAATTGAATGGTGATGGGGAAGATTCTGGAAAAAGCCTTAAGGTCTCGAATCGTATTTGTTTGATACCTAATGAAGTTCGTACCGAAATTCATGAAACATCCACTGTAGAGGAATTCCACTTATGAAACTATTGTAAATGGTACAACTGACTTTGCCTCTATTATGGGTTGGGGCACTAAAATTTACCTTTGTCCGTGCGTCCGTCTGAAAAGTTTGTGGCGCGCGAAGCTCCTAAACTATTTGAAATAAAATCACAAAACATTCTATAAATGTTAGCGATGATGAGTTGTTGTGCGCCTGGGATTTGGTTTGCAGCTCATCGGGATATGGCATTTGAAATACTGGAAATGGGCATTTTTAAGTTTGTAGTGCGCATAACTCATGAGATGTTTGAAATGGAATAATTAAATCTTCCAGGAATGTTTGCCATGAAGACTTGTTGTGTATCTGAAATTTTCTTTGCATCTCCTCCCAGTATGACCACAATATGGCCCTTTAAAATAATAAAAGCGGGCATTTAAAAAATCTCAGCTTTAAGTTCACTGGTTATGCCCCAACTTACTCAGATTTTCTTTTGCCTGTTCATTTTTTCAACTCTGTTTTCGTTTTTTCTTATAAAGGCACAAGGTGGGAGCACCTTTGTCCTGTGGACATTTTTCTAGTTTTATGTGACGCTTCTTTTTGTAGCAATAATTTGTCAATATCCTTTGTATGTTACTTATTATTAAATTGTGCAGAGGCGTTTTTGATAATCATATTTGATTTGGGTATAGCAAAAAATGTCGACGAATATGTTAGCAGATGAAACAGCCATTTTTATGATTGTTGCTTTGTTCATTTAGAACAATTTACGTCTGATGAAGGGGTTTTCTAAAGGCAAAAGAATACAACCTCTATTATAATCAGACCCTCAGCATTTTAAACTTATTTTCACGTAAGTTTGATAAAAAAACTATTTTGTTGTTTAAATATATTAATGTTATGCCATAAGGAACATCTTCTATATAAGGAGCATTTAATTTGATACCGTTTAAACTGATTTCAACAGCACATAGACAGAGGTAAATGATTTATATAAGAGTCGAATGCTGTTATAAGACTACGTATCTCTGTTTCTGTAATTCTGTACAAAAATTGCTGCGTTTCTCCATTATTCACAAATCGTCCAAATTAACGAAAAGCTTTTATAAATCTTATGTAGATAGAAAATATCCTGAAAAAATACATATACAAGTATATTATATGTGTCTCTTGAATATAAGATATTTTCATTTGTTTACAGGTTTGTATCTCTGTAAAACCTGTGGCAACAATACATAGCATAATTCTAAAAAAGTACTAATAGCTGTCTACAACTGCAGAACAAGTTTGCGAGCTATAAGTACTAATGCAATACGTGGTTGTCATATTTGGCTAAAACATTCTTGCAAAAACATAGATATATGAAGACACTTATTCCACAACAAAAATGAAACATACAGTTTTTAATTGCGTCAACATTATCATTACCATGATTTTAGATGCTAAGAATACATTTTTTGCTACTGGTAATTCAGCAGTGTCACTTCCCCATTATTTCACCTCACTTTTTTAAATGTTTTCTTTGTAACGTAGAAATTAAATATTGTTTTAGGTTGTAAAGCACTTTACCTGATGCAGAACAATGAACAAATAAAGCAAACAACATACAATTTCATATCTCTGGTAAGAATGTCAAAGATATATATAAGTAATAACAGGAGGTACCGCTAACTGGTATAGTGGGCAGTGAATTTCAAATAAATTCAAAACACTTTTCTTGTAACTTTCACTCAATATTTACATTCTTACATATTAAAGGAAACGTTTATTCAACCGTTGCACAAGTTTTGTTTGGCTTCCTTTGATTTATTAGTTCATTTGTTCAACAAATGTGAAACCAACTAACGATTTCGGAAAAAAATACGTCATCTACATTTAACCGCTAGAAATTATCACAATACATGGTAATGGAGAGATGTAGCGATGTAATCCAATTCGGGTCTTAATGTCGAGATAATCATTTTGCTTGTATTTGGGAATTGAGAGGTGCGTGTCAGGCAAATGCATCACGCAAAGCAATTATTTGACCTTATTTATAAAATTATGTTACACTGAACAAAAATTCATTGCCATAGCTGTCTTTTTTAACTTACTGACTTTACATGAAAAAGTAAACCACATCAGAAATGTGACGTACTTGTTCCAGAAAAAAAAATCAACATTTTCACTGATTGCAGTTACGTATTTAAAACGAATCAATGAACATTTTATTGAATTCACCAGTTCTAGAAAAAGATTTGTTTTTTTTCAAACGCAGACGTATACAAACATATATTACGTACATGATTCTTTGCATACTTGCTGAGTATTTTGCTTTGCATGTCTCTAGAACTTTAAACGCGAAATCTTGTAATATATGTGTTTGGTTTCCCTTTTTATTTACACTAGCGGTCAAATAGAAGGCGGCATTAATCAAATAATATATGTTTGCATGTTTTTTTTAATTTTCTACCTTTAAATTTAATTTATGAGTTAACAGTACAAATATTATTATTACTCAGTACGTGATGCTATGCTTATTTAATGGGAGAGTTGTTTTCTTTTCTTTTCTAAATACAGAGTGTTCAGTCATATCGCCTATTCCTATATTTCAAATACGTTTAAATTATTTGTTTCCACGAAGAAACCTAACATTCATTTTTGTCATTGATATATCTCTTGACTGTTTGCTGTCATAAAACCATAAGCCGCTCCATTTTACACAGAAATAGTCAAAAGAAAGGAATCATAATATCTAAAATTGAAGCAGCTCATTCACAGTTGGTAATTGACTAAGAATTTGATTTAACTATCTGTGTAATTACGTCAATCAAAACCCAGCTACAGACGCTTTGTCACTCAATGCGACATTTCGTGATTGTAAAAATGGTTTCTCCATCATAGGCTATAACGTAACAAAGGATATAAAACCTATATTTAAGCTTTCTATTTTCGTTTGTCGTCACATGACTGATCACATTCACTCTTATATATCACATATATCCGTATTTGAATATTGGACAAAAAACAAAACAAAAAAAACCCCAAAAAACAGGCATTCGTTTCATGCATACATATATAATCAAAACAAAGTACGAAAGTTCACAACAAGAGCGATCAGTGATCCCACGATAGCCAGTTAAGCAGTTGTATTGAGGGGTGATTGGACAGTTTGTTGGCCAAAACGCCTTTTTTATCAAGGGCCACAACTCAGCCAAAAATTATTTAACCAAAAAACCTGTTAAATATGCGCAAGTACTTGATGTACTGATCAATCCTGTAACATTTCATTTGAATTGCTTTAGTAGTATAAGAGAAGTAGTCGGGACAAACGTTAATTCTAAAATAAAATTCATTAAAGGGTTATAACTCTGACAAAAAATCATTGAACTGGAAAATGCCGACAATATGCACAATAAGACTTGGCACTGATCATTTCTGTAAGGTCTGGATGAAATTGCACTAGTAGTTTTTGAGTAGTCCGGACAAGTTTTGTGACAGACGGACAGACAGACGACGGAGAAGTGATCCCTATATGTCGCAGCTACTTTGTAGCAGGGACACAAAAATCAGTACACCTTTCGTACTCGTTTTTATACTAAATTAAATGTAATGGTTTTGCAAATATATAATATCGTGTTTTTACGAAATGTTTTTAAAATGGACCAGTAATTTTTGAGGACTAGTCCGGACAAGTTCTGTGACGGACGGACGGACACACGACGGAGAAGTGATCCCTACATGTCGCAGCTACTTTGTAGCAGGCGACACAAAAATGAATCTTAGAGTCACTTTACTTTATTTCAAGCATGATTTAAATTATCTCTCCAAACATCAAAGTGTTGCTATAATATTGAAAATGAAAGTATATCAGCTGATTCGAGTTTATCTACAGGATCCGTTACAAAAACGTTAAAAATCCGCTAAAGACTTCAGTTTATTTTTACAATAAATCTGACACTTGATTGAGATGTTAAGATTGAGGTTGTTCAACAGTTTAATATCTTATCTAAATTTATTGTTAAGAGACCGGAAGTTATGTCACGAAAAAATTTGTAAACAAGCAACGCAATGCATTTGAGAGTAATCAGAGGTGCGGTGGAAAAAATGTTTTTATTTTGAATGAAGTTTTTGATTGCTATATTTAGAAAAAAAAGATTCAACTATCAGAGACAATTAAAGATACATTGCATCTGTCAGCTTAAAGTACAGAGTTGAAGAACTTTGAAGTGAAGTGACCATCAGATTTATTCTTGTGGACTTTCATACTTTATATTAGTTTTATAGTGGTTCGGAACATTTATTTATAAAACGAATGCCTGTGTTGAGATTGGTGAAGACGCCATGTTGCGGAACGTTTCACCTGGTACAGAAAACACCTGTTTCGGGGATACCGTATTCTGTATCTAACCGGAATTCCCCAAGTAGGCGTTTACGAAAAATGCGTTTTCCCGTACCTATGGTTTTTTTTGTCAGTAAACAAAGACTTCACCAACAGAAACGAGGGAGAATAGAAACTACTTTTTTTAAATTCTACCGTTCCATTGTGCACGAGCTGCTTTAAAGGTATAAATATACAATAAAATCACAAAGTTCAAGTCCTTCTTGTCGTTTTAATTTGTTTTATATTTATTAGGAAGAATTCCTCTCGATGACCCTTCCTGGGAACCAATACTTGTGCAATATGTGTGGACTGCCTGTTCAGTTACACTACGGGAACACATTTTCGTTTGTGTTGGGATTAATTACATCAACTGAAATATCTCGTGATTTAACTCATTCTTTGTTTTGAATTAGGGGTTAAGTATCAGTAAAAACAGTAAAAATAAACAGAACTTCTTAACCTACAACTCTTTGCTGTGTGAAAAAACTGTTTTAAATCAATATAAATCTTTTTTTAAATCGATGCTGAAGAAGATTAAACAAATGTAATCACTAACGCTCTGTTAGCTCTAGATTGCAGTCTGAAAAAATTGATCAGAAAATCGATTAAATTCTCTTTTATTTTGTCGATATCTTTCACCTACCTATTTTAAAGGCAGTGAATCGTTTTTGGTTCAAAGTATAACATTTAAGACAACCACAATGTAGACTACACCTCAAACGAATTTATGTGAGAAGAAAGTTGTTATAACATAACAATTTGATCATTACTTGAATATTTTTTCATATACATGTACAAAACAGGTTACAAAATGTAAATGATGTCTTTGATTAAGATGAACTCTACAAATATGTCTTTAACTAAGAGGACCGAAGCCATTGATTAGGGCAATACACAAAATAAATGTGGAAAACAAGGGCTTTTGCTTGTAGTTTTCCTTGTGGAAGCGGCGTATTTGTTTATCTGTTAGCCATTATTACACAGTATTATGGTATTGTAATTGTTAGTCTTGAATGACGTCAAATCGTCATCTCTAACTCCCTACGGAATCTGTTTTTTCCATGTTTTCAGCACAGTGCACGAGGTTGACTGAAACATTGCACGCTGCAAAAAAATAAAAGCACTGCTGATTATGTAAATTGCTTTCTGACTGAGAGAAAAACCATGTTTCATGCTTAGATATTCGTCATTTGCCAAACAATTTAAGGATGAAAACAGATTTAATGATCGACGATAAGGTTATTTCTCCTCTCAGCTGAGGATTATCTAATTGTTCTCTAAAAGGAATTCTTCATTTCCTTTCTTGTTCTTGTGAACATTGCCTTATCCATTTGCTACATATTTGTTAATGTAGCATACTGTTTATCAAGGATAACACGAATAATGAAAACAAAACATTGAAGTCGGGGTCTTAAACTAAAGAAGGGCTAAATCTTGCATAATTATGCTTCATAATATTTTTTTTAAATAAAAGCACAAGACCTTCGTATCTTGATTCAGCTTATCGATTAATTCGAAACTTCAAAGAACTTTTTCTGTCTGTTTTATTTCCTAGTTATAGAAAAGATACTCTCGTGTAGATTTGTTTTTCAAGATAGCTTCAAAAATTGTTTAAAAAGAGTTTATAGTTTTAAGGGTCTACTTAAACACTTAATTTAATATACTATAATTTTTAAAAAAAGATAAACATTTTACTTCCTAAACTGACTACAAAAATAACTAATAAGTCACAACTTTTTATCACTTTTAACCATTAATGCAACTTCATGCAAATCATGTCCCTGTTTTGGATGCGAGTCGTCAAACATTTTCATAACATTTCTTATACGGTCTGTAACTGATTCGAAAATACTGGAATGACTTTACACAATCAAATGAAATTATCATTGTTGGCAGCAAAACATATTACAAATGTATAAATTAAATAGAAATATCTTATACGGTCTGTAACTGATTCGAAAATACTGGAATGACTTTTCACAATCAAATGCAATTATCATTCTTTGCAACAAAACATATTACAAATATATAAATTAAATAGAAATGAATACAAATTTCAGCAGTGAATATTAATGAAAAAGTGACAGATAGTCATAATGTTCAAGGCATTAAAATTGCGACATTATTGTATACTCGAATTCGTGTAAAATTCTTTCTGCAGGGATCTTACGTTAAACATTTGATACTAAGTTGTTATTAAGAAAATAAGCCCCCGCACCTGGTGGGCATGATTTTTTCACAGATCTCGATAAATTTCAGAGTTTATGAACATGGTTACCCAAGGAAATTTTTTTTGTTATAAATTTTATAAGTTATTATAAGTTATAAGTCATCCAAGGAACATTTATCCTTACTTAAATACAAATCGGTCGATGGGTTGCTGAGGAGAAAAGATTTGAGGAGTTTCCTTTTAGATGGTAATGCATCTAGAGTTCCGCACAGAACTGAGAATTTTGTGTTTAATAGACAGATACACTGAAACAGTGTCATTGACATTTTATCATTGTGGGTATTGTGTCAATAAATTTCTTATTTGATCAGTGCTAGGATTTTATCCTGTTCATCGATTTTCAGTACTGACCATTAGATAATTAAGAGAAAGATGTACGTATATTGCCTTCAACTTTTAACATGTTTTAATTTATCATTTAAAATATTTAGACATATACATTTTATTAAAAGAACATTACCGTGGCCTCTCCTGAAACCATTTTAAAGGAGTTTCTATTAACCGATTACTTTCAGATAAACAACAACATTTATCATAAACTCTTGAAAGCCGTAAAAGAAAATATCATTTAGGTTTGTTCAAATTCGAAAACTTTTGATTTTGATACAACAAGGGAGAAATTAAATGATGACAGACAGACAACTCTAATATGTCATCTAAAAGGAACGTTGAAATTCTCTTTTTTTCTGGATATTTACGGCTTATTTCTTCTGAAAGGGACACAATCGTGACATTAAACAAAATCTTCAATCAATATAATATCAAGACATCTCTTACAAAAAGCTAATACATTTCATTTTTTCAAGTTATTTAATGCATGCGACAACCAATCCATTGTTGTGACAAATTAAATCAACTTGTTTATGAAAACAGCTTCTAAAGATCATCCAACGTGAAGATTTGGTCTGTTTTATATATCTACGATTCATGCTCTGAAAAGAGAACAATGCGACTCTCCTGTCTATTAATTTTGCATAATATAAATGTTTGGAGATGGTTTCAGGAGAAGGAAATTTAGTCTTTTTTGCTCTGCATGTATATCTAAGACAACCTTGCTTTGCGTTTATGTTATAATAATTAAGTTTATTGCAAATTGTTTTCTTTTCTACAAAATAGACAACCAATCCATTGTTCTGACAAATTAAATCAACTTGTTTATGAAAACAGCTTCCAAAGATCATCCAACGTGAAGATTTGGCCTGTTTAATATATCTACGATTCATGCTCTGAAAAGAAAACAATGCGACTCTCCTGTCTATTAATTTTGCATAATATAAATGTTTGCAGATGGTTTCAGGAGAAGGAAAATTAGTCTTTTGCTCTGCATGTAAATCTAGGACAACTTGCTTTGCGTTTATGTTATAATAATTAAGTTTATTGCAAATTGTTTTCTTTTCGACAAAATAAAGTAAAACACAATAGTCATATGTCTAGAACTCAGACTACTAGAAATATCTGTTTTTCGACTATGATATTCAAACCTTTTTTTTCTTTTGATACTTATCATGCAAGAATTACCTTATTACTTAACCTTTCTAGATTTCTTACCCATTTCTCTCACAGTGCTTTCAGAACTATTCTATTTATGTTTCCAATTTGACGACATTTTTGTTACATTTGTTTGTGTTAAAAAGCACTTTCTATGTATTTTACGCATTTGAATCTCAATAAATATGGCAATATGGAATATATTATAAATTTCTCTAAAACCCAGTACACCTTTCGTACTCGTTTTGATACTAAATTAAATGTAATGGTAAGGCAAATATATTATCGTGTTTTACGGAATGTTTTTCGTTTTTCACGAAGTATATTTCGTTTATCACAAAATATATTACGTAATTACCAAATAAAATTTAGTACAAATATCACCTTTTAGTAATTACAAAATATCATTACTTACAACTGGAATGACATTTCGTAATAATGAAATAAAATCTGTAGTGACGAATTTTTTTTCGAAATTACGATATAAACTAAATCTTTCAACCCAAAAATAAAATTCTAGGATGCCTATAGGCGATAAAAAGGTTACATTTTATGAAATTCCCAGGGAATATACTGTTTAAGACTCTACGCAATGTCCCATCGAAAAACAAACGTATCCAGTGATGTAATATTCAATTCTAATTTGGAAACTGTCTGAAAAGTTTTTCCAATGATTTGTTAGATTCACAAACCAAATCCAGTTCCAAAGCTCTAGAGACGGTTGGGAATATTCTTCGATGTCTGTTGTTGAATGACAATTATTTTGTTTATTTTTCTCTTTTTTTTCCAAATTAACTACGTTTTGTGAAAAAGGTGGAATAAAAGCATATCAGGAAAAACCAGAGTCAAATATCACAAGTTCCTAACACAGTCATTAGGTAGAGGAAAAGATAGCATAAATTCATTTATAGATCAAATAAAAAAGAACACCACAAACAAACACGAATTTGTGCTAAATGTTTCATTATTAAAGATGTATAGAAATCATTCAATATATTTTAATTGAAGAGCTATTATTAAGGTTGCAAATTTCTGCGAAGTACTTCATCTAAAACATATGTTCTTTGGGAAAGAGATACAATTTTTATTACAAAGATATTTGTTGACAGACCCGTAGACAGCTCACGATATTACAAATGTACTTAGTTACCTAATTGAACTAACATACTTAAAAGAAGACCTCCATTTCCAAAGTTTTCTTTCTGTTTTAATTACATTTTTATTTAGCAGTGCCTGCAACATTTTATGAAACTGGTGAGCAATGATAATGAAATATCACTGCGAAGCTGCACCTTTTGAATTTTATTATCTAGATAAAAGTATGCTACATCAGGGCATTTTGTGTGCGTTTCACGTTCCTTTACATTATGTTACCCAAGCTTAAAGTCACAGTGCAATTACTTCCCCCAAAAGGGAATTTTCTACAAGATCATTTTAATTTCGATCTAATAATCAAACTCCAGCGTTTCTTCTACATTTCAAATCAATCTGCACTATGAAAAGCTAGTAAGTCTAATGAAAATTCAAAATGGACAAGATACTGTTTAAAAACGAAAAAAGGCAGAGAAAAAACATAACAAAAAAACAAACAATAACAACAAAACACACACACATCCAACATACAATATAACTTGCAACATACAGTATAACTTTTTTGTCAATGATATTCAAACTTTTCTTTTTCTTTTGAAACTCATGTAAGGATTAATTGACCTTTCTAGATTTCTGACCCATTTCTTTAACAGTGTTTTCAGGACTTTTATATTTATGTTTCCAGTTTGGTGATATTATTTTATATTTACATAGCTTTTGCTATGTATTTTACGCATTTAAACCTCAATCAACAGGACGATATGGAATATACGTGATATTTCTCTAAAAACCAGTTACCCTTTCGTACACATCTTGAGACTTATCTAAAGGTAAGGCATATGCTAACATCTACGATCAAGAAGCTAACAATAACTTGCTAAAAATGACATAAATGATACGGGTAATTTTGTGATTTATCACAGACAATAAATCCGGGTAAAATAATCAACCCACATTATGGCATTAGTTTCGATTTTTCAGAACATCAGAGACGTATTAGTGTATATTGCTTGAAATTTAAAAGTGCTATAACATAGAAAGTGTTTCCATGTCTGCACGGTTTGAACAAGTTTAGAATGCGACGTGCGCTAATTCACGGACCTTAGCCAACAATTACAACTGCCCTACCCCCATGACAAATATTCTCCAGAGCTTCTTAGGTTACTTGAATGCTGACAAAAAAGTATTTCAGTACACTCAAGGTGTCAGTAAAACTACAAATTCATGATCTCATGGAATTCAAGTCGATATGGTCGGGACAAGATCGGATAGAAATTGAGCAGATGTCGATTTAGTAGAGAGCTGAGTTGTTGGTGGGTTAAAGTGATGGAGAAGTCGTGAATGGTCGTGTTAGGGTCGTGTACTACAAAGAAGCGGTCGAAAAGAAGTCGTTTACAAACCTCACCAAACAGCTGGTAAAGCTTAGCCGGAAAGGTTGTGCGATGGGAACAATGGGAATAAGTGCAGTGGGAACCTACATTTCGAGTATTTAAATTTTATTAAATGGGTTGAAGAATTAAAGCATAAGTAGGCGTAGTAGTAAACATATATATATATATATATATATATATATGTTTACTACTACGCCTATATAACAAACTTATCCGATGATATATGTTCAATTTTAGTTTTGGACCATCAGGAAATTTTTTCCAATGAGAATTTCAAATGATTTGTTAGGCTCACAAACCAAATCTAGTTCCAAAGATCTAGAGTCGGTTGTAGATCTTCTTTAATTTCTATTGTTGCACAATAATAACTTAGTTTATTTTTCTTTTTTTTTGCAAATTAACTATGGCTTTTTTGAAAACATTTTTGAGATAAACATTGCTCTATTTATTATGCCCCCACTTCAAAGAAGAGGGGGTATATTGCTTTGCATTTGTCTGTCTGTCGGTCGGTCCGTCGGTCCGTAGACCAAATGGTTTCCGACCAATAACTAAAGAATGCTTAGCCCTAGAAACTTGGTAAGTTGATTGTCCATCACCAGTAGATGAACCCTATTGATTTTGGGGTCAAGGGGTCAATGGTCAAGGTGACATTGACCTAGTAGGTAGAAACGGTTTCCGACCAATAACTAAAGAACGCTTAGGCCTAGGAACTTCAAACTTGGTAGGATGATTGTCCATCACCAGTAGATGACCTCTATTGATTTTGGGGTCAAGGGGTCAAAGGTCAAGGTCACATTGACCTTGTAGGTAGAAACGGTTTCCGACCAATAACTAGAGAACGCTTTGACCTAGGTTCACCAAACTTGGTATGCTGATTGGTCATCACCAGTAGATGACCCCTATTGATTTTGAAGTCATTAGGTCAAAGGTCAAGCTCACAGGGATCTTCATCCTAAAAACAGTTTCCGATCAATAACTAGAGAACGCTTTGACCTAGGTTCACTAAACTTGGTTTGCTGGTTGGTCATCACCAGTAGATGACCCCTATTGACTTTGAGGTCACTAGGTCAAAGGTCAAGATCACAGAGACTTTCATCCTTAAAACGGTTTCCAATCAATAACTAGAGAACACTTTGACATAGGTTCACCAAACTTGGTATGCTCGTTGGTCATCACCAGTAGATGACCCCTATTGATTTTGAAGTCATTAGGTCAAAGGTCAAGCTCACAGGGACCTTCATCCTAAAAACGGTTTCCGATCAATAACTAGAGAACGCTTTGACCTAGGTTCACCAGACTTGGTATACTGGTTGGTCATCACCAGTAGATGACCCCTATTGACTTTGAAGTCATTAGGTCAAAGGTCAAGCTCACAGGGACCTTCATCCTAAAAACGGTTTCCGATCAATAACTACAGAACGCTTTGACCTAGGTTCACCAGACTTGGTATACTGGTTGGTCATCACCAGTAGATGACCCCTATTGACTTTGAGGTCATTAGGTCAAAGGTCAAGATCACAGAGACCTTCATCTTAAAAACGGTTTCTGATAAATAACTAGAGAACACTTTGACCTAGGTTCACCAAACTTGGTATGCTCATTGTTCATCACCAGTAGATGACCCCCTATTGATTTTTAGGTCATTTGGTCAGAGGTAAAGCTCACAGAGACTTTGACTCTAAAAACGGTTTCCGGTCAATAACTAGAGAATGCTTTGACCTAGGTTCACCAAACTTGGTATGCTGGTTGGTCATGACCAGTTAATGACCCCTATTGATTTTGAGGTCATTAGGTTAAAGGTCAAGGCCACAGGGACCTTGATCCTAAAAACGGTTTCTGATCAATAACTAGAGAACGCTTTGGCCCAATCACAAGCAGTTAGGTGCTGCCGGGGGGCATTTATGTTTTACAAACATTTCTTGTTTATTTTTATTTCGGGTCCGTCATATAGGTACTGTGTATTTACTTTTACCATTATAATCGTAAATAAACATTTTGTTTTTGATAATTCAGTAGGGGTAGGATACCCATGCCGTTTAAACACAACTAACATTGAATCGCTTACGACACCTACATTATAAACATTCGTACTTAAGAATAAAATAAGATGGCTGAACTTAATAGATATTAATATCTGCAAACGAATACAAATATGGGCTAAAGTTCGTCATGTAAGATGAATACAAATCATTCAAAATATTTCAAATGTAGAGGCGTAACTGAGTTTGCTAATTCCTGCGAAATACTTCTTGTAAAACATATTCTTTTTGATAGAAACGCAACAGAAAAAAATAACATTGTTAAAAAAGATTTTGTTGACAGACGCGAACAGCTCACGATTTTACGAATGAACTTAGCTATTTTTTGTACTAACAAAATTAAAAGAACACTTCTCTATTTTCCGAGGTTTCTGGCTGTTTCAATTACGTTTTAATTTTGCAGTATAGCAACATTTTATGAAACTGTTTAGAAATAATGAAATATCACTGCGAGGCCGCACTTTTTGAATCTTGTTACTAGGTGAAAGTATGCTACATCAAGGCATTATGCGTGCGTTTTCACGTTCCATTACATCATGTTACATCCAAGGTAATTATCTTAAATTCACAATGCAATCACTCCCTTCCAAAGGGAATTTTCTACAAGATCATTTTAATTTCAGTGTCTTAATCAAACACCAGTGTTCTTTAGTAAAAAGGAACCTACATTTAAATATATGTACACTGTAGAGTGAAGAAAAATCAAAGTGCATTAGATAGTGTTTCAAAACAAAAAAGACAGAACCCCCCCCCCCCCCACCACACACACACACACACACACACACACGTATAACTTTGATTCATCAAAGTTCAAGGGACCTGCATGGTTTGAGACAGATGTTGTTGAATGTATTTTGCCAGAAGATACATGTTCTTTGAAGGTGTTTACAGTTTGACGAGATATCATTAAACAACCCTACGTTATTACTACCTCATTAGAAACGTGCTAAACAACGTGATCATTGATTGTTATAAAACAAATATATCTACAGTTAATTTGAAGCTCGTGTTTATGTCAGTAAACGTCTGTGAAAACAAGAAACGCATATATAATACATTTTAAGACGCTCCGGACAATATTCATACTCATAAATGTAGGGTCCAAAATGTTTTTTATTATTATTTATTAAATTACGTTCTTCTTTTACTCTGACACAATAAGAGTGCACAGCTATTCCTGAAAAAGGTGAAAAAAACTTCTTTCTCTAAAACAATTGATTTCTTTTACTTTGTCTTTTTTTCATTCGTATTTCTCGGACTATTAAAAGGAATATTTACATATGACACTAATTACATGCGAATGTACCTGCAAATGCTTCGTAGAGTTCTCAGTAAAATTCAACTGATATAAAATTAGTTTGGCGGATTAAGCATGATTCAGAAGTATGATACAAAACATTACTGACAACCGAGTGTTCAATTATTTCGACCGCGTTACAACTTACTTCAGGTAAAGAAATGTGTTAGTTTTTACATCTTCCCTCTAAGATCTGGGTCTTACATATCTGAAAACATTTAAAGTACAAATGTTACTGCGTAATTTCAAGCCCGCATTGGCAACATGCATGCACAAGAAAATGTGAGTTCATTGTTGAATTAATCCAAAAACCTTTTTTCAGCGTAACTGCATTAAAAACGATTTTGACCTACCTTTGTAATGAACGAAATTGTACAATTCAAAATCTTATGTTGAAGAAAAACGTTTGCTATTGGTTAACAGTGTTCCTGTTATGAAATTTCTAGGACTTAATTCCTTTTTTTTAGTTTCATTGCCTCTAAAAATAATGCACTTTTTGTCTAAAAATAACATTAATATAGCTGTTAATAAATATCAAATCGGTTATACCGTGAACAATTATACTAAAAAGATATAAACATATTCTAAATATGATTAGATATTTGATTTATTTACTGAAAATCATATTGACTCTTGTAGCATTAAACTCATCAGTTTTTGTTTATAGGCTAAATTGTGGCGCGTTCAATATTTGCCATGTCAGAACCCACTGATTGGGCACTAATTAAAGTTTTTACAGTATCTACGCCGATATCCTTTTAAAGTTTTTTTTTCTGGTCAACATCTGCGTTTATATTGAAAAATAGATTTTTAAAATATAACTCTTACAGCCTTGTCTAATGTACGTTTATTTGAGTGTTTTACTCGATGACGTTGCATGGATCGGTTTTCAAGAAGCATATCGGCCAAAATAAACAAGTCATTGTAACAGGCAACACTATAAATGAAACTCAATAGCTTTAACATTGCAGCAGGTTTGTGCACCACTAGCATGTGAAACCTTATTCATGTTTTTTAATGAATTAAAGAAAAGTTATAGAAAAAAACGAAACTAGATACCTTTTTTCAGGAGAAAACGTATGCCCTCCAACATTGGCCACAGAACTCCTGCAAAAAGAGTCAAGCGGAAAATCGTGACAATACGCACAACTACATTGGGTAATGAACATTGTTATAAGGTTTCATTAAATCCGATGATGACTATAGGAGTTGAGCTGCCAAAACTAAAGATAAAATCTATAGAGCCACATAACTCCTGCAAAAATCAGTCAAGCAGAAAATCGTGTCAATATGCACAACTATACCAGATAATGAATATTTCAGTAAGGTTTCATTCAGATCTGATGTTGAATACAGAAGGAATTGCGCAGACAAAAGATAGAAAACTACCTTTTACTCCTGCAAAAATCAGTCAAGTTGAAAATCGTGAAAAAACATTCAACTACACTATGTATTGAACATTTCTGTAGGGTTTCATTAAAATCCAATCATGCCAGTGGAGGAGTTGCGCTGACAAGATATTGTGATAAAATCTTAAAAGTCACATAACTCCTGCAAAATTCAGCCAAGCGAAAAATTCTAATTCTGCACACCTGCCACAGGTACTGAACATTTCTGTAAGGTTTCATAAAAATCAAATCAAGCATGTAGGAGAAGTTGCGCAGACAAACTATGTGACATCCATCCAGACGGCCAGCACCAAATCATATTGTCTCACTCCCACTACCTTGGGAAGGTGGGGACGGGGGGATGAAGACATTATTATTGTAGTAATCATCTGCCAGTCAATTTTAAATAACAAATATTTTATTTGTTTTTTTCCTCATGTCGAAAGTTTCAAAATCTTTGGTCAAAATGAGCATGAGTAACCAATAAACCACCGAATATAGTAATTTTATTCAACCAACGTGTGTATGTTACATGTTTGAGCTGATTCATAAATAAAAATTTTCTTTATGGGTTTATATAAGAGTTATCAAAGTATTATGTCTTACTCTACGACAGGGTCAAAAAAGAGGTTAATGACCAGTTGTATAATTGCTTGTTTTAATACGTGTTATTTAAAAGATGTTGATAAGGTACAAAAAAAAAACGAAAGTAAACTTCCTTTTCTCTGGTTAATTATTATCTCTCTGAATAGTTCTGGAAAATAATAAAGTTTTAAGTAATTATAAACTTAATGTAGGTTGTAATTTGTATCAAGGAACTTGGTAATAAATCTTCCAACAAGATTTCTACACGAAACATGAAAATACCAAATAAGTGTTTTTTACGACTTTATTTTTTCTGATTAATTTGTGGAATGAAAAGGAGATCTGCAACTCTCATAGTAAAACTTTTTTCCAGATTTTTATTTATATGTAAAATAATTTTAGACGATTAATATATCTTAGAAGCAAAAGCATTTAAGAAGGTTCATTTACATTCTATTTTAAAAAAATATTACCCAGCCTCAAAACATCATAATAAATCTCGCTTATACACGGGTTCTTTGATCATTGAACCTTTCTTAAGTATTTTTGAAAACATTCTGTTATTGCAGAGGCAATATAATATCAAGAATGAGACGTAGGAGACAAGAACACTCCCGAACAACAAAACATCTGTTTACTTATGTTTATATTTCAGACATTTGAAAAGTTATCAATACTAAAGTTGTGCGGGTGACAAGGAAAACATCGTATTTGGGAGTTTTTGTTACAAGACAGTTAGTAATTGCTGAAAAAATGTTTTGTTGACAGTGTCTGTTAGCAACACAGTAACAGAGAAAAACTGTCCAAAATCTAGGCTGATATGACATTCAGTTGTCACGCAATATATTCCCATAGCAGTGTCCTAATTCCTGATTACATAACGATAAATTTTAATCAATAAAATATTTATAAAGTGTACTACATGCTAAACAAGAAATATCTTTTGTTTAAAAAGCTTGTCAACGTAGGTTACATTTTAAGGATTACGTAATTATCATTTAAAAAGCTGACTGAAAAAGGTGTAATTGATAAGGCTTTACCTCGAACAGTAACTACAATTCCGTTTAATTGTAACCCTACAGAATTTATAGTATCCAGAAGAACTTCTAAAGACATTTTGCACCAGTTTGTACCGGCTATGCAACAAAATTGAAAAAAAGGTCTCAAATTCCTTGAGCCGACCCGGCTAACTCAATCGGTAAAACATCGGATTGTCAATCCTGGAGATCCCGGTTCGATCCCCATCAGGATCTTCGTTTCTTTGTGATAATTGATCTCATTTGATGCGTCTATAGGTCCTTTGTGCCTCACCTCTGAAGCAACTGAGGAAATTGTCAGTCACTTGGTTAGTAAACTGGTTGAGTACCCAGGAACACTTGTTAGGTGGACTGACCGCCGAGATATGACCATAGCTGTTAAACCTGGCGTAAACCAAACCAAAGAAATCCAGTTCCTTGATTAATCACAGCGACAGTCTGTCAATTAGATTGCATTCCATTCTCGGTAATGGCAAATCAACTGCGCTTAGGGTGCACTCGCTTCTATGACCGAATTTCCTAGAGTGGACGAACAAAGTCAGAATATTTTTCCGGTGGTAAACACAATCATTAAGTATGTAAAATTTCCTACCTCCGCATTCATTTGTAAGACAGAGGAGATTATTTGTACCAAACCGTCGATAATCCGAAGGCTTACCATTCCCTCGTTTAACCGTCAGCTATTCAGCCATTTAGACGGCCAGGTTACGCCGGCTTCTTGAAGGCTGACTGGTTAGATTTTAAAGGTTTTTCTTAGCAACGCATCCATATCAACGGAAGTTCAAACCAAAAAAATCGACTTCGTCGGAAAAAAGAATATTATAATGGACATCTTTATCTGAATCATTTCATGACAAATAGGTGTAAAACTACACCATGTCAAATTAAAAGAAAACATATTAGTACTTACTATTAGAAAAAAGATGTGGAACATTCCTTGCCTTACTTGTAAAACCTGAGATGTCTATGCCTTGACTGTTATTCAGTGAAGTTATTTCCTTATTTTTTTCTAATTGTGACTTTATCAAATTAGTTTTGTTTACAACATAGCATCAGCAATATTTCAAACCTCCTTTTCAATATATTCAGTACTTAACAAATAAGAGGGCCAGGATGGCCCTATATCGCTCACATGATTACCAGTGAGCACAAATTGAAACAGCAAGGCCTATATATGGCTGTATAAGACCTCCGGTGCAGTGCCAGTAGTGACACCTGGGGTATGATTTGAACAATCATGGTAGAAGACTTGTAGATGTTGCTCCATGCAAAATATCTTAGCTCTAGACCTTGTAGATTCAGACAAGAAGATTTTAAAAGTTTTTCCGATAAAATTCTTTGCAAAACATGTGACCCCTGGGGTGGGGCCAATTTTCACCTTTATATGTCTATATAAAAACTAAGTGACCCCCGGGCAGTGCTATTAATAGCCCCAGGGGTACAGTAAAAACCATCTTGATAAAGGACCTCTAGATGATGCTCCATGCAAAATATCTCAGCTCTAGGCCTTATAGTTTCAAACAAGCAGATTTTTCCAATATAGTTCTATGCAAAACATGTGATCCCGGGGGCGGGCCGATTTTAAGCCCAGGGACATAATCTGAACATACTTGGTAGAGGTGTACTAGAAAATGCCTTATACCAAAATTTCAGAGCTCTGAGACAAGTTGTTTCAGACAGGACTTTTTAAAAAGTTTTTCCCTTTGACTGCCATAGCAACTTAAGTTCTGCATGGAATTGAATTCTTTGAACAACTATGGTAGCTTCATGCAAGGAACACCCACGCACAGTTTCCTTCACTCTGGGCCAGCAGTTTTAGAGAAGATGTTGTTTAAAGCAAAAATTGACGACGCACGACTCCCGGCGCACACAATATCTCACCATGAGCAACGTGTTGTGCGCATGTGGGCTAACAAAATCAGCAAACGGCATACTTTTCGACTCAAGGTCATTATGACAAATGATGTATGCCCTCATTCATATAAACTGACATCATTTTTTCTTGTCTGACTTTCGGAATCACTTTTTCGATATATTGACAAGTCTCTCAGTAATAAATGTGCTCCGCACAAAAATGATTGCTCCACACATTATATTACTTTTTGACCTAGAGTGAAATCATATTTCACGCTTCAAAACCAATAATTTGCAATAGCAATATCAAGACAGAAAATTATTTTCAGATCGCCGATTACATGTTTATGTTGTACAGATTTTAGGGGAACATATTGATTGGAGAGAATGCTTAAGGGATTTTTTTAGAATAAATCCGTCCAAACGACAGCTCTTATTATTTTAAAACAGACAGATTGTAATAAGAATAAGAGAAGACTGCCACCAATGTACCTATTACCTATCACTTCCTGTATATATCGATCATTGTATGTTTAACTGTAAACATCCTAATAAGAGATTGAGAGAAATCTTTGAAAAAAAATGCAACTACATTTTAATGATGTAGGAAAAGCCAACACGACATTGCTTTTTGTTACTATACAGATAAAACGACAATGTAATGTAATTTATCTACTCCGCATTAACTAACCCAAAAATGTTTCCACAATATCGCAATTTCGCGTGCTGTTTCAATTAAAAGTTTTAAAGAAAATCCCTAAATCATGTTGTAAAACTGTTGAGCTATGATAATAAACTATCTCACCTCTCGAATCTTATTGCCTTACAAAAATGCTTCACATGAGGAAAATAAGTAAATCCCATTGCATCTAATGTTACATCAAATTAATTTTATTTTGCATCGTAGCAAAAGCTATATTAAGAACTTATTAACGTCAATCTGAAACATAAAATACAACTAGGGAGTGTAATTATTAATGCAAAAACAAGTCAAAAACTAAAACATTAAAACTAAATTACAACAGTGAGTAGAGTATGAAAACGAAATACTTATGGATGTTTATGTCGTAAGTGTGCTTTTGTATCTAAATCATATGTTTGTAACACGCTTAAAATTATTTTGACTTCAGTTGGTTTTTTTTTTGTAGAGAACATAATCTTGGCTCCGTTTAACTGTTCCCTGTTACTCTACGTTTAATTTTAAAGTCAATAATCATTTCTAAGATTAAGATTAAGAAGAACAGCAAAATGTATATCAACAAAAGTGTACTTCATAGTATACATATACTCATTCAAAGTATCCATAAGAAACCTCAACTTTAATATATTTCTGCTTTTACTTACATGTTTATTCTTTTCCTCTGCTAACCGTATGCTAACTAGTTAAAATTTTTATGATATGTTCTAGACGGCTACAATGGCAACTGAAGTCGTCCCGTTTAAATTTGCCATGTTAAACTTATTGAAACTTGAAACACTTGAGACCTTATTTGTGCACAGTTAGACAAAGGTGTGACACAAACACATAATGTAAAAATGCATTTTAAAAACAGCAATACATAGGTGTTGTTGTTTGTAAACATACTAACACATTCTTGTTTGAAAGAAACGTGAACTCACGGTTTCAAGATACACACGTTTGAAAGAAACGTGAACTCATATTACTTTCAGCTCAAGTATTTTGATATCTTAAGCATCTCTTCGGGAGCACGTGTTTGTTTTAGGAAAGCCAGTATATTTAGCTTGTAGTATACCATTGTCTTATCCAGACTTGCCTGTGATTTTTTGTCATATTTCTATTGAACTAACGCAATCTGGTTACCCAGCTCGTGCTGTTTAACAATAAGAACTTAAATGATTCTAAACTAAAGAAATTTACATTATATTCAAAATATGGTACTATCCGCACGTGGCTGTCAAGATTGAGAGAAATAGGAAACAAAATTTAAGGATCAATAATATATCAGTACTTTACCAAAAAAGACGACTTACCGGCGTATTGATCTTTATTTGCATCAAAATCATTTCTAACTTTGCTTTTTAAATCAATGAACATGTTAGAAATCTAGTGCAGTAAATTATTCAATGCTATTGCAAGAAATTAAGAAAGTTTTTTTTTTCATGAAGAAATGACTAGAATACGAAAGTAAGACGGCATAGAAAGATTGTTTCCTAGTAAACAGAGAAAGAATCTATCGTTATCGTATCAATACATTTATTTTTCTGTATCAGTAAAAACAATAGGATGCTGTTACTTAAACTTTCGTTTGTTTTAACAAATTAAGATCGAACTGGGATGTCGGTGTAATAAGTGGTATAGTGACAATTAAATATAGTATTGTTCTAAAACCATGTTGTGTATTGAAAAGTACATTTAGTTCTTACGTACTGCTTGCTGAGAAGGCTTTATTCAATTTACATAGTTTTGTTGCAGGAAAATTCTATTACTGAAATTAAATTTGCTTGGTATGATTTCCAATTGGAGAGTTCATCGTAGTGGACAGATAAGCATTTCGAGTTCAGAAAGTCATGAAACTTTAGCTCTTGAGACTTGATTAGCAGCTGGTTGTTGAACCAAGTGATTGCTGTTTACCTTTCTGAAAGATTTCATTATTCAAGATACACACTAACTTCACTAGGAAAGCTGCTAAATGCTAGTCAGGCTATTCTTATAAAAAGGTGTTACAGGAGAATCAGTGCAGTCTGTTCCATATTTTATAGTTTTTTTAATAAAGGCTTTTCTTAGACATTATATGACATTTATAATTTTATGTGGAGACTTGATTTAAAAATTATCTGTAGCCTCTCCTGCTTAATGTTAGTCTTTCGGACATTTTATTTACAAATGACATTATCAGTCTTAAAGCGACTGACTCATAGATGGGTCCGACGATTAAAAAAAAGAAAATGTTTAAATATCTTGACATTCTTGCTGTAATTGTGAAGAACATATTTAAACTTAGTTACTGACTCATTTTTTTGTTACAGAAAAACACGATAATATAAATTTTTGCACACTTTATGATACTACAGGTGATGGAACGGTTAGGGAAAAATAAAGTAAATAAGTTGGAACATGATACGAAAGTTTAGTTATTGCGATGAAAAATGTGATAAATCAAGTGACTGTGAGACATATGATTCCAACAATAACACTGTCAGTAGGCCAGATAACTAAATTAGTCACTGTTATTTGAAGATTGTTCCCTAAAAGACTTAAACATTCTCTTTATTCATAAGTACGCGTGCTCAAGTTTGAAAATGAAAAACAAATTTTGACGTGTATATATCCTCCATTACATTTTACACATTTTTATTTATGTTGTGTTTGTACTGTAGTCACATTTTGTCTTTCCATTTCTTCTAGTGCATACCATCACCTTTACGTTGAAGCAATTTCCTCGATTATTTAACCTGTTATTACCTCACATTTCTTTATTTGAACTTTACTGCGAGTACCATTAATAGGAGAATAGAATACTTGCAGAATGCAACGCCGATGTTCATGTTGACTTTGATCTTCAGCTGGTAAATATGAAACAAGTAAGTTTCTTTAAAAAGAGGGATAAGAGAGGTTTCATCAGCGTGCTCTGAAAAATAGTCTTTCTTATTCAGTACATCAGCTATTTTAAATCGACAATTTTTCGTTCTCAAGAAAGAAAACACGGCAATTATTCAAGTAATCATGTCATGCCTCCCGGTTGGTTTGCCCCATTTGTAGCAACTTTATTATACAGTCTGCAAAGGTTAAAAAGGTGAAAGGTCATTCAGATGAAAAGTTTGACATGTAAAAAATGTTTTTCGCTTTTTCAAGCAGAGCATGTGTACAAAGATGATTGGAGACTGGTTCTAAAGATATGTTATTTGGCAAAGGCTGAAGGCAAATGGATGCTGGATGCAGTTATCCCTAACACTGTGGAGAGATCTGATGACCTCTCCAATAAGTGTACTTTTGGATTGATTTATAATTGATGTATAATTCAACTTTATTATTATCATTTAATTCGTTTTTGTTTGAAGTTACCTGGATTTCTTAAAATACGTAACTTTTGTGGTATTTTTAAAATTCCTACCACATTTTGTTTAACAACTTTTTTTGCAAAATAGACGCATTTGAAATCAACACTTCAGATGCATAGCTTCAGAATGAATGCTTTTCTTCCTTGTGAGCCGTTAGTCAGAGTTTTACATGTCTTTTATATTTAAAGTATGTAGATACGACTTGTTTGGTTTTTTTCTTGTATACTACCACAGTAACACGACCCGCAGTTATTTGTGAACTCCGGGGAAAAACCCACTGCTTTTGCAAAGCTAAAAGACGGTTTCAAGATAATAGCAGAGTAGTTTTATTCTAAGATGGCTTAATGTAGTTACATGAGAAATGTCAATTTAAAATATGTTAGTTTTTTTTTTGTTAATAATATCAATATCTACTTGCAAGCATTATCACGATCACGTAACCTGCAGAATTGTAGTGTTAATTGAAATTTAAGGATAGTAACAATTGCGTGAAATTCGGCATTTGAGTCTGAATTCTCAAATACAAAGGGCATTACATTAGCACATGTGGATCTGAAAGACAGTATCTATTAGCACGGAAAAAGTTTTGCTGGAATTTGCTATACTTGTGTCCCATTTGCATTAACGTATATGACTGTTTACGAATACTGGATCACACATAGCTGTCTAAGCCCTGTGGGGATGAATTAATTTCACCCAGGCTGAATACATGTGTTAAGGATAAGAATAAATGCTTCTCTGTTTGTTTTTTTTGTGTGAAATAAATATTATAAACGAGAACTTTTCAGACATATATTTCTCATTCATTCAGAACTGAAGTAGGCCTACGCTGTTATTACTGGTGGTTTGTAGGGTAAACACTGATAGACCGACTTTTGTTTATTCTCATATGAGAAAATTTGCATTAGATGTCTCCTGAGTATTGAGAAAAGAAAACATTTAATCGACTTGTAAGTAGAAATAGGTTACTGGCTACAAGTTAAAAATAAAACACTAATAAACGCCAAAAGAAATTCAGCCTGATGTATTCCATTTCATTTCCCTTGACAAGCAGAAATAAGTAAGAAGGTTATGGTACTACGATTACCGTTAATACTCCTATGTTTATGCATACTTAAAAAGCACTCACAGTACTTAATAACTAATACATTTATTTGTTTAGGCTGTAAAAGCAATGATTCCTACGAATAGAATCAAAACGAATAATTGCTCTACTTTTACATTATCACAATTGAGTGCGGTCCTTCAAATATTTGTAATATTTCACAAAAAATGAGTTGTTTATTATATCAAAAAATACATTTTGCATAAAGTAATTACAGTAACAGTAACAGTTAATCGTACATTATTTTGCGCTTATTGCTAACCGAAAGCTACAAACCCTATCCTCACGTACGTTAATTTTTACAGTTAGAATAGTTTCACGTTTTCCTGTTGATATTTTTTATATTCTGAGACACGCTGTGTTTCCTGAATGAACATTGCGTTTTCCGTTACTTTCCGTCAGTTTTACTCGTCACAACTAAGATAAATGTTGGAAACATAATTATAAAAAAACTCTAACTGTATGATGTCTGCCTATAACTTTTCTCGAGTTTAGACAGAGAATTATTGATTGTTTCAAATAATTGTAGGCAATAGCTTCTATAGTCGAAACGCAATTCTACAACCTGTCCTGAAAACTGCACATTTGATTTTTTGAAAAGTATCTTTAAACTGATGATTTTTTGGGAGAGCGTAGCAACATACACTTATTATTTCAGAAACACTAACAACCGTTTAGAAAGGCAGACAATGCACATTTCTTCTGCTTACAAAATTATTATTTTAAATATGTTAGTTTTTTGTTAATAATATCAATATCTACTTGCAAGCATCATCACGATCACGTCTCTTGCATGATAGTAGTGTTAATTGATATTTAAGGATAGTAACGATTGCGTGAAATTCGGCATTTGAGTCTGAATTGTCAAATACAAAGGGCATTACATTAGCACATTTTAAGTGGATCTGAAAGATAGTATCTATCAGAACGGACAACGTTTTGCTAAATTTTGCTATACTTGTGTCCCTTTTGCATAAATGTATATGGCTGTTTACGTATACTGGATCACAAATAACTGTCAAAGCCTTATTAGATGTCTCCTGAGTATTGAGAAAAGAAAACATTTAATCGACTTGTAAGTAGAAATAGGTTACTGGCTACAATTTAAAAAAAAAAACTAATAAATGCTAAAAGATATTCAGCCTGATGTATTCCATTTCATTTCCCTGGACAAGCAGAAATAGGTTAGAATGCTATGGTACTACGATTACCGTTAATATTCCTATGTTTATGCATACTTAAAAAGCACTCACGGTATTTAATAACTAATACATTCATTTGTTAAGGCTGTAAAAGCAATGGTTCTTATGAATAGAATCAAAAGGAATAATTGCTCTATTTTTACATTATCACAATTGAGTGCGGTCCTTCAAATATTTGTAGTATTTCACAAAAAAAATGAGTTGTTTACTCTAGGAAGAAGAGCCGGTCGAACCGGGTGATGCTCCCCGAATAGGTTTTGGACACAGAATAGTGTGTCCATAAAAAGGTTACTTACATTTACACTGAAGATATCTGGCACATTGTGAATCCATGACAACTGCCAAATAATCTACTGCAAAAAGCCTCATGAAATCAAATGAGAGAGGTAGTATTAAAACATATGTTACAGAATGAAAATGTACATATGGAACATATTAAACAACAAGTATGATAATTAAGGACAATAAAAAGTATGAAATTAACAAAGGGCAGTGACTCCAAAATAATGAAGCAAAGGGAATGGTTCTTGTGCACTGCACTTCACCATTATGAAATTTATCCACCTGTGAAGTTTTAAGTCAGTAGTTTTCATACTGTTGGGGTTAAATTGTGGACAAAAAACAAGTATGAAAAATTATAAATGGCAGTAACTAAAACATTATGAAGCAGAGAGTTGTGGATTTTATGCACTGCACTTCTACTCAATAAGATCTGTCTACCTACAAAGTTTCTTGTTGATACCTCTAGTAGTTTCAGAGTTATGTCCCAGACTCAGTTCTAAGTGTAAAAATGAAAAAAAAGGCAATAACTCAAAAATAAGACAAGGCAGGGTTACGGTTCAGATGCACTGAATTTTTACTCAATAAGATCTATCTACTACAAGGTTTCTTGTTGATACTTCCTGTACTTTCAGAGTTATTTCCCGGACAAAGTTCCAAGTGTTAAAATGAACAAAGGGCAATAACTACAAAACTAGGCAAGGCAGGGTTACGGTTCTTCGACACTGCACTTCTACTCAATGAGATCTATCTACTGAAAAAAGTTTCTAGTTTATACCTCTTGTAGTTTCAGAGTTATGTCCCTGATAAAGTTCAAAGTGTAAAAATAAACAAAGGGCAAGAATTAAAAATTAGATAAGGCAGTGTTACGGTTTATATGCACTGCACTTTTACTTAATGAGATTTATTTATCTACAAAGTTTCTTGTTGATACCTCTTGTAGTTTCAGAGTTATGTCCCGGACAAAGTTCAAAGTGTAAAAATGAACAAAGGGCAAGAACGAAATAATTAGGGAAGTCAGAGTTATGGTTCTTCTGCACTCGATTCTACTTAATAAGATCTATCTACCTACAAAGCTTCTTGTTGATACCTCTTTTAGTTTCAGAGTTATGTCCCGGACAAAGTTCCAAGTGTAAAAATGAAAAAGGAGAATTACTCAAAAATTAGACAAGGCAGAGTTACGGTTCATATGCAATGCACTTCTACTCAATGAGATCTATCTTACTACAAGGATTTTTATTGATACCTCTTGTAGTTTTAGTGTTATGTTCCGGACAAAGTTCCAAGAGTAAAAAATGAACAAAGGGCAAGAACTAAAAAAATAGGCGATGCAGAGTTACGGTTCATATGCCCTGCACTTTTACTCAATAAGATCTTTCTACCTACAAACTTTTTGTTGATACTTCCTTTAGTTTCAGAGTTATGTCTCGGACAAAGTTCCAAATGTAAAAATGAAAAAGGGCAATAACTCAAAAATTAGACAAGGAAGGGTTACGGTTCATGTGCACTGCACTTCTACTCAATGAGATCTATCTATCTACAAGGTTTCTTGTGTAAAAATGAACAAAAGCAAAGAACTAAAAAATTAGGCAAGGCATAGTTATGGTTCTTCTGTACTGCACTTTTACTCAATGAGATCTTTCTACCTGCAAAGCTTCTTGTTGATAACTCTTGTACTTTCAGAGTTATGTCCCGGACAGATTTTTAAGTGTTAAAATGAAAAAAAAGGCAATAACTCAAAAATAAGACAAGGCAGAGTTACGGTTCATATGCACTGCACTTCTACTCAATGAGATTTATCTTACTACAAAGTTTCTTGTTGATATATCTTGTAGTTTCAGAGTAATGTCCCGGACAAAGTTCAAAGTGTAAAAATGAACAAAGGGCAAGAACTAAAAAAATAGGCAATGCAGAGTTATGGTCCTTCTGCACTGCACTTCTGCTCAATAAGATCTATATACCCACAAAGTTTCTTGTTGATACTTCCTGTACTTTCAGAGTTATGCCCCGGACAAGAAAATGCGGACGGACGGACATACGGCGGCGACTATATACTCTCCCTTCGGGGAGCATAAAAATGCATTATGCAAAAAGTAATTACAGTAACATTTAATTGTACATAATTTTGCACTTATTGCTTACCGAAAGCTACAACTCCTATCCTCATGTACGTTTATTTTTACAGTTAGAATAGTTTCACTTTTTCCTGTTGATATTTTTTCTATATTTTGAGACACCCTGTGTTTCCTTAATGAACATTACGTTTTACGTTACCTTCCGTCACTTTTACTTGTCACAACTAAGATAAATGTCGGAAACAGACTTTAAAAAAAATCTAACTGTATGATGTCTGCCTATAACTTTACTCGAGTTTAGACAGGGAATTATTGATTGTTTCAAATAATTGTAGGTAATAGCTTCTACAGTCGAAACGCAATTCTACAACCTGTCCTGGAAACTGCACATTTGATTTTTTGATAAGTATCTTTAAACTAATAATTTTTTGGAAGAGCGTAGCAACATACACTTATTATTTCAGAAACACTAACGACCGTTTAGAAATGCAGACAATGCACATTTCTTCTGCTTACAAAATAGTTTCTGAAGCTGTTTTCTTCCAGATATCCAGACGTGATTTATATTTTTCCAATGCCAAGATATACATTCATCTTTGGAAGTTATAAATCAGACATGCCTTGTTTCCAGGTGATTATAGCTCACATGATCGTTTTGGATGTTCGAAGTATAAATTGCGTGCAGAAATGCGTGTAATTGTAAAATAGCTATGTCTCCGGGGACTGTAAAATGATGGATTTGAATAAAGTTTCTCGGTCGGATATGTAGAAGCATTGAAAAATTAATATTGGTTTCATATTTTTCTTACTTATCTAAGACGTAATTGAATTGACGTCTTGAAAGAGACGGATTTAACTCCACCAGATAATAATGAAAACAATGGTTTCTGAAGGGACTGGTTCTAAACATTGTTATCGGTGCATAAGAAAACCGGACTGCTTTTGTGCTTTTCTTATTTGAAAATTGTAGTCATGTCGGAATTAATATTTATGAATTCCTGTTTGATTAAATACAGGAATTTATATAAACTAACGAAATAACTACAGTAACTGTTCAAGTATTTTAATCATTTTTCTTGTTCGCTTGTAATCTAAATTATAAATTAAAATTCTACAAGTACAAAAAAGAAATTTACTCATAATCTTTACAGATGATGTATAATTTGGGCATGCAACGCAAAAACAGTCTAGAGTAAAATTAAGTAACACAACGATCATTTTAATACACGACCTACCCAGAAAAGGTTACAGCATCAATTCTTTATACAGCAGTGTAGCTGCTAGATGATTATTTTTTATACGCCCGAAGGGACGTATTATGTTACGCCACTGGTCGTCCGTCCGTTAGCAATTTCGTGTCCTATCTTTTGAACCGATTAAATCCTAGCAAATTAAATCTACTTGGCAGAAAGGTTATACATAACAAGATGGTGTAGACAGCGCAGGTTCTAGGTTTCTCAGATCAAGGTCAAGGTCATACTTATTCATGATTTAGTTAGTCAAATTTCGTGTCTGCTATGTATCTCTGAAACCAATTTAATCAACTTGAAATTACTCGGCCGAAATCATAATCAATGTGCAGAGCACAGGTTCCAGCTTTCTCAGATCAAGGTCAAGGTTATACTGAGTTATATGATTTAATATCATAAATTTCGTGTCCGCTCTGTAGTTCTTGAACTGATTCAAGCAAATTAAAACTATTTGGCAGAAATGTTAATTATACTGAGACGATTTGCAGAGTGTAGGTAGGTTCCGACTTCTTTGGATCAAAGTCAAGGTCACACTTTGTCATTATGGTTAAATGTGTCAATGTTTTGTCCGCTCTGTATCTCTTGAACCGATTTCATCAAACTGAAACTACTTTGCAGAAAAATTAACCATAACCAGAAGATGTGCAGAGCGTACACTCCGATTTTCTTGGATCAAGGTCAAAGTCACACTTAGTTATTATGATTGAATGTTTAAAATTTTATGTCCGCTCTGTATCTCTTGAACTGATTGAAGGAGGTTGAAACAACTTGGCAGAAATGTTAACCATACTGAGCCGATGTGCAGAGCACAGGTTTCAGCTTGTTTGGATCAAGGCCAAGGTCACACATTCATATTTTATGTTTGATATTTCTTGTCTGCTCTATATCTCTTGAACCAAGTGAAAGGAATTGAATTTACTCTGCAGAAATGGTAACCAATATGAGATGATGTACGGGATGCAGTATCCAACTGGCTCGGGTCAAGGTCAAGGTCATACTTAGTCATTATGATTTAAAATGGGATATTTCGTGTTCGCTCTGTATCTCTAATCGGTTGAGGGATATTGAAAATAATTAGTAAAAATGTTTTCCATACTAAGACGATGTACAGAGCATAGGTTTCAGTTAGTTAGCCTTGAGGTCAGGGTTACATTTAGCTATATTTTTGTATAATTTGTGAAATTTGGTTACTGCTCTGTATCTCTTCTGTTTGGCAGAAAGGTTTATATCACTTAAATGACATAATATTTCTTTCCGTGATTGTCCATCTGTGTGTAGGATTGTCTGACCATTAGCATTTTCTGTTTCGCAGAAATATTTGAAAACTGCTTAAAGGTACCAGTAATGTAAATATATAGATGTTATACTGTTATAGATGATGACAGACATGGGGCATGGTGAAGGATATTTACGAGCCACTTGGCATACTTGGCATACTTATTTTGAACTGCTTGTTTAATTAACAGTTTTTATTTTGGAAACACACACTTAACATAAAATCTCCTGGATTGCCTGTTAGTCAGATAAAACATGACTAAAGAACAAATCAGTAAAACAATAAACATTTTCAACTTATTTGCAGGCACTGTGATTATATCATCCTTATAAAAAAGATCTTATAATGTTTCCTGTGGATAAGTATTAATCAGTTGTGAAAAGGTCTTCTGCTGGCAGTATCTTTCTGCGGGCGTATATTGCCCAGCCTCAGCGGAGCAGTTCTTGTTGTATTTACTTATTTATTTTGACCTCGTCAATTTTATTTTTCCAGAATCGATTTGTTTCGGTTAAAGATATAACAGAGATATTAACAGAAGACTTGAGAATGATATTTATCTTGTTTCCGATCTATTTTGTTTAGCCAAACGATGCATGCCATGCCATTTAAAAAAAACACGATATGGGAAAAATTGAATTATGTCAAATGATTTGTAAGTCACTTAAGCTCCATATTATCTTAATACGGAACTAGAAATGTGTTTTGGAATAATTTGTAAGATATATATTTAATGGATTTAAATAACTATGTTATCTATACAATAGAAATATACCTGTGCAGTGTTAAAATGTCACTAGAATAGAAAATATATCAAACTAAGAAATCAAACAAAAGGGACTTGATGGTCCTATATCGCTCACTTGAATACCACCACTTAAAACAGCGAAGTCGAGGAAAAAATCAAGGTAAGTTCAGCCAATGTTGAAGTTAAAATTACCATTAACATGCAAAATTGTACACCTGTTCAAAATTTTATTGACAGCTTAAAAAACAGTATATAGGTCAGTATATTAAGGTCAAGGCTAGCTAACATCAAAGCTGAAATCTGTAAGTAAATTATGTGTATAGTTAAACTGTAAAAACAAAAATGTAAGTCAATGTCAATTTCGTCTAAGGTCAAAACTGAAATTTGCATGCAAAATTGTAATTATCTTTAAATCAGTTCTAAGCTCTTTGACGCGGTTCTTGACAACAAATTTTTTTAAGCTTTGTGCTCCTAGGGCGGGTCAGATATTTAAATAGCGTTTGTAGAAGTCTATTAGACAATGTCTATTAGAAGTCTATTAGACGATAGCTCTATGACTTGTGGTTCTTTACAAGCAGGGTTTCTATGTTTTCCCTGTTTAAGTCTATGTAAAATATGTGATTCCTGGGGCAAGGTCAATTTTGAACAACATATGTAGAGGTTTACAAGACAATGTTACGTTTCAAATACTTAGGTTTGTGACATGCAGCTCTGGACAAGATTTTCTTAAGTTCTTCACTTTTGTTGCACTGCAACCAGAGTTCTGCATATTTTTGTATTTAATGCGCTTTTTAATGCAATAAACATGATATTTTCTCTTTTCACATTTCATCAAACTGTCCTGATAATCACAACGAAGGAAGAAGTAACTGTGAAGGTTTTCCAGTGGAAATCGAGAGAACAGATTTTAGGTAAATTTCATTTATTTTAGGGACAAAATATTTCTGCAACCTTTCTGTGGGTTCGCTATCTATATTTTTACTTAAAATCAAGGACAGCTAACCCCTTGTACAGGTGCTATTCCATTATACTTAATCCCTAGCCTGCTAAATATCGTAAATGAACTTGCCCATCCTTCAGTTTGGACTGATCCATAAAGTGTACTACAAGGATATGCAGGCTGATTTTGGTCTATATTGGTCGCAAAGGCAAACACAATTGCCGCCAGCAGGAGAAGGATTAATTATCAATGCGTTACAAACCTAGACACTTATCTGTCTTGAATTTGTTAAATCAAATGTTCCTATTGACTGGCAAATCAAGATTATACAAAATGGTATCACACGGATTCCAAATGAAAACTGAACAATTTTAGCTCACCTGAGAACAACGTGCTCGAAAAAGGCTTTGTGATCGCCTTGTGACCGTTGTGTATCGTTTACGTTTAACTGTAAACAACATTCGCGTAAGTAAAACTTGGCAGGGATGTACCTTGCATAAAGTTCTGCCAAAACTGGTCAATGAATTCTTTCACATTTCACATATGGGGAAGAAGAAGAAAAAACCTTTTGTACGAAATAACAAGGTCGAGAATTTTCAAATTGGCATGAGGCTTAGCTAAGCAGACCCTTCCCATGGCTTGTTTAAGCAAACTCTTTAAAAATCTTATTGTCAGACACAGTTAAACTTAGACTTCTTAAACAAGGGGTAGGACCTAAATCATGTAGCTCGGTGCTTTAAGCGAGAAAAACGTGTAGTCTATGACTTATGTCGTCAGTTTTCGCGTAAATATTTAGGAATTTGGATAAATTATCAACAGCTATGAGGATGTTCTTGGAATATTTGTATAATGTATACGACTAGTACCTAGCCATATATGTATGCTAACTGTAACTGCTATTTGACAGAAGAAGAAATGTGTTACAAAAACGTTATTGATGGGATGCCAACAAAGGTGTCCCATTTTTTGTGTGATTCTGCAATATTTTGCTTCGTTTTTTCAGCTTCACTAACAATTTTGCGCCATTAAAATGATATTTTAAGTAAACAGGAACAGAATTAAACATTTACAACCAGTTAGGAACATACATAATGCATCAATGTTCGATTTGTTTAACTTGAAGACTTAAATATGCCAAATAATACTGCTTTGTGGACTGCTACCAATATTGTTCAAATAATGCACCGGGGATTATTATTGCTTTGTGAACTGCTCCTAGTATTGTTCAAATAATGCCCGTGTGATTACATTTCCTTAACGGGAGTGAGTGTCAAATGTTAAATTTAAAAAAAAGTATAAAAGACATACGGAAAACTTTTAAAGACTTTTGAAATAAACCAAATACTATAAAAATAGTACTATCATCTTATGTATTTATACTCAGGCGAGCGATTTATGGTTCTCTTGTTTTAACATCTATCTCCTTTGGCAGCTCGTGATTGACTTCTTATTTCATGAAGCTGAAAAGTAGTATAGATTTTCTGTGCTGTGATCAAAGATTTGGAAAATGATTGTAAAACATGCACATCAAACGTAATTTGTTCTGTCATGTTTGACTAGTTTGTGGCAATTTAAAAAGTTGCATACAAATCAAAATAAATATGAAATTAAGCCTGATCTAGTAGAATGTGCCAATACATTTTTAATCTCATTTACTTTTTAAAATGTTTGCGTCAATATAAACAAGTTTTTTGCTCTCATTTAGTTTTTTTTTTTTGCTATAAAAATGTTAAGCAAGAGTATTATGTGAAAACATGTGAACATAAGAAGGAATAACCATTCTGCAGCGTCTACTCTTCGACCTGTACCCATTTTTCTTTTCTTTTCTTTTCAAATCCCTGTGTTTCACAAGAATAATACACGTTTTGACAGCAGGAATCCCTCCTTCAATATTACTGGGCAGCTTTGCTGTCAACATAAACAAAAGCTCCACAAGAGGGGAGGAAAAATATGGCCGATAGAAGCTATAGAGGCGGAATAATCTTTGTCCAAAAAAGTGCAAATTTAGAACACTTGGAGTGTTTTTATACATGTTGCCTCAAAGAGGTTAACATGTGACCAAACATAAATGGGTTTAGTTGCATATCCGGCCGATATCGGCATTATGTCGGAATAACGGGAAAATGTGCCGCTCTAGCGCCTATGTTGGACCGATAACGGCAATGTTATGTACATTTAGTTTTCTATTTGTTTATTTACATGGCGACTGAAATTTTTGTTCAAGGTATTGTTCATCGTAAATAGAACTATACTGGGCGTGAATAAACTAATGTCTGTATTCTCGGGGCGATATCGGGCCGATGTCGACTATTGAAGTCTATATTTCTGGCAAGATAACAATATCAAATTGACATTGGGCCGATGTTACTTTTCTGACATAAATTCAGTCGTTGTTTTATTTTTTCATCTTCACACAAAAAGTCAAGTTAGTTCTTCAACTTTTAAAGTCTCTGTTGTTTGTTTTTATAATGTATTATGCTATTTTTAAAAAAATCCGTTGGAAAGAGTTGTGATGGGACTATTATGTCAGCTGAATTTTTTTTGTAGTGAATACATAATTTTGAAGCGTGGTAACATTACAAAAATGTTTAAAAAACAAACTATTTGTTGAAGGAGTTATTCTTTATTTACCTGATGATAAAGTGAATGGACAGTTCTCGTTATGGATAAATAAGCACAGCAGACAAGGACGAGTAAGCATGCGCAGGTTTTAGTTGCACGCATACAATGTTTTAATTAATATTTTTCATTTGACCAAGGTGTTCACAATGTTTTAGATAAAAATTCTTTTGTTTCACTGGTTGTTTGTATCTCAATTTTCAGCCACTTTAGCTGGGCACATCTATTAGTCAGTTTTCGAGAATAATAGAGGTAGTAATAATAATAATAATAATAATAATAATAATAGTAGTAGTAATAAAATGATTGCGAGCTGTTTGATCGTCTACGTAGTTTAACGGACAGAAAAAAAACTACCTGATAATTATTTTTTTCTCTCTGGTTCTCTATAGTAAAACTATTGTTTGATTAACATCTTTGAATTGCGTTAAATGATCATTGGTCCTTGACGTTTCGAATGTGAAATCCATCTGCAACAAAAATAAAGCCGTCACATTGTTTATTATACTATACTTAATGAAAAAAGTTTGTATCTAAGTAGGTTCTTTATCGCAGAACACTAACGGAAAATATTTGTGACAGACATAAGTGTATTTGTCTTGTATTCACCAAATTATATCATTACGATATTTAACATGCAAAGTTGGTCAAATACTTTGGATAAAACATAATTTAGACAAATTTTATTGCGTTTTCAAAAAAAAAAAAAATTAAATTGAAAAAAGCATGGTTGGGTCAACCACTCTGATCAAAAATATTGACAAGTAAGTTCCTATTAATTTATTCAAATAAGGTTTTATCACTTTCACAGTAACTATTTAGATTGTATAATAAAAGTAAACAAAATCCATTAACAAAGTAAGCAGTTTCCTTATTAAGACGGTGAATGGTGACCATCCTTTGAAATATAGGCGTCTTTCTTAAGAGCGAACATAGTGAAAAAAAACGGAGGAGTGTCAACTTGACTTCTTTAATAAGGCTTCAGTAATGGACTGTACAGAATATAAAGACGTAGAAATAAAGCAATAACATTTTGTGTTTTTACCGTCTAGAAAGGCAAACGTCTCCAATTTAATTTGAAAAAAAAACACACGATTTCTTGAAAATTAATACAGTTTATCTCTGTTACGTAAAATAAGACCAAGGCCTTTTAAAAGTAGTAACTCTATAGTGCACTTCCCTTACACAAAAACGGAACTGAATAGTAAAGAAAATACGTTGTTGTTGTTGCATATATCATCATCTGCTGCAAGCCATTTGTTTTTGTATTTATTCATATTATTAGTCTTTACAATATTGGTGACTTCGGTGCAAAATTACAGTCTCGTTCATTTCGGTTCGAGGTTACAGTCTAGTTCACTTCAGTTCGAGGTTACAGGCTAGTTCATTTCGGTTCGAGGTCACAGTCTCGTGCACTTCGGTTCGAGGTTACAGTCTCGTTCACTTCAGTTCGAGGTTACAGTCTCGTTAAAGACTAGTTCATTTCAGTTCGAGGTTACAGTCAAGTTCACTTTGGTTCGAGGTTAAAGACGCGTTGCTTTTGGTTCAAGGTTACAGTCTCCTTCACTTCAGTTCGAGGTTACAGTCTCGTCAACTTTGTTTCGAGGTTACAGTCTCATCAACTTTGGTTCGAGGTTACAGTCTCCTTCACTTCGAGGTTACAGTCAAGTTCACTTTGGTTCGAGGTTAAAGACTCGTTGCTTTTGGTTCAAGGTTACAGTCTCCTTCACTTCAGTTCGAGGTTACAGTCTCGTCAACTTTGGTTCGAGGTTACAGTCTCGTCAACTTTGGTTCGAGGTTACAGTCTCCTTCACTTCAGTTCGAGGTTACAGTCTCGTGAACTTTGGTTCGAGGTTACAGTCTCCTTCACTTCAGTTCGAGGTAACAGGCTCCTTCACTTCAGTTCGAGGTTACAGTCTCGTCAACTTTGGTTCGAGGTAAAAGACTCGTTTACTTCAGTTCGAGGTTACAGTCTCTTTCACTTAAGTTCGAGGTTACAGTCTCTTTCACTTCAGTTCGAGGTTCGGTCTCTTTCACTTAAGTTCGATGTTACAGTCTCGTTCACTTCAGTTCGAGGTTACAGTCTCTTTCACTTAAGTTCGAGGTTACAGTCTCGTTCACTTCAGTTCGAGGTTACAGTCCCGTTCACTTCAGTTCGAGGTTACAGTCTCGTTCACTTTAGTTCGAGGTTACAGTCTCGTTCACTTCAGTTCGAGGTTACAGTCTCGTTCAAGAGCCAAGGCCTTTTAAAAGTAGTAACTGTATAGCGCACTTCCCCAACACAAAAACAGAACTGAATAGTAAAAAATACGTTGTTGTTGTTGCATATATCATAATCTGCTGTCAAACCATTTGTTTTTGTATTTATTCATATTATTAGTCTTAACAGTCTCGGTGACTTCGGTGCGAAATTACAGTCTCGTTCATAGTTCTAGTTCACTTCAGTTCGAGGTTACAGACTAATTCATTTCGGTTCGAGGTCACATTCTCGTTCACTTCGGTTCGAGGTTACAGTCTCGTTCACTTCGGTTCGAGGTTACAGTCTCGTTCACTTCGGTTCGAGGTTACAGTCTCGTTCACTTCAGTTCGAGGTTACAGTCTCGTTTACTTCGGTTCGAGGTTACAGTCTCGTTCACTTCGGTTCGAGGTTACAGTCTCGTTCACTTTGGTTCGAGGTTACAGTCTCGTTCACTTCAGTTTGAGGTTACAGTCTCGTTCACTTCAGTTCGAGGTTACAGTCTCGTTCACTTTGGTTCGAGGTTACAGTCTCGTCAACTTTGGTTCGAGGTTACAGTCTAGTTCATTTTGGTTCGAGGTTAAAGACTCGTTTACTTCGGTTTGAGGTTACAGTCTCGTTCACTTCGGTTTGAGGTTACAGTCTCGTTCACTTCAGTTCGAGGTTACAGTCTCGTCCACTTTGATTCGAGGTTACAGTCTCGTCAACTTCGGTTCGAGGTAAAAGACTCGTTTACTTCAGTTCGAGGTTACAGTCTCGTTCACTTCAGTTCGAGGTTACAGTCAAGTTCATTTTGGTTCGAGGTTAAAGACTCGTTTACTTCAGTTCGAGGTTACAGTCTAGTTCACTTCGTTTCGAGGTTACAGTCTCCTTCACTTCAGTTCGAGGTTACAGTCTCCTTCACTTCAGTTCGAGGTTACAGTCTAGTTCACTTCGTTTCGAGGTTACAGTCTCGTTCACTTCAGTTCGAGGTTACAGTCTCGTCCACTTTGATTCGAGGTTACAGTCTCGTCCACTTCGGTTCGAGGTAAAAGACTCGTTTACTTCAGTTCGAGGTTGCAGTCTCGTTCACTTCAGTTCGAGGTTACAGTCAAGTTCATTTTGGTTCGAGGTTAAAGACTCGTTTACTTAAGTTTGAGGTTACAGTCTAGTTCACTTCGTTTCGAGGTTACAGTCTCGTTCACTTCAGTTCGAGGTTACAGTCTCCTTCACTTCAGTTCGAGGTTACAGTCTAGTTCATTTCAGTTCGAGGTTACAGTCTCCTTCAGTTCGAGGTTACAGTCTCGTCCACTTTGGTTCGAGGTAAAAGACTCGTTTACTTCACTTTTTCCCGTGCAACTGTATAGTCGTATTAAAATGCAAATGAAATTTAGTTGGTGAGATTTCCCTTTATAATCAATACACTCGAGATTTTTACTAGTATAACACATCATAAAAAATATGAAACTTTTTTTTTAACAAAGTGGATATTTTTTTCAGGCTTGACCTGAAGCTAAAAAGAGTGTAGAATGATTCTTCTCTTCTACATGCAAATTACAGGTAAAATTATTCAAAACTTTATACGACCTATGACTTAAATGACAAACATCACATCTAATTTGTTTTAGTTTAAAAGCTTAAAAATAATAGTTGATATCAGTCATTAAAAAAGGCAGTTGACTTTAAATTACTAGTAAGAATTACAACACACACGTATTTAAACAAGAATTAAGCTCTGTAAAACTATTAGTTCTTAAAGATCACACACGCTAAAATCAGCTATGGTATACAGCATGTGTATTCGACTGTAAAAATGTATTGATAATTTAAAGAAAAAACATTCGTTAAAAATGTTTCCTTCAGGTAATCAAATTAGTGAGTTTTTTACTAATGGCTATCGACCGAAAAATGGTACAAGAACACCTTTCTATATTAAGACTATAAGTGCATTCAGTTGGCAGGTTCGTAACAACTATGTGTCTGAAAATTAACAAGTTATTTGTCTTTAAGGATGTTTTGTTTAAAGTTGCTACAATGCTAACGTTATTGTTTGATATCAAATGGAAGATCCACCAGAGTGAACGAAATATTTTCTGGAAGAAAAAAAGTGCTGCATATCTTAATAACTTGTTGTTTTATGTTCTTACAAGCAAATCTAATTACGATATACTTACTTCTTGTATGTTTAGATATAAACAGGGGTATCAAGGGAAAACGATGGCTCTAAATACGATAATGTAATCATCTTGCAACATCGATTATTTATTTGTAGGAAATGTGAGCAGACTAATGAATGTGTTGTCCTGAAGTATCTCGTCTAGAAAATGTAACAGTTAACCAACGTTCATCTTTTCTGAGTGTAAGACAATATTAATATTCTTTTTTTCCATTTGTCGTTTTAAAGACAAGTTTTGATAACAAACTTGAATTTCACATTAAAATCTTTATATTTTATTTGCATGGAATAGAACAGAACAGAAAAAATAGAATAGAACAGAACAGAATAGAATTCAAAACAATACAGTATGACTGCATTGATGATAAAAAAATTTATGAAAAAGTTGTTTAATACTTCGAGTGAAAACCTGATTTTTTACGTGCAGTTCTGGTGACACGTGTCATTTTTATAATAGCAGTGTGTCAGCTTGTTTGATTCAGTTTAGAATGAATCAGTGAAATTTACTTTTATTTGATTTTTTTGTCAGCTCTCAGAAAATAAAAAAGTCCTTATAATATTAATATGGCTGTAAACCTGACTTGTGATGAATTTTATGATTTTTGGCGCACGTCTGTTGGAATGAAGTTGTTTTTCCTTTTTTGTTGTTAAAATGAAGTTAGTTTCATTTTATTTGGGAGGCGGGAACGAACAAAAGATTCTCGAGAACATTAAATGTGACATTTTCTGCCAGACAACAGATACATGCATTTGTGTCCTGAATTCACTTTCCATAAAAATAGTTTATTTTTTTAACCTGACTTATGGTAAAAACGTCCAACCTTTACAATATCAGTGCCCTTGTAAACAAAGCATAATAATTCAAATGAACTGCCTAAAAACTGTCAATAATTGTATTTTGTTAAATATATTTTCTAAACATTAAACGAAGTATACTACCTCAAGACAAAAATAAAGGGTTGCATATATGTTTTTAACTAAGGGTTTTTATGATCAGACAAGTATTATATTTAAATCTCAGAAGACTTCCTGAGTCTAAAATGTAAAGAGAAATATATTTATATATTTTATTCTGACCATGTACCTACACCAATGTCGCATGTTATCAATTACAGTATGAAAACCTTATGAATGCTGACGAAAAAAATATAAAAGCATGGATAACTGCAAGATCTAACAAAATTACCAACATGGCACTTATTTACACCAATAACTTCATAGAAAAATAGAACAAAGTAAACTTTAAGATACAGTATTGAAGAAATTATTTACTGAAATCACCGATTCCAAATTTTCATTTATTTACCATGCTTAAGGGCTTTGCTACAAAAGAAAAAAAATATTCAAAACGAAATAAGTTGAATCTAATTCCAATAAAAATAATGAATGACCATTTGTTGTCTCAGTTTTCTTTGCCACAGTAAATACTAATCAGAAATTAAAATGTCCTTTTTAAGGGCGTAAAATCGTAGAATATTTAGCTTTATAAAATTGACTGGAAAGATTTGAAAGACAATTAAACGTCCTTTTAGAATTTTCTTTCATTGCCAATGGTAAAAAATGGATTTCTGGCAATCCTAAAATTAAACATTTTCTCTATCTTTTTCGATTTCGTTTCATTGCACAAACATGATTGACACCTTATTTCATGGGTCGAAATCATGGATGCAGTTTTTTGTGCGTGCCGTGAGCAACCACTCAGAAGTTTGTTTTTAAAAAAATGGACATTGAAGCATAATCTATCGTGTCACATCTGACTGATGGGCGCCAATCTAATAACTTGCCAAAACACCGAGATTTATTGTAAATCGAAGCCTGATTTAAAATGGTAAATAGTCTGTCAGAATATGATAGACCATTCTTTTTTATTTTCAGGATGATAGTCTTTCACTTGACCTAACTTTGATTTACATTAGGAACTGAATTTAACTTAAAAGTCTTCGTCCAAAAACCGATTGATAGTTTAAGCACAACATAATGCAAGTCTTAACAGTTATTTTAAACGAATACCTAAACATGAAAAACTTATTATGTTACAGTCTTGTGCATACCTTTCTTTAACCTCTGACAACTGCGTCAGGAAATCGATTCTTTGGCTCAGTGGTTCGACTGTTGGTCTTCCATGCGCTACGATCGGAAATTCGAATCCCGCTCCGGGTCGTGTATTCTAAGATGCATTGCATTTTTCTGTTACGGTCTTTCATGTTCGTAAGAATTATCACAAACTCTCTAAAGGTAAAATCTTTTCGCCCGCCCTGATAGAGGATTTTACCTTTGAGTTACATCAGTTTCTCTATCTTATTCCTCCAGAGGTTGCATCATACTTCGCCCATCGTTTATAGTTTGAGAAGTTTCATATTAGCCCCCGTATCATCGCTACGCTCTGTTTTGTTGATAATACTGGGAAGAAGGGGGAGGGGGAGGGGCTTGTATGATTATTGCCACACAATGATCTGTAATTACAGCATCCATGTTTCGGTAGCATTTTTGGCTTCCACCTAAAAGTAGTCAAATAACGCGTTACATTCGTGTACGAGCAAGTGACATTAAATGTACTTAAACAGTTGTCAAAGAACCAAACACTTTTTTTGAAGCTGGAGCATGTAAGACGGGTATTGCTTTAAATTTGACAAGACATGTATCATGACTTTGAAATTGTATTCAGTTAGTTTTATAGCATTGCTGGCACAGGGTATTTGATTTTATGCGCAGCGTGGGTTGGTTAAATTCAATTCGAATTTTTATTTTGTGTCAATGTCAAAATAATTCAAGTCACGCCCTTCTCTGGTGACGCAACCATTTGCTGGCATGTGTGAACCCCACCTGTTTACCCCACAGAGATGTAAACATTGTGTGCACAAAAAGCAGTTTAACTTAATTATCATTCTGAGTTACTCTGACATGTATCTATTTATTGTGATTCTGATACTACAAAAATCATTTAACATCAGAACAGATATACATCAACCAGATTTGTAATATTTTCTTCAAACCAACCCTCTTTAAGAGGCATGGAACCAAAATGCATTTATAAATTTAGCATTTAGTGTAGTGTGTTTTTATATTTCATTCGAATGACACAGATTAAAGATAAAATTTGCATCTCCAAGTTACAATTTCAAGCAATTATTGCAATGTTTAATGTTCAAAATAAATCAATAAAATAAATGACAGGACAATTAAACGTGCTACTTTCTATAATTATAAAACAAATTTCACCATAATCATAATTATGATGAATAACTGAATGTCAGGTAATGGCGTTAATAATAATACTTTATAGTTTTATATGGTGCCTAGTCACATGAACGTTTTAAAACAATTTGCATGTCATTCTGTTTCAGTTTCTGAGGAAGCCAATAATACTAAAGTTTCATGTAAATTAACAGAATTTACATACGTTTTACAGTTATGCTTCTAACAAGTTCCAAAATTTGAAAGGCTAAATATAATATCAACCCTAACTAGAAGATAGAAGTAAATCCACTAAAGCAAATTAGCTATTTTCACGCGAATAGTCATAAGATTAGAGGCAGATTTAAATGTGTAACACTCATTACGAATATCCCATGGTTAAGATCAAAGCAAAATGCAGTGTGTGTTTTGAGAGAGAGAGAGAGAGAGAGATGGGTGGGGAATACTCTGTCTCAACACGTTATTCGATTATCTGACCGTACTTTAACTAAACAGTTTTGTTCCTTTACATGTCAGCTGACTGAATATGTGAAGTTGAATATGAGAAGTGACGCCGTGTTCGTGCGCCTTTAATTAAACGAGTTAGGAAATGGAAAATCATTTTGGATTGATAATTGTTAAAATTACAAGATGTATTTTGAAAATACTTTCACGGAAACACTGTATAACACCTTAAATGACTTTTGTAAGTATTAAAATAAAAAATAAAATAAAAAAGCTTATCTGCAGGTGAACCTTTAATAGCTGCCATCGATATTTTAGATGCCGGGTGTTGCTTTATATATTATCTTTTAAAATCGTTATATTCTTTAGTCAACGGAATTGTTATGGACATTTGTTGTCTAACATACTGGTTTGGTTAATCGTCACCATGTGTTGCAATGTTTTAAAATATAATTCATTTCATAACATTTAGTTTTGCGACAGCCATAAAAGTTGACTTGTACAAATTTCATAATATTATACTTGTTTTGGTTCGTAAATGCTTTATCTGTTGAAAATGTGCAATTCGCCAGTTTGTTTTCAACAACTTTATAAATCAAATGTAAATTAATGACTAGAATAATTTTAATTACAAGTTTAAATTCAATTTAAAGTAATTTAATCATGTGGGTCTGAATTAGATTTTTTTTGATCTCGAGTCTCGGATTTGAAATAAGGAGTACTTTAATAACAGTTATTAGAAGCACTCATCAATGCTTAATTAAAATTAATCCATGAGCCCGCAATTAGTTTCCATGTCAACTTAAAATCTAACTCAGTAAACTGCAGGCCTAAATGGAAGGTTTACACAATCATGAATCAGAATGTAGATCACCACCATTTTGTCTCACGTAAGGATTAAACTCTGGCACAACAATAGGCTTACTAACTTGATAAGTTGACTTTGTAATTGTTTAATGCTTATAAAACCCCTGATATTTCTTAGAAACAATTATACTGAGTTTATGAAATGGGCAGTCGAATTGTGAGTGTGTATATTTGTGTGTGTGTGTTGTTGTTTTTTTTTACATTAGGGGTCTGATATATTGTGAATTGTCAGATAAATCCTTCATTCTATGAAAATTGCCCAAGTTTCAAACCTACATAAATGGTTTTGTTTTCTTACGAAAGTAGTTATGTCTTGAAAAATGTGTAGGGAATATCTGATGACGCATAGCACACTTCGGTAAACTGTCGTTTTTTGACGTATATTTCGGATGATGTCATTCGTTTATGTGTAGCTCCGAAGTTTAACGGACCGTCATCGGACACACTCGCCGACGACGCGTGTACTTAAATATAGAATTTTAGTATCCATCCAAAATACCAATTAAAAGCTGATTTTATATCGCGTTTTTAAGCAACAGGAAGTCCGGATCGTATGTCAGGCTTTTGAGTATCATGTGTATCATTCTTCGTTCTCGCAAAACTGAGAGACCTATGTTTAATTTAAGAATATTAATTTTTTTTATAAATAATAAGACTTTACATTTAACGCCCTTTTAATTAGAAAACAAAATCATCGAGAAACGAATATTTGAAAAAAAGTAATAATTATTAAAAGTATACCATCGATGAAATGTCGCCAGACAGTGTTACCACTTCACAACTGAAGAGAGCTGAAGAGGTTTCCAATGTTTGAATACCTGTTTACTTGCTTGTACACACTGCAACGTCATGACGAGACTGAGTACAATTTACGTTTTAACTACACATCAACTGTTCTTTGTTTCAACGATAAATTTGAAACAGCTTAACACATAGAAAACAGTTTCGGGTTTGGGGAATAATCAACGAAAATATTTATTAGATTTGCGTGCGCAGACTAGAGAAATCCTTCATTGAAAAAGAGTTTATTGAAAAGAAATCGATATTTAGCTTCTTCAGGCGATCATAGCAACAATAGGCAAGAATGTGCTGTAGCTTGTCCATACGTCACTTGCAAGCGTTTACTGGTCAGGTCCGAATATTAAGTGCAACACCTTCTTTCAATAAATTTACAAAATAACGCTCTATTCGATTTGTGCAAAAGTGATGATATACAAATCATACTGTCTTGACGGTAGCTGCTGTGTCAGTATTTACATGAAAAGTTTTTGATTTTTATTCCGTGACAAACAAGTTTATTTCAAAATCAAAATGGCAGTTCAGATTCTTGAATATCCTTTTCTAATGTTTAATTATCTTCTTAAACCACACTGCACAAGTGTTTATGTGTTATGTTGATAATGATTAAATATTAAATACGTGCTCGAAAAGAAATACAATAGAGCTAGAAACTGTAAAGAACGTTTGAACTGTACTTGACCTTAACTATTTTAAAGGGGTGTTCTTTTTTTTGTATATTGTAACTCGGTATAAAGTCTGAAGACTCAATAATTTATACTTGATCAAGTCGAAATTCATTTGAATAATAATATCAAAAAAGAAAACAACAACAACAAATGACACACCCAGCCATACACCCACAGACACACACACCCACCCACAGACACAGACACACACACACACACACCATATTTTGCAGATAATATATAATTGCATTCTTTTTCAATTGAAGAGCCCTAAAATCCTTAAATCCCATTTAAAATATAATCCTTCTGGCTTGACGATAATATTTTGTGCTGCAATGACAATGTACATGTAAATGCAAAACAAATCCTATGAAAACAATTCTCTGCATATATAGGAGGTATGAAATAAACGAAATAAAATTATTTACCTGATTGTGCACATAACAATACAGAGCATAAAATTGGCCCAAATCTCTTCAAAATATGCCGCATTTCAGTTACAGTAGCAAACGCAATATGTGTAACTTCATTATGTTCTTTACTTTAATTAGATTCTCAATTACTTTATACCCTTGGAAATTTCTAATTTTTACAGCTGAAATATACTGTATACAAGTAAAAAAATATAACATTGTATTTCAATACGAAACATGAATTCATTTCATGCTGAAAGATACTGCAAGATACGTAACTTGCGTTACACTGCGTCTAAAAGAAATAGAGTCGCACAGAGCATTATTCATTGTTAAACAGTGTTACATCTTTAAAAAGATATCAGCGTTTATGCAGTGTAGCAATACCACGTGACCGTGACGTCACTATAGACATCAAAACCAAGACAAAACTGTTAACATTGGCTCCGTTTGAAAATAAAAAATATACCTCGCATGCAGTCAAGGTTTCACGCTGTCCTTGAAAAAAACAACAACAAATAAATAAATAAATAAAACAAAACGGCTAAGCTGTTGATGTAGATCCTATATTCCGTGGAAAACTTATATTTCACTTTAGACTGACACATGTCTCATAGAAATTGATGAAGAAATGAAATAGTTACGGGCACTTTTTTATTTTCAAGCTGAGCCAATGTTGACAGTTTTGTCGTGGTTTTGATGCCTATAGTGAAGTCACGGTCACTGTTACGGGGATTAAGGTAACGGAGAATGGGTTTGTATTGTAAAGATAATAATTAACAGCTACAAAGTGTTTTGGTAGAATAACAATGTAATTATCAGTCAGGATACTATAAATTAAAAATTCGCGAATATGTAGCATATTTGTCAGCTAATTGTCATCTGAACAAACAGTGGTGCGTAACTGTTCTTCACTATTAATAGAAGAAGTCATGCAAAATTGTCTTTCATCATCATCCCTAAATAAGTCCAAATACAAACGATTTTAAACTTTTCCATTTAGGCCACGTGCTGTTCGACGACCGCGCACTGTGCTGGGACTGTGCATATTTTAAACATTTTTCTTTCCTCTTCATTTTTTTTGCATTATCTTCAAATATTGTTTTTTCAATTTAAATCACTCTAAGACCTCGTGACAGGCTACGTGACCGTAGCTGATTTAAATATAGTTGATGTAACATCCAGTTACTGTTTTTGTAGTATTCTGAAAATGTGCAGACATGAGGTCGAATTTGTTTGCATTGAAGGAATTCTCTTTAGAAGTGCAGTTGTAACGCATGGCATGTATTTTAGAATATTTTATCCCAGCATGCTCATCCTTCGCGTATGTTTCTCAGCTTGAGTATTTTTATACCAAGGGACTACTAGTTCCATTGCTGCTATAAGATAACCGTCGTGCGACATTGATTTTTCAGTTATAGCAAATTTGAGCAGAAAACTCATTTATTTCTTTTTCACGCACTCCTAAACTTTATTTTGAAACTTGATCGCAGTCCACCTCCATTCATTAAGGATAAAAACAGAATTGTTTAAAAGCACACGCGTGAAACAAATTCTGTTTAAGTGTTGAGCAAAACATGATTCTGAAAGTTAATTGTTAATGTGCAATATTTGTCTGATGTTATTCGTATTTAATCAGATAAAACTGACAGTAAAAAGAACAATCAAAAGTGTTGTTCAAATGAATGAAATGATTGCTATGACACAAATCGTAAAAACAAAGATTCATGACTTCAAGGAAAGACTACCAATGAATCAAACATAAGGACAGACATTTGTGCTTTTTTTTCGTTTGCCTGAATCATGTCGGAATTCTCAAAGAAGAATTTCGTTTTGTTTTCATGTTCGGCACTTTTGATTTAAAAAGGTTTATCATTCATTTTTAGAGCTATGTTTCGAGAATTTCTGTATGTGTGAATTGTTATAATCTGTGTTTACAGTGCAGCTAGTCACTGAGAGTTTACTTTAAAACAAGAACAACACAAAGCAGTTTAGAATTCAACAATATGATGGTTTGAAATAAATTTATTTTAAATAGCGTTTCCTTCAATAACAATTTTCCAAACGAATTAACAAATGGGCACGCCGGTCTTGGCATGATGACAGTCTAAGACGAAGTACATGTACTCCTTCTATACCAGAAACTGTGATAATTTCAAGGTCATGACAAAGGTTTCAAAGCAAACATTTCTTGCTGCACTTATTCAAAACAAACACCATTGCGTTTTTACTAGCTGTATTTGTCAGCAAATATGATTTTTTTAGAGTGGGGGCGGGGAGTCGGCTAAAAATTGTTTCCCAAACTAATTTGCAAATAGTTATACTTAAAAAAAAAAAAAATAAACAAAAACAAAAAGAAATAAAACGAACCAAAAACAGCAAAGCAGAATATGTAATCTTATTCATTTAAAGCATTTCTTAAAGTAGCTGTCTTATTGATTGATCCATTTTAAACTTGAATTTAAAAGAAATCAACAGGAAATCTTTGGAAAGGTGTATCAGTTTAAAAAACTTACTTGATTGACACTTAATTTTATAAAGCTGAAAATGGATGCGTTTTTGTTTGCTTTGATCACCTACTCAGAAATTGTTTTGTGAAAAAATGCACATAATGCGTAATCAGTTTTGTCATGTCTGGCTGTTGGGACGCAATCAAACAAGTTGCTCGTAATCTAGATTTATTTAAAATTGAAGCCTCGTAACAGATAATGAGATAAACAGATAACTTCTTTGAAAATGAGTAACCACCACGTGTATTTCTCATTTCTATTTTAGAATGTCTGACTTTTGTTTAAATAAGTTAGACACACGTAAGATTCGCATGCGTGTTTGGCCGTTTGTAAAATAACCAATCCATTACCTATCATCTTGATATTGTAAGTCCTTATGGAATCACTACTTAATACCTTTCCTTCTCTTGCACGACGAAATATTTATTGTTTTATCTGTATGATATTAAAGCAAATGTGTACCCTTTTCTGTCTTGTTTTGTTTTATAAACTATTTGAAACCATATTTATATTTCAATTTTCAACCATGATTTACCGCTGGTCTGTTTAGGTCTCCCAAAATATCACACGGTATTGAAAGGCATTTTATACAATACTGATATTCCACTGTTGAAAGAAAATGAAAGATATTTTTACGTCCTTTCGTGATGGTTTCAGTCGTTGTATTTTGATGAATGACACTGAGATTCAATTGTCCTTTTATAATATTCATTTGGACAAAGACACAGAAGCTTTTGATGCTTAGGTTAACCTTTATAAACTTTTTTCATAAAGTACGGATGACGTTAAAACATTTAGAAATGAAACAAATTTTAAGAATTCTTCGATTATTAGAAATTGTCTGGTATTTGGCATAGCGGTATTTGCTGAACTTTGAACTTTTCTTTCGTGCAGAGGTAACGAAGGAAAACCAGTCAACAGTAATACATGGACGTTTCTACTTCTATTTAATGGATGTGTATGGTATTTGTTAAGGCAATATTGAACCAATGAAAGCCACTCGAATTACAGTACTGTAATGTTGTCAACTGTTACTAAAATGTTGCATAAAACATACGACACAAATGTATATTAAACTGAAGATAGAATAGTCCCTAAACAATCGATTCTACTACGAAGTAGCAAAACATGACTCTAAAATAACATTTATAACGATCTTCCTCATTCAAATGCAATTTTTTCTTCAAAAGTTTAGGCAATCTATTCAATGTAACTTGCAACATTACGAGCCATTTATGTATCATAAAAATGAAATTCTTTTCCTTACGTTGAAATGCTATAAAATGTAAACCATTTAGCGAAGACTACAGCATGTTTGATGCGTAATGTTCAGCTGAACTTCCTTGTTTTATCTGTTCTGAGAAATAACTCTCAAAGCGACGGCTCGCTTTATTTAATTGCAGTCAGTTACCTCGGAACAGTAATAAGCAGACTTTTGTTAATAAATATCAGATTTCTTAAGCGATTTTGCAGGGTTATATATCTGGCAGTATAAAAGGAAACGACTTTGCATCAGTAGGTTATAATTTCGCGAGGTACACCACTCGAGTGCCAATGATAATTTAATTTGCTTTTTTCTTGTCCCTTAGATTGACAGCTGAGCTTGCAATATACGTACCTGTAATTACCGAGTCGGTTATTTCCGGTCTAGATATTTCAACGACTTTGGATGATAATAAGTGAAATCAATTTCTTTCTATCTTAACAGTAAAAATATTTCCTGAATGTGTTAAGAGAATCAGTAAAAAAGCTTGTTTGGCCTATCTCCTGATTTAAGGTCTAAATTAAAAAAAAAAAGCTGTTGCAGAAAAAAATCTCAGGTTGAAATAAACTTTTGAGCACAGATCATGTTCTTACTTGCAACACTTCATTTATTATTTGAGTAAAACCAATTGACACTTGAAATAAATCAATAACCCCCTGTTCAAATAATCGACAAATATAGAAATAAACTAACACAATGTATGATTGGTCAGTCACATCGCAGCAATATTTATCTATGAATATATGCATTATCACGTATACCATACATACAGAAATCAACATTATAATTATTATGAAAGAGAATGCGATACATTCAAACCGTAAGACTAATAAATCTGCATGTCCAAACAAACAAAAATAAAACAAATCCAAAAAGAATAAAAAATAACACACAAACAGAGTGAAAAAGGCCTATCAAGAAAAACCACAGTCAGAAAAACACAGCCTCCCCACACAGTCAAAACGTAGAGGGGAAAAGACAGCATAAATTTATATATTTTGATCAATTAAAAAAAACACCACAGAGAATTAACAAAAATGAGAACCCGCTGGAAAGGACACAACATTTGCCAATGGGGGTTTTAAACCAGGTTCAAGGTGGACCAATCTTACACTTGCACCAACAGGTTCTTATAAGAACAAACAAGTGAATTAACCCACCAATCAACTCAACAATGTTGCATGCAAAAGCACACAAACATATAAAACATGAAACGCTAAGATAACGTAGTATTCACGTTTTAGGGCACGGGAGGGAGGGAAATGAAACTCCAATCTTTACTGTGCCTTGTGAAGACCTCGAATAAACAGTTTACCAAACTGAACAGCTAAAACACGCGAATAAACCACGGAAAATACGTGTAGAAAAAACAAACACTTTGTACGTAAAATAACTTTGTACGTAACGATTTCACGAATGAACCGAGAATAAAAACATTTAAAGCACATTTATACATCTGCTAAAATCTGAACTATATTAAGGTTTTACATTTGGCAGTGCAGTGTGACTTTGACCTTTGAGTGTAAAAAGGCTATTACAATACGAGTAATGCGTACACATATCTGTGTATTTGTACACATTGTTGTCTTAAGGTCCCATTCGTTAAATAAATATGTTTTTTCCAAGTTCCAAAAGGGTCTCGCATTTTAGCGAGTATGAAGAAAAACATGAATAATACTCAAATGCCTTTTAATCTGATACCCACTGCATGTACATGTTCTTGCTGAAAAAATACGCGATATAATAGCAGCTTTGGAAGTTTTTGGATGAAAGTAAACATTCTACATATTGTTTCAATATGTACTGAAGACAGACGTTGAAAAAGAGACCGGGATTTCTAAAATCATTAAAGATCACAGAATAATTGTTTCTGAGAAATCAAAAAAGGGCTTTAAGGAGATTAAGTTCAGAGATAATTCGAAAACAGCAATCTAAAATTTCTGCTATTTTGTACATAGGCTATTTTATGCTAAACTTACCGGTGATATTCACTAAGTGTTAATTCTTGACGAATAGTACAATCAGTTTTAGTACATGAAAAAAACTTGTATTAAATAATAATAATAAAAAACCCTGCATAGATTCAACTTTAAAAAAAGAAATTTCGAAACGATCTCTAACTAATTGATAAAGCATATTGGTAATTACTGATTTAAGAAGAAAAAAAAATATTATGTCATAAGTATGTATTTCACACACTGAAACAAAAATCAGCTTTTCGTTCACAGAGCAAATGCTCAAGCAGTTATGCTAACAGACCGCTTTCAAATATTTTCTCTTATTTGCTTTTACATTATATCTTTGACAAACGCAAAATACAGCAGATTCAAATTTAAATCCCGACCTTATCCGATATGCAAACGAATTATCACATTTTTTTATTTTATTTTTTTTATAAAGGACACAACCTTTACAAGTTTTTGGGTCGAAAAAAGCTATCATTTTCTAATACGATATCTTGTACACTTGTTCAAAGGATATTTACCAAATTGGAACAGCCGCAGAGACTTAAAATATTCGCACTAAGTAAGTGATGCCATGAGCGGCATAACCCAATAGATTACACATAGTACATACAAATTGCTGGCAAGACAAAAATGCCCTTAGGACAATTAACATAGTTTTGAAAGTTTTCCGATACATATCTATATGAAATATGAAACCTCTTTGGCAAGGCCTTTGATGACTCCTGAAACATTTTAAGCAAACTATGATAAAGTATTTAAGACAGTAGTGCGTGTGAAATATGAAACCTAGGCCTATTGGTTCCATAAAATATCTTTTAAAATCAGCTGTTTCACGCAACGGACTGTAAGCATTTTAGCGATAGAGACTTAACAAAAAATGTGGCGCACGTGTTTCACATGGGATTCATTTTGAAAACAATTGTAGACGAATATCATCGATTTTTATTACATTGTCTTGGAACAAATAACCGACATAACACCTAACTTACTGGTCGTCAGTTAAGTCATCAGTAAGTTCATCTGGCACTTGTCATATCTTGTGCCTGACTAGTGTGAATCAGTAAATTATTTTGAAAGGTGTCACGATCAAATAGAAATTGTTTTCAGTTAAACGAACCTTTTGTACTACAGTGCTGACGATATTACTGAGTAAGTATTAATAACAATGTCATTCTTTGTGACAGTTTGCTGTCTGAAATTACGGATAACGGTCCAGAAGAAATGATATAATACAGTTCAAGTTCCATACATACTTATTTCTGTATTCAATCAATAAGTTCATCTCTTCATAATCTAAACGTCTGAAATAAGGTTTTCCTCCTTGTAGACATGCTTAAGATAGCTTGTCGGCGTTTATATTTATATTTCAATATTATATAATATATAATATCATATTATGATAAAGTGATTTGCATGTAAACTGAGTCTCAAGCAGAGTTTATTTGTTAAAGTGAATTTATTAAAAGTACGCTATTTATAAGTTATTGTCATCTCTTTTGTCATTAGGAAAATCACTCCCAATACTTCAGTCTTGATCAAGACCAACATCAGAGTAGCAGTTTGCAGTTCCGTTCTGCGCTTTCGTGTTAGATATACTTGATATTTGAATTGATGACAAGACGATGGAAAACATATAACCATGAACAGGCAGACGATACTGAGCAAAAACTTCTTTTATCAAAGTAAAACGATTCGGAAGTCAATACATTCTATTTAGATTTATGATATAGTATTATATTTGTATGAATAAGCATCAGAGAAAAGCAAATAAATAGCAATGCTGATCGTCTGTGCTCTGATATACGCATCTTTCTTTCAACGAATTGATTAGCTGTCACAAAAATTATGTCACAATTGCCATCTTGTGAATAACCTACTGATGTAAAAATTGTTCATCATAAAAATGGCCTATGTAATTTTTTAAGGAATCGAGGGGATACTGCATATTTATTTTATTCGCTTATTCTCCATATATTGAAATAAAAATTAGAATATAAAAAAGTAGTTCACTATCAACTCTCTATATAATATAAAGACCAATATCAACATGCCTAAACTCGGCTAACAATTCATTAACTAGTTATATAACAATATTTCACGATAGTCACTTTCACCAAATCTGTCAAAACCTACTACCACGTTTTCTCTCCTAATCAAAGAAGTAGCATAGTTATCAGTTATCAATATTATGAGCTTCTTTAGAGAGTGATTTTGTCTATCGTTAATTGTGTTCTGGGTGCGGTTAAATTCCGTAGGAATGTCCGATCGAGCTAGGATGAATAAGTATAAATTTGAAAATAAATGCCGTAGTGTTATGAACTAAAGTTATTTTCTTCTTAAACTTCTGAGGCCGCTAGACTGTTTACCAGTAAACTACTTAAAAAGTATCTTCTGAAAGCTATATTTCTTAATGCAAAACACAGGAATTCATAAATTTTACAACTTAACTGTTTCGCCGTTTATGTTTTGGGATAAGTTATAACATAACAGTTCATTCATGCGAATCATATTTGGTTCAATAAAGTTATGACTGACACATTTATTTTGATATTTTAGTGATGTAGGCGGAAAAAAGTGTCCCTTAATCTAGGGGAGTAATTTGTTTACTAACTGAACTATGTTTTCAGCTAAATATTTATCTCTCTACCACACAAACGACTCTTGTATTGCTCTGAAGTCACACGCCAAAGTACAACTCTTTAGCAGTTTTTTTTTCGATGTCAAATTGAAGACTTCTTTGAACATGAATGCTATTAACCCCTTTTTTCTATTTTGACTCAATCGTCTTTTTATTCCTGTCTGAAGTATCTAGATTTAATGCACTCATACAACCGAAATCTGATATAAGGGGACCTTGTTAATTATGCAAATACAATTTGTGAATTCTTTGGCGCAAAACGAACATATTTGTAAATACACATTACCTAAACTATTGCTGACAGTACAAGCAAATAAAACTGTTTCCGGACATTTTTAATTAAAAGTTTTTTCAATTACTTAATATTTTGTTCTTAATTCGGACGACCAGAATACCACTGTCTTTATTAAAACCATATTGTTTACTTAATTACAGATATAAGATTTCCTTTATTTTAGTGAGATGACCTTGTTTTAAGTTACTGTAAATTAGTTTGCTATTTTAATGAAGATACAATTAAGACAGTCATTCTGACTAATATCATGATGACTTGGAAATTTATCTAAGCTTGCTTACTTATTTGCGAGCTTGTTTTTTGGTGTCTAACTGGATGTTACCGGGGAAAACAGCGTCGCAAGTATTCTGACCAAGATAAAACAAGAATCAAGACTTGCATTTCATCCACTGAGAGTGTTCACAAATCCTTTGTTCGTCCATATTGGCGAGCTAGTTTTGCTCCCAAAGGATCGAGTTTCTACACTTTCTTAGAGTTCAAATAGATAAACATATATTTAGTTTAAAAAAATATAGTAACCACTTCGCATTTCGACATAACATGTGGTGAATTTATTTTAAAAGCTCCGTATTGGAGTTACCAGTGGAGGAACTGATTCTATTCTTATAATTATATGGACATTGAACAATGTTTCTTAAACTTTGCCTCTTTCATTTTTTTATGTATTTTACTTCCAGAAGGTATCCATGATCCGATGTTAAATTAGGTTGAAAAACAACAGCATTTAAATCACTTTGAAACATATTTGGATAGTTTATATGACGAATAACACTCGGCCACACTTCGTCAAGTTTAGAACATATTTTTGTATTTTCTCCTTCCGGTATATATTTTCATCTAAAATACATGAACACTGTATGACTTGGTAGTACTGAATAAGCAAATAGCTTTGCTCTAACGTTACCTAGATAACGAAACATGATCGGCATTCTTTACTTATCGAGTATTTAATCAAAGGTCAATTAAATATGTGATCAAGAACGACAAAATTGATGCGTGTATATGTTCATGATGTACATCAATTTGATTATTACACCTTGTGAAAATAAATAAAGGCATTGCAAGATGTTGATTCCCTTGAAATCATTTGGTTGATATCTTAAAAAGCAGAAAAGATACTAAATCATATTTTCAAAATCCGCGACAAGACTGTGTATTTCAAGTATACAGCTGCCATTTGTCTTAAATGACAAACCATAATTTATATATCTTTTCTCAAGCATTATGACAATTATTGTTTTGCATCTTGTTGATCACGCAATATATCAGACTAAACTTTAATTCAATACATATAGGTAACATAAGTTTGACATTTGTTGCAAAATGGATAATCACACACACACACTAACTTCAGCCCGTAACATACACAATCGAGGCTGGAGAAGATAAAAACACTTAAAAATTCTAAAAAGTATGTATTTAATAAACTTTAACAATTGGTATGTATAAATAAAGTTTGCCTGCAACGAATTCCCAAGTGCCTTTTAGTTCATAAATACAAAGGTTTTTTTTTTTTTTGAAAATTCACGGCCTGATTTTACAACATATATTCAATGTAGATTGCTGAACACACAAGACGTAAGTCAAAAGGACTATAAATACAAACAAATTTAACAGGTCCATGAACTCAAAACTGTATAATACGAAAATAGAATCACCGAAAAAATGTCTATTATGAATATTTAAATTGTTATCAAAACAATGATAAAATAATAAATGGAAAGCACGAGAACCAAAATTGCTTAAAAAACCTGTTGTTTATTATTTTGTTTCCTTTTATTGCTGTATTGGTTCTTTTTTTACGTGATTTGTTTTCTTTTATATGCCTTTAAATTTATCAAAACGTATCAAATTGTTTTAAGCATAACTTAAGAATAACGAACAAAACACAGTAGAATAACAAAATGATTATGTAGATATGTTCTATTTTCTATTTGCAGAAATATATAGATTGTAGCCATTCAACGCCCATGATATAAAAAATCCTGTTCATTTTTACTTCATACCATAGACATTTATTACCAACATTTAAGATTAAATATTATGAAAACAGAAAATAATTTTGTTGCATACAGTTATCAACATTGTCTAGTTTACAGAGATGAGTTTCATTTTATTACTCTATAAATCAATTCATTCGATTTCTTTTATACATAAAGATAAATATTAATTTATTTATACACATTGGAACCCAAACAAGATATATGGATTCTCATTTACTGCCATATATTGGCCCTGGCGACACTAACATAGACCAAAACTAGTAAAATTAGTTTATTCAGCAGCATTTATACAGACATTTTTAACAGCTCAAACAATATAAATGGCAGACACTTCATGAATATTTTTAAATGATAAGAATTATCAACATTTAAACTGCACATAAATATAAGTGTATATGCTTTTCGTCTGAAATTAAAAACTGTTAGGAGATATTCTTATGGGCACATATTAAGTACAGCATTAATATATTGGATTTAAATGAAGACATTATAAGATATTTTATGGATAATATTCATAACAACCTGACTTTAGTCTACACTACAAATTAAGCAGTCAATATACATACTTAGCAAATACAAACATTGCAAAATGCAACGTTCCATAGGCCACACACGAAATTGCACTATCTTTCTTTTCACAAAGAACACTTCTTTTGCTACAAGTATGGAGAAATGATTAATGCAGTTATAAAAACGAACCACTCAACCGATAAAATAAGCAATATACTCTTCGCACTCTATTTACTTGTGAATAATTTACTTTGAGTGACAGCGGTGGTAAGATAAAGGATACCTTCTAGATGCTTCCCCTTCCAAAAACTGCACTTGGGTAAAACGTCCACGTCAAAGGTTTGGCAAATGGTATATATTTTATATATGATTTATGGTACTGTACTGAGAAAGTGACATCGTAAATGTTCGGTCTATATGGTTATATTTTCACCTCTTTTTATGCCATATTTTAAGGTCCATCAATCGTTCATAACCGTAGCTATAAGGCACTTTTATGTATTCTAATGTAAATTCTATTGTCACGTATGTATGAAGAAAATTCATATTTCAGGTAAAACTTTATATTTTACTGCTTTAAAGGGTGCTGTATAACGGCATGAGACTGTATAATTTGATAACATACACAAGCTGCTGGAAATTTTGTTTATTGATATTATTGGAGTAACAAAAAACAGCTACAAATAATTCAAAACTCGTCTTTACTATGTAATCAATGCTTCTCGATTCTTTCAAAATAGGAGTATAATTGAAATATTAGGCACAATTACCTGTAATAATGTGCATAATATGTAGAGAGCTTAATTTACCCTTTTTTCGAAAGCTTGTATATGAACGGTAAAACCAGTTCGTAAGCAATACATTATCTCTAAAATTACTGCGAACAAAAATTATTATCTGTTGCGATGTAGACAGAAGTCGTTTATCAACCGATATTTATCAGTGTTCGTCGATTTTTTAAGTCTAATTTCTAGTAGTAATGAATGGCATAACACAATATAATCTAGACGATTCTGTGTGTAGGTCCTTCTTTCTCCACCGATTTATGATAAACTTAAGGTAGAACTAGTACAGTTTAAACATAGGCTAATTGTATGATAAGAACTTTCGATAATGCATTGTATTTCTTGTTTTTATTAACGTGTATTGTAACAAGAAAAATTCAAATGGACAAGAGTCCATTTGAGTGTACGGTGTTTACTGTATTTTTAAGGAACCTTAAGCTACAGCACTCTCTTTTGTTTGCAGATGCTAATAAAAAGAAATTTAATATATATCTTTAAATTGAAAACCTGTCTGTTCAGACAAATTGTAACTAAGTAATGCCCATTTTTTGAAGAACAACTATGTTTTGCATTTTTATCAACCGCCATATTTTTGCCAGCCTTCAAAAAGTTACATGTATCTCTTATCAGTTACTTGTTACTATTAATAGATTTTAAAACAATAACATTTAATGTTCCTACACAGTATTACCAGACAGTCACGTGATTCTGTCCGTAATTCTGTCCGAGGATTTCCGGAATAACACAACTTCGTAAATTGATTCAACAGGTAGTACATCGTAAAAATACGTAATGCTTCGGCAATAATCGGATCTTCTAACAGCCAATCAAAACATAGCATTACATAATATCGGATAACACTAACCCCGCTCCAATTGTACATATAGGAATATAATACTGGCAATTTTCCGTACAGAAAAAAACATTGGTATTTTTGTATTTGAAAACATCCTAAGATCTTAAGGATTTTTGTATTACAGATTCCTTAACAATGTGAAAAAATGACATTCAACTGTATTTGATTCGTTTTGATATTTTTTTCCATAAGATTTTCAATTTAAAATGTTTTTCATTCTTTTTTTAAATGTTTGAATAAGTATTTTTCTAAACTATATGAACTCTCTTGTATTGTGCTTTATTTACGACCTCAAGCAAAGCGTTTTGTGCACTTAAACACTTAACTTACTTGCATGCAGACAATGTGCGACAAGTCGATCCAGTTGAAATGATGAATGCCAACATGATTAGGTATCACTTGTAGAACAAATTGGGAACTCTTAACATTCATTAAGTCTTTATTTATTTTGAGTGGTAGTTGTGATCAGATGTATGAGCAAATGCTTTCTTTGAAAATTTTAAGTCAAATCAACATCCGACGCACGCTAAATGATGCCTTTAGTTTTGCTTCTATGAGCAACACTTGTTAAGTGAGCCAGTACCAAGTTTATACAAAGATCAAAAATGATCAAAATTGTTCCCGCCCAAAGGGTCACTACTTCTTACATAGAGTTATATTGGGAAAAAATAAGATCTTCTTGTCTGAAACCACAAGGCAAAGAGCTTACATATTTGGTTGATGGCAACATCTAGTGGACCTCTACCGAAGTAGTTTAAATCATGGCTGTGAGGTCAGAATTGTTCCGAGCCCAGGGGTCATTTGATTTTACATGGACTTATATAGGAAAAATTGACCCACAGACTCCGGCCAATTCTGAACCCAGAGCCATGATTTATATAACTTTGGTAGAGGTCCATTAGTTGATGTTATCAACCAAATATGTAAGATCTAGGCCTTATGGTTTCAGACGAGAAGAGTTTTAAAATTTTTCCTTTCAGTTGCCACGAGTTCTGTATGGAATTCCATTTTTAATAAAACTTCTCAAGAGAACCAAACAAGGATCATTTCTGCAAAGTTTAATTGCAACTGACCCTGAGGTTTAGGAGATGTTGTTTAAATTCAATCGTAGACGACGGACGGACGGACAAACGATGGACGGGTCAGGTGAGCTAAAAAGAAAATATCTTTAAACGTATTACGCAAACAATAATTTTGAATAAGTGTTGTAAATGCAAACCTTCTTTACACCGAATCACTACGCATTGTTTTAAGCCAGAAATTAGAAAAGATAATTAAAGAATGCTGTAAAATGTAAATAAAGAATCACATATTAAAAAAAGTGAAGTTTTACCTAAAGAATCCAAATAAAACGAAATTTTCACCCTTGAGAGATATACATAAATAGAGTTCTGAACAAATGATGTTTTTATGCAAGATTTCTATATTTCTTACACGTGTAACATTAGTTTAAACTTGTCTAAGTGATTTGCAAAGAAACATCTTGCTGTTTGACCATTTAGAACTCGATATTTGAGATTTCTTTTTTCCAGAATACAGGTGAGGCAAATTTGATTTTACGCTTAATAACTAAAAACATTTATCTATCAATTGCTAAGGTTCAATTAGCGAAAGTGCAAATCAATTTCTTTACCCTTTATACTTCTCTGAATCTGTTTTCTTCGCTGGTTTTGTAATATGATTGCACTAAATATACAGCTGTAAAGTGGTTTCTAATATTACCGAGTTTTATCTTTCTTTATGATAAAAGAACTACTTTATTGCTATTTAAAACTACTATTTACATGTTTAAGTAAACTCCATGAAAAAATCAGATTATAAATAATCGAACGTCACAAAAATAAAATGTTATTAAAATCCTTGTCTTAGATTTTGTTGACATGAACATTATTAGAGTGCACATCTAATTACATTATCTTTTATTAATCAATAAATAAGCATTTTCATGCAGTTTAGACAATAGTAAAGTTACTAAATAAAGACGATAATCGCAATATCACTCAATGCCAAAAACAACCCAGAAGTGTGTGTGTACATCCTCCCTATAGAAAAAAGAAGAATTGCAACACAGAAGACTTCATTAACCCTTTTATTTGCTGCATACCCTGCAAATACTACCTGTCCCTTTGAGAAACTTAAAGAATTAACGGAAACTTCAAAACAATCATTTAAAGAGATATACGCAAACGTATGTATTTAAATGCTTGATTATATCACGTTCTGTAATTCAAATCTTGTAAAAGAAAATGAAATAAAAGAACTTGAATTCTTATGAAGTCCTTCGTATAACATGAAAGATAATATATTATGTAATAGACTACCACAGGCATAAACAGATCAAACGTTTTTCATTCTACAGGTTATCTGCCCAGTAAAAAGCATTTTTATGTGTTTTTGTCGTAATGAATCATGATTTATTCTAAACGTGTTTTAACTTGCTAAGTGTTCTTCGCTTTTCATAACTTTTACTTTGACATACGCAAAATGAGTTTTTTACCCAGCTATACTGATTTTGATACCAGTGGATAGTAAAGATTTATGCAAGGTGACATTAAATCAAATAATCTAAGATATCGGCCAATAAATGCAGGTTATATAACGAAAAGTCTATTTTTAGCCTTCTCAGCTTAATGGGTAGTACCAATTTTGACCCCATGGCCATGATTTGAACAAAAATTGTAGAGGTCCAACGGGCAATGCTACAAATCAAATATCTTAGCAGTAAGCCTTATGGTTGTATCAAAGGAGATGTCTTTTGAAGTAATTATGGACGACGGTCAACGACGACGGAAAGCTACTAATCCTAAAACTGACCTAAGCACAGTGTAGGGGTCTATTTTGACCCCAGGAACATATTTTAGACAATCTTGGTAGAGGACATCTGACGACGCTCTATGCAAATTACCAAGAGCTTCATGCAAGGGAAATTGCAGGCAAGGTTAATTAAATTTGGCCTGGTGGTTTGAGAGGAGATGTTCTTTGAAATAATTGTGGACGATGCACGACAACGGACAAATACTGACTATAAACTATGTGTTAGCACTAAGTAATCGATGAGCTTACAAAAAGTCTATTTTTAAATTATCAAATGAATTACTCGTAAAACTGATTCGTCAAACAACATCTAACAGTTATGGGGTTTAAAAAATATTTATATATTATGTATAGTACAGTGATGTGCATGTAAACTGCATGCATAGTTTTCTACAAAGTTTACTTTGTTTAGCGTACACTATTTAAAAATTGATAAACCTTATATACATGTGTTCTTTATTGTAAGAAAAAAAATGCTTATAATACTACATTTTTTCGGAGGGTAGCAGTATTGAAGCTTTGACTTGGCGTTCCGTTTTGTCATTTCGTTTGAAGATATTAATCAATATTTGAAATGATGCAACGAGACATGAAAAATATAACTATGGACAAGGCAGACGATATTGAGCATAAACGTCTTTTATCAAAGGAAAACCATTTGGAAGTCATTAAATTCCAATTAGATGTAATGAGATAGTATTATATTTGTATGAATATGCAACAGAGAAAAAACAAATAAATAGCAATTCTGAAAGTCTATGCTTTGATGTACACATCTTTCTTTTACTGAATAGTTTGGCTGTCACAGAAATATGTCATAAATGCCATCACGTGAATAAGCTACTGATGTCAAAATTGTTTACCATAAAATGGCGTAATATTTTGAAGGAATCGATGGGGTACTGTATATTTATATTGTTCGCTTATTCTTCATACAAAGAAATAGAAATAAGAATGTTAAGAAGATACGGTTGTAGAGACATAGATTTTAACAGCTTAAATTTGAAATAATTATCAGGTAAAAAACAGTTCAAAATCAACCCTTTATATTTAATACGCCTATAATCGGCTAACGTTTCATCTAATAGTAATATAAGTAAATGAAATGGTCATAATTTCACGATAGACCACTTTAAACCAAATCTTTCAAAAATCATGATCATGTTTTCTCCCCTAACCAACGAAGTAGTATATAGTTATAAGTAAACAATATCACGGGCTTCTTTAGAGAGACAGTGATTTGTACATCATTAATTGTGTATTGGGAGCGGTTAAATTCAACAGGAATGTCCGATCGAGCTGGAATGAATAAGATATTAGTATAGAGTTGAATGGAAAATGCCGTTATTTTTATCAACTGAAAATGTTTTCTGCTTAAACTATTCTGTAGACATTGTGCTCACGCAAAATACTTGAACAAATCGACAAGGGTTTGAATTATTGAAATAGATGGATTGAGTTAGAAGTTATCAAAACATTTCGAATGACAAATAAAAACAATTCAGTCAAAGTGTATGTTATCATATGTTGTCTATCGACTTTTGTATAATATTAGAACTCGTTAATGTTTGAAAGCTGACAAACAAGAACATACACAGTATGATAACAAATATTTCATCTAAGGTCAATTAGACAAGAAAGACAGAAATCAATGCATGTATATATCATATGTTCATCAGATACATCAATTTGATTATTATCCCTTGTGAAAATAAATAAATGCATTGCAGGATGTTGGTTCCCTTGAGATCCATACCAGTTAGTGGATATCTTAAAAAGCAGAAAAGATAATAAATCATATTTTCGAATTCCGTGACAGGCCTGTGTATTTTAAGTATACAGCTGCCATTTCAATTCTTAAATTATGACACTTGTTATTTTGCATCTTGTTGATCACGCAACTTTAATTCGATACATTAAGTCAACATAATTTTGACATTTGTAGCAAATTAGATAACAATACACACACTTACTAAGTTCTTTCAGCAACATAAAAATCGAGCCAAGAGAAGACAAAGACACTCAAATAAAATATTCTTTGTCTATGGTATAATTTTAACCGTTTGTCCGCGGACAGCCTCGACTGTTATCACAGCAAGAATGATAGGTAAACAAGTTCTTATATTCTCAAGTTGAATATTACGTTTTTAACATATATAACATATTAAATGTAACCCCAAAATCTTACTTACTAATCAGTTGAGTCATCGGAGGGGACTTTAGTTTACATCTAACTGTCTGCATTCTGGATCAAGCTGTCCAAAGAAATCTACATGTTATACTGTGTATGCGTCTGAATAAGAAATATAACTTATGAAGGTTATAGAAGGGGGGAACATGAAGAAGGGGCCATACAATTATATAACCGTTCTTCTGTCTTTATGCCCTCTTATGCCGCATTTCATGTCCACTCAATATATCTTGGATGCCTTGAACATAATTTTTGACTATCATGTTACCATGTTACACATGAGTTCAATGTCGGGTCATTTTCTGATTTGTTATCCGCTCCATAACCTTTTCATTTCTTAAGAAAATATTTTAGACTTTTTTCAATAAATATTAAGTATAGGCACGTATCATTTCATTTAGTTTGCTCTGTCCAAGGTGAAGGTCCCATCGGGATTATGCGGACAAATCTTGTTCCTGAAATATCTCGGGAGTAATGAACGGTTATTATACACCAAACTGAGATTACACAAGTTTAGATATTTTGAATGATTTTAAGGTTTTTTTCCACCATCTGATTGTCACCATCTGACTAAAACTCTGGAACTAGCAGGGAATCAAAAAAGTATTTAAGTCACTGTGCATTTATACCAATATAAAAGTTACGCATCCAAGTTAGAAATTTGTCGTTAGTTTGTCTGCAAATTCATTTGTAAGTCATTTGTTCATCTTAAAACTGCAGATGCTGCAATAGCAAAACTTATTAAAACAAACCTCATATTCAATTCTAAAAAAATATTTTGTAAGCATCATTGTAAAAATTCTTATGAATTATCAGTTTATCAGTTACAAAGCGTTTTAAATTTGTAAAGGGAACATATATATAATCTGCAATATAAGTGGACGAATGGTGATGGATATTGTTTTGGCATTTTCCGTTCGTCCGTCTATACTTCAGTGTGCCCGTCCGTCACGGTCTGTCCGCCCAAAGCCATTACTGATGTTTGTATGCAATTAAGTTGTAATTTGTTTGGATTATAAATAAAAATACTGGAACTGTATGCCAATGGCCTTTATAATATAAAAACTTATAGTTGCGTTGATGCCCTTCGTTAGACAAATGTAGACAGTGGGTTATTCCGTAGCCATATGTCTATAGTGGTTTGATGAATTTATTTGTTACTTAGTTGGATTGTACATGATAAAAAGAGAATGATGCATGCAACTTGTCGGCATAATTAACACTCTTATAACCAAGTTATCTCCCTTTTATGAGCATAAGGTCTATCTTCAGCCATTGCTCTCTTGTGCTTTTTAACTATAGACTGAAACTTTATATATTTGTTTTGGGAAAAAATTGAAAATCTACTAGGACTCTGACATAGTCAGCATGATCAGTGAAGTACCACTTTTTAATTCTTTCAAATTTGTCTTGAGAAATACTTTTGTTTTATGTACATACACACATACACAAAAAAACAAAGACAAAAAATGATTTAAAATTAAAAAACAACTACATAATTTTTATGTTTCCTTTTAGTGAGTAAACATTTTCATTAAATATGTCTATAAAAGATTTTTACTCTTCCTCATTCGCCTTCTTGCTGCAACTACCCGATGCATCCTATTTTCCGGTGGGTGAAATTTTCTTAAAATTTACCTGTGATTTGATATAAACAACCTTTATTTGGATTTCGAATGTGTTTTATATGAGTTTTTATCTAATTAAATTTCACTTACCGACATAATATACCAAAGCCGAGACAGTTACTGGTTTTAGAGGTAAAGCAGCGCATATTACTCATCTTTTTCGTAGACTCCAGTCTTCATTGACTTCTATATCACTATTCGGTATATTTATGATACTTAAATTGTCATTTAGTACTTTTTTCCAAGACATATTCTGGCAATAGAGCTACTCAGAAAGTTTTATTTTGATAATTTTATCCTTTTTGTTCATTATATAAATCTATATATCCAGTATTGTCAGTTTTCATAGACAGAGATTGAACATTACTAGAATTCATTGCGGAATTCAACAAGTTACGTACATTGACTTTTTTGCGACCCATTATTTTGATGAAGCAGTCCTGTTCAGCTCCTCGTCTTCGTTACTTGGTGAGTCGGGCAATCCCTGAATGATCAATTGTATATTGTTTGTTTATTGTGCTGTTTTTTTTTTTTCAATTTTTTAAATCGATGTTTAAATGTATTGAGTCGTTACTTAATATGTAAATATACTGCACATGTATAATTTCCGACTTGTATAATTATCAACAGTTATTTTTACAATTGTAATGGCCTAAAATCTAAAACAGTTTACACCAGTCAATGATAAAGATTGTATTTTAGGAGATTAAGTGAAGCACCACGATAGCGAAAATATGTTCGGTTCGATAACAAGCCGCACAAAATTAAGACTAATCTGGTTAGCCATATAGTGTAGTATACATGTGTTTATAAACAGATGTATAAATAACATTTCTAGGGTCTAAGAATATCGGCTTTTGTCTATATCTGAGGTACGGTATAACATTCTTGGTAAGCATTTCATACTAGTGAACATGTCCTCGTTGTGTGTTCTATTTGTGATTCGTCAAACAGATAGCTGTCAAACTAAACAAGTGGATATTTCAAGGAATCCTTTGAACTTGTATGAGATTAAAATGTGATAATGAAGAATTGCAAAATACAAAGGTTTTTATAAAAACAAACGAAACATGTTTTGTTTTGAATAAATGGTAACCTTAAAGAAGTTCGCATACATTCTATGCTTTTTGTTCTTCATTTTAGTATTTTAAGGTAAAGCAGAATATTTTATAGGCTTCAGCTCTGCAAAAACATAAAACCGTTATTAAAATAAAGCGTCGTTAAGAACATTCAATTGCTTTTTAACTTCTCATATTAAGTTTTGTTAGTGTTGTTGCAAAACAGGATACACATATGCACATTTAACAAAAATGTGTTTGAATACATCATTTTCAGACAGCATGTTTATTTCAGTTTGTTTCGCATTGCATAAAATTTGTCTAAAAAAGAGCTAACTTATTTCCAACGCAATTTCTATATGATCAATCTTCTAAAAGTGTTTTGCGCTTTTTCGTAAAATAACAATCTTAAAAAGATACTGCCTACTTACTAAAAAGTTGGAAATCCGTCCGTATTGGGTTTTTCTGTATGAAAAAAAAACTTATAAATCGGGCAAAACTGTTATATGTACAAATTGTCTAATTTGTTTACGACATATATTCAATAAATCTGTCAATAATTGGCTGGCACAGGGTTGATTATCATCTAAATACATTATACGTTATAAAATGCAGCTCATAAAAAAGCTCAAATGACCTTTAGAGTTAGGGTAGCCATACTTCGAGAGAAAACGTGATTACATGTGTACATGAACCTAACATATAATTACCTGTTTATATCACTTGAGTAATGCACTCACGTGGAAATAGTTGGTGCTTCAAATAAACCACATTCTTGTTCCATTGAATGCACTGCCATACAGCTGTAACACATCGCTATAATTAATGGGGGGAAATACATTTCACTTCAACGACACCTTTTGTAATGCTGGCACTGTAGTTTTTATTTCTTATGTCATGGTTATTCCTGAGTGAAGAATTGTACTTGCATTGTCCTTTTTTATTAACATTTGAGATAACAAATAAAGCAAATGCAGAATATTTGTTCTTATATTTGTTACAACTGCAGGCATCGCCTAGAGTGATATTCACAAGTGCATTTAAGTTACGAAATGCACGCTGCTTTTAGAAATTCACGGCCTGGTTTCAAAGCATATAATCAAATGCAGGTTGATGAACACACACAACTTCAGACAAAATGTCTTTTAATACAAACATAATTAACAGGTCGGAGAACACAAAATTGAATAATACGAAAATATGATCACCGAAAAAATGCCTATATGAATATTTACCGGAAACAATCGGAGAAAGAAATTTATTTTTTCAGAACTGAAAGCCTATTGTAATAATAAGACGCGGAATAATTTCCGGTGCATCACATACGTCAAGGTCATGACCTACTCAAAATAAAAACCCGTATCGATTACCCTTATTTTGTACGTTCGTAACTGAGTGTAGATACGACAAAGAATAATTATGCCTGTTACATGAAACGACCTGTCAGCTGTCAAAACAAAAAAACCCAAAAGAATAGGTGGAAAGCATGAGGAACAAAATTAGTAAAAACCGGGTTAACTGAAATATTCTGGTCATATATCAGGTCTATATGCAAGAGTAAGATCAAACCTGATTAATTTGTATTGGGTAACCTGAAGTTTGTTTTGCCAAAACTTAGTCCTTTATACCAGAACACGCAAGCATAGTCGAAGTGACACTGAATTAGAGCTTTGATTATTATTTTCTCAGTAAGAAACTGGCGTTTTCTATACACAATTTTTAACCTTGCATTAACATTCTTAATTACAGGCTTTGGCAATGATTCACCTGACAAAGACAGATCTACAGAAGCATTAAGTTAATTTACTGAATTACTTGAATGTATAGGTGTGACATTACAAAACCCACTTTTATTATAGAAATTTAATAAGGCAAAAATCTAATTCAGTATCATGTTTCTTCTATCCTCATTTTGATATACAATCTTCACCGAACGCTTCTTTTGTTTAATTGTACAGTGTTTTTCTTCAAACAAAACAGAGTTGAATGACAAAATGAATAAATAATTTTTTTTTATTTTATATTTTTTACAGAAATATGCAGACTTTAGCCATTAATCGCGCATGACATCAATATCCTGTGCAGTTTTCGTCATACAATAGACATTCATTATCACTATTTTAGATAAAATATTATGAAAGAAAAACATTTTGTTGCATACATACGTCCGCATTGTCTAGTTTACAGGGATAAATGACATTTTATCTCTCTATAAATCAATTCTTTCGATTGTTTTAATACATAAAGATCAACAGTAATTACTTTATACAGAATGAAACCCAAACAAGATTTACTGGTTGCGTTTTGCTGCCATATATTGGCCCGGGTGACTCTCACATAGACCAAAACTAATAAAATTAGTATATTCAGCAGCATTTATAGAGACATTTATAATTGGTCAAACAATAGAAAGGCCAGAGATTTCATGAATATTTTTAAATGATAAGACGGTTTATACATATAAGTTGTACATAAATAACAGGGTCATGTATTTGTAGAAAAACTAACATATGCTTTACGGATGGTCTGAAGAAAATATTTTTATGGACAAATATTAAGTACAGCAATAAATATATTGGATACAAATGAAGACATTATAAGATACTTATAGAAAGTATATATTAGTTTATGACTTTAGTTTACTCTACAAATGTAAACATTGTAAAAGGCAAAGTTCCACATGCAACATACGTCACTGCACTATTCTTCAATTCAAAGTGTTATTTCAAATCCTAATTTCCGAGTTTTCATGTGCAGCAAGCTGTATTTATTCACAAAGAACACTTCTATTGGCGATACAAGTATAGAGAGATGATTAACGCGGTTATAAATAAGAGCCACTCAACCGATGAAATTAGCAATACAATATTCGTACTCTATCTACTTTGGCGTAATTTACTTTGAGTGACAACGGGAGGTCAGATGAAGGATAACTGCAATCTGCTTCCTATTCTCTTCCAAGTACTCGGCCAGAGTAAAACGTCCATGTCAAAAGTTTGTCTTATGGTATATATTTTATACATGATTTACGGTACTATACTGAATAAGCGAATTCATAAATGTTCGGTCTATATGGTTATATATTTACCAATCCATCAATCGTTATATTACCCTGGCTATAAGTTTTATATATATTAATATAAGACCAAATGTCACGATTGTACAAAGAAACTCTTCATTTATATTTCAGATAAAATATGATATTTAACTTCTTATGAAGGCAAACGCTTGTAAAAGTTGATAACATACAAAAGCTGCTGGTAATTTTGTGTATTGACATTAAGTTCCTCAAGCCCTGCACTGCGATGGAAACACAATTCAAAATTTGTCTTAACTATGTAATCAATACTTCTCGACCGTTTCAACATGGGAATACCCACAATTACCTGTGATAATGTGCATAATATGTCGATTATTTTTTATTTATATTAAAACCTTTTTTTCGATAGGACGCGTACAAACGGTAAAAAGTGCAGGAGCAATACGATATTGCACAAATTACTTCGAAGAAAAGTAATTTTCTGTTGCGATGTAGACAGAAGTCGTTATCGCGATATTTGTCAGCACTCGTCGACTTTTAAACTTTCTTGTGGTAACGAATGGCATATGACAAACTAATCTAGATGATCCCGTATGTAGATTCTTGTTTCCCCACTAATTCATGTTTAATTTATGGTCTGTTTTGATTAAAACTAGGACAGTTTCACACATGCTAATAGAGCTTTCAATAATGCACCGAATCATCATCATTTAAAAAATACACCTCTTGTTTTATACACGTATTGAGAAAACTCCTTGGTATTTTTTTGTATTCGAAATTACAGATTCCTAAACGATGTGAAAAAGAAAAAAATCAACTTTGTTTGATTCGTTTTAATATTTCTTACATACGATTTTCAATTGAGAATGTTTTTTTTCTTTTATATATATATATATATATATATATATATATATATATATATATATATATAAAACAATTGGAATAAGTATTTTTCTAAACAAAATGAACTTTTTTATTTTACTTTATTAACTAACTAAAACAAGCGTTTGGTGCACTTGAACACTTAACTTGCTTGCATGCAGACAATGTTCGACAAGTCATTCTAATTAAATGGATGAATACCAAAATGATAAGGTATCTCTTGTAAAACAAAGTGGGAACTCAAAACATTTATTTTGAGTGGTAGTTGTGATCAGATGTAAGATTCCAATCAACATGCGAAACACGCTAAATGATGCCTGTCTTTTTGTTTCTTTGAGCGATACGTTTGAAATATATGAGATATTATTTGCTAAGTATCTGTACATAGTATAAATAACAAAAATTGTAGGATTTATATTTTGACCCATTTTTTCTTTTAATAAAAAGTTTACTGGCTAGAATTATCAATTTATTTTTGCTATATTTGTTGATTGTTTTCGTGAGTTTGTTTTTGTCAAAACGTGTCTGTGCAAGCTTAAGAAACGACTAAACCTAACAAGAAAACAAGAATAAAATGTTTTGACGTATTACACAAACAATTATCTGGAGTTAGTTTTGTAAATGCAATCCGTAAGTCTACCGAATCACTACGCAGTGTTTTTAGCCCGAAGAAAGAAAAGCAAAATTAAAAAATGCTGTAAACTGTAAATAAATAGCCAAATATTAAAAGAATGTGAAGCTTTACCGAAACTTTTCACAGTCTAGTGATAAACATCAGTAGAGATCTAAACAATTGATGTTAAAGGCGAATTTCAAAGCTCCATATTTCTTACTCGTTTAACATTTGTTTGAACTTGTCTTAGTGATTTGTAAAAAAAAAAAATTTTCTGTTTTACCTTTTTGAACTCGATACTTGAGTTTTTTTTCAAGAATTAGTTTTCTTCGCAGGTTTTGTAATAAAATTGCATTAAAATATACAGCTGCAAAGTGGTTTTATAATAATACCGAGTTTTGTCTATCTCCTTGATAAAAAAAACTACTTCATTTCTATTTCAAACAACTGTGTACATGTTCAAATAAACTCCATAAAAATCAGATTCTAAAGAGGCGAACGTCACAAGAATAAAATGTTATTAAAATCCTTGTCTTAGATTTTGTTGACATGAACATTAATGGAGTGTAATTATATTTTCTTTTATAAATTAACAAATAAGCATTTTCATGCAGTTTAGACAATAGTTAAGTGATAAAATAAAGATGATAATCGCAATATCCTTCACTGCCAAAAGTAACCCAGACGTGTATTTGTATCCTCCCTATAGAAAACAGAAAAGTGGCAACATAGAAGACTTCATTTACCCTCTTATATGTTGCAAAATGATGCAAACCACTACTGCTGTCCCATTGTGAAACCTAAAGGATTAAATGAAACTGCAGAAAAATCGTTTAAAGGAGATATACCAAAACGTATGATTATGATACATAATTGTTAATTTTAAGTTATATATTTATAAAATAAAAAAAATAAAATAATTTGAAGTCTTTACAAGTCATGTGTATAACATGAAATGTTATACATTATGTAACCGACTACTGCATGTAGCATTAGATGAAATGTTTTTCACTCTACAGATTATCCGCTCAGAAAAGAGAAATATTTTGAAGTTTTCCCTATATAAGGCTTTTTAAAATCCGGGAGCTAATTTTGACACTGGGCCATAATTTGAAGAAACTTGGTAGAGGACCATTAGACGATTCCACATTCAAAGTACCTTAGCTCAGAGCCTATCGGTTTCAATCTTTTTCAAAAAGAGTTTTGTAGTTCCACTTATAAAATGTATTTATGCTCTCGTGGTTCAGATCTGCCATTGACTGAAACCATCTGAACAACTTTGATAGAGTTTTATGAGAAGCACATTTCAGGCAAGTTTGAACAAATTTGGCCTAGTTGCATAGAAGGTGATATCTTTTGAAGTAATTATGGACGACGAACGAGGACGGACAGCCACTAATCCTAAACCTTACCTGAGCACATAGTGATCCCTAGTGTAGGGGTCAGTGAACTTTTGTATATGTCACATTACATGTATATAGCAATAAAATATGCTTAAACTTAAATTTAAACGATCTAGATAGCTACAAGCAAAATACCAAGAGCTTCATGCAAGGAAATTTGCAGGGAAGTTTTATCAAATTTTATCTGGTGGTTTCAGAGGAGATCTTCTTTGAAATTATTGAATAATTGTGGACGACGGCGGACAACCACTGACTTTAAACTATGTGTTAGCACTTAGTATTCAGGTGAGCTAAAAAGTCTCTTTTTTAATTATCACCTGCCTTACTAGTGAAACACATCCGTCAAACTACTCCTAATGGTTATTGGGTTTAAAACATTTAAATATAATGTCTGATACAGTGATGTGCATGCATAGTTTCTATAAAGTTTATTTGTTCATAGTACACTATTTTTAAGTAAATAATAATTATATGCTCTTTATGGTAACGAAAACTACTCACAACACTACTATTTTTTGCAGGGTAGCAGTATTGAAGATGCGACATGGCGTTCCGTTTTGTGATTTCATTTGAAGATAATCATCAATATTTGAAATGATGCAACGAGACGTTGAAAAATATAACTATGGACAAGGCAGACAATATTAGGCATAAACGTCTTTTATCAAAGGCAAACCATATAGAAGTCATTACATTCCAATGAGATGTAATGCCATAGTATTATATTTGTATGAATATGCATCAGAGAAAAGGAAATAAATAGCAATGCTGATAGTCTGTGCTTTGATATACACAACTTTCTTTTATTGAATTGTTTGGCTGTCACAAAAATAATGTCACAAATGCTATCATGTGAATAAGCGACTGATGTCAAAAATGTTTACCATAAAAATGGCGTAATATGTTAAAGGAATCCATGGGGTACTGCATGTTTATATTGTTCGCTTATTCTCCATACAACAAGAACTGTCACAGTAAGATGACAATGCCCCCGAACGTGGTGCTTTGACCTTTGAACTGAGAACCAGTCATTCAGTGGTCAAGGTCAAAGAAATATAGGTCAGTGGGAAGGTCTTATCCAAAGGGGGTTGTGTCCAAGTATGAAGTAATTCCATTTACTTATAAGGAAGTTATGGGCAATGTTAAAGTTTTTGGACAATTGGATCTTCAAGGTGAAGGTCATTCAGGGGTCAAGGTCAAACAAATATAGGTCAGTGGGAAGGCCTTGTCCAAAGGGTGTTGTGTTTAAGTATGAAGTGTATCCACTTACCAATTTGGAAGTTTTGGCCAAATATTAGTTTTTGGACAATTGGATATTCAGGGGTCAAGGTCAAATAGTTAAAAGTCAGTGGGAAGGTCTTGTCCAAAGGGGTGTTGTGTCCAAGTATGAAGTAAATCCACTTACTAATAAGGAAGTTATTGCCAATGTTAAAGTTTTTGGACAATTGGATCTTCAAGGTAAATGTCATTCAGAGGTCAAGGTCAAATAAATATAGGTCAGTGGAAAGGTCTTGTCCAAAGGGGTGTTGTGTCCAAGTATGAAGTAAATCCATTTACTAATAAGAAAGTTATTGCCAATGTTAAAGTTTTCGGACGGACTGACGGACGGACGGACAGTTAAAAAACTATATGCCTCCCTTCGGGGGCATAATAAAGATAAGAAATTCAATGTAAAGAAGATACGTTTGTAAGGACATAGACATTAACAGTTAAAATTTGAAAAAAGATTATCAAGTCAAAAAAAAATCAAAATCAACTCTCTATAAAAGGACTAATATTAACACGCATATAATGGGTTTACGTTTCATCTTATATAAGAAAATGAAATGGTCATCATTTCACGACAGGCCACTTTAAACCAAATCTTTAAAAAATTACGATCACGTTTTCTCCCCTAATCAACGAAGTAGTCTATAGTTAACAGTAATCAATATCACGGGCTTCTTTAGAGAGAAAATAATTTGGTACATCATTTATTGTGTATTGGGGACGGTTAAATTCAACAGGAATGTCCGATCGACCTGAAATGAATAAGACAATAGTATAGACTTGAATAGAAAATTCCGTTATTGTTCTAAACAGAAAATCTGTTCTTCTTAACAAATTCTGTAGATAGTGTTCTCATGTAAAATACTTACACAAATCGTCAAAGATTTGAATTATTGAAATAGATGGACTGAGTTAGAAGTTATCAAATTATTTCGAATGACAAATAAAACAATTCAGTCAATGTGTATGTTATCATATGTGTCTGTCGACTTTTGTATAATGTTAGAACTCGTTTATGTTTGAAAGCTGACAAACAAGAACATACATAGTATGATAACAAATATTTCATCTAAGGTCAATTAGATATGTTATCAAGAAAGACAGAAATCAATGCATTTATATATTATAATGTTCATCAGATACATCAATTTGATTATTATCCCTTGTGAAAATAAATAAACGCATTGCATGATGTTGATTCCCTTGAGATCTATACCATTTAGTGGATATCTTAAAAAGCAGAAAAGATAATAAATCATATTTTCGAATTACGTGACAGGCCTGTGTATTTTTAGTGTACAGCTGTCAGTTAAATTCTTAAATAACAAACCATAATTTATAAATCTCTTCTCAAGCATTATGACACTTGTCATTTTGCATCTTGTTGATCACGCAACTTTAATTCGATACATTAAGTCAACATAATTTTGACATTTGTTGCAAACTACACACACACACACATACACACAGTAAATTATTTCCGTAGCATACAAAATCGAGACAAGAGAAGAAAAAATCACTCAAATAATATCTCACGAACACTTTCTGAGCACTTCTTACTTATCCTTTTCACGAAAGGATTAAGCCATATCGATTTGCAAATTCCCGAGCTATTTATTCTCATTTGAAATCATAACTGACTTGGTTGCAAAAATGTCGATACGTAAAATCTTTACACCTGAAAAATCGAAGAATATTATTTAATAGTAACTGCAAATAAAAATGACTGTCTGTGTTATGCAAACTGTGTATAACGGTTTTGTGTTGTAACACATTAATCCCCTGTGTTACCCCCGTGTTAACCAGTATGCATATAACAGTTCACGTTTATTTGTAAATTATCAGTTAACCATTTGTTTTTTTTAGTTTGTACCTCGATGTAAATATTGAAAACTGTTTTATAAAAATATAACCTAAATAGAGGGAAAATTAAAGGAAATGCTAGAAATGTTCGCGTTTTTGTTAGAAGTGACATTTTTTGCGGCTTAAAAAGTTCGCGAATCCATGCTTAACGCAAAAAACGCTAACTTAAAAAGCGCGAAATATTTTCTAGGAATACAGTATTCTTAAAGATGCCTAGGACCTCGACTGTTATCACAGCAAGTATTTAAGGTAAACAATTTCTTATATTCTCAAGTTGAATATTACGTTTAAAACATATATATAACATATTACATGTAACCCCAAAATCTTACTTACTTATTAGTTGAGTCATCGGAGGATACTTTAGTTTACTTTACCTCTAACTGTCTGCATTCTCGACCAAGCTGTCTAAAGAAATCCACATCTTATACTATGTATGCGTCTGAATAAGAAATATAACTTATGCACGTTATAGAAGGGGGAAGATGAAGAAGGGGCCATAGTTATCGAACCGTTCCTCTGTCTTTATGCCCTTCCATCCCGCATTTTGTGTCCACTTAATATATCTTGGATGCCTTGAAGATACTGTTTGACTATCATGTTACACATGAGTTCAATGTCGGGTCATTTTCCGATTTGTTATCCGCTCCATAACCTTTTGATTCTTAAGAAAGTGTTTTGAATTTTGTTAAAGAAATATCAAGTATAAGCATGTAACAATAATTTAGTTTGCTCTGTCCAAGGTCTACGTTAAGGTCCCATCAGGATTATGCAGAAAAAGTCGTTCATGAAATATCTGACCAGTCTGAACGGTTATTATATACAAAGTATTGAGATTATACATGTTTAGATTTTTTAAATGATTTTAAGGTTTTTTTCACCATCTGATTGTCTGTTTATATGTTAGTCTGACTAAAACTCTGGAACTAGCAGGACATCTAAAAAGTACAGAGTTCCATAAAAGTAGTCACTGTGCATTTATACCAATATAACGGTTACGCATCCAAGTTTAAAATTTGTCTGAAAATTCATTTGTAAGTCTTTTCATCTTAAAACTGCAGATGCTGCAATAACAGAAGTTATTAAAGCAAACCTCATATTAATTCTAAAACAATATTTTGTAAGCAATGTTGTAATAATTCTTATAAATTATCAGTGTAACAGTTACAAAGCGCTTTTGTAAAGGGAACACACACACACGCATATATATATATATATATATATATATATATATATATATATATATATATATATATATATACAATCCGCAATATATTTCGACGAATGGCGATTGGTATTGTTTTTGCATTTTCCGTCCGTTCGTCTATCCTTCTCTGTGTCCGTCCGTCACGGTCTGTCCGCCCGGGGACATCTTATGTTCGTATACAATTAAGTTGTAACTTGTTTGGATTGTAAATACAAATACTGGAACAATGTATGCCAATGGCCTTCATAATTTAAAAAACTTATAGTTTTGTTGATGCCATTCGTTCAACAAATGTAGACACTTGGTTCTTCCGTAAACATGTGTCCATAGTGGCTTGGTGGATTTATTTGTTACTTAGTTTGATTGGGGACATTATCCTAGTCCAAATATAGAGGCAATTCACTCAAAATTTTGTAGAAAAATCTTATGTGTTAAACAGTCAACTAACTTAGACGCTTTGTATGGTGAACTTGGTCGTGTACCAATGTTTGTTCACAGAAAATTAATATTAATTAAATACTGGTTAAAAATATTAAAGCTTAGGGAGCGAAGTATACTTTTTAAAACTTACAACATGTTAAAAGATGATGCTGAAAATGGCCTTACATATAATGGTAACAACTGGGCATATTACATAAAAATGATTTTGGACCAAATAGGACTATCGTATATATGGCGGACTCAATTTGACATGTTCATTAACTACAATGTTATTAAACAACGAATTTTAGATTTATATCATCAAACTTGGTACTCCTCAATAAACAACTCTTCTCGCTTAGATACATATTGTTTATATAAACATTCGTTTAACTTTGAAAGTTATCTCGACACCGTTTCAGAACCGAAATTTAGAATCGCTCTAGCACAATTCCGTACATCGTCCCATGATTTAGCCGTTGAACACGAGCAACATAGCAATATACCTAGAAATGAAAGGAAATGTAGAAATTGCAATATGGGCCTTATCGAAAACGAATTTCACTTCTTGCTAATTTGTTCAAAATTTTCAGAGATAAGATCGAAATATATAAAACGATATTATTATACATGGCCAACAAAACAGAAATTTACTAACCTTATGTCTGTAACATCAAAAAATATAGTTCTAAACTTAGCTAAATATATTTACTATGCAAATTCGACTAAAAATTAATAATACATTGTAAATTGTATATGAACTGTAACATCATGTGCTCTTCTGTTAATCTATGTCTTCAGTCTTGTATAATGCATTTATTTGCTATAAAACATTATCATGTTTTAATGCAATAAAATAATATTGTATTGTATTGTATTGATTGTACGTGATAAAGAGGGAATGATGCATGCTACTTGTCGGCATAATTAACACTCTTATAGACGAGTTATCTCCCTTCGATGAGCATAAGGTCCATCTTCAGCCATTACTCGCCTGTGTTTTGTAACTATAGATTAAAATTTATACACTTGTCTTGGGAAAAATTTTAAGTCTCACTAGGACTCCGACATAGCATGATAAGTAAAGTACCTATTCCTTAAATCATTCGAAGTTTTCATGAGAAATATTTTTGTTTTTTGTACTTACACAAAAAAGAAAGACAAAAAAAAATAAACACATATTTTTTTTAAGTTCACTTTTACATTTGTGAGTGTAAGTTTTCATCAAATATGTCAGTCTATAAAAGCTCTGTCGCCAACTTGCTGCAACTACCTGATGCATTTTATTTTCCGGCGGGTGAAAGTTTCTCAAAATTTACTTGTGACGTGAGAGCAACCTTTATTTGGATTTGAAATGTCTTTTATATGAATATTTAGCTAATCAGATTTCACGTACCGACATAATATTACCAAAGCACACACATTTATAGGCTTTAACAATAAAGCAGCGAATATTACTCTTCTTCTTCGTAGATTCTGGTCTCCATTAATTTTTATATCAATATTCTGTACATTAAATATACGTAAATTGTCATTAAGTACTTATTGTCATTTAGTACTTTTTTCAAGACATATTCTGGCAATAGATCTACTCCATTTTGTCCATATATATGTACACATATGTATGTATATATATATATATTGTCAGTTTTCATACACAGAAATCGAACGTTACTACTATTCAATGCGGAATTCAACAGTGACTTTTTCTGCGACCCATTGTTTTGACGACGCAGTCCTGTTCAGCTCGTCGTCTTCGTTACTTGGTGAGTCGGGAAATCTCTGAATAATCGATTGTATATTGTTTGTTTATTGTGTTGTTATTATTCTTTTTTTTAATCGATGTTTAAATGTATTGAGTGGTTAGAAAATATGTAAAAATACTGCATATGTATAATTTCCGACTTTAATACTTGTTCAAATCAGCAGTTATTTTTACAATTTTTAACGGCCTAAAATCTAAAACAGTTTACAGAATTGAATGGTAAAGGTTGTACTTTACGAGATTAAATGAAGCGCCACGATAGCGAAACTATGTTCAGTTCGACAACAAGCCGCACAAAATTGTCACTATTCTGATTAGCCAGTTACTGTAGTATACATGTGTACATAAACATTTGTAAAGGTTTGAGCACATCGGCTTTTGTCTATATCTGAGGTACAAAACAATACACTTGGTAAGCATTTCATACTACTGAACATGACCTTGGTGTGTTGTCTGGGTTTAATTCGTCAAACAGATATCTGTTAAACTAAACAAGTGGATATTCCTAGGAATCATTTGAACTTGTCTGAGAATAAAATGTGATAATGAAGAATTGCGATTGTTCTTGTATACTACACTCATCCGTAAATGTATTTCGTATTTCGTCTTGCGTGAGCCTTGTTTAGCAGACTACAACTTTTTATGCTTTGAAGTCTACACAATTTAGTTTATTCTGAGTCGGAGTAAGAAAGCTATTATAAAACAAACAAAACATGTTTCATTTTGATTAAAGGGTTTCCTTAAAGAGATTGCGTCACTTCAAGTTATCCCACATTTGTTTTCAGTCACAAACTGGTGAAACCTAGCGAAGCAGCTGAAAACAACTAGTACACAAATAAACAAAACGCTACATTATACAGTAAAATGATTAAGTGAATGATTGGTGTAACATATGTTTTGCGATAAAAAAGCACTTCCTTGTATTTCTATTTCGAATACGTATTATCTACTTTTGTTTCAATAATTTACCTGCTGGATACGTCAGGAAAAAGCAGAAACGCTGTATACAATTATAATCAAGATTGATAAATTCTGTTGTGCACATGACATCATTCGTTTTGCTACCGATGCATATCAGAAACAGTTGATGTTTTCTCCAATAACCGTTGGTAAGGAATGATAAATATTCTTCGTTTATAGACTCTTGATTCCCTAGTGATCGATATAATGCCATGGTTTGCTTTGATCCCAACTCCAGCATCCAGCCGAACCGCACCTTGTGTTTGTGAAAAATACACACAACTGAAAGAAAAATTGTAAGAGGAATTAGAGTTGACCATACTTGCCATTTCAAAGTTTCACTATTTAGGACTGTCGAAAAATCGAATATTTGAATAATATATCTAAATGACAAAACACTTTCAGTTTTATTTTTCTCGTTTTTCCAAGTATCAAGCATTCATATTAGTATTTCAAAGCAAAGAAGAATTTGACAGGCTTCAGCTCTGCCAAAACATAAAATATTATCAAAATAAAGCGTTATGAAGAACATTTAATTTCTTCTTAAGTTCTCATATTAAATTTGGTGTTTGTTTTTGAAAACAGAATACGCTTAAGCACACATAATGAAAATCTATAAAAAATATTATTTTCAGATTAAATAATCTTTTCATTTTCTGACGCATTACAGGAAATTAGTGTAAAAAACTCTTACTTATTTCATTTTTTTTTCTAAATGGAAAATCTGTTTAAACTGTTTTGTATAATCTTAAAAAGATACGGCGTACTTACCAAAGTTTTTTTTTTCTGTACGGAAAAAAAAATTCAGGATCAACTGCTACATCTTACTAACTGTCTAATTTGTACACGAATATATTCAATAAATCTGTCAAAATATACTGGTGCTGAATTGAATATCATCTCAATAATTAAGTGTATTTCATAAAAAGTTCAAAGGATATTTTGAGGTTGTATCCATCCGACTAGAGAAAAAGTGATTACTTCTGTCCATGGTCCTAAAATATCTGTACCTGACCAGTACACTCTCCCGGAAAAACCTGGTACTTCAAATAAACCACATTCTTGTACAAATGCGAGCACTGCCATACAGCGTCCCATATCGCTATCATTAATGATATGTAAATAAATAATAAAAAAAACATTTGTTCTACAACAACATCTTTTAGAATAGTACTTGGTTACAGTTCTATCTTTTGAAAAACTAAATATGACATTTCTACTTAATCACCTTGAGTGCTTTTATAATTGGTGTTTACCTGAACGTATTGTTAATCCCATGATTATAACTAAAATAAAGAATACTACTTGATAATACTTGCATGGCTTTTTTCTATTGAAATTTGAGATTACAAATAGAGCAAATGCAGATTGTTTGTTCTGATTCTTTTTGTAACTTCAGGCATGCCTACAATGAATTCTGAAGGGCCTTTAAGTTCATAAATGCTAAGCTGATTTTGAAAATTCACGGCCTGGTTTTACAGCATTGATTGTTGAACACACAAGATGTCAGACAAAAGGTCTTTTAATACAAACAGAAATAACAGATCATGGGCACGAGATTGAATAATACGAATATATCATCACTGAAAAAATGTCTATATGATATTTAGCGGAAAAATCGGAGAAGAAACTTTATTTCACAGAACTGACAGCCGATTGTAATAGTTAAAAGCATAATAATTTCCGGTGCGTCACTTATGTCAGGGTCATGACCTACTCGAAATAATAATAATAATAATAATAATAATAATAAAACATCGTATTTAGTGCGTTTGTAACTTAGTACGTGTAGATGCTTCAATTATCAACTCTTAAATGAAACCATCTATCAGTTATCAAAGCAAAGGCAAAATAAATAAAGAGAACAGAATATCTGGAAAGCACGAGAACCGAAATTGTTACAGCAGTGTTCTTTCTAGCTTTTGTTCTTGCTGTTTGTTTCCTTTTAACGAGATTCGTTTTCTACTTAGATTTATATAGAACGTATCAAACAGTTTAACGCATATCTAAGGTCCTGTGCCATCATCTTTCAACAATCAAATACCGACAACTGTATTAAAGCTCTTTGTCATGGACACGTTATTTTGTGTTTGCTCTTAGTGACATTTTTACCTCTGAGAAGGAATATATACAGAAAGAGAGAGAGAGAGACAGACAGACAGACAGACAGACGTGTTATCGTGATGCGGGTTTTTTTCTGTAACCTTTTTCATGGTCGATTAGGTGCAGTTCTGAATGTCCATACGGTGTAGTTTGGTAGTAGGTAGAAATCTAACATTTTACCGTGTTTCATTTATTCTCATTCAGATACGCAATCTTTACCGAACCCTTCGTTTGTTTAATTGCACAATGATTTTCTTCCAACAAAACAGAGTTGAATCACAAAATGATTAAGTGAATATTTCTTTTATTTTGTACTATTTACAGAAATGTACAGGCTATAGCCATTCATCGCCCATGATATCAAAATCCTGTGCAGTTTTCTTCATACAATATACATTTATAACCATCTTCCAAGATAAAATATTATGTAAGAGATATATTTTTGCTATACATTTGTCCGCATTGTCTAGTTTACAGAAATGCATTTTATTTTATTACTCTATTAATCAATTATTTTATACATAAAGATCAGCAATAATTAATTTATACACAATGGAACCCAAAGAAGATATACGGATTGTCATTTACTGTCATATATTGACCCTTGCTATACTCGCGTACACCCAAACTAATAAAAAATAGTTTATTCAGCAGCACTTATAGTGACATTTATAGCAGCTCAAACAATATAAATGCCAGACACTTCATGAATATTTTTAAATGATAAGAATATATCTACATATGAACTGCACATAAATATTAGTGTCTTGTATTTGTAAAGGAGCTAACGCATGCTTTACGGAAAGTCTGAAATTAAAAGACGTAAGGAAATATTTTTATGGACAAATATTAAGTACAGCAATATTGGATACAAATGAACACATTATAGGATACTTATGGACAATATAGAATACAACCTGACTTTTGTTTACACTACAAATGAAGAAATCAATATACATATCAGTACTTAGTAAACGGAAGGATTGCAAAATGCAACGTTCTTCTATTTAAAGTTTTGTTCTAAATCATAATTTCCATGTTTTCAGGCGCAATAAACTGTGTATATTCACAAAGAAAAATTAATGATTTACGCAGTTATAAATGAGAACCGCTAAACCGATGAAATTAGCTAAACACTCTTCGTACTCAATTTACTTGGGCGTAATTTACCTTGAGTGACAGCGGCGGTCAGATACCTGCAAGCTGCTTCTTATTCCCTTCAAATTATTCGACAAGGGTTAAAGGTCCAAGTTATAGGTATGGCTAATATATGATTATGGTACCGACTTTATAAATGTTCGGTCTACATGACTTTAATTAGTTTTTGGCCTCTGTTTGTGCTACATTTTACGGTCCATCAATCGTTATATAACCCTCGATATAGGATAGTTCTATATACATTAATGTAAAACCGAATGTCACGATTGTATGTAGAAACTCTTTAGTTATATTTATCTTAAACATTCTATTAAACTGCTTTAAAAGGCTGCTATATGAAGGCATGCAACTTTATAAATTGATAACATACACACACACTGCTGTTAATTTTGTGTATTGAAATTAAGTTCATTAAGCCCTGCACTACTATTGAGTATCGAAGGTCAGCCACAAACAACTCAAAATTCGTCTTACTATGTAATCAATGCTTCTCGATCCTTTCAAAATTGAAATATGCATAGTTACCTGTGATAATGTCTTTATGTCGGGTATTTTTGTTGAATATTAAAATTATTTTTTTTTTTTTGATAGTTGGCGTTTAAACAATAAAGGAAATTCACAAGCAATAAAATATTGCTTAAATTACTGCAAAGAAAAATCATTTTCTGTTGCGATGTAGACAGAAGTCGTTTATCTCCCGATATTTATCAGTATTCGTTGATTTTTTAAAATCTAATTTCTAGTGGTAATGAATGACATAAGACAAAATAATCTAGATGATTCCGCGTGCAGGTTCTTTTGTTGCTTACTGATTTATACTGAATTCATGATTTGTTTTGATTAGTCATTGGACAAGTGATATCCTTTAAATTGTGTAATAAGAACTTTGACTAAATCAATGAATCATTATCATTGTCGAATAAAATGTATTGTTTTATTTACGTGTATTGATAAAAACTGGTAGTTTTTGTATTTGAAAATACCTTAAAATATTTATAATAACAGATACCTTAACGATGTGAAAAAGTAACATTCAAGTGTATTTCATCCGTTTTCATTTCTTGTAAGACATAGGATTGCTGCATATCCCATTTAAATCAAAACGTTTTTCAAAATTAAGATTTCTTTAAAACTTTTGTTGTAGTTTTTATCAACAACCTGTCTTTGACTGTTTACTGTACCCAGTGAAAGCGTTTGGTGCACTTGAACACTAAACATATTTGCATGCACTCTATGTATCACAGGTCGGTCTAATTAAAATGATGAATACCAAAATAATTAGGTATCACTTGTAGAACAAAGTGGGAACTCAAAACATCTCGTTATCATAAGTCCTTATTTTAAGTGGCATTTGTGATCAGTTGTATGTGCAAATGATGTATTTGTTCAGTCCATTTAACATGCGAGTTTAAACATGCTTGTTTGAACGATACTTGGAATTTTACGAGACATTATTCGCAAAGTATCTGTGCAAAGTATAAATAACAACAATTATGTGCAATATAATTTGATGCACTTTTTGCTTTGAAAAGTATTTTACTAGTTATGTAATTTTTGCCTAATGAGTTTTACTAATCATTCATTTATTTTGGTTATATTTATCGATTGTTGTCATGTGTTTATTTTTGCGTATTTGTTAAGTGAAAATAATAATGTCTGTGCAAGCTCAACCAGCGACTTTTTAAAATGGAAAAAAAGATTGAAATCTTTAGATGTATTACCCAAATAAATATTTTGAGTTTGTGTTGTGTATGCAAAATTATTACTAACCTTCAATACACTTATTCACTACGCAGTGTTATCAGCATGAAGAAAGAAAAGCAAAAATAAAGAATGATTTAAAATGTAAATTAGTAGTCATATTTTCAAGTGACAAGTGAAGCTTTTTTTCTAAAAAATCAAGATAAAACATAATGCTTACGCCTTAGAGGTACATAAATATAAATCTGAAAAATGTTTATAGCGGTCTCATAATTTCTTCCTCGTTAAACTTCAATTTTAGCACCCCTTATTTATTTGCAAAAAAGAAACATTTTGCTATTTCACCTTTGCGAACTCGAGGTTTCAGATTTTTCCAATAATGCAGGTGCGGCAAATTTGATTTATATTAATCTTAATAAAATTTAATTAAATATTCATCTATCAATTGCTACTTTCATTAAGCGAAAGTGAAAATCAATTTCTTTACTCTTCATACTTCCCTAAATCAATTTTCTTCGCAGGATTTGTAATTACATCGCATTACAGCTGCAAAGTGATTTTATAACATTTCTGAGTTTTTATCTATCTTCTACCTTATTTCTATGTCAAACAACTCTGTTTATTAAGTAAATTAAGTTTTAAAAATATATGTTTCAAGACAATCAAAAATGATCTGGTCGCGTAACTAGTTTAACGTTATAAAAATAAAATGTTATTAAAATCCTTGTCTTTGATTTTGTTGACATGTACATTAAAGTACAGTGTAATAATATGATTCTTTAACAATCAACATATAAGCATTTTAATGAAGGAATTATTCGACAGTTTAGAAAATAAAAAAGTGATAAAACTGAAAATGTGTTCGCAGTATACTTAATTGCCAAAAAAAACCCCAGATGTGTGTGTTTTTGGTGCACTCGTTTACAAGGGTTTCTGAATATAATTATAGTTTTTTAAATGTACAGGTACTTTCCATTTTGAGCTGGTATACTCGTATCTACCACAGAAAGCTTTGTCGCTTTTTCCCTTTAAATGCAGTCATCTGAAACAAATATACATGGTATAGCATTCTTCGATTTTCGATATTCGATTCGGAATTTACAAAAAATACAAAATATGAAAATACTTAACCTTTGTTGACACTCACATTTAGCGACATGCACTACCTCGGAAGTAGCGATAGAGCGATTTACCGTATACCTCCGAAAGAGGTAGCTCTGTTGTTTACCAGGCGTGTCATTGATCAAAGTGTCTGAACGTTTAAACGTTGTCACCATACACTCACTTTTGAATAATTCTATTAGATTGATGAGTAGAACTTGTTTTCTTGTCTACAAATAATACTGTCTAGATATACTAAAATGACCTAGTATTCAGTTTGCCAAAAGCGCCATCGTAAAACTTCTGACAGATGCATTTACATGCTTTCTTTGTAATGTCATAAACATCTGGGAAAGTTGTTGTAGCAATCTTTTGCCAAAATTCTCATTTCTCATCTTTCAAAACCATCATTGGTTTCCGCCTGATAATCCTATATTTGTTTCCAAAGAATTTACTACTGCTAAAATCTACTCAAACCTAGTAAATTACCTCGTCAGATAGCTCGACGATCCGGCAAGTATCCAGAACTTAACAAAGCAATGTGTTTTTACAGTCAGGTGTTGCGAACGTTTTCCATATTTATTTTGATAGACATTGAAAATAATGAGTCATCCGTCTGTGTGAGTATCATCTATTAGCGCAGTACGTGTTCGTAAAAAGTTATGCACTTTGTAAAATAACAGACCTAAAATGATCGAAATCAGTTTAGTATACGTAAATGCTAAGTTAAGTCAATTTGCAATAGAAATTTTGTTTATTGGCGCAACGTTTATTCACACAGAATATCGTGCACGAATTAGAAAACAGTTACCAATTATTTTTAAGTACGAAGTAACGTTATTTTAACAATGGTCATCTGATGTAATGGTCATTTCTGTCGGCTCCAGTATGTAATATACAACTATGTAATATACAACTAGCGGCATAAAATAACGCATTGCCCATGTGATATCTTTTTGAAACATTTTCGATAGTTCATTGTTTGAAAACAGACTTCTTTAACACTGAAACAGAAGCGAGTATCAAAATAAAATAAGGCGGCTGGGACAAGTTGAATGTGTTGGAATGACTTTTAGTTTAAAAAGAAACGTGCACATGTTCGGGTTTCAATCTACAATATTTATCACACAATTCAAACGATTTCTGAAAGGAAACCATTTCTCTGTGTAATCTATTCGCAGGAGAAAAGTGGTACTAATTCGAGCCTTCTCATATCAACATTTCACTGCAGCAAACATTTTATAACATTTTCTCAAGGTGCTCCATCTTTACAGCTTGCGCTGTTTTCGATGAGTAAACTGTGCACACTTTCCGAGAATTCTTTAGAGAGGTCTGGTTATTTCATTTAATGATATTTTATTACTCAATTCAATTAAATCAAAATAATTCGTGTTTAGAAATAAAAGTAAAAATGATGAACGGAAATGATTATATAGTGACAAAATATATTAAATAAAATTGTTGCTACGGTAGACATATCACGTGCAAAACGTATTGTAACTTCGATGAACAATTTATGTTATACAGTAAACGTAAACGTTAAACGAAACAATCTAAGTTTACAAAAAGTAACATGTAGCTCGTTTGCATAAACTCAAAGTATATGTATGTAATACTTGATGGTAATTACATGTGTAAAATGGATCGTCAGAGATTTGTGTCATGATAAGAATTGTTTACCATTGAATACCATTTCCAAGTGTGAGATGTACCAAGTGTGAGTTCTACAAAGTATGATTAACCTGTCTTCCTTTACAAATTTAGTATATGCAGTCAACGTTGCTTCAGTTTTGCCTAGGTTCACAATATTCGTTTAAGTACCAGTCAAAAGAACTAACTGACCGTACACTTGGCATGGACATAATTTAGATAAAGCAAACGCGGAGGTCAGATGAAAGCAAAATATTTGTTTGTCATTAATTGTCTGTGTTTTTTTCTGAGATCACTTAGCAAGGCAATTCAGTCTGGAGTTTTATCACTTGACAACACTTCACCCTCTTACCGTATCTTGAAGCCCAAATAAAATAGTTGCTAGCCGACAGATTAAATACACCAGCCTTGTTTAAGCGAACGCTACAGGTAATAAATATTTTTGTTAAATATAAACAATAATTACCCTGTTTACTATTCCTCAAATTACTGATAAAAATGTGATTAAAAATAGTTTTGTATTTGTTTTGTGTTAAAGCATAAATATTCTTAAAAAATAGTTTATTTAGGTAAGTTATATCAGTATTATCCATTTTATTTTTGTATATCAAGGCAGGCCATTTACCATAGACATATTAACCTAAAATCAGGCTGCAAAGTAGGCACTTAAAATAATTATATCTGTTATGTACAGGTTTCGCTTTAGTATCAGAGGTAATACACGTAAGTAAATCTTCTTAGTCTCTAACTAAATTAACATTCCTAGCCCTAGGCTTAAAATGTTTTACACTTTAGATAAAAAAATAAAACTCATACATCTGATTAGTGGCCATTTTACATTTTAAGTATAAAACCTGATTCTATCAAAGTATGCAGGTGATGTTAATTTGATTTTAAACTTAATGATTCCATAATGTTATTTCTATCAATTGCTTATTTTCATAAACAAAAGTGCAAAACAATTTCCTCTGTTCTACGGCTTCAGTTTTGCTTTCGCAGGTTTTGTAATAAAACGGTAGTAAACTTGTAATTCGTAATCGATTTTGTATTACAGGAGTTTCCATATTTTCAATTGACTTCTAACAGATCATAAAGTGAAAACTGAACTTAACTAAAATAAGGTAGATAGATAGATATCTTTATTTCCTCCATGTGGAGAGCATATATATGTACATTATTTACAAAACATATATGAATAATAAGAAAAGAAAAAATAGTGAACTATGATATAAACAGAAATTTTAACAATTTCTGCTACTACTTTGCAAGGCAAAAAAAAAAAAAAATTTATATAGGTAATGTACATTTTAAGTAGACAAATTGACGAAAGTCACAAAAATAATATGACATAAGATACAAGCTTTTCTTTATATTGCCTGCATTCAATCTTACCCTAGAAGCAAGGATGTTACCCTAGAAGCAAGGATGATCTGAAATAATATAATTTGTATTCGTGTCACAACTTGTTCTTTTCATGTCAATCTTGCCGAAAAACGAAAGCGCAAGACTGGGATAAAGATAAGTTTGTTACATGTATGATTTGCTGGTTATTTAATCTAGTCTGTATATCTAAGACAAGCTTTTGGAACTAAAATATACTTTACGATTTTTACACATATAGTGTAAGTAACGAACCGTTATTTTTACAAGCTGCACCCTACTTCTATCAGGCAGTTCTAATAATGTAAAACCTGAAAACATTTCAACAATTTGAGTATGTATACTTAAGTTACAATAAGTATTGAAACTATCGCTGCCTATGATGGAGTGAACTTTACCCCACAGCGTTGACCGTAATGAGTCATTTTCATTGCAAAACATGATTAAATGTTCAACTATACATTCAGTGACAATCTTACATTTCGGGCATGATGAACTGTATTTTCTAGAGAAATACTTTCCCATTATAAGCATAACTGCTCTACAATCAGTGAGACTTTCTCTGTAAATTTTTGAAAATTGCCATAAATTTAATGGAACTATTTCATTATGAATACTGAAAAATGTCCGGAAGTTTTCATCGCTGAAAACTTGTTCTTTATATTCTATATGAGCTTCTGATTTGATTTTTGTCTTGACCATGCGTTTCCAAGATGGCATAGATGGAAACAAACCATTTTCGTAAAACTCTTTAAAAACTGGAGTTAATCTATATTTTCCTAACATACGGTGTATATCCGGTAGAAACCCTTGAATTTTCCGTGGTGATGACATATATTGCGCAAGTCTTGATATGAATATGTGCTTTATACGAGTATGTGTATTAAGGTTACAAAGTTGACCGAAGAAGAGCAGTTTTCGCTTGTCTATCTCTTTTTCTATAGGGAACATACCAATAGAACTTAACGCGATAACCGTTCTTGTATTTCGGTGCATTGATTGCATGTATTTAAGACACTGAGTGATCAATTTAGTTTGTTTTCATTAACAGATTACATAATTTCCTAGCTATAGAGAATACATGATATTAACATCAAGAATACTGAAAATATCAAGATCTATCATGTCTCTTTTTTGTAAACAATTAATGGAGGGTAACTCTTTTTGAAAAAAATGTCAACAATAAGCTGATGGCGAATAGAAAGGCGTCTGAAATAGATACGCTACTTATTTTACAGATATGAAACAATCAGACATCTGGAGGAACCTATGATTTAAAATTCGGTACTTCAAAAAGAAGGTGTAGCTAATCAAGAACTGTTTTTATTTCGTTTTTTTTAAAGTGCACAGCGAATTTTAAATATCGACAATTTAAACTTTGTTACACTTTTTTAGGACAGGTTTAGTTTAAACATATTTTATTCCCAGACTATATACACAATGAACATTTGTTATACGTACACATACAAAAATAACATATTCAGAGAACAGGATTAGAACGAAAGACTAAGTCTGATAGAATTCTTCTCCTTTTAATTATTAAATATTTCTGTGTCGAACCGGTGACTTTAGGACAGGTTTGACTAGTGCAGATACATTATCTTTGTATTTATTCAGTCATCTAGAAAATGTGTTTTTTTCCCCAGAAATAGTATTTCTCTTCCTTCCAAAAAATCATTTAATTCAGACAGACAGTTCATATATCTGCTAACAAATTATTTACTAGTTTCAAATATCCATCCAAACCAGGAAAAAATACCGGCATTTTCTGACTTTGTGGCAAGTATCCATCCTATACAAAGGAATGTCTAACTAATTTCCCAAAGAAGACTCAGAACAGACTTTGCAAGTAATGTAAAGTAAGGTTATCATGATTTGAATCAAAAATTGAAATTGAAAATATGTAACGTGTTGTCATATTTAGACTAAATGCACCTGAGTATAAAATATTCATATTCATGTGCAGTTTCATTATAAAGTGATGAATAATCAATTTAAAGTTGGAAAAGAGAATTATTTGATTATATGCACTACAAGCTTCCTTTTTTCTAGCTTTAGCATTTGGCTTGATGCCAATTTTTTCAAATTAAAAACTACCTGTATGACAGAGTATCTGCTATCTGGCTTTTATGACAGAGTATCTGCTATGTAGCTCTCGAGACATTGTTGGTTAAACTAAACAGTTCTGTAAATGAAATGAATTTGTGCGAATTTTTCAAATAATTGTACTTCTCAAAAGATTGAACAGGTGGTCAATCCAAAGATTATATTCTTTACCCACAACTTATTTATTATCTTTAAAGTGTATTTTTTATATTTTTCTTCGCATTCAAGGGTAAACAATTATACACTCTTTTCTACTGGCAAGGTCAGACAAAGAAGAAAATAACTGTTTGAAGTGAAAATGAAAATGCAGTCAATACTCATACGGTTTTCATGCAAAATTATGAAACAGTTCTGTAGCTAAAGTTTTTTTTTTAATATTATACAGAGATACTGTTTAGATGCTCACGAGGAAAATGGATGATTTTACAAATGATACCACAACTAGTGTTTCAATATGCTGAAGTAATAAAACAGTTCTCTAAATATATTGCTGGGAGTGCAAAAGATGCATACAAGTATTCACCCACGTACACACATTAAAGAACATTTAAACCAAAAATCGATATTGATTTATATTCTGAGGAATAATGATAATTATTATAATCATAAATAATAATGATAATAATAAACCATACATACCAGATACATTTGGTCACCGCTTTGCTGATCAAATGCAACGATTGATAATTTTAATAAAAACCAATCCAAAAATGCTATTATTAAGAGAGCTTATGTTGACGACATGTGCTGTTAAAGTATATTCCTAGAAATTCTTTCATTTAAATGATCAGGATTTGTAAACACGATAATTAACTTAAAGTCGATAAAAACACATGTGCGAATTACATAAACAGAATCATCATATACGTATAATCATAACATTGTAGGTAAGCTTGTTACATGTTCTAACTTTGGTGTAAATATAGACGTACTAGTATCTGAAATCTGTTCATAGTGTTCTGCTAGTCCTGTAATGCAACAAAAAAAGATCATTGCCGTGTTCATTGTTTTTATTTTACAGTTGTTTCAACAAGAAATATTTTGGTTTAACAGAACCACATATTTGGGAAGGTAAAAATATTTTACTTATCGGAACATGAATAAAACAGAAGTAAAATATTTTTATCAGTCCAAAAGGAGGGTTAGTATAAGCCTATAACGCGTGTGTAATATAACTTATAAATCAGGCAAAACTGTTACATGTACTAACTAACTGTCTTATTTGTACATGACATATATTCAATAAATCTGTCAAAAACAGACGGCGCTGGATTGAATATCATCTCAATAACTAAGTGTAGCTCATAAAAAAGTTCAAAAGATCTTTTGAGTTTGAATGTTCATCCGATTAGAGAAAACGTGAATACTTGGGTACATGGTCCTAAATTAGCTATAAAACACACGCACATTTGTTCTACAACGACAACTTTTGTCATAATTTTTTGAAAAACTAAATATGACTTTTCTACTTCAGCACTTTGAGTGCTTTTATAATTGATTTTTACTTGAATGTATTTTTAATGCCATGATTATAAATGAAATAAAGAATAATATTTGCATGGCCTTATTCTGCTAAAATTTGAGATTACAAATATTTAAATGCAGACTGCTTGTTCTGAATTTCTTTTATAAAAGCAGGCATGCTTACAACGAATTCCCAAGTGCCCTTAAGTTCATAAATGTAAAGCTGTTTTTTTCAGAATTCACGGCCTGTTTTTACAGCATGTATTCAAATGATGATTGTTGAACACACAAGACGTCAGACAAAAGTCAGAATTAACAGTTCTATGACACAAAATTGAATAATACGAAAACATCTTCACTGAAAAATGTCTATATGAATAATAAGCGGAAACAATCGGAGAAATGAATGTATTTCACAGAACTGACAGCCGATTGTAATAGTTAAAAGAAGAAAAACTGGTGCGTCACTTATGTCAAGGTCATAACCTTCTCGAAATAAAAGACAAACATCGGTGACTGACATTTAGTGAGTACATGTAGATACTTCAAAGATTTTCTGATGGATTTTCTCTTATTGTCTCCTTTTTACGTGATATTTTCGATTTAGATTTATATAAAATGTATCTAACTGTTTAATTCATAAATTAGGTCCTGTGTTATCATCTTTCAGCAATCTAATACCGACAGCAGTATTTAAGATCTTTGTCATGAAGTGTTATATTTTATTTGTTCTTTTTAGAGAGAGAGAGAGAGAGAGAGAGAGAGAGAGAGAATAGTTAAAAATCTCAATTTTATTTATTTCCATTTAGATACGCAATGTTTAGCGAACCCTTCCTTTGTTTAATTGCACAATGTTTTTCTTCCTACAAAACAGAGTTAATTCACAAAATGATTATTTTTTTATTTCCTCTTATTTATCAACGCCCATGATATCAAAAGCCTGTGCAGTTTTTCTTCATACAATATACATTTATAACCATCATTCAAGATGAAATATTATGAAAGAGATATATTTGTTGCATAAATTTGTCCGTATTGTCTAGTTTACAGAGCAGAATTTCATTTTATTACTCTATAAATCTATTCATTCGATTTATTTTATACATACAGATCAACAATTATTTATTTATACGCAATGGAACCCAAAGAAGATATTAGGATAGTCATATACTGTCACATATTGGCCCTGGCGACACTTGCGTAGACCCAAACTAATAAAATTAGTTTATTCAGCAGCACTTACAGTGACATTTATAACAGCTCAAACAATATTAATGCCAGACACTTCGTGAATATTTTTAAATGATAAGGATGTATCTACACATAAACTGCACATAAATATTAGTGTCCTGTATTTGTAAAGGAGCTGACGCATGCTTTACGGAACGTCTGAAATTATAAGCCGTAAGGAAATATGTTTATGGACAAATATTAAGTACAGCAATATTGGATACAAATGACGACGTTATGGAATACTTTGGACAATATGTATTACAACCCGACATTAGTTTATACTACAAATGAAGCAATTAATATACATACAGTACTTAGCAAATCAAAACATTGCAAAAAGCAACGATCTACTGGCAATACACATCACCGTACTCTTTGTCTGTTTAAAGAGTTGTTCTGAATCATGCATGATCTCCATGTTTTCAAGAGCAGCAAGATGAACATATTCACAAAGAAAAGTAATGATTAACGCGGTTATAAATGAGAACCACTGAACCGATGATATTAGTAATACACTCTTCGTACTCTATTTACTTGGGCGTAATTTACTTTGAGTGACAGCGGCGGTCAGATACCTGTGAGCGGCTTCATATTCCCTTCATCATCAAAGTATTCGACAAGGGGAAAAGTCCAAGTTGAAGGTAAGATTTATGGTACCGTTCTGAGAAAGCGACTTTATAAATGTTCGGTCTACATTTTGCCCTCTTTTTGTGCCACATTTTACGGTCCATCAATCGTTATATAACCCTCGCTATAAGACAGTAATATATATAATTATATTTGTGTTAACCGAATGTCACGATTATATGTAGAAACTCTTAGGTTATATTTCAGGTAAAACTTTCTATTATACTGCTTTAAAAGGGCTGCTAGATGATGGCATAAATTGATAACATAAACAAACTGCTGGTAAGTTTGTGTATTGACAATAAGTTCATTAAGGCTTGCACTGCTTTGGAGTAGCAAAAATTCTACTCGTTCCTTTCAAAATGGGAATACGCAAAATTTCCTGTGACAATGTCTTTATGTCGGGTATTTTTGTTTATATTAAAACCTTTTTTTTCGATAGCACCAACTTGTAAGGTTGCGTCAAAGTTAATGTTAAAACAAGTGAAACTTTTGCTCTAAAAATCAAGATAAAACAAATGTTTAGACGGAGAGATACATAAATAGAGATCTAAACAAATAATGTTAATAGCTAATAGCTAATCATTTCTAACTCGTTAAACTTCATTCTTAGCTCATAGTGATTTGCAAAAAGAAACATTTTGCTATTTCACCTTTTGGAACTCGTGGTGTGAGATGTTTTTAAGAATGCAGGTGCGGCAAATTTGATTTTATACTTTATGACTCAGACTCTTTATCTATCGATTGCTTATGTTCATAAAATGAAAGTACAAATAAATTTCTTTACTCTTCATACATCTCTAAATCAATTTCTTTCGCATGTTTTGTAATAAATCGCATTAAATATACAGCGGCAACGTGGTTTTATAATATTACTGAGTTTAATCTATTTTCTGCCTTATTTCTATGTCAAACAAACCTGTATATGTTGAAGTAAACTCAGTTAAAAAGATCAGACTCAAGACAATCAAAAATGATCTTGTGGCATAACCAGTTTAACGTCATAGAATAGAATGCTATTAAAATCCTTGTCTCTGATTTTGTTTACATGAACACAAAAGTACAGTGCAATTATATTATCGTTTAACAATCAACATAAAAGCATTTTGATGAAGGAATTATTCTTCAGTTTAGACAATAATAAAATGATAAAACTGAAAATGTGTTCGTAGTATACTTAAAGCAGGATCTCGCAAATTTCATAAAAATGAAATTATCTGCGTTCCCTGAATAGAAGGTGTTTTAGGTCTAATCGTGTTCTTATTTTGGTGCCAAAACTGAAAAAAAAACTTTTGTTAAGCGTGAACAACTTTAACCTCCTTATGGCGAAAACAAAAGTAAAATTATTCTGGTTTACATATGAAACACCGCCATTCGGATACACTCGAACAGCACGAAAAGCAACAAACATGGCGTGGAGTAGCAGTTCAATAAGTCGTTTTATAACAATTCGACATATTTCTACCTGGTTCTTCCAGTGACGATCTGATAGTCTTTGCGCATGTTCGAACTTTAATTTAGTACTCATTAGCATGTTAGTGATGCCGAGGGATTTTCCCTTTAAAATCATTATTTCTGAACAGATTTTGTTCAGATTTAAGCCGACTCTATACAAAGAGTCATTCAAACGCTAAGAACACTTAAACTTTCTGTCGTCATAAAAATATTTTCATTTATTTTTGAAATGCTGTTTTAAGTGCCAAAAATAACCAAGAAGTGTGTGTGTGCATCCTCCATTTGGAAAATAGAAGACAAATAACCATCCTATTTGTTGCATATTATTTCAAACTACTCCCTGTCGGATTTTTGTAGACGTTATAAAAAACCTAAAGAAGTAAAGGAAACTGTAACACAGTCGTTTAAAGGAGATATAGGAGAATGTTTGTACTGGACTGAGCAATGATAAATCACATACTGTAAAAGAAAATAAAGTTTAAAGAATTTGAAGTCTTATAAAGTTTATTGTATCACATGCAATAGTCAGCTGTGGTATTAGATCAAACATTTTCAACTCTACATATTATCTTCTCAGAAAAAAAGTTTTATTTTTGAGTGTTTGTCTAAAGTTTTTATGAGTGCTTAAATGGAGATGTGAGATAAAGATGCATAGTGTTCTTCTTCGCTTTCATAACTTCTTCACTGAGCTAAAGGTTGTCGGCAGTACACTAACTTTTGAATAATTCAATTAGACTGATGAGTTGAAGTTGTTATTTCTACAATTATATTGTCTAGTAATAGTAAAATGACCTAGTATCCAGTTTGCCAAACGCGCCATCGTAAAACTTCTGACAGATGCATTTACTCTCTTCGTAATATCATGATCATCTGGACATTTATAGTAGCAGTCTTTTGCCAAATTGTCATCTTTCAAAACTATCATTGGTTCCGCGAGATAATCCTATATTTGTTTACAAAGAATTAACTACTGCTGAAATCTACTCAAACCTAATAAATTTCCTCGGCAGATAGATCGGCGATCCGGCAAGAATCCAGAACTTTATAAAGCAATGTGTTTTAACAGTCAGGTGTTGCGAAAGTTTCCCATATTAATTTTAATAGACATTGAAGATAATAAGTCATTCGTATGTGTAAGAATCATCTACTAGCGCAGTCCATGTTCATAAAAAGTTATGCGTAAATAACAGACCTAAAATGATCGAAATCAATTTAGTATACGTTAAGTTCTCAGTTAAATCAATTTGCAAAAGAAATTTTGTTTACTGACTCAACCAGTTACCAATTATTTTTTAAGTACGAAGTAGAGTTATTTTTACATGGTCATTTACAATTTATGGTCAGCTGAAGTAACGTGGCAAATTATTTTCATACAACACCTTATACTTTCAAAATTACCAATAACAATGATGTGCAAAACTAGTCATATCGATATTTCTGCCGGCTGCGTTAGGTAATATACAAATAGCGGCATAAAATAACGACTTTCCTTTTCAAAATGCTCGATACTTGATGGAATTATACATGTGTAAATGGATTTTCTGGGGGTTTTTTTTGTATCACGCTAAGAATTGCATACAATTGGAATTGGGATTTAATCTAGTCTTGACATGTATTTGTACTTTTACGTGTGTCCTAAACTCGTGCAAGAAATGTTATAAAGCTCACAAAAAGCGCTTAATAACATATTTTTCTTAACTCGTTGAAAAAAGTTATGTTGTCAGATCCTGATTAAGCATACATTTTAATCGTGTAACTTTCAGTATATTTAGTCTTTTTTGATAAAATGTGTGCATTATGCGAAAATAAACAGTAGATTTAGTCTAAAGAATATTCTTAGTTAAAAAAAATTGGAATCAATTCCTTTTGCTCTTCCTTAAATAGAAATGTAAGTTTGTAATGTGCTTTTTACACTATTCTATTTAAAGCTTTTGGTAACTTATGCATACCTCTGCTAGGTGTTTCATTCGGGAGAATTCTTCGTTCACATTGAGATTTATTAACATTATCCTGCTTTTTTAGATAACATGTAGTTATTTTCACAAACTGTATCGATACTTAAAAAGCAGAAAAATTTCTCAATTCTTTTAAGTCAAAGGTAACGTTATTTTACACTAGTAATAGTCAGGTTCTTATATTCAAAATCAAGAGTGAGATGTTCCCTTTTAAAATCTGCCTTTTCTACAAAGTATGATTAACCTGTCATTCTTTACAAATTTAATATATGCAGTCATTGTTGCTTCAGTTTTGCCAAGGTTCCCAATATTTGTTTAAGTACCAGTCAAAAGAACTAACTGACCGTACACTTGGCATGGACATAATTTAGATAAAGCAAACGCAGTGGTCAGGTGAAAGCAAAATATTTGTTTGTTATAAACTGTCTTCGTTTTTTTCTGAGATCACTTAGCAAGGCAATTCATTATGGAGTTTTATCACTTGACAACACTTCACCCTCTTACCGTATCTAGGAGCCCAAATCAAATACTTGCTAGCCGACATAAATGCTTCAGCCATGTTTAAACGAACGCTACAGGTAATAAATATTTTCGTTAAATATAAACAATAATAACCCTGTCTACTATTCCTCAAATTACTGATAAAAATGTGATTAAAATGTTTTTGTATTTATTTTGTGTTAAAGCTTATATACAAATACGTTATATCAGTGTTATCCATTTTATTTTTATATCAAGGCAGGCCTATACCATAGACATATTAACTTGAAATCAGGCTGCAAATTAGGCACTTAAAGTAATTGTATCTGTTATGTATAGGTTTCGCTTTAGTATCAGAGGTAAAACAAGTAAGTAAATCTTCTTAGTCTCTTACTTAATTAACATTCCTAGCCCTAGGCTTACAACGTTTTACACTTTAGATAATAAAAAATAAATCTCATACATCTGATTAGTGGCTATTTTACACTTTAGGTATAAAACCTGATTCTATCAAAGTATGCAGGTGATTTTAATTTGATTTTAAACTTAATGATTCCATAATGTTATATCTATCAATTGCTTATTTTCATAAACGAAAGTTCAAAACAATTTCTTACCTCTGCTCCACGGCTTCAGTTTTGCTTTTGCAGGTTTTGTAATATAACGGTAGTAAACTTAAACTCATAGTTCGTAATCGATTTTATATTACAAGAGTTTCCATCTTTTCAATGATGATAAATCCGTCTCATTTCTAACTGATCATAAAGTGAAAATTGAACACAACTAAAGTAAGGTAAGCTTGGTGTTTATAAATTTATTTAAATTGACAAGGCTTCTGTGGCATTATCTTTCAAGCAAATGAAGAAAACTGCCAAGATTGATCAATTAAGTTTGTTTTCATGAACGGATTACGCATTTTCCTAGCTACAGAAAAAAACATGATATTTACGTCAAGAATACTGAAAATATCAAGATCCTTCATGCCTCTTTTTGTGAACAATTAAATGGAGGGTAACCCTTGTTGTAACAAAATGTGAATAAGATGCTGAAGGCGTCTAAAAAGCGTCTAAAATAGATATGGTACTTTTTTTTTACAGATATCAGACAAGATTCAGTCATCCGGAGGAACCTATCAGTTTAAATTTGGTACTTTAAAAACAATGTGTAAGTAATCAAGATCTCCTTTTTTTGCTTTACTAAAACGCACAGCGGATGTTAAAGATCGACAAACTAAACTTTGTTACAGTTTTCTACTACAGGTTTGGCTAGTGCAGATACATTATCTTTGTATTTATTCAGTAATCTAGAAAATGTGTTTCTTTTTCAGAAATTGTATTTCTCTTCCTTCAAAAAAAAACAAAAACAAAGAATCAATTAAATTCTTAAGACAGTTCATACATCTGCCAACAAATGATTTACTTATTTCAAATATCCAGCCAAACCAGGAAAAAATACCGGCATTTTCTGACTTTGTGGCAAATATCCATCCTATACAAAGGAATGTCTAACTAATTTCCAATACAAGAGAATATACTTTGCAAGTAATATTAAGTAAGGTTATCATGATTTGAATCAAAAATTTAAATTGAAAATATGTAAAGTGTTGTCATATTTAGACTTAAATGCAACGGAGTATAAAATATTCATATTAATGTGCTGTTTTATTACAAAGTGATGAGTAATCAAACTTAAAGTTGGAAAAGAGAATTATTTGATTATATTCACTACAAGCTTACCTTTTTTTAGTTTTAGGATTTGGCATGATGTCATTTTTTAAAAATTAAAAACTACCTGTATGACAGAGTATCTGCTATTTGGCTTTTATGACAGAGATCTGCTATGTAGCTTTTTATGACGGACAATCGAGACATTGTTGATTAAACAAAATAGTTTTGTAAATGAAATGCATTTTTGCGAAATTTTAAAAACTTGTATTTTTTTAAAAGAATCAACAGGTGGTCAGTCCAAATGATTACACATTTTACCCATAACTTGTTTATTATCTATAAAGTGTAAATATTTTTTTTTGTATTTATCTTCGCATTCAAGGGTAAAACATAATACACTCTTTTCTACTGGCAAGGTCAGATAAAGAAGGAAAAAACTGTTTGAAGTGAAAATGAAAATGCAGTCAATACTCATACGGTTTTCATACAAAATTATGAAACAGTTCTGTAGCTAAAGTTATTTTTATTATTATACAGAGACACTCTTTAGATGCTCACGAGGAAAATGGATGATTTTACAAAATTTTAATGATACCACATCTAGTGTTTCAATATGCTTAAGTAATAAAACAGTTCTCTAAATATATTGCTGGGAGTGCAAAAGATGCATACAAGTATTCACCCACGTACACACATTAAAGAACATTTAAACCAAAAAAATATTATTTAATAAAAGGTTATCTTTTAGTCCTTTACGGTCAACAAAAGTTTGATCTTGCGATAACTAAAAAACTACAGAAGCTTGGTTCAAGGAACTTGATGTGATCAATCTGCAGATAATGCATGCTCGTTTTGATTTTGCCTTGCATTCGTCTATATTACTTCATACGCCATGTGCTTGAACTCTGGAATTTGAATCCTGCATTAACTGATAGAATAATGAAACATTGCATGATAATAGCTATCGATATGTAGATAATGCATAGATTGGTTAGTCCTGGGTCCCTGTGCTGGACTGTATTTGCATGAGGCTTAACATCTAAATCTTGCAATTACTCAGACGTAAGATATCTTAATCAATAAAATATTAAAAGCCTATTGAGAGAATTTTTTTGTGCGATTACTCACAAAGAACACAAGATGTATTACTGTGTTTTCTGACTGTGGTTTTTCCTGATATGTATTTTTCGCTTTCTTTATAGAATATAAAGATATGGTTGTACAGACAATATACCGCATGCATTCAAATGTGGTCCTCCCCATGTTTGTCCGCCTGTATGTAGATCTAGATATCCTTGAAACTATATGATTACAAAGGAAATGATAATAAAACTTTGAGATAAGAGGTAATGATATGCAATCTTACGTAACATTTCGTCAATTCATTAATCCGTCTATTTGAGGGCTGGCTATTGCCATAAATAAACGTAAGTCAACTTTAGGACCTTTTTTCAATAAACCTAGCAAATGCATTGATTACAAGTAAGCTAAATGTTTAAGTTAAATTTAAAATAAAAGACTATGATTGTTATCACAATAATGGTAACGGTAATTTTCTATGGGTCTATCTCTTTTTATTTCTGTTTATTTTTTGTCGGTACCGGTTGCCCTTATGACCGCCATATTCTGCAAACTCATCGACGTTGATTAATATATTGTAGTATAATGCACTTACAAAAATGAAACATATTCTGTGTATTGTCAGCAAAATACTGGTATAAGTAAGTAGCTTGCTTAAAAAGCATCCAATATGGTATGCTCAAATGTTATGTACAATTGATGAAAACTGCCATTGTTAACATAACCTGTAGCAAGAATAGCAAATGGCTACTAACATTTCTGAAATAATTCGAAGTGAAACCTATTTTCATAGTTCTCCTTATAATTTATATAATTGATTTATCATATTTATAAATGATTTTGATGAAATATAAAATATTTCTACTTTGCTTTATTTCTTTGCCACAGCCTAGACGAAGAATAGCTCTAAAATGCCTTGCAATACTTTACATCTAGTATCGGTAGATCTTTTTCAGTTTTGCAAGGGTATTCAGGACTGAAAAAATGAAAAGGTTTCTAAATCAATAGGAGTTAATAGTGTTACTTTGAAGAACAGAAAAAATTATTTTAGCAACGAAAGGGGGCATTCCAGGGTAAGTGAGCACGGTAAACGTTTAGAAACATATAGGCTTTATAAGATTGCAAAAAAAACGTTCTTACTACATTGTACATGCAAAACAGTTTCTCCGGTCAATTATTAATAGGCCAAGAATAACTAAGTAGATAAAATAAAATTTCAGATTAATAGCAAACGTATTCTATTAAAAATTTTAGAGCTAACGGCAAGGTAGCATGTAACATTATAAGCCAACCAGAATTCTTCAAATTTTCACCAAACCACATAATCCATCATCAAACTTTCAACGAAAATTGTCTTTTGTCAAGAAACCCCATGAACACACTACAGTGTATAACTGTTACACGTTATCTACTGTTGCATTTTCAAATAGTACTTAAGTTTGTCTTGAGTAAATATACCTTATAATAAATAAGCCAGTCATACGAGTTTTCGTATCAAATATTGTCTAAACGTCATGTCCTTTTGTTGCAATTGTTATAGGGTTATCTTTCAGGCTTTCTAATGGCTTCGTTGGAACAAAGTGTTCCACAATGTAACAAAATGTATCTTGCATGCATAGCTTTGGGCTTTCGCAAAATTTTTTACTATTTATCAAACTGAAAGATTATTTTCGCAGAAATAAGCATTATAATTATAAATAATGATATAACATTTTCATAGATCAGCGGTTTATTTAATTTTTATCTTTACTTGTTCAATAAAAGAAAAGGATTTGACAACAACCATTTTCTGTATCAGTTCTCTGTCCTCTAAAAGCAACGACTGATTCCATCAACTTGAAGGGTTTTTTTTTTTACTTTCTCAAATGCAGTTATAACCCAACAGTTGAGTTAGATAATAAGCTTATTAAACAAATATTTGTGTGTACATACACAAAATGCACTTATTATCAACGAACTTTGCAACCTAGTAATGAAACAACGTTCAGCAAGCTGAAATAAACCAAACATTTCAGTTATTTCGCTACCGCCTTGCAGATGAAATACAACGACTGAAATTTTTAATAAAAACCAATTCAAATATGCTATATATTTGAACTATGACGGAAGCATCTTCTTTGGAATGTGGAAAACAAACCTGAAATGTGCTGAATGATTAGTTCAATAATGAAATAAAAAGAGAGCTATTGATGACATGTGTTGCCAAAGTCTCTTCCTAGAAATTCTTTAATTTAAAATGATTAGGATATGTAAACACAATAATTAACTCTAAGTCGTTAAAACGCTAGTGCAATTACATAATTAAATGATATTTTTTTCAAAAGGTCATCATATACATATAAGCATAACACTGTAGTAAAACCTTATATATGTTCTCACTTTTACTGAAAACATACAGGCGTATTTGAAATCCGCTCAAAGTTTTCATGTCAATCTTTTAATGCAACAAGAAGTAATCAACTGCACAAAAAGGAATTATTGCAGGGCTCATTGTTTTTATTTCACAGTTGTTTCAACAAGAAATATTATGTTTTACAGAACCACATATTTTGGAAGGTAATACTATTTTGCTTATACGAATCATATGAATAAAACAAAAGTAAAACAATTTTCGGAAAGGACAATATCTGTCCAAAAAGAGGGTTAGTGTGTATAATATTGCTTTACATTCAGTATTGAAATGCATTTCCAAACTAAGTAATTTGCAAAATTCATGCCAAAATATAACAACTTTTCAAAGCATCTAATCATTTTATTGTATTTGATTTTAGATATATGCCACTAAGATGCTGCCTATACATCCAAAGAAAATACTTCCAACATAGCAATACCTATAGCAATTCCGAATATAGTTTTTGTTCATATTAGAAATCTTATGTTAAACATATGCCTCAGTATTAGTTATGATCCCATTGACATAATTTGTAGAATCTTTGTGATAAATGTAAGTAAAAACAAACGGTTCATAAACTCAAAGTAGATTTTGCTCTGTTAATTTGGTTATAAAACATACAAAACACAATGAAACCGGTATATCTTTATCCGTATCAATTACGCTTTCTGTTGGAACATTCAAATGATTTCCTCCTAATCTAACTGAGTATTTTTTCTTTTATGTCCTTAAATTGTAACAGGTGCTTAATTTATCTGTTTGTATGTTTAAACTGGACACATGTCAGGATAATTGTTAAAATGCACACTTTATATTTCTATTAACTGATTTGAAAACTTGAAACACTGCCTAATTGCTAAATGGCGAACGTCTGGTTGAAGCATGGCACTACGTATCAATCAAACAAGTCTAAGACTAATTTGTTCAGAAAGGAATTAATTTACAAAACAGCATAGAAATATGTGTCTGTTTATTGATTTACTTTTGCGTGTGATAAGTTCTGCTTCGAATTATTCGATTTCAAATAACAGATTCTCTGCAGATTGTAAAGCAGTATTTATGTATCATCATTAGTAATGCTATAATTCATGTTCACATGCTATTTATTACAACAAGTTAGCGATTATCGTAATCAAGACCGATAAACACAAGGCTCAAATCTGCTATTTAATGATGTAGCTACTAACACAAAATATAAAATCGAAATGTTTTGGAAGGTATTTGTCATAAATATAGAGTAAATATCTGATTAAAAACGAAATATTTCAATGAAGGAGATATTTAGGCTATCATAATTTTACCGATGATTTGCTCTGTATTGAAAGAGGTTGGTTAAAAGTTTATTTTATGGATTCAGTTACTTTCAATAATTCAAAAATATTTTGATGCCTTTTTGTTTAAACTTACTTGCATCAGAATTCAAACGAACGACGTCTTGTTCCTCCAGTTCCTCCGGTCATTGATTAGTCGTTCACTTGAAACAACTTGGTACAAAATGACAGTAAGTCAAAACTGTGTCACGCCTTGCGCCTTTGCTGCGCGGATCACGTTCAAAGTCACAATGATAATATTGCAGTACCGGTCTGTTAAAATAATTCAACTAACATCGAAATTTTTGTTAGATTTATGGCAATATTGTCCCTATATTGTACCATTTATGCTCGATACTACGAGCTTTTTGAAGTACAAACGTTTGCCAACATCTAGTTATTGCCATATTCATGAATTTTATTGATGGAAAAAACAAAACTAGTTTTAATCAACACTAAGCACACAACAGACCATTACCTGAAAAAATAGGTGCAAATTGTTAAAGCGACATACCCTAAAGTGATGCTCTACTGCGTGTGTATTGTTTGCTTATCCTCTAAAATGAAAATAATCGGAAACGTGAAAAAGCATATATCTGAATAACTATTCACCTAAAACATGTACAACAACTCTATGTAAAAACCATTACATTTATGCCTTCTGTTCACCTTTTGTGCTTGGAATTCTAGCCTGCCATCTTGAAATGAGTTTTTACGATTTGTTTAGTATAACTTGCATATGTTAAATTATTTGATTTTGAAAGACACAAAATACTCTTAGTTTAAAGGTAAACTTATAAGATCAAGCTAGATTTGAAAAAAGCAACCACAGTCTCACCTGCAACAGAATGCATCATTTCATAATTCTACGAGTTTCCTGTTTGGCTCTGTTTTTTGTTTTCCGCCTTCGGGTAGGGTAAAGAAAAAAAGAAGAACAGGCACTGATGTCTTGCAAAAAGCAACCTAACAAATGGTTGCCGAGTGTAATTACATGCTTCCCCAAAAACATCTGGAATACGTGCTAACAACATCTTTTCCAGAGAAACATTTCTGTCCTAACGTGAAAATCAATGGCTTCCGACAGAAATTCTTTTATCTATTTACAAATGGTTCACCAGTTGTAAGAATTTACTGTAGTCAAGCGAATTACATGCAAATGACTTCACTCTCCGGCAGCTATCCAGAACTAACAAAGTAACTGATTTTGCAAACTAGTGTATTATTTGTTCTTACCGTTATTTGTTCGTTACGTTTAATGATCTGACTGCAAGTTTGATAAATTGGATATTTTGTTGGTTATGTCCACTTTTAGACTGGAGGTCAGAATTAGAACAGAAAAGATTTTTTTAAAACATTTCCCCACAACAAATGAAGCTGTAATACTCGCTTGCCTGCAGACCTTGGTTATACCTCAAGTTACGACCATTCTCTGAACAACATGTCATAGTTTCTATTATTTACGCTGCACGAACTTGAACAGTTTATATGAAATCGCCATAAATGCACCATACCCATTATGTCAAGGGAAAAACATTCTTAAAAGCGTAGAAAAATACTGTTCGCATTTTATTACAGCATACACAAACTTCAATAATTATGTATAAGCTCTTTCAACGTATCTCCTTCGCTTAAGTTTTAGTTTAAATGAAGAACGCTTATTTGTTGAAATGCACACATCAAATCCATATAGGACCTGGACATCCCCATTTGAATTGCTGCATGTCAAATTAAAAGTTGCACACTATTTCAATAAGTGATAAGATTCAGAACTTAAATAAATTTTCAAGCTGTGCTTTTTAGAACAAATTATGACATACACAAATAATTTCCTTATATTCATGTTTAACTATATCTTGGTGGTAGCGCTTTTGTTTATGATCTTTTTCAGTATATTTCAAGGTAGGTGGGGACACACTTATATCAATAAACTACGTAAGTCATGCACTTTCAGATAGTTCAAGAAATAGGAGAGAAATGCAGGTGCATCTCATTTGATTGTTTTCATTAGACATATGCGATTAGAACCAATTGAAATGACTTCATTTAAAGCAAATATGTCCTGACGCAAAGGCTGGAAATATAACATTTATATCTTGAAGATATGTCCTCGTTTGATACCAGAGAATATAGTGTTCATATTCACAACGAAGAGTGATTTTTAACACATACCGTTGGTTTTTCTTTTTGTTTTAAGTGAAAATGCAACTTCATATTTTGTAAAGTCAAATAGTATCAGACACTGTTATGGCTGTCAGGATGTTTTGATATTCCTCTGTTGTTGGCCATAGCCTAGGTGGGGATTTTGTGTGTCAGACATTTTCTGCCCTCTTTTATTGCTATTCAAATCACAGCTGAGCCTTTCTCCTACAGGATATGAACAATGGAAAGCAGAAGACTGTGTGCTTTTATCATAAATATTTCTGTTTCACCAGTCAATTCGTCTCGTGGAATACCTATGGGATCTACTTTTAAGATGTTTCATTAACACAAAAAAATGCAAATTGAAGCAATATCATAACTTATATGTTCTCTGAGATTTTAATATAAATGTCTTACAGGTATCAGCCATCTTTTGACAGAGGTTTATAAAGGTTGTTTTATTGCTGAATTGACCACTCATTGTGTTTTCCGGTCATATTTTGGTACCAATATTCACCCTTAACTTAAATTGATTGTTCGGAGTCTTTTTCTTACGGTTAAATCATTTTCAAAACCTGTTTTCACTGATTTAATACCAGATGGCTATTAAAATTTATTTATAAAAGCTTTTTATAGAAAAAAAGTGGACTTCGCATTGAATTTTGTAGGTTTTAAAATATAACATGTCTAAAGGAAAGTACTGGGGTGAAGTGCGCGATGCGCCGGTAGATCGATGTATCACTTTCTATTCTTACGAACATGAAATCCGTATTACATCTTTCTGTTACGGATTTCATGTTCGTAAGATGGTGGCTCCTCCGCGATGACCTCTCCTGGACTTAGTTGTAAAAAAATAATATAAAGGATTTTTTTAAAGATTTCTGCCTGATCTTCTGATCTAAAATTAAAGAACACCATTTGTCATCATAAATGATGACTTTCTCAAGAGCGGATGTGTTAAGGTTCCATTAATTGTATAAATGCAACCTCTGACAACTGCGTCAGTGAATCGATTCTTTGGCTAAAAGTGTTGGTCTTCGTTGCGCTAAAGTCGGAGTTCAAATCCTGCTCTGGGTTGTGTATTCTAAGATGCAATGCATTTGTCTGTTACGGAATTTAATGTCCATAAGACTATTCAAATCAAAGACAGCACAACTGTCGTCGAGGCAAATCTGACAGGAAATAAAACAAATAAAAAGGTTTACCAACTATATCCTAAATTCTCGAGTTCGAAAGATAAACACTGCATCTCAGTAACATGTTAACAATCCGGACTCGTTTTTAAGGAAGAAACAATCAAATATATCGCTTTGAGTTTTATCTAAGTTTTATTCTGAGCACGATTCCACTTTAAAACACTTATTTCTTTGGTCCTTTATAGCCGAAATAAAACACAAAATTTGGCTCAAAACGTAAAAATGATCACAAACAATATCTATAGTTGCATAAAATGTATTGTTTTTACTATTCACTTCGTTCTTCAGATATAACACTTTACATTTAATTGTAGTTTCGAAAGGAATCACAGAGCATTGCAGGTGATTTTCGAGATGTAGAGACGTGATTAAATTCATCTGAATTCACTCTCCTTACATACCATTTTTTTCTATGGTTAATGTCCTAGGTTTAAAATGTTTAGCATATTTCTAAAATACGTATTTATATATCTTTCTAAGACCATTTTTGAATGACACCATTAAAAACTTGAAAAATTACCACCTTATCCGTAGAAGAAGATAAAAGTCATGTTGTCTTCAACAGATTTATAACCGTCATTTTTTGGGGCACAACAACCTCAGAATTCTGTTTTTGACACGTGAAATGTTTTCAAAGATCTAAGCACAACAAGTTTGTTAATCTTAAATAATATTACAATAGTAAGACGTAGTTTAGATACCGTATCTACATCTTACATTTAATGTCAACAGGTTCAACAGATCAAGATTATTGTCTGCATTGCGCTATTGAAATTGGCAGGTACATATATTCTTGTAAATGTTATGAGACTTGAATACTTCTCACGAGCGGCGCTTATAGGTTCTTTTTTCCCCATAACTAATATTTAAATAAAAATATACATTAGATTTAACTCAAATGAAGATTATGTTTATAACTGAACATTTATATTGAAATTTTGGAGTATTAAACTTTGTTTTGAGAAATTTAGGTTTTAGAAATGTTTATTTGAAATAATAGCTATTTGTTTTATGTACGCCTTATCTTTCGAGATTTCCCTGAGGTTGTGTCTCCATTTTCAGACACGTGAAACTTTGTGTTCTATGAAGCAATATCCATATTTGTATCGAGGACACGCATTTAATTTATCATTGAAATGCTCTACAAGATAAGTTAATGATTCATTTTATTGTTTTATTCCATCACAAGGTTACTAAGGACATGTATAACAGTTGAACGCTAAGTTCATAAATTTCAGACCTCGAAATTGCAAGTTTTTATTTTTACTGGTCAGAGATTTGCTTGGTTGACAAAAATATTTTCAGTGTGATTTCTTTCTCTTACCAATACTAGATTATCCTTGTTGTTGTGTTGTGGTAGATTTTAATGGACAGTTTGATGTTTTTCCTGTCATATTAGATAACAATATTCTAGGTAGAAGTCTTGTGAATTGATTGCAAAACATGGATATTTGTCTATCAAAGAACTGAGGAAACAGAAATTACGTTTTGACTCATGAAGCTTTGCACTATACGAATGCCTGAATGTAGACAGCAAAACTCGCTAAAGGTCTGATGAAAGCGAAGCTACCTGTTTATTTGAATAACACATATGACTGATTTTCGATCTTGATGATATTGTACTGTTTACTTTTGTTTTATTTTTCCCTACAGATTTGTTTAACTGATTCCTGACATTCTTCGTCTGTATAACAACATGAATACAAGAGTCAGCAATACAACCAATCTCACGTTATCCAGAATTCCACTATGTGGTAGGGACATGTCTTCTTATCAAAGACATGTCTTGTTGATGTTGCGGAAGCGAAGGTCTTTCAAGGACAAACTTCATACAACTAAGATTGACCCCACTTACTTATGAACTTAAAGTCACCTTAGTTAATTGTTAAATAAAATGTTAAAAATTCTGATATTTGATTAATTACTATTCAACCCTGAATTCATTTGCATTTTGTACGATTTATGTTCATGTTTCATAATTGTATTCTGGGATCTGTTTCTTGATTTGATTTGATCGATGTTATTGACTGAGGGAAAACAACATGACAGCCTCTATGTTAGTATTGTGTACAAGCTTGTTATAACTAAGAAGATGTACTATTTCTGAAATTACCCGATGAGGGAAATCAGAGACGTCTTTTATTAATAATTTTTAGCGATATTTGGGTTTCATGTTGGTTTCTTTCACCCATTGAGGTCCGTTGTCACGAAATCAACAAATCAAAGGATGTAATGTTTTAATACCAACGTTGTTGCACGTATAAAGTAGCACTAAGTTCAGGGTCGAACCGGAATGAATCAGTTATTAAATACAAATAATAACTTTCAAAATAAATGATGAAATATATAATACAATTATTATACAATGTATAATACAAAAGAGAAATATGACATATAGAAAACTAAAAATTGATGTTACTGAGTAGTAATTATTAAAAACTGTAAATATTTGGAAAACAAATGAAAAATAATAAAACAAATTGATCTTTTTTTTACAATACAACAAAAACCAAAGATGTGTCCACAGGTCTGAGGTGCCCCCAGCTTGTGCCTTTGTCAGAAAGAACTGACAGACAGACAGAGTCACTTGCGAACAGACAAAAACAAATCGTACTTGCCGCATGCTGTATAAGTGCGGGCATGACCAACGAACGTAAAAGAATTTTTTTACTATTGAAATGGCCCTAACTTTGGTTATACTAAGACGAGCTGCAAAACTCTTCAGATGCACAACAACTCAGCATTAATGGAAGGTTTTGTGAATCTATTTTCAAATACTTTAGGAGCTACTTGCGACACCAACTTTTCGGACGGATGGACAAAGGTAAGTTTTAGTGCCCACTTCCAAGTTGTATATAATTCCATATATAATTTCAAATACTGTAGGAGATGTGCACAGCACAAATTTAAATATAACCATTTATACTATTTTAGTGGCCAAACAAAGCTGCACAACATATTATCATGGCTTACATTCATAGAACGTTTTGAGATTTCATTTCACAGTTCAGGAACTACGCGTGACAGATGAGGTTATACTGGGACTAGCTGCAAACAAAACCTTAGGTGCACAACAATTTATCATGGCGAACATTCATTTCAGGCTTCGTGATTCAGTTTCAAAGCTTTTAGGGCTAACTTTTCGGACGGACGGACGGACAAAGGTAAATCTTAACGCCTCACCTCCCAGTGTTAGGGACACAACAATATAGATTGAATATTGCACCTATCATCTGTCACAGTATCCTTATTGATATATACATTAAATATATAGCCCTTATGACAAAATTGTCAGAGATTTACTTTGATATACATTTCTTAATCAACAATAACCATAAGAAATCTTTCAACGTGTAAATAACATTTCTTATGTAAGTCCATTGTTTGTAGATAATTTGCATAATATTTCTACCTAGCAACAAGGACATTTTAATTAAGTTCTCAACTATGAAGGAAAAATAGATGGGCAGATACAACTACTATCAGCAAATAGACCGCTGCACTTCTTTCCATTAACTATCAAAATACCAAATTATACGAATATGAGCCAGGCTTCTATAATAACTGCTGAAACAAAATCCTTTATTTGATTGACAAAAGGGCTGACAAAACAAAACAAATTCTTAACTTTGTACAGGAATGCAAACCAACATATGAATGAAAGTAGAACAAAACTGTTACACACGTCCATAATAAACAAATTTTGTTCTCTCTTCTTAAATATTTGCAGCGAAATTAATTAAGCTTTTAGAAATAATCGTGTAAGTTTATGTTGCTGCTAATTATCAAATCGATTATGCCGCAAGCATTGTGTTTACTCAAAACAGATACTGCAATAATTTAAAAAGTCTATTAACTTATTTCATTGTTAGACAACTGATGTTATAAGAGAGAGGTTTGGTCTTAAATGCACAACCAAGTTATTTATTTACAGAACAGATGTAACATGTACTGAAATATGATGACTTCTGCTTTTTTATTTAAGTGATAAAATGAGAAAGGTTTATTGTCTTATTATTTTATTAATCAAATGTTTCTAACCTCTGTTTTTCTTTTTTTTTCTTTTCAATTGTTAAAGCGGCTGACTCACAGATGGGTTGATGATGCATACAAAAGAAATTGTTCATGCATATAGAAATTCTAGATTAAATTGTGAAGAACATATCTAAACTAGGTTACTGTCTCATCCTTTTTGTTACAATAACGCGTCACAAGATATATCAATAAAACATTACTCCGTTTGTCACGGGGTAGATTCTTTATATTGCTAATTCTGACATTTGGCAATAACACACCTCTGTGGCTCAACGGTTTAACTTGTAGCTCATAAGTTAGTGACTGACGGCATGGGGTTGAATCCTGTTTAAACCCAATTCTTTTTCTGCATTATTCATAATGTACAGAAGCTTAAAATTATGTTTCCCATATTGTATTAAGTACTCCTTAATTTTGAAGAAAAACACTTTTACGCTAACTTTTTTGTGAGTCAGTCGTTTTAAGGAATTGCAAAACCTATTTACCACATGACAAATGCTGTTTGGAGTGCTATATAACCATTACATATTTTATATATTATAACAACTTACAAAACATTATTTACTTCTTGCTTCAAAATAATTAATTTTATTTGTTTTCTTTTTTAAATTTTGTTATAATATAGATGCCCTGTCTCGAAGAGACGTCTTCTATGTTCAGTAGTTCTGAGATATTTGGACATCATATTTGGAACTATTTTCTTGGAGGATGTTTTGTTACAGCTTTTTACAGTATAGTTCACATAAAGATTGCTATAATAAGGCCAACTTATGATTGCTTTGCTCATGTGATAAAAAAATCCGTTATTCAGGTCGTCCAGAGATAATGTTATTAAGCTCACCAGAGGTTCACTTAACAACATTTTTCTGATTTTGTTGAATAAAATATGAAATGAAAACATGTATCTGATCCTAATTGTCTGGAATAGATACTAAGTGAACGTGCATGTATTGCACTTATAAATGCATTTCCTGATAATAAATCAAGGTACTTGAATAGGATTTGAACCATGGGAATCTAAGGTGAATACTATAACTCCTGAAAAGAATCGACTAGAGCAGAAAAGATTTTGTCTGGCAAGTTAGTACCCTTACTCATTACACTTTCCTTTAAAACATACGGTCGCTTATTGTTTGGGCGTAGCTGTGTGAAAATCGATTTTGACTTATATTTGTAACGAATGATAATTGTTCGATATAAAATCTTCAGCTGAAGAAGGAAGAAAATTTACGGCAATATCCATAATTGTTAATTTTATTGCCTCTGAAAATAATGCAATAATAATAACATTAATACAGCTGTAAGTTAAATATCAAAACGTTTAAACCGTTGAAAATTATACTATATGGAATAAGTATATAACAAATATGACAAAATATTAAATTTATTTTACTGAAAATGATACTGACACTGTTAGCATTAAACTCAACTTTTTGTTTCATTTATAGACTAAACTGTTATGGAAATAGGATATTTGATTACTAAAGGCTTTCCATATTTGAAAACTGTTCACTTATGAGGCATTATTTTGTACTGTGTCTGAGCCAATCGTCTTTTAAAAAGATATTTCTTGCTTGCTTTGATATACAGTTATATACTACATTGTATATATTCTATACCAGACTATAGGTTGGTCGAAATGGTTTCATTTTTGAAAAGTAGGTAAATTACCTACTTACATATACTGCATAGTCCAGTAAAATCGCATCACTCGCTTTTTAAATAGCTTTCATGTAATTAGTTTCAGAGAAACCTTTATAAGAATCTCGATGTTTGACAACAATAATTTCATATAGCAGTAAAGAAAATTAACAAAACAAAAATTTGCACTTTCAGGATCTCAAAGTTTGACAGAAATCATTTTATATTGCACTACAGAAAATGAACAAAACAAAAAAGTTACACCTTCAGTTTCTTAATCTTCCGTTTCCGTTACAAGAAATCCAATTACAACTGTTTCAGCATTTATTGCATTATCAAGAGTTGCTGTTTTGGATAATTTGGATAAATGGTGGTTCACAGCACAATTCTAGTCTTTTCATGTCAAACTGTATGTATTTTGTATCAGACAGACTTTGATATACAAGGTTATCTTACTAAATGATCTATTGATATGTTGCTATTTATGATGATTGCTAGGAAGTCTTCTCATGTCTTTCTTGCAGCAGCAAAACATAGGTCTAAGATGTAATCACAGTAATTATTCTTCCTTGTCTGGAACCATGCGTTAAAAATAGAACTTCGTAATGGAAGTACGTTTGAAGTTCAGATCAATCGTTTTATGAAACTTTCAAGCGAGGACAATCGCTTATGTAGTTTGAACAACAGACGATGATTTGATTAAAAACTACGATGTGACAACACTTCAACGTACAGGTAAAAGGCAAGTGATGAAAAAGAAATGTTGCTTCTAGTCAGCAAAGAACTGATGCTCATACAAAAATTGTAAACAATGAATATCTGTTGAACAGATTTAGCATAAGCTGTTACAAAAAAAAACGTGCCAGTTTTTGTGCAGAATTACGATTAAAACCACACATCTAAGGTAATCTGATTGGAAATAACAAGAGATTCATGCAAGTTTTTCACATTTTTGTCAGCATTTTGATTTTGGAATATGATCTGAAAATACCAAAAGTGGCTTTGCTAGAATACTATATATATGCACGATTGCCTCTTAAAGGGGCTGAACCCTAGATTTGATATAAAAATATTGTTTACATAAATTAAATATCTAGATGCCGTGAGATAATAACAACATGATATTTTACTTCTAAACTGAAATAAAAGTCAAAATAGAACAACAAAAAAATATATTAGCTTCAGCTTGATTTGAACTGCGGACCCTCATGTTGACAAAATATGCAGAACGCTTTTACTGTCATGAGTATCACTGCAAGTGAAATAACAGTTGTTTACTTAAAATATTATACGGTATAGTTATACCGGCGTGTTACGGTATGGCACTATGAAAGGAAAAAAAAAATTATAATGTAATTGTCTGACTTATTTTTTTCCAGTTAGTTAGTTTTTTTAAGCATTAGTCATAAATATTACAAGAAATTTATAATACAAGAAAACTTTCATTTTTGGTCATCTGGAGGCCAGCCTCTTAAATCCTATTTTTGTAACAGAACTGCTTGTCTGCTATTTCCTAAAGCAAAATCGTGTAGAGTTTCTACGTCCGTGTGAGTTTTCTTCAGTTTTTCTTTTAGATAATGATCTTCGACACCATGTGACAGGTAGTACAGATATGAGTAACACACTAAGACATTTACAATGAATATTATAAGCCATACCAATATATGATTATTTTGTTGATTTTGAACTGACATGCATATTCATAAGTTTACAAATGCCCAACAATAAAGGACATGCTTGTTTCATATGTATGACCTAAACCTATTCAATACATTTTAATATGTCAGGGTTTCAGCCTTAACTTGCTCCATTTTATAAACTGTTTCTTTCTTAATTATTAAAGAAAAGTCTTCCTTTCTGCTTAAATTTGGACTATGGAAAACTAGAAATTACTTTTAGAATGAAAGCCTTCAACTCAACAGGGTAGATCATATGATGTATATAGTGTATTCATAAAAACCATAAAGTATATTTGTCTCCGCAGGAACAATCGCTTTTTGTTATTTTCTAAAAGAATATATAAATCAATAAAATGATGTCTAGAACAAGTTATGACAAGGAAATAGAGAAAACTAACCTTAAATAAACCTTTCGACTTCTGTAGAACTGTAAATATTAGATATTATGAACGGTATTCCGTACAGTTCCAACGACTTCATACATGCGATCTAAATTACATTCGACATATTGACTAGAGCAGATGCCATTAGGTTGAGTTCTCGCTTGTTGCTTATTAAGCAATAATACTTTTGTATAATAAGGCAAATTTCTTACTCGAAAAAAGCACAGTAAGACCAGACTCATAAAAAAGAAAAACAAAGACTGCAACGTTTATAAAGTTTTCGTGCTAAAAGCATCAGACGTCTGGATGAAGTAATATGACACATATTCTTGTCAGGCACTAAAGATTTGCCATGTGCATGAATCCGGGAGATCAACTTTTTTGACAGGAGTTTAGCTTTCATATCCTTGCATTAATCATCGAACGGACCATTAAATAAGAAATATAAGCAGACAGGCTGGGAAAGTGTGTTATTATGTTTTACACTGAGGTGACAAATGAAAAAAAGAAGATTTAACACTTGCACCTAACGCGAACATACAAATGTATGTACAGACTGACAATAATTCATACACGACAGGAATGCATGCGTAAACAAATTGTTGCCAAAACTTCAGCTATTCTCTCCAGAAATATAGTGACTTAAGGAGAGATATAAATCATTTACTGATTGTTAACATAAAAAGCTTGATAAGTTAAACAAATACCATGGTATTAACACAAGTTTCAAAAATTATGTTTTGTCTATTATTTGTTAAGATGTACATGCAAGATGTACATTTCGCGTATTTCTTTGATCCCAAATACGGAGTTTTATTTAAATATATATTTCCAGAAAGTTCAAGTAAACTTGCATCAGAATATAATAACTTAAACAGATAAGACTTAAAGTGAATACTGCATACATTTTTACTCAAATTATCAGAAATTACTTCCTGTGTTGTTTGGAAATGCTTTATTTTCGTAGGAACGATATAAAGAACTCATTGTAGGAAGGAATCTAGATGACAAAGAAAAGGATGATTACAGATTTAAATATCTGTCTGGTGACGATTTATTACAGCTAAGACACATGGATATCTGGGTTTGAAAAATAAACATTATAACAGAACTAATTTCGTCTTGCAGTACAATGAGAATACACCTGAAGTAGCGTCTATTGTTATAAAATCAGAATTCTCTTTTAAATCAAAAGTAGCAAACTCAATGATTTTTTCATAACACAAGAAATTTTAACATCAATTAAAGTGACAGTATGTCCAAATAAAATAGATAGAAATTGGTTTTGTTTTACCTGAAATAAACACGACGGTTGAATTAATGTTGATTAGATGTCCTTTTTCACAACCATTTGTAGTATAATTGAAAAATAAAATTACGTCAGTGAATATTCAGTATTTATGTTTGATATTCCCACGCATGTTTGCAACTGTTAATAAAGTTTAAAAAATAACATGTCTCGGTCGACCCAATTAGCCCAAGATAAAAAATACGGGAAGGGGAAGAAACAGAATTGTATGAAATGTCCCTTAGGATCTTGCATGTTTCATCACAAGTCTCGACCCCTGGAATATTTTATAATGAAGAGCTTGTTGAGTCCGTCAGGTTATTTTACCATGAGGCTGGATTGAGAACACTTGTCTGAGCCACGTGATCACAAAGGCGTAACCGAGCTATATTTGTCCATGTACTTTCGTTTAAATAATTTTAAGAGGAAAAAAACATCTCGTAAGGAGTGTCTCAGATTAATTAATTGTTCTTTTTCGATGGTAAGAATTATTTGTTGATTACATAGGTAAAACAAAACGTTTTAATTAAATGGAAAGGATATTGCCCATTTAATATATAATATTTAGGAAATAGATTTTAAGTTTGAGTGATATACCGTCTGATATATCACGGTGTCGAGTTCAGATGCGTAGTAATTTAATCTCGAAGGCCGTAGGCCTGAGTGATTAAATAAATACGCATATGAACGAGAAAATGTTAAAATCTATTTCCATTCTAACACGTACGTATATTTATAATGGGCGCAAGTATGTGCACTATTTAACAGTAACGTTCGCAGTGACGTCAGCGGGCGCGCGTTTATGTTCAGCGTGCTATACTGCCTATGATATATCACGCTCAATTCCTTCTTTGTTTATTGTCGGCGAATTGCAGATAGTGTAAGAATTCTTATTTTCTCTCAGTTTAAGCTTAATTCCGATTATTATCATTTTGACAGCAAACCAAATCCTATAAAATGGTTAGATACAATGGCAAAGCTATAACTTGGTCAATATTCGTACATTACGATCCCTACGGATATTTTTCAACGATTCAGTTTCAGATCGTAGACTGTATGCTGTTTTATAACGGGTTTCTTATTCTGTGTCATGCTTCCACAAGAACTGACATTTATTCAGACGTTTTTCCTGGGTAAATGTAAGATTGCCGAACATTTTTGTCAATAATCTACTAATCTTTAGCCCAAATAGGAAACGAGACTGACACATAACAGAAATTATCTACTAAATCAAGGAACCTCCAACAAAATCATATTGGGTGCTCTTATTTTGAGGCTGGTCATGTCCAAAGAATCCATAGGTTAACGTCCAGTCAGTAGGTCGTCCGTCTTTTTATCCCTGCCTAATCGTTATCAAGTTTGATATGTTGCTTTCAAAGTATTTTGAGGGAAAATTATAATTAATAATAACCAACATAACCAGAATTTCTTTAAAAAATCAATAATTACTTGTCAACATAAATGACTGGAACGAAACGTATAAATAACCAATCCAAACTGACAAAGAATTATTCCGGGAGAAGGATTAGATTTCCACTTTGGCGGGTTTTCTTTATAATATCCGTATTCCTGTACGTACATTGTCTATTGTTAAATATTATTTATGTTAGAAAGAAAGTTCTTTTAATATATACTTATAAATGAAATATTGAAAAATATTGAAAGAAAACGCGTATTTTCATTTTCCGTATTTTCACTGTAAAAATTATTTTTCACTGCAGTGAGACATATTATCCGTATTTCCACAGGTGTCTTGCCGGACTACTTTCTTCTAAATCCAGCCAATACACAAAATTAAACGGGAATTCTTTCGAATAAAAAAAGAGAGGAAGTATATAATAAACAGAAAATTCAAGTTTATTTCTATAAATACGGCATTAATTTTTATCTCGTGGTATAAAAATCATTATAATTCACTCGTGTACGGTGGCACAGAGGTGACATGCACAACTTTTTTTAATTGCGCTTCTCTTTTTTTTTTATCTCGTTCCCACGAGATACTTACTCGAGGGAACGACTTAGTATCTCGTTCCCACTTGCTACTAAATACGATATCGTCACCTGTAATTCTTCACTTTTGCTCTATGCAGATGACTCGGGTATTTTGGTTACTGGTAAAAACAGGTCCGAAATTGAACATGCTTTAAATGAGGACATGGAGATTGTTAGCAAATGGCTCATTGATAATAAGTTGTCATTACATTTAGGTAAAACTGAGTCTATTCTTTTCGGCTCCAAGCCCAAACTTAGGTTAAATCCAAATTTAAATGTATCCTGTAATGGTCAAGTCATTGAGCCAACCTCATCAGTTAATTATCTTGGTGCCACACTGGATCAAAATTTATCTTGCGATGCAATGGCTTCATCAGTTATTAAAAAGGCCAACTCAAGGTTAAAATTTCTGTATAGGAAACGTGAATATCTCACGCAACATACTAAAAAGCTGTTGGTTATGTCTCTTATTCAGTGTCATTTTGACTATGCCTGTTCCTTTTGGTATTATGGTTTAAATAAGTTGTGGATGAATAAGTTACAGGTAACTCAAAATAAGTTGATAAGGTTTGTCTTGAACCTGGACCCAAGATCTCATATTGGTCATGAAGAATTTAAGTCTTTAAACTGGTTACCCGTGTCAAAACGAGTCGATCAAATTATTCTGACTCATGTTTTTAAAATTGTAGCAGGTACAGCCCCTGATTATATGGGTGAACATTTTATTCCAACCAAGGATGTCCACAGTCACAATACTAGATTTCGTGAAAAAGGGTCTTTTGAAATCCCAAAAGTCAATGGTTTCGGTAAAAAATCTTTCGCTTATATTGGTTGTAAACTATGGAACGGGTAACCATCTTCAATAACTAGTATTTCACAGTCCCATATGTTTAAGGTTGCTGTCAAAAACCATTTTTTAAGTCAAGTTTTATAATCTTTTATTTAAGTAATCGGTATCATGTGTGTATCTTTTTAAATGCATTCCACTTACCGGTATCTTCACCTGTTTTTTATTTAAATGCTAGTAAGAAATGGTGCTTTTTTCATATAATTTTTTATCATGTACTTGTGATAATTTTATACTGGATAAATTTTTTTACTCTCATGTCATAAATTATTAATATGTGCTAAATACTTGTGATATTCAAATATTATTTCTAAGCCAGGTCATTTTAATATCCTGAGATTCCATGATTAGTTCTCCACCAAGACATTTAATATATTTTATAGTATGTGATTGCTTAAATCTGTGATATTCTGTAATTCATGTCTCTCTATGTCATGCCGCCAGTAACAAGGACCACAATGGAAATAAGGGATCACTCTCTTTTTTGTGCTATCCTTGGTACTGTGTTGCATGAAATGGTTCATACTCATGCTTGTTTCTTATTTAATCAGTGAATTATTTTATTGATACAACATGTTTTTACATAACCATTGTATGCACTGTGATACCGAAATAAATCTATCTATCTATCTTTCACGCTTCAGTTATAAATACCCCCCCCCCCCCCTTTAACAAACATTATCGCCAATTAATGCAAATATGTACACCAATGCATAGAAAACTTTCTAAAAAGAAAATTTGCTGTTTATTTTCAATAGTAACTTAACTATGTTCGTACAAAAACACTACTTTGGTTTTCTATAACATCTCAACCATTGCTCGGATTTAGTTGAAAGATGCTTATTTGCATACACATGTTATTATTAGAAACAATATTTCATCTACAGAACCTTATAGTACCGATAAGTGTTTTCGACAGATCGTACTTCTTCCTTTGTAATTTTACAGCTTTTAGTTTTGTAAAGGTTTTGACGACCACGCTTCCGAGTACATTTTAGTTCATTTATGTTTTTTAGTTAATTTACGTTTTGAATAATCCACTATTGTTGTCTACGTCACGTAATCAAAATCAATCATGTGACATTGACGACTCGTTTTACGGATATTGGCAAAGTTCGTTCGGCATTCTTCGAAGCAATTTAAAACGTTCGGATTGCTAATTTAATCCTGATGTATCTCAAGCACATCTTGCCATCCACGAAATATAACCATGCAGATTGGGTGTTGATAATGTTTTAAGCATTCTGGTATTAAAATCTGGTTTATTTTGACGATTATGGCCAGTATTTTAAAGTTATGTATTTAGCGCGCATCAACCTGGAATAGGTAATCGTTCACTGAAGGTCTGTTTGAAATAGTCTAAATTATTACTAATTATTTTCTTGTTGCAAATAATGTTGAAGACGCCATAAATATATAAGATGAAATCAGTTACCTCTTTACAAATTATTCAAAATCTTATTCGCTGAACTTCTTTACAGACACCACAAAGAAAAGAGGTCAGTTGTCATAGAAAAAATGTTGAAGAATTCGGTCACTGGTTTATTTTTATACTGCTTATTTAAACAATGAATACACCTTGTATTTGAAAGCAATCTTTGTGACTTGCTAAAGGTTATTTGTTGTTTATATCTCCGGTCACTAGGTAGTTTGTTTTTCCTTTCTGTTGTCTAGGTTTATTTTCAAAACTCACTTAACTATAAAGTAGCAGCTGACTCAGACAATGAGTGACTTACTGTAGCATTTTACCATTGAAATACCTATGTGACTCATACCTAAGTTCAGAAGCTAGTGATAATACATACCATGATACTGAATAATAAAACTAGAAAAAATATTATTCACAGAGCATAACAAGCGCTACGTTCGAATGAACGTCATGCCCCCAGGAGCGTTGACCTTTGACCCCGTGACCTCTTAGTGGGCCTGACGGATAGAACTCATCAAGGTGCATGCACCTGTGACGTTTGGAGGCTGTTGGTGGAAAGACATTCGTGTTACTGTCAAAACTAAAGTTTTGTGACAAACAAACAGACACACAAAAATATATGCACCCTCCGTGGGCATAAAAAGTGGTCTAAAAGCTAATTCTGCGATGTTCAATCTAAAAGAGCATTAGACGTCAGGGGAAAATAATCATTTAAAATCAAAATTACCCAAACAAATAAAAGAACTTCCTTCATCTCTGTTGTGCAACAGATTGTCAGTTCTAATCATACTGAATGTAAATTATTGTACTTGTTACTGTCAATGAAAATATCAATACATTTACATAATTGTAAGATTTTATGATGTCTATGCCATATTTTATCTGATTCTCAATTTATGTTCTGCGGTGAAGCGAAAGTGAATATATCTTCTTACAAACAATTGTGTATGTTTTGTTCTTTACTTAACTTCAGAACCGTTGCCAAACTGATCTCTCCTTGTTTTGCAGTTTTATTTGGAAATTTAAACTTAACAGCATCAAGAATAGGATTAAAGATTAAAATGTAATTTGTTTTGATTGTTGAGTAAAACCAGAAAAAATGCATCTTCTTAAATAACAAACTATGAAAAATAACATAGAAAAAAGAGTTACTGAAATTAAATTAATCATATCAATTTCTATCTTAAAGATGTCCGACAAAACCATTATCATATAATTTCTATGAGTTTTGAAAATTAGATGACACAAGTATAATGCTTTTTTCCTTCTGAAATTCTAGAACATGGGAGAGTTAAGCATCTCTTTAGTAGAGAAAAGAAGAAAATGTTTGACATATGTTTGAAATAAGAAGGACATGTCTTTGTTCGCTTTAAAAATCTAGGTTTAATGTTTAAGCATGCTGTTGCAAAAAACACGTGCACACACTTGATATATTTCAAATAAGACGCAGACAGTAAAGTAATGTTAAAATGAAAGGCTAATCACATGGCTTTAAACACATCTGTTTAACACTTCTGATTCAACAATATCTGCTAAACGATCCTGTTAACTTACGTGCAGATACGTTTACACGCACGTTACCGCCTGTATTAAGACATTTATGAGAGTTATAAAGATTCAAAAACGCTAACACGCTTCATGGAAATACAGGTGTTTACATATCTAAAAATTCATATAAGCGTCTTCGAATAACCTAGCATGCCATCTTTTTATGCCCCCGAAAGAAGGCATATAGTAATCGCACTGTCCGTCCGTCCGTCCATCCATCAGTCCCTCCGTCCGTCTGTCCGGTAAATTCTTGTCCTTGCTTCATCTCCAAAACCGCTTGAGGGATTTCATTGAAACTTAACAGGAGTGTTTGTCACCAAGCTTAGTTGTGCATATCGTCAGGAGATTCTGCTCGATTTATTTTTGGCATAGTTATTTTTTTACTATAACTTCTACATTAAAATCTTCTCCACACTTCTTCTCCAAAACCGCTTGGAGGATTTCATTGAAACTTCACAGAAATATTTGTCACCAAGCCTTGTTATGCATATCGACAGGAGTTTCTGCTCAGATTATTTTTGGCAGAGTTATAATCACTTAGTCATTTTTACTCTAACTTTTATATTAAGATCTTGTTCACGCTTCATCTCCAAAACCACTGGAGGATTTTATTGAAACTACACAGGAATGTTTGTCACCAAACCTAGCTGTGCATATCGTCAGGAATTTCTGGTCGGATTATTGTTATGGGTTCTTAGTCATTTTTTACTTTAACTTCTATAATAAAATCTTGTCCAAGCTACATCTCCAAAACCGCTTGGGGGATTTAATTATATTTAAAACATCAGTAGGGGTTGGGAATAAAACAATATTGTTCGTATTCAAGGCCAAACTCACAGCTTTCGGTTTCATTGAGTAATTATGTCTTCAACCTTGATATGAGAATCTGAAGAAGAAAAAACATTACTTTACCATTTACCTTCAGTTCATGCTCTATTTTTGTCTTGATCTTATTTCATCAGGAAAAGTGACAGGTGATAATATTTCTGACAGAATTTCTTGATTGAGCATAATTATAATTTACTTCAATAATTAACTATTCAAATGTATGCTAGATATTGCGCTCTTACTGTGTTATCTGAGGCGACCAGGGCATACTACTAGTCTCAAAGGCTTTTTATGTTAAAGCTTAAGAAATATTAACTTTATCTAATCATAAAATTACAAGATTAACATATTCCTATTATTCTTACATTCCCGTGATTCAAACAGTTTAACATTAACTCTTATCTAAAATATGCAGGTAACACCAGCGGTTTACTAACGTGATTATAATTAACTTATGGAAATAAAGATATACCTCACTTAAGCACACTGTGAGCTTTTGTGATGTGCATTGCCCGGCGTCAACGTTTTGCTTTAATAATTTCTTCTAAACCAGAGATTTCTATAAAATACCTATTTTTGCTATTGCAACAAAAACAAAAAACGTTTAGAATATCCTTTTCTAAGTCTACCAGTTTCTTAAATGACACATCAGGATTAAAAGTTCAATATCTATTGGACCTCTACCTGACTTGTTCCAATTTTGCTTCTGGGTTAATTTTGGCTCTGTCCGGGGATCAGATATTTGACATAAACTTTTATAGGTAAACTCTCAAATGATTTTCTCTTGGTTAAAAATTTTTGAATGTAGCTTCTGTCTAGTAAAGCTCTACCAGGATTGTAATATTAAGTTCCTGGGTCATATTTGGCTCTGCCTGAAGGGTCAGATATTTACACTTTTGGCTTTGCCACGGAGGTGATGTTTTACATAGACTATCTAAGACAACTCTTTCAAACTTTTAATGTCTAAAACTTCAAATATTACTTTTGAAACATGCTGTGCTGGTACTCTACTTTATCCCTGTAGTCATTCTTAGCTCGGCGTCATATGTTTTTGCGTGATTTAAAAATCTTAAAACTCCTCTTCTTTGAAACAATAAGGCCCAGAGTTTTGTGATTTTGCATGACACCCAATTGCCCAGTACAAGTCTAACAAGATTATTAAAACTTTGTCCTTGGGGTCATTTTTGCTCCACCCTGGCAGTAATATATTTGCCTAGACTAATATAGACGTACTATTTAAACACGTTCATTCAGAAGCCATAAAGCCGAACCTTCTGAAATTGGTTTTGAAATACTGCCTAGTAAAACTTTACCAACCTTGTTCAAAATTAAATCCCTTCATTAATTTAGTTCTTTTTTTTTCATTTTGATTGATAAATCCATTTTAAGGCAAATGACTTTCTAACAATTTAAACTGAGGGGAGCGATTTAGTTATCATGGTGATCTTGTGTTTTAATACAACATGTACCGTATGCTTAAAAATGTAACGCGATAAATTTAACTATTATAGCAGCTTAGGGACTATACTAACATCAAACCAAAAATAAAACGACAATTCCTCTCATATGCCTCTTTGTCAAATATTCACAGTAAGATTATGTGCAGACAATCAACACAATAACTTAAACCATTAGGAAATCAGAAATGTTATATGCAATTATCAGAGAGAACGTCGTCAGTAGTTTTGCTCTGAGAAAACTAACAAACCCAAGACAGCGCGAAAATACTAAAATGCAATTTAAACAAAAACTTGTACAACATTGTAACTCTACACATGTTAAATGCCTAATATATTGTTGTAACCTGTTAACTTTCCTCTTTTCTGGTTGTAATTATGAAATATTGTTACAGACTTTTCACAGACAGGTTCAACAGCGTGCACATATTTGACATTCACACAAAGAATAAACATTTCGTGACATAATTATTACTTCAAAAATTTGAACGATTGCCTAATTTTACATAGAAAACCTGCATGCCTAGAATATCTGCACTTCAACATGAGAGATATGGAGAACTGTCAAACCATGTTACACAGAAACACACTTTTGAACAAGTTTTTTTTGTGTTTTGCTTAGGAACATAGACTATTATACAACTCTGAAATAGCAACACAATTTACTTCTTCCTAAAAGTATACTATTACATATTCTGAAATATGATTTATATCGTATTTTTTTCAATATTTCTTTTTTTATTGTTGAAGATTTATACTGTTGTTGGTATGTAGATATTGTGAACAAAAAATCTTACAGTTGTTATTCTATGGAAGCTCTGTTACCTACAAAATATGAATGCGACGCGGAACATTCCAAGATAGAGGAAACGCCTATATTATTTTAAAATGATTTACGCAAAATATAAGAACCTACAAAGAAAAAGAACAACTGTATTATGTTTGACAAAGATTGGGTAGATAACCTTTTGTTAATGACATAGATGGTGCTACATTTTAAGGTCTCCTTTCACTTATTTTTTGAAAATATTGATCTATGTAGCAACGTTAAATGTCGCATCGCCGCTAAACGTCGCACTTGACGTTAAATGTCGGAAGGCCGACGCTAAATGTCGCAATAAACGCTAAATGTCGCAATCGCCCTGACGATAAATGTCGCACTTTCAACGCTCAATACTGCACAAAAAGACATGACTATTAAATGTCGCAACGTTTACGCTAAATGTCGCAATCAGTTTTATGATCCATGTTACTGTCTAGTAAAAGTTATAGTACTCCCAAATAATTATGACCACCGTGATGTCATGTTTCAAATTTTATTTTACACGAAATCATGTAATTAAACCCTCGGTGGATGCACTACTTGGAAATGTTCTAAAAATAGATTATGAACAGTTAAATACAACCGAGTATACACAAAACTGCCGTAAATTCCAACGGGTCTGCTAACTAGAAGATACATCAACTAAATGTAAATTAGCAATTTGAAAGCAGATCTTATAATTTATCACAAACATAACAAATATCTAATGCCAGTAATAAATTCAGAAGCTCGTTAGAATAACAGTTGTAGGACATATGTTACTCCTGTAATTGGAGAGGTCATCAGACCTCTCCACATTGTTGGCTTTAATTGCTGGAGGCATCCATTTTTGCGTATCAAATGTTAGTTAATGATCTCATATTAAGCCTAAAATCGTGAAAACCAGTCTACAAAGATAGTTATGCGCATGCTCCGAATCATAATACGAATTTATTTAAACGAAACCAAAATTTAACATCGGGTCAAAACGGCAAATGGTTAAAACGGCCCATGGTTAAAACGGCCCATTATAAACAGAACGTAAAGAATAATTTTGTATTCCCTTAACTTAACACAAAAAATACATACAATTATAGGGATGCATTTCTTATAATGCATGCTACTTTTTAAAAACTACAAATTCTAAAATGCATTTTTTTCTGAGAAACTCATCAGCCTGGGGTTACACTGAATACCGGAATAGACATTTTTACCGAAATATACCGGAATAGACCTATTACATCTAAAAAAAGTAAATAAATGTAAAAAAAAACGATGTTTTGTGAAAGAGACCGGCTTTAAGAGTGTATTTTGAATTTTATAAATCAAAATATTACTTAATTAATAAATAGTTTGTGATAATATTAATTATTAATATAAACAAACATTAAGTCAAGTGTTTCGCGGCGTATGTGTCGCGTGGTTCTGTTAACAGTATTGAAAATGCCAAATTTAATCCCTTAAAAAATACATGGCAAATCATCAGAAGCTCCACATTACCATAAACAAACAAGTGTTTCGTGGCGTGTGTCTTTGCCTATTGGTCTCTTGAACATTTCAATGCCTTACTTAGTGTTTTGGTTTCTTGACTGTCAGTGTCCGTATAAATGTTTGACACACAAGCTAATTGTAATAACTCATTAATCTATGTAAAATTATCAATATGTTTACCGACTTTAATCTGGTTGCACGTGCGAGTTAATTGATGTAGTTAGTGGCCTTTTTAAGTGTGTGTTAGTAATACAAGTAACGGTATTTCCTATCACATTCAAATCTTAATTTATATTATATATTAAAACTGTTTCATACGATAATTGCTTTTACAAATTAGCCACAGTTTAATCAGTTACCTTCAATAAAGCATTTTCAATTAATATGATTTATTGATTATATGATTAACCGACTTTAATCTGAATGCACGTGTGAATCACATGATCAAATTAACTTATCTTTTTTGCTTTTTTTGTCTTTTCTTACTTAAGACAATTAGTATACAATTATCAAAATTATGATTGCAATGTTAATTGCCTTTATTCTCAGAAAGTACAATTATTTTATTACTTTCCTTTCGGTACGGCATGTACACATCTACCGTTTTTCAAAGGGAAGGGAAAAAATGAAACATATTTCAATCATAAAATTTAAAAATAAAAATATTAAAATTTAAAAGAAAATATACATATTAATCAATAAACTTAATTCAGGCCATTTCTTAATAACTGTTTGCCTTTTTTCCAATCACCTACAAATATTTAAAAGAAAATAGTTGAAGTAAGTGAAGGATTTGTGCAACGTAATTCACACAGATACACTGTTCTTACGCGCCAACGCGCACCGCCTTGGTAATTCTCAATAAAGTGGCTAAAATGAACAAAAATATGTATTTTTCAAAGTTCATTTTTTGTAAATCCCTTAATAAATATTTATATTGTAATATGGTCGAAGATTTTATGCATTTGTAATTATAATATAGCTGTAATAGGTCTATTCCGGTAATCGAAAGTCTATTCCGGTATATTTCGGTAAAAATGTTTATTCCGGTATTCAGTGTAACCGATCAGCCTGTTGAACAAATTAATATTTAGCCATGATCATGAAAAAATGGTAAATATTTTTTACGAATTTCAGAGCATTTTTGACAAGTCCATTTCCTCGATTTGGATCAAATTTACGCCCTTTTAATATTTAGTCCAGCTTAACAGATACTATCGCTGATTATTTTGTAAAATATTTGGACTAAGAAAGGTGTAATAAAAGCTTGAAAGGGAAAACAAAACTTAATGAGCCTAAAAAAGCAGCAGCTTAACATGGGAGTTCTGGCTCCAACAACTACATGCATTGTTGTAAAAGAGGGGGGAGTAAAGCCTTAGGGGCTTATAAGAAGATCCCCAAGATTCTACAAGGTATGAAATAGATGAGGTTATCTTAATGTGTTTCATTTATTTAAATGATAGATACGCCACCATAAAAAAAATTGAAATAACTAAATTATAGTCAGTTTCGGTCATTTTGCCTAATAAAGTATTAACTATTAATAATAGTTAGGTTACTAGTTTTTATAATTATTTAAGTCACAGAACGTTTAAAAAATTCAAAATGATCTTGGAAACAAGTAGATTCATTCTCTCAGTGACGACAGCTGCTGACCTCTCTTTGGCTTACTTTTTAAAGGAAGCCAACTTGTTTAAATACAATCCATTTTTAAGCATTTTTATTAAGTTCAACAGGATTTTTAACAATTAACAGAAAACAAAAAACAAAAATCGTTTTTATTTTCTTCTGATTTTTGTCGGCAATGTCCATGCCAGACAATATAATATGGACGTTGTTGTCAGTCAGATTTATCATGTTATCATCCACTTAATTCCGCGGTCTGTTTTGCTCAACAACAACAAAAAAGTATAAATTATGTTACCATACAAATCTAACTTCAGTTTTGTCTATTATGTCAGAAAAAAATGTAAGAAGCAATTTTACAACTTTTGTATTACAAGTTTCACTTACAACAGTAAAATAAGTCACAATTACAGAATTTACAAAATATGTGTTACAGCTATGCTTCTAACATGTGTCCTTAACAGCATAACACCATGTCTAAGAGGTTTGAATGGTGTAAAATATATATTCCAGTAAGGTGAGTTCGGCGACTGTAATGCATATGAAAGTGATGAATTAGGCAACTGTCTGCTGTGCAAGTCGTTTACTAAGAATTAGTGACAAAGACTCAAATATTTATATGGAGTACTTTATATATCGTTTCCTTATTAATTCTGAATTTACATTTATTGGTAAAATATTTGAATAACTTATTAAGCTTTATTGTTTGGTGAGCAGCTTTTCTAAATTGTTTTGAAGGAATTCTTTCACAATACATACCGGCGTCGAAACAACTAGACGTTGCCTTGATTCAAGTAGTTGTGTTATTGGATATTGAAAACTGGAGGGAAAAATGAAAGAAAGAACTTTTCATTTCAGCTTAAATATACATCAGATTAAATTAAAATAGGTTTTCCGCTCGAATATTTAAATTAAAACACTCAGCATAAAAATGTTCGAGTCATAAAATGCTTTCAAAACATATTCCATTATTCTGTTGGCTTTCAAAACGGTTTTAGTTATAGGCTCGTCATTAACAATATCACCATTTTCTCGCTTTAGAATTTTAGCATACAGATTTAAGAATGGCAATTACGTGGCATTCACATTAACAAATGTTTTTATACAGATATAGTTATGTTGAACTGGTTCGTAATGTTTTGATGGAATAAACCAAACCCTCGGGCTGTATATCCTACTATAGCTTTAGACCACATCTAGTTTCTCTTTGAACCATTATTGTCTGATATTGTTTTAGTTTCGATTTAACACACGATACATAATAGCAACCAATCTACGGCTTTATGAAAATAAAAAAGTCAAATAGGTATGGTGTTCAGTTCAAGCTTTGAAGTGCTGTACACCTTAGAATGTTTTTAGAACAAATGAAATTCACGAAACAGACTTAAAGTGACCATCAGCATAAAATTATTTTAGGAACTTGAGTATGCTTTTCAGCTATTTATCATCAGTGAATGTAGCCATCAAATAGCTAGACAAATGCATGTGCCTTAAAAATTAGTAAGATTTTAATGGTACAGTTTCTAAAGAATTTTTTTTCTAATTTACATTTTGCATTATTGAACGCTTATGTACATTTCATTTACTTTCGAATATTTTTCTTCGAAACGTCCATACTTTATTTTTATTATAACATTGCGAGACAATAGGTAATGGTTAATATAATTGTAATGTAAATTAGCCATTAGTCCACATTAGTTTAATTGTCTAAAAATGCCAACATGTTGTCAACAATACAGTAGTAATAAAATGTGCTTAGCTAAACTTTAAATCAATTTTAATTTCTAAAGAAAGGTTGAACATGTTTTCCTTCAGGCACTGCCTATATGTAAATTAGTTTGCTGCTCATCTGTTCTGGTTTATAACATACAATGCACCATTTTACAGTTAGAAACTTGAAGCTGTATGGTTTCAACCATACCCTTTTTGGATTATTTTGACAACGATTAACAATGAAATCACTTAATACCGAACTTTCTATAAATGAACAAACTGACAATTTTTTATTATTTCTTTATTTTAATGGGTAGATTAAACTAAATTCTACGATTAATTATCCCGCAAAAATAAACATTATTATACAATAGATGCGTTTAAGATATTAAATCATTCATGCTATTTGCTTTAAATACAGACGCCTGGTGCTCTCTTAATATGATATCAAACAAACAAGGTCTTAACACCGCTCGAATAGACAATGTTAAATGACAATGTTAAGTTAACTGCAATTAGTTAGTTATTCAAACTAACATTTTAGTTCATAATGCATTATCTTCTCTTGACTCATACGTATTTTAATTTAAAGCTTTTTTACCGCTAATTTACAAAAATATAATAATATTGCAAATTTATGCAAATATTCAATGCACAGACAACCAGCTAAAAAGAAAATTTGCTGTTTATTTTCACCTATTACTTGACTATGTTCGTGGATGTCAGCGAATATAAAAACACATACTTTCGTTTTCTGTAACTCCTTCACCATTGCTCGAATATAGTCGGAAGATGCTAGTTTGCATTTTGAGAAAACATTTTTATTTACAGGAATTGATAAATAAAGTGCTGATAAGTATTCTCAACAGACCCTACTTCTTCCTCTTTATTTGTTACAGCTTTTTCTCAGTACAGTAGCGGTTTTGACGACCACGCTTTCGATAACTTTTGGTCTATCTTTTTTTTCGGTTTAACGTTTTTAATGATGAACTATTGTTGTATGCGTCACGTATTCACAATTGATCACATGACATTGACGACTCGTCTTACGGATATTGGCGAAGTGCGTTTGCATTTTCAAAACAATTTAAGCCTGGCGGGTTGTAAAATATTTTTGATAATTTAATCCTGATCAAGTATATCTTGCCATCGACGAAAATAAAACAACAAAAACAATGCAGATAGGATGTTGATAATGTTTCAAGCATTCAAGGGTTGTTATAAGGTTTATTTTTATGACGATTATGGTCAGTATCATAACTTTAAGATAACAGCTTAGCTCTAACAAACATATCAAGGACTAGCCTATCGGGAAGTTTTGTAGAAAGTTCTAAACACAGACACGAGGATATTAAGGGAGCCTCATTTGTATTTCTAAAACAACAAAAACAATGCAGATAGGGTGTTGATAATGTTTTAAGCATTCAAGGGTTGTTATAAGGTTTTTTTATGACGATTATGGTCGGTATCATAACTTTAAGATAACAGCTTAGCTCTAACAAACATATCAAGGACTAGCCTATCGGGAAGTTTTGTAGGAAGTTCTAAACACAGACACGAGGATATTAAGCGAGCCTCATTTGTATTTCTGTATCACCAGTCGAGTTGTTCGCCGATATCCTTCTGGATTTAGTTCTGTATTATGCAAAGTCCAGCTGCATAAATTTATAGAAGGTTTCTTGTTAATCCGATCTTTAAATAATTGTTTTTTACAGATATCGCAAGAAAAAGCTTTTAAATGGCTGTTCTTTTGCAGACTTGACCAACGTTTTTGCCCCTCTAAAACTTTATCTAGAAATATTCAGTAGATAAATTTTTATTTCTATTGCAGATATACTTTTATTTATCAACAAGATAGGATTGAGACGTTTAGTTTTCTTTACGAAAAACTGTATACGTTTTAACTCAAATTCTGCGGCAACTAATTTGAAATCAAGAGGCCTTCCAGCCAACTTATGACAAAGAAGCATTGTTCAAACAAACAAAAGAATAAGCTTCACTCTGACTAGCCTTTTTCAAATGCAACATACCTTGTCGAATTTAAATACCAGTAAAATAGCTTAAATTGAATTTGCCAAAGGTTCATTACAGAAAGTTTTAATTGGTTTTGTGCAGTCTTAAATCTTCCGCAATTACATGATGCCACTATTCAAATTTCGAAATCTGATTCAATGACATATTTGCAACAGTTATATTCTGAATAAGCAGTTTCATCTAAACATTGCTATACATTATGTCAAATTATGTATTGTTGGTAACCACGTCTCATTTACAAGCAAATGGCTCAACTTTGTGGAATAAACCAGAGCCAAAAGCAATTATTTTTTATACGTTCTTTCTTAATTTTTTATACATCTCAAGGTAAAAATGGATTTGAAATGCATCGCATTACTTGTACACTGTAATCTTGCAGGAAGATAATTAACTTCGATATTCTGCGAAGTAGTGCGGAGTCGTTCCTGGTTTCCAGTTTACTAAAATCCAAAATGCAGCACGTTTTTCATAAATGCAAGTCATAAATATGAAATGAGAATTAGCACCGTTATAACACATGCTTTAATATATTATAGGTCATGCAGACACCGATGCTAACACTCAAGTTAAATATCAGTGGTGCAGTTTGGAAAAAGCAGCATTACTTAGATGAATAATAAAAAATAAAAGTAGTTGTCTAATCTACTTCCCTTAGATAAGACTCATTTCTTTTAGGGTTGCCCAACTTGATATTTGGAATCTTTTTGCTTTCTTGCTGTAAACATAGTTTTGAGAAAAACGTGAAAAGGAAAAATATCACAAGGAATACGCAAGAATAAGAACATCCGCAGTACTACTAAATCCTAAAAGTAGTTAGCATGTTCTTGAACTTCAAACAAGTGTCTAATTTAGGCGTTTACGGTTCTTTGATTAGAGTATTTCGAATATTTGAAACCTAGTTTAGGATATAGTTTCGAAAGGAATTTTAGAAAATGGCAGGAGGATCATTTGATGAACAGACGCAATAAAACTCATTTGAATAAGCATTTCTTGTTTCACACTTTTGATGTATATGTCAACAGCAACAACATATCTTAAAACTATTTTGTATACCTTGTTTAAATGGTTGTTTAAGTTTTTTTTTTCTGAATGATACAATAATAGCATTCTTATAACCTTCGAATCGTAGTAGATGCTAAGTGATGTCGTCTTCATGATTCATATTTACAGACGTTATGTATTTGCACATTACCCAGATTGACCAGATATTCGCACTTTGACAAGTAAAATTAAAATTTTTCTCCTCGTAAGAAGAATGATTTGGTTAAATAAGAAATGCCTAAATGTTGCCTCAGTGTTGCGACGTTATTCGATGAAATAGCTCATGGATTCGTCAAAATGAGGTCACGCCGCATCCCAAGCTCCAGATTTTCAGTTTCCGATCTCTGTATACATGTCTTTAGGTCAAATTTTTAACTACTTTCAAATATTACCTTTCTAACGCTATACTCATTTCAAAATGGATTCCTTTTCGAAGACTGAGATTCACATCAATTGTTTTTAATTTCGCATGATTTTAATTTCAAAGTAATTTAGCAGTTACATTTAAGTGCTCTTATTAGACAAACTTACGTTATTTCTGGATTTTGCAATGCTACAAGAGATAGCAAAACAAAGGAGATAAAACAACAAAATATCTTTTAAAACAAGAAATCGGTCGAACCGATTGATGCTCTCCGAATAAATGCCAATTCCAAAGGACTATTGTTTAATATGTATTTTTTTAAAGTATGAAAAATAACAAAGGGCAATAACTCCTAAATTATGCAAAATAGACTTACGATTCTTGCACGCTGCATTTCTCCTCATAGAGATCTATCTACCAAAACAGTTTCATGTTAATATCTCTTACACTTTGTGAGCCGGACAAAAAATAAGTATGAGAAATTTCAAAAGGCTATAACTCAAAAATTAATAAAGCAAGAGTTATAGTTCTTGTGCACTGCACTGCTAATCAATGAGATCTATCTACTTATTAAGTTTCAAGTTGATAACTCTTATACTTTGTGAGATATGCCCCAGACAAAAAATAAGTATGAGGAATTTCAAAGGCAATAACTCAAAAATTAATAAAGCAAGAGTAATGGTTCTTGTACACTGCACTGCTCCTTAAGGAGATCTAACTACCTATGAAGTTTGGTCTTGATATCTCTCATTGTTTTTGTGTTATGCTCCGGACAAAATATGACGGACGGACGAATGGACGGACAAAGCAGCAACTATATGCTCGCCCTTCGGGGAGCATAAAAAGCTGGTCGATGTAGGTGACATAGGATTATGTATTTATCAGACTGAACAGGGTGACGATACGATTAGGCTATTACTAAAAAAATTATCGAGTGTCCAGAAGACATATATTGCACCGTTTGTACAGGCATGGCAATAATATTTTTTTAAGTTTTCCAGTTCCGAGCTTAAAACAGCCCTTTATCTGTCGGTTCCAAGTAGATTGCATTCATTCTCGGTAATGACAAATCGATTGCTCTTAGGATGCACTCGTTTCATGACCGATTTCCTGTACCCTCTTACTGACTAGGCGGGTTTAAAGGAAGTTTTTTTATTTTTCACTATATTTGGTATAAAGAAAATCTTGGGTGTTGAATGCCTTATTCATCTTTTGAAGGATTTACTTCAAATTCTCACAGCCGAACAATCTAGGCATGAAGTATAGAGAAATACTTATGTGGTACCTCTTCATTCATCTTTGGGGGAATTTGGTTTAAACTGTTGTAGATTAACAACCTGCAGCCAACCGTATAAACGATGGTTAAACTTAACTTATGGTTTAAAATTTAAAAATTAATTTCGATTTTGGTTAAATGTCTGGTTAGCTTTTGAATAAAAATGTTTTGTTATTTTAATCCATTTGCTAGTAGGCTAATTTTAACCATCCTACAGGACCCTGGTTAAACAGTTAACCACAAAAATGGTTGACATCAAAGTACCGAACGCTAGACTTCCAAGACAGTTTCGACGAATCAACCTGCAGGCGAATGAACAGGACTCGGAATATGTTTGACGACAATACCGTTTTGCATCGGATGGTATCGATATACCTGTGGACTTGATTGGGCTGAAACTTCAGCGACCAAAGATTGACACCGAGGCAACAAATTATGATAGCTCTTAGGTTATATGCCTCGGGATCAGTCTTTCAGGTTATAGGAGACACATTTGGTGTTGACGTTGCAACGGTGACAAGGGTCATTACAGTCGTCACTCACCGAATGTTTGACCTAAAAGACAGTCATTAAGTTCCCAGTCACGGAGAATGAGAAGAAGAAAGTGAAAGAAGCTTTGTTTGGAATTAGATGTTTCTCTAGTGTGATAGGACTGATTGGTTATACCCATATATTAGTCCTTACGCTGATGTGGAGGCTTATTACGTTAATAGGAAACATTATCACTCGAATAATGTACAGGCTACTTGTGATCACCAAGGTAATAATGTACAATAGGTTTTCTCAGAGCATTACATTTTTACAGATCGAACTTTTGAATTGTGTTGTTTTATCTCTTCTACTTTTTACTGTAAAGGATTTTCACTTTTATCAAATATGTTTGGGTTTCCCGAATCAACTATATATAATGTGAAAAAGCGTCAAACCACACGAAAGGAAATGATAGTATTCATTATTGTGTAACTTTTTGCAAACGCGTTTCGTACCTTGACATTTCGTACATTCTGCAAGATAGTTTGTACTTGATTTTTGCAAGTTAAAAGCAGAATTGTTGATATTTAGTCTATTGATCGTTCGTTGATATAAAAAAAAACATGTAAGAGGAGTCGATTCACTTCCCATACCTGAAATCTGTCATTGATGTGATCTAAGTATACAGATCGTCTGGTTGTCCGGCTGGTCAAAATAAATGACGTCTTGGGCATATTACAAGGTTTTGTGTCAGAATCTCGTGGAGGAGACATATTGACTATGCAAAAAATAACTCATTTTCTCGAATCGTGTACAATGTGTTGGGCTAGTGGTCTGTCATATTTTTAAATGTGCCATTGCTATAAAGATAAATATAATTTAAACCATTATATGAAATAAAAAGAAAGTTGATTGCTTTTAGTATAGTATACGTTCAGAACTTTGCATAGAAGATTCATATACTATGAATTTTAAATACCCAAAATCATGTATGAGGGTTCGATTCCCTCCCTAGACTGAACTTGAAATGCTGGTGCTAAAGTGGATTGCTCCTGAGTTTGATGTGCACAGGCAATGAAAGACTGAGAGTACGCTGGGCAGAAATCAATACGTTTTCTTCTCCTTAACCACAGGGTCATTTTGGACATCTTTCACAGTCTGCCCTAATTGCTTCCCTACAATATTACCATTTGCATTATATACAGTGATACTAACAATGATATGACAATTTCTGTTTTACCAAAATTAAAATTTAACAGGTACTGGCATTGAATCATTTTTAACAGTTGAGTTTAACTGTTTATTCTTTTAATCTTTAGGTGTAGCCAGCCTACTTATATACATGTATGTGTACTAGTTAGAAATTAATATATCAACAATGCTGGTGAAATGATATTTCTATTGCGTGATTTTTAACTGCTTAAATACCTTGATATAGTAGTCTCGTTAGAAGAAAACTTTAATATCAATAAACAATCTGACAAAGTCGAACCACAAGAACTAAATGCATAACAGGAGAACCGTGATGGTCCTGGATCGTTTAACTGAGTAATTTTGTTTAGGTGCTGTTGTTGAGCAAAGACCAGAAGCAAAATAATAGGTTTTCATTTGAACATTTTTAGAAATCTTATATTGTATACAAATTGAACCCTGTGGCAGAGCCAAATTTGTTTACAGGTATATATAATTTGAACAGGTTTAGTATGTACCAACTATACACTGCTAGATGAAAATATCGTATACGTTCTATGACCTGAAAAAAATTCAGACAAAACGATTTCCAAAGCTTTTCCTATATACTGATGACCCAGGTCATAATTTGAACAATCTTGGTACAGGACCTTAAGCTGATGTTCCATGCCAAAATACCAGCCTTAGTGCTTCTGATTTCAGACAACACGATTAAGTGTTCACGATGAAATTTAATTCTTTGAATAACTTTGTTAAAGCTCCAAGCAAGCAAGATTTCTTTTTGCAAAGTTTATCAACTTTCACACTGAGGTTTAGGCAGAGATTTTGTTTAAAGTAAAAAGTTGACCACCCGAGACGGACACATGGCGATCACAAAAGTTCACTTTGAGCACATAGTGCTCTGGAGAGCTAATAAGCAATCAAAACTAATTACCATTATCCCTCATATAAGTTGTTCTTTCATTGTCTGTAATGTTTTTACTGTCATCAGCATTTAAATCTGAAAAGTGAATTTTAAAAACATGTTAATGCATTGAATATTGAGTCAACTAGAGCTATCACTAAATGTGATTAATACCCACGCAAGACTGCTTCTGAACTGAGGATGTTATTAGAAACAGAATACTCTGTATCAGAATTGAGTAGAGTTATGGTTGTGGGCAATTAAAGATAGTTGTGGTTCTTGTACAGTGCATTTCCTGTCATTGTGCTTGACCATTGTATGAAGTTGCACTGAATTCCAACCAGTAGTTTTCAAGTTATGCTCCGGACAATGAAAAGCAACAAAGGGCAATTACTGTGCAAATAGTGAAGATAGAGTTATAGCTCTTGTACACTGCACATCCACTCATTGTGTTTGACCATTGTATGAATTTGCTTTGAATTCCAACCAGTAGTTTTCAAGTTATGCTCCGGACAAGGAAATCCAACAAAGGGCAATTACTCTGCAAATAGTGAAGATGGAGTTACAGCTCTTTTACACTTCACTTCCTGTTATTGTGCTTGTTTACTGTATGAAGTTGCATTGAATTCCAACCATTAGTTTTCAATTTACGCTCTGGACAAGGAATTCCAACAAGGAGCAATAACTCTGCAAATACAGAAGACGGAGTTATGATTCTTGAAAGCTGCACTTTCTCACATTTTGCTTTACTATTTTTTGAAGTAGCACTGAATTGCAACCAGTAGTTTTCAAGTTATGCTCCAGACAAGGAAAACGGACAAAAGGCAATAACTCTGCAAATAGTGAAGACGGAATTATGGCTCTTGTACATTTCACTTTCTGTCATTAAGCTTGATCATTGTCTGAAGTTAAATTGAATTCCATCCAGTAGTTTTCAAGTTATGCTCCCGACAAGAAAAACAAGCAAAGGACAATAACTCTGCAAATAGTGAAAACGCAGTTATAGGTCTTGTACACTGCACTTTCTGTTATTGTGCTTGATCACTGTATGAAGTTGCATTGAATTCCAACCAGTACTTTCCAAGTTATTCACTGGACAAAGAAAACCAACAAAGGACAATAACTCTACAAATAGTGAAGATGGAGTTATGATTTTTGAACACTGCACTTTCTGTCATTGTGCTTGACCATTGTATGTAGTTGCACTGAATTCCAACCAGTAAATTTCAAGTAATGCTCCAGACAAGGAAAACCAACAAAGGGCAATAACTGTGCAAATAGTGAAAATAAAGTTACTATTCTTGAACACTGCACTTTCTCTCATTGTGCTTGACCATTTTTTTTTGAAGTTGCATTGAATTCCAACCAGTAGTTTTCAAGTTATGCTCTGGACAAGGAATTCCAACAAAGGGCAATAGCTTTGCAAATAATGTAGATGGAGTTATGATTCTTAAACACTGCACTTCCTCTCAATGTGCTGGACCATTGTATGAAGTTGCATTGAATTCCAACCGTTAGTTTTCAAATTATGCTCCGGACAAGGAACAACCCGACCGACCGACCGACCACCGGGTGACTCCTTTACACCCCCAAACTTCGTTTCGGGGGTATAATAAATGTGTTTAATTTGTCAGTTTTTGATGATATTTGTCGGGTTAACAGTGTCTGTTGAGTATGTGTAGTTTGATAAATGTGTAACTTTTTCACATAAATCATATTCAAATTACTTTAAATTTTTTAAATTGACTAGAAGAAGAACATGTACATCAACTTTACAGTATTATTTTAGAATAAGGTTCTCAACCATAACACTTCAACAGTGCTGTGATCAAGACATTTTAACTGGTTGTTCATTGATGGTTTTCCAGTTAATTTGATTTTCAAATAAAAAGAATACATTTATGTAACATGAACATTTTGTTCATTTGTGTTTTAACAAACAAACCTATCAAAATGAATTACCAGTACTACAAAAATCTCAGCAAGAGTTTTGTTGTCCAGTGTTGCTGTTTTTTTTTCTTGAGTCAACTGACCTGAAAAAAACATAAAAGTTTTGAAACAAGTAATAAATATATTGTTTGTTTGACATGAACTATTTAAACTGTCAAAAATTATTAACATATCAACTAAAATATATGTGTATTCGTTGTTTCTTTTTCATTTAGGCGATTCTCATTATTCCACAAATGTATCAATATTTACATACTGCAACAGCTTTTTTGAAGCAAATGCTTCAGTGGCTTTGTATCTGGTTCAACATGTATGCAACGCACCTCTTTAACTTATGACTGAGAATTTAGTACATTATTTCTTACCTGTAAATGAATCTTCATATAGGTGAGTTAAAACATTGAACTCATCGGTAATATCCTGATACAGAAGCTTTTCTGCAACATTAATATGTAACATTATTCCTCAATATTATTCCTCACAGCATTATAGTACCTTCCAGGCTTCATTAGGAAAGTTTAAAGAATATCACAAATCTTTATGTAGTACGTTTTCAATGCAACTGATAATGAGCTTAATTCCAAACCAATTAAACATGATTTAAACGAAAATCAGTTGCAATTAAAAAACAACTGAAAATTAGCCTGAAAGGTAAAATGTCAAGAATCGGAATGATGAACAGTGGTAAAAACTTATAAATATCAAGAATGCCAAGCTTATATAAATTTCAACAAGACTGTTTAAATATTCAATCAAGATATGGCTGATTTTAATTTGATGAATCACAGTGCCGTAGCCAGACCTGAGAAAACATCGAGGCAGAATGTGTCTAGATGCTCCCCCGAATTTTTTGTTGTTGTTGCTAAGAGCGATCTATTGCATTCTGGAGTAGTTTTGGTGAAATTTATTGCATTAAAGATATATAAAGAATGTTAATATTTGAACATATATAATGTCAACTTATTTCTTTTCTAAAACGTTAAAGTTTATTCTACACTTTAAGCGCTATTGAAAGTGGTATATGCCCAAAATCACCAAGGCAGCTGCCTCGGTATTTTCTCGGTATGCCTCAACGTAGCTACGGCACTCAGGGTATGCCACAGAAGGAGGGTGTGCCCTTCATCATACATATGATCTCAGATGTATGAATACTGGAAGGATCCCTCTGCTTAGGTGGCCAACCATCTTGTTTCAATAGCATCCTTTGTCTCCTCTACCGAATCCTTCTCCCCACTCTTCAGCAGTTTCCTCCATTTCTCTTTCAACTCTGTAACTGAACAGACACCTTGTTTGACAGACTGACAGATAGACAGGTTAATCATCTCAATGTTCAGTAATAATATTACACTTACATCATATGTATCGTTACCTATTTCTGCCAAACTGTACAGAAATGGCAAACACTTTTATTGTTGCTTTTTGCTACATGAATGAACAGATTTTCAAGTTGCTACCTGGAATCAAACCAATTACAAATACTAACTGTGCACACAGACAATGCCCTATACTACTTCTATACATGTATCAACCCCTAATATTTCTTATTTTTGACTGGTATTCCAGCAGTAAAGATTTTATATTTCTCAAAGTGATACATAGAATTGCAAAACATCAGTGTTTAACAGTAGTTGATAATAAAACATTCTTCTTTACTATAATCATTTTGATTCCTGTTGCTTACGACAATAATAGACAAACAACATAATTCCACCTCTGTATTTGTTATAAGTATGGATAAATGCCATTATTGCAATCAGGTAAGAGAACTTCTGATAGCTTACAAAATATTTACCTATCGTTCTTTGAATGGGATACCTTATTTACCTTGCGTTTAATTTTAAAAATGAATAAAAGCAATCATTAACTTATCAAAAGCAATAAATATGTAAAAAAAAAGCAAAACTTCACCACGATAGTTACATGGTACCGTTGAGCAGTATCCGGCTAGCATCTGGACACACCGTGATACCCAACTTCAATACCAGCTATGGCTAAAGGAATATTTGAAGTTATAATAGTCTTCTGCTGGTGTAGACTTTAATACTTGTTAAGATAAAAGAAATCTGCTGAACCAAGTGCTACAGGGGCGTGAGCAGTGTGCATTTTTCAGTATACATTAACAGATGCAATCAAACCGTGTCTGCTATATTCTTGTATTTTGTGGCTGTCAGTGTTCCAGGGACTGATTTTGTCTCAAGTTTATATATTATTCTTGAATTTGGCAGTTTCTGAAAATATTTAAAATTTGCGTGATACTCTTCCAGCCCTAAATTTTCACATGACATTTTGCCATAATATTGTCGTTTAGAAATACAACATAGAACACTTTTCTGAATGCTATACACACATAATTTCACATATAAAAACTTTTTGTTCAACTTTCTTCGGTCGAGTGGGTACCGGAAGAAGACATGATCGGTGCCGATATGAACCAAACACTGTGGAAATATTTTCATAACTTAACAGATTAGGCATAGTGAAATTCTACCACGTACACATGAACTCAACAAAACAATAAATCACTTATCGTGACATGCATACCTGCTGCATACACTATCAGCATTCACATTGGTCGGTATTCGTTCCCAAGCACTCTGCTGTACTTTCCTCCCCTCCCCCGTCAATGTTTTTGTTGATAATACTCAAATCGTCCTTCACCTCTCAATCAGTACATCTTTTTCCAGATGGGAAGTTTTTTGAACGTACTCTAGTTTTTTGGGTACTGCCTTAACTTCCATTATAACTGTTTATACGTCTGCTGCAGACTGACAGATGACGGGAAAAAAATACGCAAACGGAACTATTACAAGCAATTCATTTCGGCGTTAATGTGATGCATTATCGGAGTTTTAGTTAAAACTGAGTTGGGTAAGTTTAACCAGTTTCGGTAAACTAACCATCTGGTTAAAAAATATACAAATTGATTAACCAGTTTGGGTAGTGACTAACAATGGGTTAACTTAAACCATTGTTTATACAACTAGCTGCTGTAGTTTAAGATGTTGATAAAATAAGGAATTTTTTTTGCGTCTGAACTATTGCCCGTTGTACATTTCACTTAATTGTGTATTGTGCAAATCTTGTTTCTTCTAGTCTTCTTGCATCATTTGGAGGTTTTATTTCGTCTTACTGAAAAGAACGCAATTTGTCATACAGGAATGAATTTCCATTTGAAGAAAAAGAAATTAACCTGCTGATACTTTCACCAACATTTGCGTAGAGAAAAAATGTTATGCATGCAATTTCTTAATCAGATTGTTTTAAGGATAGCCGTTTAACTGTGAGATTTTAAGTAACTGCAGATGATCAGCAGATGATGAAACATTGAATTTTCAATGTAATTTCTTTTACTAAAATTATTGCCCTTTGTTTTTTATTCCATGTGTTTTAGAAAACGCACCACGGTCTGGGGCAGTCAAGTCATTTTTCTTTTGCTTACTAACGAGATTTCCGAAGAACGATCGTTGCAGTTTAATGCACAGAAACGTATTAAGGAAATATTTAATAACCCATTTCAAACATCAGTTATTTTGTTTGAAATTATTTTGGATGGTGTAGTCGCATATGCATAGAACTGAACTCTGACAAACCGTCATAGGAAAGGCCCGCCGAGAACAAATGTACAGAAATTCAGTATTTTTATATCCATTTTAAATACCAAAGCAGCTTTAAGATCAGGTACTTTTTGAGTAACAGGGAGAAACTGGGGTTAAGATTTTGGGCATTTGAGTACTCTGTGTTCCTCTAGATTCTTAAAAAGCTGCGTGACATATTAAGAATTTGAGAACATTAGAAACAAAGGAACGTGTCAGAAGAGAGTTTCGCCCCGAAGATACGTAAAGAAAATTATTTTGTAAAATTAAACATGATGCTCATTATAATAGTCAAGTCACTTCGTATTTGATTCAGGTAATGATGTGAGAAAGATGTCTTTAGAACTTTAATACTGAACCACTGATCAGTTATTTCACTGCTTCTTGTCGGTTTTTTGGGTTGAATGACAAAATGCAATCTTTGCTTAAAACAGACACTAATTGAACACGCATGTATTTCTCTCGCAAATGCACTTCCGGATAATAAATCAATGTCCTAAAAGTGATTTGAAAACTGCAAATTTGGGAAACAATTCGAACTATTACAGCAACACAAGTACAAACTGACAAGTTTCTTAAACCACAGCACATGTTTTATTTAGACTGGTTATATGCTTATGCACTAAATCTTTTACTTAGTTTTCTTCAAATTATAGGTATTAGTTTCTCTTTAGATTATAGGTATAAAAGGTTTTTTTTTAATCACTAGAATAATTGTACTCTTTGTGGTACCTTACGAATAAGCTTACAAAATATTTAATTCTAACGGTCTCTGTAAAGAGGCTAAAACCTACATCGTATCTAAATACTGTTCATTTTTACTAAACTTTTATTGAGTGTACAATATACAATGTTCAATATCCACCGAAGACGTAACAATTTTCTGTGAGCCGTCATTTTGACCGATCCTGAAGGCAAAAATAAAGTTTTATTATTAAATTGACCACAAACAATAATACACAAAAACCAGTGTCTGGCTTCATCCGAAGGCGTATTTGACGTTCAACTGAGAAATTTTACGTCGCATCGACGTCATTCTACACGTAGCAAGCGCACTGCGTGAATTAGTTCGCATCACCCAATACATGGTTTGGGTTCTGCCTTCAAGTCAATAAGGTGTTTTATCATTATCAAATAAGCCTGCAGCGTAAGAAGAACGGTTCATTTTCAGATTTGATTATAATTGTGAATTACTTCTTGCCTTAAAGCAAATATATATTTCATTGTTACTTCATTGGGCATTGACGATGCCCATAAACTTCTTAGCAATTGATTTCAGGCGATTATCACAACGATGTTTTCAGTATGAATATTTCATTTACAGATATTGCAGTCTTTAATAAATCTTGAAAACTTTGGTCTCAGATTTAAGTAAAAAAGGAAGGAAGGGAAAAGGTACAATTTTTTCAGTTACAAAATTGCTAAAAATATTGAAAATAACAAAGTTTATTGAAACTGATAAATAGCTAGCAAATAAATACATAAACGACTGTAATATTCATCTTGAAATGCCTGTTTGCTGAACTTTTTTACAAGGACAGGACTGATTCCGCCCAGATATTCAAATGTATGCTTAAACATCATTATTGTGGACGTCTCGTTCTTTCCAGGTTTCTTTAATTTGTACAGTGGTAGAGCTAAATATATTACAAAGTCGAGTATATTTCACCATTCTTTTTTTCCGGCTGTAGGTCGTCTGATTTCACATTGACTTCCCGTTTACTGTATAGCGAAATTAGGATTGCTGCTAAAATTTCACTGGTGGACAAAAAACATTGACATTTTATAAGTCACTTGCCCAGAAAAAGAAGGGACTCTCTTAAATGTAACCTAACAGGTTTCATTTTTTGCACGCACTTGATTTTCATGAAAGAAAAAAGTCGATGTAAAGTAATCAGCAAAAATATCGTAGAGGTGGGATGCTGCATTTTTTTTCAAATTACATAACAAAGCCAGTAACTAAACTGGACCTGCAGTACTTGTAGTCAACTTGTCAATGTATACATTCCCAATTCCATCCGTCTTTGTACCAAAGCCGCGTATTTTTTTTTTTAAATATGTTAACTTTTTTCTTTCATTAGAACTAAGATAACTAGATTAAGTACTTTCAATGAGACCATTAAAAGATATTAACTTTAGAAAGCAATCATTCTATGTTGCAGCCCAGAAAATTAGTACAACAAAAGGTTTCACTTTCAGCTGCTTAATCTTTCTTTAATCCAATTAAAACTATTACTGTATGAACTGCATTATCACGACGAAAAGATGTTGTCCTAGTTATTCTAGATAAGTGATACTGAGATGCAGCGGTGGTCTCTTAATGTCAAATTGCATTTAGTTATCATCTGAAAAAGGCTTATTTTGTCATACAAGTTTATTAACATTATGATCAATAAATATGCAATTCGTACAACCAATGAAACACAGGTCTAATTGGCAATATGTATTCTTACTTCTCTGAAATCATGTACTAAAATAGAACGTTCGAGGAATAATTATGATCAGATAAATGCTTTTACTGACTTTCCGGCGATAAAGATCACATTATATGTTGTTTGCACGCAAAGAACTGACTAGAAAATGTGGTTACGTTTCAGAAGATGTGTTACGTGCAAATGATGGAAAAAAGATTACATTTCTAATCAAGAAAGACATATTCGGCATATGAACATTCTTTACAATCAATACTTGTTAAACATATAACCGTGTGTGCCAGTATGTTTTTTTCGTGATTTAGATTTGTTGTTAAAAAGAACGGAGAAAAGCATGCCGAATCATCTTTTTGTTAAAATCTTGATACTTATATAGGATCTGCAAATACCTATTAAAAATTTGCTAGGTATCTTACATGCGTGCGATTGTCCCCTAAATCTTATTATTATGCCACCGAAGGGAGGCATATAGTTTTTGTACTGTCCGTCAGTGGATTTATTTCATACTTGGAAACAACACCCCTTTGGACAAGTCCTTCCCACTGACTTATTTCTATATGACATTGACCCCTAAATGACCTTCACACTGAAGATCCAATTGTCCAAAAACATTAACATTGACCATAACTTCCTTACTTCTAAGTGGATTTACTTCAGACTTGGGCACAACACTTCTATGGACAATACCCTCATACCGACCTATATTTATTTGACCTTAACCCCTGAATGACCTTCACATTGAAGATCCAATTGTCCAAAAACTTTAACATTGACCATAACTTCTTTATTAGTAAGTGGATTTACTTCATACTTGGACACAACACCCCTTTGGACAAGACCTTCCCACTGACCTATATTTATTTGACCTTGAACCCTGAATGACTGGTCCTTAGCTCAAAGTCAAAGCACCATTTCGGCGGCATTGTCATCTTACAGTTCTTGTTGACATTGCATTGCTCGTTTGTTTTTGCAACAAGGCAATATCATATACTGTAGTCAGCTCCGCGAAAAGTTCTGTTCTGCACATCTGCAAAGAGATCTTTGACTCCCAGCGAAAGTCGAAAGGTAGTAAGGACGTTATTTTTTATTTGTTTAGTAAATTAAAAAGATAACAAATAAAATACGGCCCAAAATTTAAAGTGATTACTAGGATATAGAGTATACTCAAATATGACCAAGATACTTAATGGAATTACAATACTGTAATATTTATGCAGGTTCATAGTCCATTTAAGTCCTCCGTCAAAATTTATATATTCATATTTGAATACAGAATGGCAAAAGAAAGAACACTTCTAACATTTTTAAATATTTCGACTTTAATATTTCTAGGAAAGGGAGTTAATTTCTGCTTATTTCAAATATTATAATAATGTCCAGTGTATTTTATATCAAATACTTTGTTAAATTCTGCGTCACTGCCGAAGGCAGACAAATAAACTGGTATCATGCCATTAGGTTTATTTTTCTTTTTATGCTCATTTGGCAGTAGTTCATATGTACCATCGGACAAATGTCTAATAATCGAATGTCCAGTAACATTATCATTCACTGTAAAATACACTATCAGACATTTGTTATACAATATTTATGCTAAGACCTTTAGACGTCTGAATAAAGTAACCTATCGTTTCAAAGTAATAGTCATCAAATACCATTTGCATAATGAGGATCAACTTATCTTTAAAATGAGTCTCATATATGCATCATCGAATACCATAATAAGATTAATTAGACAGAAGTGTTACTTTAGTCATCTTCAATTTTCCAGAGGTACCCAAAACAAAAACAATAAAAGGAACTTTTTTGTTCAAAGAAGCATAAAATTTGATTGACATGATTTGTCTGGAAAAAATCGTTAAACGAATTATAATCAATCATTTATTTCTGTTCTAGCCTGATAATAATATATTTCAAAGAGTGCCTACGTTTGTTTACAAATGGATTGGATTAAACTAATGTTTGTTCATTTGAAATAGAGAAATAGAGCATTTATAGGACAGTGAATTTCACAATTATGATAAAAACCCATTTCTTGTGTTTTAATACGATATATTTTATTTCTAAGACAAGAAACTTGCAATTATTATGATGCTCACTTGGCACCAACACGTACTGAGTGTAACTATTAAAAATAAAATAATTACACAGATGGCCTATTATTATGTTATATCGTTCGGATTCGTTTTGTTTCATGAAATTAGGACTGAAAAAAAATTCAGGCACATTTGTATGTGTCTTGTGTGTATGTGTGTACAGAAGCCCTAAAAACTTAAACAGCAAAACACACTAGAATCTGTTAAAGAAAAGCGCATCAGATGACTAGCTAAAAATAAAAATAAAAAACTCCTTTATTTTACAAATCTTTCTGAGCGACTGGGACAAATATAATGCATTGTAATAAGCTGAAAGCCGGTTACCAAACTAATGGTCGATGTTAAAGATGCTGTCGAAACAACAAGCCTCGCTCGTACATTCTAAGAGCAGTTCAGTGAAACTTGTTTTCTCCTCCATAGTCCTTTGCTTGTGCCGTACACGGAATCCTGGGCACACATTAGAGAGTTTGAATAGATGCATGTAGTGAAGTAGAAGTTTCCGGTTTTCAACGTCTTGATAAAAGTAGAAAGGAAGGAGTTATGTCTAGCAGTGGTCTGACTATTATCAAGCTATTTTCGGCATTCACATAAAACTGCTAACCAGACTGGTAAAGAACGAAAACAAGGTAATTTCAGTTTTCAACGTTCATTGAGAAAAGTGAACATTATCCTGACAATTTTCAGACAAATGTCCGCGTAATTTCAACTTTTCGCGTATGGTCCCGACTAGAAAAGTCGACGTTTTATCACTAGAGTTTCCAGCTTTCCTTGGTAGGGTTTTTACAGGCCGATGTATAGGATAAACCCCTATTAGCTGTGCGCATAAATAACGCCTTTCAAGGCAAGGGGCAAGTACTTGTTATCTGAGCTTTTTAAGTAGCATGTATTATCAAGAATTAATACGTTTACTGACGAATTAAGATCGCTGTGTACAACAGACAACAACCATGTGTTTATTAAAATGCTGCAGCATTAACTTTATGAAGCCGCAAGTTAAAACTACTTTAGTGTGACGAGTAGTACGTCATTGTATTCCGACAACAACAATTTTTACGATGCAAATATCATTAAAGTAAATCTACATATATAAAACTAGTATATAGTTGCAGTACATTTTAAGATGGACTTTAAATTACATAGTTACAGGAGTCAAAAGAGGTGTTGTTTTTTTGTATGAGTAAATGAATGTTTAAACTTGCCAAAAAATCTGAAGTATAAAAATCGCATTTTTTTATTTTGCATAACGGCCTTTATAGGAAGATGTTAATTATTTTATAATACATGAAAAGGGAAAAATGTCGTATTTGTTAGTGTATTTCAATTCAACGAATTGCACTGATTTCCTAACACTACACGTTATTTTGTTATTTTGGTCTGCTGCGCTTTATTCCCAATGATAATGGGTACTGGCCCAGAACAAGTTCTGCCTTTGAGACCGTTTATTTAATTGTCTTGAAACTAAAGTTATCTAGGTACTTGACAATCTTTTTATATCTTCGTAGGAAGGTAATTACAAAGACAATCGAATCAAAAGATGCACTTTCAATTTGAAAAACTAACAGAAATCACTGCAAAACTGAATCTACACTTTATTGTATGTTTCGAAGTTAATTCGGGTAGTTGCTTATTCAAACAAAAGGGTAGACATACTATAGGCGTATACTGATATCAGGTTTCTATTCCAAGTAGAATTCTAGTAGAAAAAGTAAATATTCATTCAGAATACCAATCTTTTTTATATAAAACCTACAGGAAAGATCAAATGTAGAGGACCAACAATGAAAAATATACTATGTATATATTCTAAGCAAATTAAGGTAAATTATTTGGGTAAATGATTAAAATTTCGTTCTTTCAGGCAACTGTTAACATTATTACGGTCCTTGGGTTCTTCAAGCCAGGTTACACTGAAGGTAAATGGTTTGAAACACTATAAAAGAAAAGCAGAAATGTTTGAATCCAGTCATTAATATGTTGGTTTAAAAAAACCTCAATTTTTTAAAACTTAAAGCAAGTTGTTGCCAAAACATGTGTTACTGTTAATGTATTTGAATTAATCTAAAACATGCAGCAGACAAATATTCTATACCTGAATGTCTTTGAACGTTCAAGAAAGAAGTTAATAACTTACATGAATGTAAATACAGCTGTTTCACGCCTCCGATACTGCAGTCTATTAAATGATCCTGTTGAATTACTTGCAGATAACTTTTACAGCTCCATTGCCGCCTGCAGTAAGACATTTATGAGAAATCGAGCTATTAAATTTAATAGGATCTAATACAATTGCCGTTACAAAATACAGGTGTTTTCGTAACTATGTGGTTTAAAGGCAAAGAAATGCTAGAAACCCAACATGCTACAGTTTTACATTTAGACTGATATTGTCCTGGTCTTATCCCTTAGAAAATTACATATTGAATCATTTATGACAGAATGTCTTGTTAAAGCATAATTTATTGAAGTTATTTTCAAGAAGCATGGATGCATATATTAAGATATTCCGCTGTTTTTGGTTTATCAGAAACGATCTCGGCAAACGCTACAACTGTTCGCCTAGATGTTAACATATTCAATATTTCGACTTAAATTACTCTTTCTTTTAATGTTTGAGAAATGCTAATCGGTAATCTAAAATTATCAAAGTGAGCAAACCGCATTTTACACTTATTTTCTATGTTTGTTGTTATAAACTGAAAAGCTACCATTTCTTTTTAGAAAGGAAAATGCACCAGCGGATCCGACTATAATAAAACCAAAATATATGTCAAATAACATAGACGAATGACGAATCTCAAATGCAGCTTAAAATTAACAGACAAATACATATAGATTAAATTAAACATTGGAAGCAGGTTTCACATATGCTTAGCCATGAGTATTTCAGTCTAGATGATCGGTCGTTCTTTAGAAAAATGTTAATTAATTATTTATATATGCACTTAAAATGTAAACAGATGTGTACGATAACAGAACTTCAAAATCCGACAATAAACACAATTTTTTCTATAACAACTACTCCAGACCTTTAGAACGGTCATGTTTGTTTGTAACAGACCCTGCAAACAGCCGGCTCATTTTCGAAATTCCCACAGAGTAACTGTAATATTTCACGACTATTGAACCGTTGCCTAATTTCAAATAGGAAAGCTGCATTTTTTTAACTATATAATTTATATGATAGTTAGTTCGACAGATTTGGCTTGCTGTCATTTCAAATTAAACAGAGATACTAGACTTGCAGAATACTAGAAAAACTAGTAATCTAAATAAAAAACATAGCAGCACTGAAATAGCAATTCAATAAACTTAGTACAAAAAGGTTATTTACATGAACATTTCATTGCAAATCTCACTTTTAGTGCTGTTGTTAATTTGAAACAGTATACTTTATAAATCTTTACAGACTATTACTATACAGAAATTTACTTTTTAGGATATTAACAGAGTGCAAAATAAAGAAGCACAAGTGCTTAAGCAGATGTTTTTTTTCAAGGTATTTTTATTGACGTGTGCACTGAACATTTTACATTGAATATATGGCGTTTAAACTGTTCTGAAGTGTATAAATCTTTTTATGTTAACTTTTAAAACTCTTTTCGTCAGCAATTGCTTGGACGTTTTCATGTCTCGAGATATATTTAAAGAGAAATGTTTACGAACGAACGCTACACAGACATAGATAGAAATGAAACAATGAATAGTCCCATCCTGTAGTAATGCCTAATTGTATTTAGGACCCACTGATGTGAACATAAAGAACTGATATAAAAATGAATAAATTATAAACGGCAAAAAAAATCTTAAAAACCCATTCGTGCTTCTGTTAACTTTTATCAGCAAACGTGGACATGGGTAAAAAATAAATCCAGCCTTTTCCATACAAATAAGAACTTTTGTTTGGTTAAGGATTGATTTGTTACGCATACAATTTGGCAATTTCATAAAAGAACACTCCAGTATGTCGCTAAATATTGCTCTTGTCATTACATATTGTCTCTGTAAATTATATGCACTATAGATAATGAACAAATAAAATTGAAAGTGTTTTCTGATACAGATTAATTGATTTACATTAGAATCCGTCCGAGAGGTCTGACACTCTAGTCTTCAAAATGAGTATCCATGTTCCATACGGTAATTAACAGTATTTAAAAAATAATAATTTTTGACGAGTAGAAGTAAAGGAAAAGAAGTAAATGTATATAACATATGTAAATAATTGTGGAGAAGTGTGGCTCCTTTACACCGTGTCCACAAATCGTTTTTAGTCTCAACTGCATTTGAGACTGAAACTTGTTGTACGGAGTGGGTAACTGAACATAACAGGGGACAAACGCAAAGTAAGTAGTAAGTTAACATTCCCTGCCAAATTCTTGCTGATAAAACTATCGACAGAATATCCATTAGCAATTCTAGGCAACGACTTTGAGTTTCTTATGTCTAGTGAAGATAAATTTTTACAATTGAAAACTAAATTGATTTCGATTTTTTATGAAATAACTACATCTCAAGAATAAGTAAAATATCAACAAGAACTAGCTTTGATTTTTGAAATGTTCATTGCATGCTGTCAAAATCGAATTTAAGCCGTTTTTAAGATAAACATAAATTATGATAAATATTAAGTGTAGGCCGCTAGGCCGCCAGGCTTCGAAAACTTAAAAAAAATCAAAGCTAGTTCTTGCTGATATTTTACTTAATCATCCTTGAAATGTTCATTGCATGCTGTCAAAATCGAATTCAAGCCGTTTTTAAGATAAACATAAATTATGATAAATATTAAGTTTAGGCCGCTAGGCCGCCAGGCTTCGAAAACTTTAAAAAAATCAAAGCTAGTTATTGTTGATATTTTACTAAATCATCCCTGAAATGTACATTGCATGCTGTAAAAAATCGAATTCAAACCGTTTTTAAGATAAAAATAAATTATGATAAATATTAAGTTTAGGCCGCTAGGCTGCCAGGCTTCGAAAAGTTAAAAAAAATCAAAGCTAGTTCTTGTTGATATTTTACTTAATCATCCCTGAAATGTACATTGCATGCTGTAAAAATCGAATTCAAGCCGTTTTTACGATAAACATAAATTATGATATATATTAAGTTTAGGCCGCTAGGCTGCTATGCCGCCAGGCTGCTAGGCCGCCAGGCTTCGAAAACTTAAAAAAATCAAAGCTAGTTCTTGTTGATATTTTGCTTATTCATCCCTGAAATGTACATTCCAGGCTGAAAAAATCGATTTCAAGACGTTTTTAAGATAAACATAAATTATGATAAATTTTAAGTTTAGGCCGCTAGGCCGCCAGGCTTCGAAAAGTTAAAAAAATCAAAGCTAGTTCTTGTTGAAATTTTACTTAATCATCAACTGAAATGTAATTTACAAAGAGTACATGGGAGTAAATGTACAAAGAGATTCCGAGTCGTCTTTGCAGATAAGCTAGAACTTTGTTAAATAATTTATTTTAAAAAATAAAAGCTAAATCATGTCGATAACTTTCTTATACACCCCTGCAATTTACATTATATGCTGTAAAAATAGATTTCAATCCGTTTTTAAGATCAGCCTAAATTGTGATAAAGGCAGCCATCTTCACGTCGCTAGGCCGCTAACTTCACGCCGCCAGGCCGCTAACTTCACGCCGCCAGGCCGCTCGGCCGCTAACTTTACGCCGCCAGGTCGCTAGGCCGCTAACTTCACGCCGCCAGGCCGCTAGGCCGCTAACTTCACGCCGCCAGGCCGCTAGGCCGCTAACTTCACAAATCTGGAAAAACATAATATTATGCTTCTATACACCATGAAAACTGAAAAAAAAGTTTTGACTTAACCAGGATTCGAACCCACGACCTTTCGGTCAGTAAAATATAGAGCGACGATCTAGACCACTGAGCCACAGCGCCTACTTGAATATAAATGTTCTAACTAAAGTATCTACCCCGTGACTAACGGGGTAAATTTTTTACCGATAAAAGTGTGTAAAATTATATTTTGACGTTTTTCTGTATCAAAAAATGAATCAGTAACTTAGTTTAAATATGTTCTTCACAAATGCAGCAAAAATTTCAAGATGTAAGAACATTTTCTTTTTTTTTTCTCCGGGCAGATGTCGGCGAAAACCTTTAAATTTCCTGTTGGTTAACACAAAGAAAAAAGGACAATAGAAACTCAAGTTTCACTAATTTTTCTGTTTCACAATTTCATCTTTTTCTAAAGTTACCTGAAAAGTATGAAAAGGTTTTCTCAACCTATTATTTATGGTTTAAATATCCAAAGGTTATTGGTTATATTGGCATACTCTTAAAATAGCTTTCGTAACATTGGCATGAAGCATAAGGCATGTTCTGGTGTGTTAGTACTCTATGAGCAATGGAAGTGACTTATTCCGGAGTATCAATTATAAACACTAAGTTAGAGATATTATAGCTGGTTCAACATTTTCCTTCATGAGAGTGTCGACAGTAACATAACGTTGCAAAATTACAGTAAAATGAGGCTTATGCCTTAACTGCAAATTAGAAATAAACCGCCTTTTATTTCCAAAAAAAAAATCACATAGACTTCCAAACGTTTCCCTTTAATTTATTATTGTGTGTCGGATGAATGTGGCTGTATATCCTCAAATAATTCCGCAATCGTCTTCCCTACAATTATCTGGAAGACAGGCTCTAGAAATGTAAATGTTAACATTCTTTTTTTCTTTTTTTTGGTGGGAGGGGGGTTGTTTTTTATTGTTTTTAGTGAAAATGTTACGTCATCTGGAAAAAATGCATTAAATATTATCTTGGTTTAAATATATATATACAATTTACATAACACAAGTCGAAAAGGATTGAGAAGAAAGCTATTAAGCTTTTTTGGAAACTCTTTCTTTAAATGAAGACATGACAATATTGTCTTATGTACAACTTATTTAGAAAATGATTGAAGCATTGCCTGGATCTTAACAGCAATATACTGTATGTGTCATCTGTGTGATTCAAAGTTGGTAGCATTGAATGTATGTTATCGATGCAGTAACCATTAGCAATGCTCGGTCACAGTGGAAGAAATAAATGTTGTTAATTAATTTCATACACAAGTCTTTTACCACTGACATAATCAAAGTTTTACGTGACAACAAACATTCCTACACAGTTTGCTTTTAACAAATTATTTTTTTGTCAATTATATTCATGACGTTAACACTGAAATACGTTTTTGCTCCGATGCAAATGATCTATATTTGTAGTAGTAAGGAGTGGAGAGTGGCGTTTTATTCCGACAATTAATTTGAAACATACTGTAACAACACTTTTACAGTGCTTGAATTGCATTAAAGGATGGTGTTGTTATTGCATTTTAAGAGTGATGCACCGTATTGCCAATAAGTCAGACGATCCAGGTACGATGTTCTGAACTGACATTATTAAAGAAGGACCAAGTCTTTTAAGAAACAAAGTGCTTAAAGAAAAACAACAACAGTACCTTTTTATACATACACTCAACATACTATTTTATTTTAAAACAAAATGTCACAACGTACTAATCTGCAAAAGGTTTATTGCTTGTAACACTAAAAGGAATAAGAAGTTAACTAAAATGGTTTTAGCGATGGTCTTTTAGGAACATATTTTAGAAATACATTTTTATTTCTAAACTCGAGCGTTTTGCGACAGCCGGTCTGCAAATGATCTAATATTCAAAGAGCTTAAACTAGTAATAACGTTAATATTTTTTAAAGTCAGATAACACAGTTTTAGCATCCAAGTACTAATTTCATATAAAAGCAGTCAGGCTTAGATTTCAATTCAAATAGAAAATCTGTTGCGCCTGTTTTACAGTTAAATGCTTATGTATTTAGGATATTGTAATTATTCATTTAAGCCATTATGATAGAACTTCTTAAACTAACACTATTTGTATCAAATGCCTGTTTTGTATGCTAACTTCTAAAAATCTCTCCTGACGTATTCTGTCTAAGAATTTTAATTGCAGCAAAACCATACAAGACAAAAATGGCAACATTTTCAGCAATAAGTTTTATCTATTCCAAATTCCAAACGTTCAAAAAGAGGGTAATGCGACACTGTATATTTTCAACTTATTATTAAAAATATATTGATAATCAAAACTTCGTTGAATTTACAATAACTCTCATTATTTCAACTGAAATCTTAATTTTTGAATTATATACAATCATCAAAACACGTATTACTTATTAGATCAAATGAATTATTTGAAATAATGAAAGTAAGTTAGACTTATAAGATCTATTTGAAAAAAGTTGAGATTTTTTGTGCGTTTCTCCTAACGATTACAATAAAATGTATTGGGAATGCACGGTACAAACATTTGAAATAATTCTCAAGAGAGCGCATGTCATTAGAATGCTGTAGGCACACCAAAGCATCCGTTAAAATTGAATTAATGTCTTTAAGATCACTAACTATAAAATTCAAGTAAAGAATAACACGGTTCTATCTCTAAAATGTGTCTGAATTTTCAATGTTTTCTTTTCTGTCAAATGTAACTCTCTAAGATAGAGATCGATGTAGAAATTTATTAGGAAAATGCGTAAGTTGCTTCGAGAGGATATTGTTAATATCACGTTCAGTTTCACGACTATGACCAACATTTCAATCAAACCATCTTGAACTTTGCTTTATTGTTTCCTGAAAACGTTCAATTTAGTTAAAATCTGATGTGTAACAACTATGTTGGTATTATTTGAAACTTATCCATCTTTCTTTGTCTCTCCTGCAGAAACCGGAGCTCATCTCAACAGGTACACAATTTATCTTATAGTACTTTATTGCAGCAAATGTCGCGAAAAGATATTTAAAAAATGCTGAAAAGTGTTTTTTACTCTCTTTTGTCTACTTTTATAATATTGCATTTCAATTGTAATTTCTATGCTTCTGAAGTATATATATATATATGAAATTTTGTTTGGCGTATAAATAGAATTAAAAATAGAAACGCATTAAAGCAGGGCCTGTAATTATCTGTAAGGCTGTTCAGATCTAAACAAGTATCAAATGTCATCATTTATGCGAAACATTACTGATTCAAAAAACTTACAAAACTTAATTTGAAACACTGGTGATAACTAAATATATATAACATGTTGCTTGTAACGTACGTCTATTCATTTGTAATGCCCCCGAAGGGAGGCATATAGTTTTTGAACTGTCCGTCCGTCATTCTGTCAGTCCGTCCGTCCGAAAACTTTAACATTGGCAATAACTTTCTTATTTGTAAGTGGATTAACTTCATACTTGGACTTAACACCCCTTTGGACAAGATCTTTCCACTGACTTCTATTTATTTGACATTGACAACTGATTGACCTTCACTTTGAAGATCCAAATGTCCAAAAACTTTAACATTGGCAATAACTCCTTTATTATTAAGTGGATTTACTTCAAACTTGGAAACAACACCCGTTTAGATACGGCCTTCCCACTGACCTATATTTGTTTGACTTTGACCCCTAAATGACCTTCATCTTGAATATCGAATTGTCCAAAAACTTTAACATTGCCCATAACTTCCTTATAAGTAAGTGGTTTTACTTCATACTTGGTCACAACACCCCTTTGACAAGACCTTCCCACAAACCTTTGATTATTTGACCTTGACCCCTGAATATCCAATTGTCCAAAAACTAATATTTGGCTATAATTTCGAAATTAGTAAGTGGATACACTTCATACTGACCCCTGAATGACTGGTTCTCAGCTCAAAGGTCAAAGCACCACTTTCGGGGGCATTGTCATCTTACAGTGACAATTCTTGTTTATGCGTGCAAGTGAAAGTCAATGATGCTTCAAGAGTTAATCAAATCAGAACTGTATTTTCATAAAAGTAACGGGCTGAAACATATGAAAGATGCAGAACAGTCTCGCCAGATCAGGTCTGATATATTCAAATTCACTTTTTATCGAAAAATTGATTTGGAAAAGACATAGCAGACAAGAATAGCGTGATCAACGGAGTGACAGGACAGATGCGTGTTTCTTTAATATGACCTCTGAATTTCATTCTCAGTCTAGCTTTTTCCGTGTAAGTTGTTGTTTCATGCCTCTTGGGTAATCTTTTTTTCCTATTTTTACAGACAAAATAAGACTTATGTTTTAGAATATTTGTTTCATGAAGTCGTTTGCAATGCACCTAGTTATACAATATTACTCGGTTATCCAATTTATACTGCAAAGTTTACAGATTTGTAATTTTTTTATTTAAAAGAAGTCATATACAGTTTCATGTATGAATATTACTTTAAGTGGTAGAAATAAAAGTCACACATGCACCATAATTGAACAGTGGAGGCTCTATCATGTACTAATCCTTTCTTCCTCAAACATCTGCATTCGTTATATTATTTTTATTGTATGTTTTTTATGCAAATGTTGTGAGGTAAGTAGGATACACGACGATATGTTCTTTTTCAAAGAAATTACATTTTCAATTACTTTGTTTTGTCTTTATTCTTTAGACGCTGAGTAGTTTTTCGTAGCAATATTTTCGAGAGGGCTGATGAAAGGAAGCATCACTTTACAAAGCAGATACATGGAATATCTCTTGGGAGCTCGTTTTTAAGACTAAGTAAAAAGAATGCAAGAGAAAAAAAAGAGATACGAGTCAATATTGGGAAGTTAAAATGATATCGCGGGTATCCGTTTTAACCAAAAAATCATAGATCGGGTGCTACTATGAGAGTAAAAACAACACATATTATTTTTTATATACAAAAATGTTGATTCAACTATGTTGTCAAACTTTTAACCCCTATTTTTCCAAGCCCTTTAGCTCAACATGGGAAATCGTAAACGCTTATAAAACTTTTACAAATATATGCTCTGCAAACATTTTGAAGTGTTCAATCTTTAAAATTTGTAAACCAAAACGAATATTTATTTTCAGACAAATTTAAACGTATTTTTCCACAGTCATAATGTAACACCTAGAAAGTTCGAGCAGAAGCACAAATTTTCCTTGACGAATTGCAGCCGTAAGGAGTTTATGTTTCAGACCTATGTTATAATGTAATTGCTTTTCAAGTTGTAACATTGACCATTTCAGTACAACAGACACTTAACCGTAGACAAGAAGAAGAACTGAAGTCACTGGAACATCTATTTATACACTTTAAGATAATAACATATTTTCCGTTTCCACGAACAAAAAGTCCTTAGGGAAATATCTATTGTGATCGATTCACTGTAAGATACCTTTAAATGGAAAAAGAGCATCAGACGTCTTGGAACTTTTTAAAAGTCAGCAGGCATTACAACAGCTATTATTCAAAAGAACTAAATCATGGTAAAACTATATATTTCTACCGTGAATGTTCATACAAAATCACAAATTGTGTAACTTTTTTATTAAACTGTTCAAGGCACATCAATGAATATCAATTAACTTGTTATAATTTGGTGAATTTCCAGTTACGGTTTCCTAGACCTTAAAAGAAAGTAAAGAAAAGGAAATGGATATTTCTTACATACACAAATCTACAAAGCTTTTCGATTGACGTAGCATGCTATTTGTTATTACCTTGAATTCACATCTGGAAAAATCGTTGCCAGGCTTGCATTTCATCGCCTTTTAAAAAACCTCATTGGTTTCCGCCAGGGTGTTCATTTCTTAGAGCAAGTATATTGCCAATGTTACTCATACGGATGAATAACAAAAGAAAGACAGGGCATAATTACAGTTTCCGGAACATTTAAATCCAATTAGTTTTTTTTAGGTTTATACTGTTTTTCGAGATCAAAGCTTACAATATTAATTGTTTAATATGTAGTATATTTTACCTTCTAGTTCATCAGAATTTTCAGTTTCAAAACGTCATGTACGAGCAATATTTTAGTGTTAAATATAAACATGCGTCTAAGAAAAATCTGTCTTTAAGTCAAGATGAAAACATACAACTAACATAGTTAGTAATACCGATAATATGCCTATAAATATTTAGTTTTTTTTCTCACATTGACTTAATGGTTTTCTTCAGACAGCTTAATATATCCGAAAACCTCGACACCCCCGTTATTAAGCACTGGTACGCTGAATGGTTTAAATTTTAAAAAAAAAATAGTAACATCACTTTATAGTTGATAGATCTATGACTCATTGCGTTAATGCATACTCAAAGAAATACAGTTAATTTTCACCACAAACGAAAGAGCAAATGGTCGGTTCATTGTAATAGGGTTTAGTGGTTAAGAGTCTTTCTTGAACTGTCGTAGTAGCAGTGGGAGAAGTAATACTAAAGTCCCTATATTAAACAGCTAAGCTTGACTTGAGTTGTTGTTGTTGTTTTTATTTTGTTATTTCATATGTTTTCTGACATGGATCTGTTTTAATTAGCATCCTTTATTTTTCTTTCTGGCAGCCATTCATTCTGAATGCTGATCTATGTGAATAAAGCTTGAACTATTCTTAAACTGAGGTAGGTAGGTTCAGCTTGAAAAAAAAATGCTAGTCCTTATTTAACTTGAATGGAGTTTCCCTAACTTTGTTTCATTTTAAACCTGAATGAACGGGCAACGATAACTTCAATTATTACAATACATGTGATATAAAAAAGTAAATCACTGTCCAAAGCACGGTATTATAATACAGTTACGCGTCATAAAATATTTTGCTTTTTATCAATAAGTGCACAAAAAATCTTTACCTAGGAAAGGTGTAGTAGTTATTTGTATCTGAAACTTGAGCATAGTATATCTTTAAAAAGAACCTTTTCAAAAAGCTTTAAGAATACTATTGCCGTCAGTTTGTATAGACAAATAATCTTTCTAAAAATACTACTGTGTCTTAAATGTGTTTAACGAACTAGTACAAAATGGAACAGCAATTTAGTTACATTCTTTTAAACACGTCCCTACACTTATATTCCTCAAGAAACTATTACCTAAAAATACTAATACAGTCAAAAACCAGCAGAAGGCACTTAATAAGACATTAACTTACGTCTTATCTTACAGCAAAACTTATCTTGGTATCGAATTTTTCAACGAGCGATTGTTTACAGCTCTTTTACATACATTTATCCTCAAGACGCTAATAGTATTTCATTATGTTTCAAACTCTTTAGCATTAATGCTTAGAGAGTAGCTTATATATTAATTTATTTACAATAAAGCAACGACTCTGTTTCTTTTTTTTTCTTAAGTTATTCTTCACTAATACAAACGTTTAAGTCAAGACTGACGGCACATTATAAAACTTCTTGATCACTAACATTTTGCGTTGTGTGATGTGGAGAACTACGAAAAAACTGAAAGTTTTAACATAAATATAAAGCAAGCAAGAAGATAGATCCTTACAAATGCAGAATGATCAAAGACACGATTTGAAAAGCAAAACATTTCTGTAAAGAAATGAGTTTATTTGAGCTCAAGCTTAGACCCATAGTAGAATATGCATCTGATTTAAAAAAAAAAGAAAGAAAGAAAACATGAAAATAAATCTTTTGAAGATTGCTTAGAAAATGCAGTCTGTGTGACGCTTTGATATACTGTTTTGAGAAGCAGAAAAAAAAGATTTCTTGTTAAATATGGAATATTTACAACCACTCTCAGAGTAACAATGGTCCCTCACTAATCACATTCTTTCGAAATAATCCCTTATGATTATTACTTTTACCGTTGTATTTTTAGTAAGTTTTGTTTGTCTTAGGACTTAACGCCAATTTCAACATCCTTTTGGTCATATCTCGGCGGTAAGTCCACCTAAATTACAGATGCTCTTGTGTATTTTACTAGTGTACTAACTAATCTCTCCGCAAGCAACTAGCTGCTTCTCTTCAGTCAGAGGTGAGAGACAAATTTTAATTAGTATCATTATTTTAGCAATGTGTTAATAAATAAGAACTAAATAAATACGTGTAATTGAATAAATGAATAGTACACAACACGTACATTAAAAGTAATTTTAACTTAATTTTCTTTCTGCAATATAACTGTCGTTTACCATTTTTTGTAACAAAGGCAATTTGTTTTTGTTTAAAGGATCTTGAACTACTGAAGTTAAAAACATCTTAGTTTTTAATCTCACAGTTTTTATATTTTTCATTTGTTAATTTGGTTTTTTATAAATGTTGCATCGTTTGTCCATTTTATCCTATTCTTACACTGGATTATTAAAATAAGAAATTCATACATTTCTCTAAAACAAATACTCATATTACGTGAGTGATGGACGTGTGAGCGTTACGTGAGTGATGGACGTGTGAGCTGTACTGTCTAATTTTGCGCGACTTGGGAATATCCTTTAAGAAATAACATTGGACAAAAAGAAATTACGTATACCATTAGCATGTACTACTATATAATGGAAGAAAACAAAACTGGTAGGACGATTGTAAGAATTTCTCGAATCATCTGGGTTCAATAAAGACACAGACGTTGTACTTTCTTGCAGTTTGTATTTACTTGACTGTATACCCATCATGTATTTGTTAAGAAATATTTATTTTGGGGTGTACTGGAAACACTGATTGATATTTGATTTATTTCTACCGTGATACAGGAACATATTACACAGTTCTATTAAGTCTTAAATATATTGATCCACGTTGACTAATGGCGTCATTAAAAGGCACACCAAACCTGTGTCGTAACTTTTTCGGCGAATTGAAATAAACAACTTCAGTCGGAATTTTTTTTCAGATTGGCTTAACAGGCAAATATTTCAGGGTTTTGTTTTATAGCTTCAAAAAGAAGACACTATTGCTTTACTAAATTGATCAAATGTGTCTATGCATTTGACCATTACTGTGACAATTATCCAATTATCATAAAAAGTTCATCAAAGTAAAATTTCTGAGTCAGAGCAGTTCTGTTGTATGTAATATTACCAATGTGAATCAATTTAAAACGCTATTTGATTGCTTTTAGAATAAGTAATTATCGCGTTTGTAGATAAACAGTGTAAGGAATTGTCAGAATTCTTATTTTTAGTGTTCATTAATAATGAAACGATTGGACGCTTGCCAGATCATATTATGTGTGTGGTGATCAAACGTGCGTGACAGCGGGAGTCTAATGAAAGGACAAATACTTGCCTGATATTCCTTTTCCATTTTTTGTAGTACTGAAGTCAGATAAGGGAGCTTGTTTCCAACTATTAGACGACTAACGCTATTTGGGTGAGTAAATAAACGCAAGAGGAGAGGCAATATGGTGTGTTTAGTTCAGACCCGAAGGACATTCCAACAAAGAAAATAACAACTGGATTATTTACAAGGGCAACAAAATATCTGTATGTAATTAAAATGCAGATTATTTAGCTAACTTATAGAATTATCATGGGCAGCAAAATATAAAAAAGCAAAACGTTATTTTCAAAAATTACAAGTTCTGTTTAGAACTTGAAATTATGCACGAGGATTTAATTGTCGTTTAATTAGGAAGAACATATGCCTTTTTAATAAGATGCAGCCAAACACTCGGTTTCTCAAAAACTAAAAAAGCTATTAACTTTCGACTAGATCAAAATATAGTGCTGTTTTCATAAGCTTGATTCAATACTGAAAATATACAACTGTATGTTGTTGAAATATGCTATGATGAAACTTGCATTTTATTCAAAAATATATTGCGTCTTAAATAGCATTTCTTTTTTACATGTCCAACAGTCAAATTGCCTGCCAGGGGCCGTCTTTCTAGGTGAGACCAGTACAGTAATATTTCCGATTGCATGTCAAATCCAGATAATCACAGTAGAAAGTGTTCATTGAATCTACTTTAAACACATAGCGACTCTTTTTGTTTCTGTAATTATCCTGTGAATGACAGAATCTACTTATAAACAATATGAATGTTGTGTGTAATCATGGCACAGATTAATTAGATTCGCTTCTGTTTATGACAGAAATCGTGCTACAGTATATGTTTATCAGAAAACACTTACTTTTTTCTCTGATTTCTAGTAATTACGCCCGATGTTAAGCAAGATTATCTGAAACTTTACGTCTGAGAAATTTATCATGAAGCTTTCATCGATATAGCTCGTCGGTCTGTTTAGATACAAACTGAAAACAAATTATGTCGTTATTTCGATATTGCTTCAACTTAGCACTTTTTATTTCATTTGTAGTAGATGATCGAAAAACAAATTCCGTCAGATTATAAAATAAATCATGGACTTTAAGATTTATATGTTAATTAGTTTATTTTTGTTATGTCTGAATATTTATGTTTGTAGATTCTCCTGAAAAGACGGAATTTCTGATAATTCTAGTAGCAAATCTTTATCATTCTTTTGCAAATAAAACAACAATGAAAGATTGTTCAAGTTGTTTAGACTATTTTTCACCGCGCTACAATAACACGTTAGTTCACTAACCTTGGGTGTACCTGTAGTAAAATCAACTTTGACTTATATTTGTAACTAATGAAATTGTTAGATACAAAATCTTCATTAAAAAAAGGAAATTTGCTATTGGTTAAAAGTGTTGCTGTTATGGAAGTTTAGGGCAGAATTTGTAATTGTTAGTTTTATTGCGTCTGAAAAAAAATACAATATTGATAACATTTATACAGCCGTAAATTAAATGTCGAAACGTTTTAGCCATGACAAATTATACTAAATGGAATAAAAAAATATATATATGACTGAAGATGTAATTTATTTTATTGACAATGATATTGCGACTTTTAACCATTACTTTCAATAGCCTAAACTGTTGTGGAAAACAGGACATTCGATTACTATACGCGTTCAATATTTGCTTGAAAACTTATACACTTACATTCATTGGTACTGTATCTACGTCGTTCATAGTCTTGTTTATTTAAAGACTTAACTTCTCATCGTGATACAGGGACCCTTAATCTAAAACCCTTGTTTCGTTCATATTTCGATATCACTTTGCACAGTGAAAGAGGATCGCGTGCGAACGGAAGTCAAGAACTCAATACCTGAACATTGTTTATGTCAGTAACAAGGGATTGTACATAAAATCATCATGTCTGCCTTTCAAATAAATACCAAAGACGTGCATTCAAACACATTATGTCGGTAGTGAAATTGTCAAAAGCTTACTGTCGAATTTGGTTAAAATCTAGCGTCTGGAATATTTCGACTATAGCTCAATACAAATCGTAGGTTGTGTTATTAATACGTTTGACCAGAGACATTTTTCATGAAATACGATGTCATTTTAAGGCTAGGCTGTTTTCATCTGTTGTTGTTTTGTTTTCGTTGTAAAAAATACTTTTGTTTTTCCTAAGCATTAAATATTTGGAGAAAATTCAAACAGGAGACGAAAGTACGGCCACTCAAGTTAACATCTGTCACGTTTTATTTTGCCGAGACATTCTCATAGAATGAATTAATGTAAAGACAACGGACAAAATGTTGTGATTTCAGGTCTTAGAAATGCAAATGTGTTTTATAAAAGCTATATAATTTTTACACAACTTCAAATATCTGTATATAACGATTTTCCCCTAATTTTTTGAAGCAAAATATAGTTTTTGTTTTCACGTTTTGTTGAATTTTATTACAACAAAGTAAGACTGAACCAAACTCTGAAAAAGAAACAATCTCTAGCTTATCATTATAATAATTACAACGTTATGAAAATTATGTATGCGCAGAGAACATCGCGGCCTTTCGCCACTAGGTAGCCAACTGACCGCAGAGAATTAACCTCTCGTTAAAACACGAAGCACGAACGAAACAAATTATTAATGAGAAGTCTCAAAGTAACAAACCAAATATCATTTTCAGCGTACACACTTCTGACCAATCAGAATCTTGTTTTACGCTAAGATGTTTTCTCGATGGTATTGCTCTCTCAATTATTGCAGCTCGTTCGCTTGCAGTAGACTTGTTTAGCCGTCTTAGATCTACTTCATTTGTTGCGCGACATTGAAAATAACTTAAATGGTGATATTATGGCTGAAGAATTCGCCAGAAATTGTGAAATTAGGAAGTAAGCAGCTACAGTTGATGACCAAACAAAATCTTACCAGGAAAATAAGGAAACTATTCAAGGCAGTCAACGGTTTATTATTTTTATTCATCACAGGTTAGAACTATTTATACGATTTTATTGTGATAAAAATATTGTGAATTGTTACACATAACTTTAGATTGATTTAAAGATAAACTGCACATTAAATGATTACAAAGAATATTGATAAAACAATTTCAAAAAAAATATTTTAGTAAACAAATAGGCCACATTAAACCTCAAAATATAAATATTCTTCATATAATTTAAGTTCAGTGAATGACATTTCATTTCTGTGGCACCCACAGCGCCAGTTTTTAGCAGTTAATGTGCAAAGAACATTAATGTGTGTCGAGCACGCGTAACTGATCTTGAAACAAGAAAAATGTAGGTGCTAATTAACATCATGTTTACGCCGCTCGGGATGTACGGTAGCCAAATAGTTTCTACTAAACAATTGTCTAGAATGAATGAGGCCATTATTCTAATTATCGTAAAACGGCAAAGAAATGCAAATTAATTTTCTTTCATAATCATGCAAATATCTCGAATCGGCTTTCCTTCTCATATCATTTGCTCTCATAAAATATACTAAGTAATGTTTTATGTTAGCCAAGCTTTTTTTGGAGATTTAAAAATATTTTTTTTATTATTAAAACATTTGTGATAGAATCAAGTATTAAGTATCTTATTCACTATCAAAGAATATTTCAAAGCAGTAAACTAGCAACTTGGCACAAAGAAATTTGTTAAACGGGCTAGAATTACGAAATTTTCAAATATTCTTGTACTTTAACTTGATAACAGATCTTTAAGTAGTCTTCTTCAATAACTATACAGATAAAATTTCTAGACAAACAACTTTAACTTAAATTGTAAAACTAAATTTATGTGATTCTAGCGGAAGAAAACCTGACATAAAGCAGTATGATGCGCATTTAACATTCATATCATGTAGGAGAGTGTCGTATTAAAAAGGGAAACACTTAAATAATTCATTTCTGTAGAAAGAAGAAAACAATCTCGTGTTATTATTTCATAGGCAAATTCCTTTTGCAAAAATAAATGGTGAATACATTTTACAGACTTGGGTATCTTTAGTATCTAGTATAAATCTGTTCGAAATAAAAGCAGAGGTTTAAGAGAGAAAAGTATGATTAGGTGTAATCACGTCTTTTGAAAATTAAATATTCGTTTACACTTTCAAATTTTAGCGCAATACGGTAATATTCTTCTTTTTAAACATAAAAATATCACGCATGTACTTTTACATAATTATGTCATAAAATCAGTATTAACAAACCTTATTTAATTAGGTGCCACGCCATGCAATTATTTTGTTCCTGGGTAATGTTGCCTAGATAATTTATGCTAAGTTACTTTCTGTTATATTCTGGCATGGTTTCAAGTTCTTATGAACGCAAACAATTGCAAACGCGAAAAGTATTTATTCACAAATAATGAAAAATACCGAACTTTATGTAATTTCAAGACGCGAGAATACAACACTGTGTAACAATCAGGGTGGCAACAAAGTTGTTTCGTTTTTATATTAATAATACTATATCATAATTAACAAATTAACAAAAGCAACATTGCTATATTTACAAACATTATGCTAAGCCACATTGCTTCAAGCGTACAATACTGACAATAGAAGAAAATGCGTCAGGAATGACAAGAAACATATGATATTAAAGAGAAGGTGTTATCATTTCTATAATACTATTGTTCACATTTTGTGAAGGCAATATTTATATGAAAATATATTCATGTATTTAATATTAATTTTTAATTTCTCTAGTTTTGACAAAGCATAAAATGCCTCTACTGCCATGCCCAATACTGTTACTGTGAATTTCGTTGCCAAGCTAGAAATATTTTAAGAATATTTGTTCTTTACCCAGTTATTTTCAGGGGACTGATTCAGGGAAAAAATGAATCTTTCATGAATCATTTAACACATGTTAACACAAGACTCATGTTAATTAGCAAATAATTAAAAAGAAAAAAAAATCAGCTAATGTCTTTTTTGATAACGGATGTTTTTAAATACATCAGAATCATACATACTAAGGTAAAACGTAATTTAATTTTGATGCTTGGAAACTGAAAATCATTTAAACGGTAAATCGAAGGTTTACGATAGTTCGTAAACGTATAATTGAAGATTGTGCAATCAAGAAGCGTTATATAAATATTTACAGATGCTAAAAAAAGTGAATACTAATGAGAAACTGTAGCGCAGGTCAAATAGGAGTACAGCAAATTGAAGAACGGAAATTGTTATGCAAAATTAAATAAAATAGAACGTCTTTCGTCTCGTTACTCCCTGTAAATCACTATAGAGGTTTTCGATTGAACAAAGATATAGAAAATTCCATCGGAACTTCTCCTTGTTTCAAGCTATTGAAATGGAAAATAATGAATATGCTTTTATGATATTGAGTTTCTATCAGCTTTTGCGAAGAACAAATTGAAATATCTTTAAAAAAAAGAGAAATATTGCCAAATCTGTCAAAAATTTCGCATTTTATTAAAACCGGATTTGAGCGTTTGTCTATAGAGATATATCTTTCAATATAATATTGAAAATGCAATTTCATTGTCAAATATATTGTCAGCTGCAAGATTGCGTTTCCGACATTGGATTAGTAATCTTTATCTGGAATAGTTCGTTAATCACCAAAAGAATTCAAGCAGAAAAAATAAGCCGCGTTTGATTTACAAAATAATACTCTTAAACTGTTGGTGACACAATATCGAAGAAAATTTTTTATACAAACCAAATCTATTGTATAAGAGTAACATATTTTTTAATAGTCAATACTGTTTCAAAAATAGCATCTCTTTTAAAAGTTATGACAAAGCGTCCTTTGGCCTACGAAGTGTGAAAAGACCATGTCTCCTAGCTATTTGTGAATTAAGTACCGGGAATTTATCTGAAAATGACAAGACTTAAGCTTTTCAATGCAAAGACATCAGAATGCCTTGTGTGATAAGCCGAATGAAATTTCCTTTTCATAATGATGAATCATATGCTCACTGCATTCGAGCCACACCGTGTAATGGAAAACAATTTATGTACCTTTCTTTAGTACACATTTTTATACCGATGACGTTATACTAACCTTAAAAGAACAAATACGTTCAATATGTGATAGTCCATCATTTGGGTCTTTGAACACAAATATCCCGATTTCTAATGAAAAATGCATGAGAATTATTTTTTTAACAAGGTACTGCGTGTGACCGTAACGTGGCGGCTGAAAAGACCTCGTATCGAGATATGTATTTGAAAAGATGGTACGAGACGAAGGACGTTCTTTTTTATTTAGTTTTGCATAACAATTTCAGTTCTTCCGAAGAACAACGTCGACATATATCCATTGAAATGTTTAGTTTAAACATGTTTTATTGCATTTTTCAAAACTATAAGTACACATACATTTACATAATATGCAAAAGGGTCGGGCCACAAGTTCTCACAACAATGAAAACTAATCTATAAAGGAGAAATGAATTTCAGCATATACTTATACTGTTCAACTATGCAATGAAACTTTTCAACCGGAGTATACAGGTTTCTGTTTAAACTTCCGCTAGAACTGAAACATGCCGTTTATGGATAGGCAGCTAGGCAGTAAGGCACGTTTAAAGATGGTGACACGAAGTGTAGTATACTTATTCCACGAAAGTTAAATGCAGACTGATTTTAACAACACGTATATTGTAATAGTACAGGTAGTGACACACCTTTTTGATATACTATTTATTTAACCAGTCAGTGATGGCGGGATGTTGGGAAATGAGAAAGTGTCATTATACTGCAATTTCCCTTTGTGCTTCCTTCCAGTCCATTTTCCTGTCTCAATTTGTCATCGGCGAACGTCCGCTGTCATAATTACACTGTACAGTCTAATATGTTTCATTCAGACAAAACAAGAACTGTCATGAAGGGTTTTGTTTATAAATATCGATGAGTTCTGATAAAATATTTCGAGCATTTTTTAGCTCCGAGTTCTATTAGAATATCCCGAGCATCTTCAGCACTTGGTGTTTGCTAGATGTAAAGAGCTTGCTCATCTTGAGCTTCTTTTCGAGCTAAGCTTTTGGTTTAACTTTAGGTATTCCAATCACTCACTACCTTTTACATTTGGAGATAAGTATTGAAATGTATCACTCACGCTGTCAATGAAAAACATTACGAAATGCAAGTCGATCAGTCTTGAAGAATTCTGAATGTACGATAAGGCACGTCCATTTAGATTTGTATATATACAGTTGTCTTCTTGACTAGAGAGGAGGCAAAACAGACAGTGTTAGCAGTATAATCGTTCATATATGACATTTGCATTCAGAAGAAATTATGTAATTACGTTTCCTTCTTTGACTTTTCTTTTTGCCCCCCCCCCCCCCCCCCACCCCACGCACCAATTATACTTCGGAATTGCCTCACGAAACGAAGAACCAGCAGTATATGTGAACTGCGTTAAATGCTGAAAAAGAAATTAGGAATTTCTTACTGTTTTCAATACCTCAGAGCTTCGGGTTGCAACTAACTGGATTTACACATTGACAAATAGACGCCTAAATAGGCGAATGAGTATGGCCACAGTAACAAGATATAAATGGCGAAGGTTTTGTAATCTGGCTTCTAAAAGTCGTTTGAGAATACTTTACCATTTAATTACCCTTTGTCTTAATCACACAACAACATCTATAATGTCGAGAGAAATCAACTAAGAAATGTTAAAAAATACAAAAAATGTGCAGGCAGTGAGATATTTTGCAAACTTCTTGATTTTGAAATGGATGCACACAGGTGATTTTTAACAATTATCTTTGAGCGTTGTTCATGTCTACAAGATCTATCGTTAGGCTATTACAAATTCAGTTCGTGTCTACAAGATTTATAGGTATGTCATTACAATTTCATTCCATGTTTATTTAATATATATATGAAGCCTTTTCGTATTTTAATTCGTAGTTTTATATTTGTAATTTTTAGTAGACTAACACTATTCCTGCTTCAAGCAACAACGTCAGTGATTTCTATACCCGGCTAAAACACGTATTTTTTCCCTTATTCTATTCGATGTAAGGAAGTGTTTATGACCAACAAACGTTGTTTGGTCCAGATTGGCAACGTCATTTATAAACGTTTGTATAATGTAAAGCTATTTTTGTGGTCCCCTTGTTATGATTTCGTAATCTATCTTGTATTTTTTTTTTAATAAATCTGTTTGATAATTGAAGCAAGTAATTGGAAATAACAAAACTTAATATTTGCATTATTCAAGAGTTTAGCACTGTTTTTGTGACCATATAGTTTGCGTATGTGCAAAATTTCACGGCTTAACATTTGCAAAACAACATTTTGATTGGCAGTTGAAGAAGAAATGAGAGGAATAAATTACAAAACAAGTGTGTAACCTGTCGGATACTTGAAATGAAATTTCACGGAATGAGAAGATAAAGAAGAAATTGTAAAATTTCTATGTAAGAATTGAATTTATTGAATTGTACCTCACACTCCTATTGATTTACACAAAGACGTAGATTGGAAACATAGGCAAACAGTGCAGACCCAGATCAGATGCCGCAATATGCGGTGTCTAATCAGAGTCTACACTGTTTGCATAAAGGATGTCTTTCCCTAAGTAGAATCAAATTGAACATTTATACCAGCAAATGTTTTAAATGAAAATGGACTCATCGAACCGTTAAGGATGGCATAATCCAATTGGGATAAAAGGGTTTATTCACGCAACGACGTACGCACCCTCAGCAGCTGTTTGAATACACTACCGGTACTTCACTCCGCTGCTTTAGTAAGAGTAAATTTATGATATTGACCTTTACAATGAACTATTAAACAACCAATGAAAGTGCACCAATATCCCAGTCGTAACAACTCGGCCTTTTCCGACAACTTCGTATAAAGACCTCGTATGTAAGTGTATGAATACACCAAATGGTAATTCGCCCCGGCTTTAATAAAAATGTAAACAAACATGGTAGAACTCAAGCAGTGTTTGTCTTATGAATTAGAAAAAAATGAAAATAAATGTTAATTTAAGGTATAAACAGGTAGAGACTTTAAGAATTCAATTTAGCAGACACCACCTGTATTATAAAATATTCCAATTATGGCGCCTACCATATTATTTCCGAGGTGATTAACTGAAGTCGCCCGAGGTGTTCCGAATGCCAATATCCCCGCAACCGCAAAATCTTGAAACCATTTTTTCAACCATTGGTTGAAACGATCATGTGATTGCAAAAATTATAAATAGACAGGTGTTTTCTGACAATTTTGGAAACACATTTCAACTACGCGTTTACGTTTACATCTTAATACAGCAATTAAACGTCTAAAAACAACCATACGATCATGAATTCAATTTTTGTAATCTGATATTTTTACTGGTTTATTTACGTATACATATTAAAATACACTTTGACAAGTGAAATACAAAAGTAACATGCACACATGCATTGTTTGTTTACATTTTTGGTTGTCAAATTATGTATGATGTACGATTTGTTGTAGGCTAGTCACTGATTGGCTGAAAAGTAACTGTGGATTTCCGTCTAAAAATAAAAATATCGTTCTGAAAAAAATTGAATTTTAGCAGAAACATTCGACCGATGCGCAGGAGAGTGTCAACGACGTTGATTGGAAACGTGCAGACAAGGAGAACGATCACTTTTTTTTTTATTTTTACAACAATTGACTGTTTCAGTTTAGCAACGTTTCTGTTTTCCTAGGTAGACTCAACTAGCATGCATATATTTGAATAATCAAACCGCTAATTTGAAACACTTTAGACACACTTTAGAAAGACCAAAAAATTGTACTTTGATAGAAGAAGAAAAAAAAAAAACACTTATTTCTTTTCGTATTCATACATTATGTTAATTGATTTGATTTAATGTTCATAATTGATATACGTTAAATATATAAGAAAAATGTTTGCAATGTATTTTCTTATGTCATAAAAATGATACATTAATCACAGATGACGTAATTCTATATACCTGCTTTAAATATATATCAGTGTTCGAAAACATTTTTTTACTGTTTTTACATAAAAAACCTGAGTTTTTCTTCTGAATAATTGAGACAGTCGTATTACTACAATTTTCCCTTCTTTTTCCTTCCGTTCCATCTTCTGGTGTCCATTTGTCATCATCGAATGTCCACTCTCATAATTACAGTGTGTACATCTAATAACATCATTTCATGTTGGATAAACAAGGACTGTCACGAAATGTCTTCTTTATACTGATAGGTTCTAATAAACTATCTGTGTGGCTGACATTCACTCCATTTAGTAACAACAAAAATATCAGAAATTTTATTTATTTATTTTATGTAATGCTGGAACTATTAAGGCCAGATACAGAAATAATTTAATAGTCAACACCAAAGTCTGGCTTAGATATACCCTACATTAAACTCATTCATTCGTGCAGTCTAGTTAAGTCAGTATGAATTTAGTTAATAATAATTGTTACTGGTTTTTGTTTTGAGAAGAAAATAAACTATAACAATAATAAATGGAAAAAGAAAAGATGAGGGATGAATTTATTTAATAAAGTACCTGAAAAGGTTATCTAGTACATTTCACTTCGTAAAAGAATAAAGGAACAATGTTTACGAACGACCTTTTCATGGAGTTATATAATCATTGTAGCCTTTGTTTTAGTTTAAGAATAATGGTTGGAATTCTAATATGATTTAGGTTTTCCCTTTTCTTTTGCTGGCACTTATTTAAAGTGACCTGTATTACTGAGTACACTCCTGTGTTTGTATCTTTTTAGATACAACCGCAGAGAATCGACTCTTTAGCTCAGTGGTTACAGCGTTGATTTAGCGAACTTCTAATATTTGAGGTGGCATTGCATTCACAGATGGTCTATTTAGTTTCACTTACAGTTTTAGAACTATATAAATATTCTGTATGTTTGAAATTACACTTTAACGGCGTCGTTATCGTCTACACCGTCTTGATGATATGCATAAATGTTTTCGTGTTAATACTGCCCTTGGTCTGGTCATAAAAGTAATAATATTATTCTTTTAAATGACAGCAAAATGCTAAAACCTGCATGTATATGTTTGTATCGTAGCAACTGAAATAAATGTCAATATACTAAATCGGGCAAAAGAGAAAGAGACACATTACGACAGCATTTGTGCTTTACATTCTATTTTTGAATTTTTCGTTTTCAAGAAAGATCCGGAGTAATATTTATTTGTAATGCTGCATTTTGTCGCTTAACTGAAGACTAAACAAGTTTTCATATAAGTGCAGTAATCAAACTGCTTTCTCTCTCCCGGAATTAATTAATCCGTTTTTATATAAACTCTATCAATGTGCATCGAATTGTTACACTTGCAGACCTATCAATACGGTCAGGATTTTTTTGTCTTCATAATATATTTACCTATATTAGAGAAATATTTGTCTTGCATTAGTGTGTTGAGAAAACTCAAAATAACAGCTGAAGATATGTTGATAGGCAGTTATTTCATGACCACATGAAATGTTATATCTGATCATGTAATTTAATCTCCAATAGTTTCGAATCGAGTATTTGTGGTTAAAAGCGAGACAAAGCTTGTAAAAATGGACAAGGTATGTCATAGAATGCAGGATTATTTTCATACATTTAATGTGATATGCACCGTCGTGAGTTTATCTCTTCTATGGGTCAAGATCAAGAAAACTGTGTTGCTTAAGGAAACAGTTTAGACAAAAAAATCAAAAAAATATTTCCAGCCTTTGACATAAGCACCACTTGCCTTCAGTATGCAGTCACCTCTGCAAATACTTAACAGACTGTAATTTACTCCAGTCAAAGGTTTCTGCCAGAGGTTAAAATCATTATTGCAATTTAAATAAAACGTGTAAACGTCAAGTCATTCTATTTATGACTACCAGACATTTCTGACGAGCAATTTACATTTCGTATTTAAATGTAAAATATTCACCATTTTCTCTCCAGTATGTCTCGGACACATTCGGTAAAACAACTACAGAAAGAAAATTGGTCAAATCCCACAGGGTAAAAGATGCATGGTAAGATAGTTGATATATTCTTCAGAGTCCTCAATTATTCTGTGTAAAAGCAAATACTTTGGCAGTAATTTTTAACGTTTTATACTGTTTTGGATATGTGTATTCAGTTTTGAACATTTAAACATTTTGAATTTGGCTGAATCAAACGCTACAAAAGTAGCCTAGCGTGTACCAGTGATTACTTTACTTTATATTGTTGTTGTTGTTGTTGTTTTAAAGGTAACGGGGATGAATTGAATACGTTTTGCGTTCATGTAGAACTTTGTGAATTAAATATTTCATAGCTGTAATAACTATTACAACATGCCATACAAAACTAACAGGCAGTCATTACAGCAGAACTCGCCTATACCGATTTTTATATTATTTAGTAGTTATCTTTCCGTAAAAAATTGCAATATGGTAATAATTCTCTTCCTTAATATTATCATGTAAAATACTAACATCAGTTCAGTAAACTTAATGAATTGAAGTCTGCTTTATATATAGATATTAAAAACTGTGTGTATATGTCCACATGAATTTTGATTTGTATCCAGTGTATTTTCCAAGACGATCTCTACATGTGGCGATAATATTGTATATTCTACACTAATTATTTGAGATTGCCTCCTGTTTTTATTGGACCCACTCGTAATGTTGTTTTTTTCACGTTTGAGGTCACGTCTGCTTCTACACATGTTTTTCCTTCATTGAGTTTGTTTCCATATAACAATAATTAAATACCGCCTGCTGTTACATTTATTCCGTGTATGTATCGTTGACTGACTTTTTAATGTTAAAGGGGAAACTATAATAAACCACTAAGAAGTCCGGTTTATGTCCGCGTAATACAGAAAACTAATAAAAATATTAGCACTTTTTGTTCATGTTTGCAGCCTCTCTGATACTTGATGTGCCATTTTAATATTCCAAAATAGAGGTTAGAAATTTGCGAAATGCCACTTCAGAGGGTTCAAAATCTAGGTACGAATAACTTGAGCAACAGTATCGGAACATTATGGTAAGACCTGGCTAAAGAGCTTAATCTTTTAACGTTGGTTTTACATCAATGCATGCCCTAAGATAAATCAGCAGGTTCTATATCACTGCATGCCCTACAATAGATTAGCGTAACGATGTATGGCACCAAACATTTATCATATTTCTTTATGTTATGTAATGCAATATGTATCTTTATCATCTTATCATCAACTTTAACTGAAGCTTAACATTAGTGCCTTTGGTTGGAAATCTGGTTATAGCAAAATTACAGAAAATGATGTTTGTGGTTATGAAAAAATAGGCATTTTGCAAAATAGGAAAGGCATGCCCTTTCTTCATACAATACTTCCGTGTACTCTGGCTTTCGGTGGAAATTCAGAGGGCGAATTCCTTGGCAAATTAGAAAGTTGTCATCATTTACAATGTCCGTTTATAATTCTTTTCACTGTATCTTCTTGTCTTCAGCTGTCATCAGCAAACATCCGCTGTCTTAATTACCATATACATCAAAATATGATAGCTCCCAGCAGACAGTACAAAAACTGTGTTTGTTTACATCGATAACGTTCTGAGAAACTATGTAATTCACCGATATAACATTAATTCACGCTAACGTTAAGATTTTTAACGATCAGCATGCTTATAATTTTTCATAGGATGGAAGCGCCTTATAAATACATTTCGAAAATAATGGAAAATGATTAAGAAATTCAATAAATTTGTTAAAAAAAAAAACAAAAGAAAAACTTCTCACTTTGAAAATCGAAGAGTGATATAATTTGAATTAACAAGTGTTTTATTAAACTGCTGTCGAAAATATGAAATTAGAACATGCTTTGCTATCAAAGTTAAGAAAAAACGATTGATCGATTTTCTCTGAATAAGCATGTACTGTAAACTAGTCATGTACTGTAAATGCTGAAATAAAGTATATAGTAGAATTATAGTAGGACATATAAAAACTGTACTACATAGGTCTACAGTTCTTTTTGTTTGTTATGATTAATATAAGCACTACACTCTGTATCGGGGAAATGTTACGTTACTGTACCAGGTCATTTAATTTTATTGTGTCGCCTGACTACAGTCATGGGACACATACGTGATACTTGCGGTGTCGGCGTCGGCGTCCCATTTTGCTTGTCCGGGGCAAAACTCTAAAAGTACTGGAGGTATCAACTTGAAACTTCATAGGTAAATAGATCTGATCGTGGAGAGGTGCAGTGCCAAAGAACCATAACTCCATTAGTAATTTTTCATACTTAATTCTTGTCCGGGGCATATAAATTCCCCATTCCATAGAAAAAAAAAGTTAAATAACTGGTATGCTATCGTCAGGCGACACGTCCGACTCGCGGAGTTCTAGGTAATATTTTAGTTATACAGAAATATGCAAGCAAAATGCATTTACTCAAATGCTTGCTTGTTCTATGTTACTCAGAGCTATCAAGGTATTACAGAATTCGGATACATGTACCTAATTATGGTTTACAAACCTCAAACGATATAACGTGCACAAACTTACAAACATGCAGTGACTGTAACTAGCATGTCTAGAGAATTTATGTACGACGACAAGTAAACACATTAATCCGTGCTGCTGAGATAGGTTGATAAATATTTAAAGAGTATTTCGTTATCGATTATTGTAAGAGGCAAAAAATGATCTTCTGATAATAACAATCAAATGGAATGTCTGCGCTTCCTCATGCGTTTAAGTTGTTTGCGATGCGATTTCTGTATTGTCTGAACCAAAATAAACTATACAGAAAATTATATGCCATAAAAACAAGGAAAATTTATTTGAATGTCTAATAACAACATCATGATATCTGTGTATTACGTAATACTTTGTGTCTATAGGTCAAATAGGTACAAACACATACGTTCACATTCAGATAGTCCCATGCTAAGACAATCACATGTGTATAATTTGTCGTTTGCGATAGTTCTTTTATATTATTTTTATATTAAAACTTGACAAGGAAATATGAGAATATCAAACTATCTTGTCTCCGACTAACGTCTATAAGTCTGTAACTAATTATTAAACATCTTTACTGTAAACCGAATGGGCAACATGTTTCAAAATCCTTGTTTGACACAATGTAAAAATTGGATACTTACATCCTTAATGAATTAGTACTAATATCATCCAATTTCCTCGACTTCATTTTTCTCGGTTATTCAAACAACAGGTTCCTTGTTATATTCAAATGTAATAGGACAGTCATTTTATTTTCGTTTCATTTAAATGTATCTGACACGAAGTCGACAGAAATCATTATAGAAGTATTTGGCAAACCCCACAGGGGCTTGATAAGACACATCCAATTACTCCTGTATAACATTCATTTTATTCTCTAACTAGACGACCACAAGTGATGTCACCTTTGACAATGTGTTCACAATCGTAAATACGTGATAACGTGTCGTTATCGCTTATAGCGAGACCCTTATTGTTCTTTAAAATAAATGTCTAGATTGAAGTCAACTACCGCATCTGAAATGTTATGTATTCATTACATCATCATCTCTTTTTAAAATAGAAAATATTGCAGAAACAATAGCAATTCTTCGCCGCAAGAAATGTTACTGTTTAAATTGGTACTGACACTTAATATGTGTCTGTAGAATTTGTTTTCTAAAGGGATTTTCATTCATGCAAGCTTAACATACTTATTTCGTCCGCATTTAACATTTGAAGTCAAATTATAATGATAAAATAGCAATAACATCGAGACTTTTAACATAAAAAAATAAGCAGTACAAGGATAAGCATTTTGTAACATTAAATAAATACCATAAACATTTCGTGAATAATTCTTCTTATGCATGCTAAGGAAAAAAATGTGCGAACTAAGTCAATAAGCAACTACAGTACTGTTTTTCACTTACATCCATTGCAGACTGATACTTGGCCAATTAAGTTTCATATAAGCTTGACTTTGCGTGTTATCTACTTTCTGGTGTAGCTTGATAAATGGATGTTACAGACAATTGAATCCAAGACAGTAATTCCAGAACTGCCACATTTTGCACTATGATTAACAATTATGGGTAGCCAACTGCAACCAACTGTAAAGAAAACAGCAAAGGAAGACTGATTGAAAATCGATTAAAATCAATGAACTGAAGTGCGTACAGTCTTAAAGACCGTTCACAAGGGTGTGATCAAATTAAACTGAAGCCCGATAAATACTGTGACAATGTCTAACATGGCTGATTAGAACAATTCTTCCTCTTCAGTGTTACTGACGAATGAGTAAAGCTATTACCTAAATGAAGTCAGAAATGGGGAAAAAGCTATTACATTTTATACACCTTTGTTCAGGTCAACACGATCATCATAAGCTGCTATTGTGTTGTATTTATTACCATAATTATTTTCGGTATCCTACAGTTCTTCTGAAAGTCAAGATTTGCATGCCGTTCGTGTTTGTGGCTACGATAATAACATCACGTAACCCTACGTGTACGTTAATAACTTGCACTTGCTTCCAACTGTGCTATTGTTATATAAAAATAGACACTAGTCTAAGACATTATGCTAAGAAACATGACTTTTGCCTCTTTGATACTAAATTTGGAATGCACGAGAATTCCCGTAACGGTTTCAATTACGAGCCGATAACTTAACCTTTCGTTAAGGTACATATCCGAAGGTATTTTTTATGCCAACGATATGTCAGAGTAAAATTTATCATATTATTCATCTTATATTTACTACTCATTGACGCGAAGCAGTTGTATTACTGAGAATTTATGCCTGAAACGTTAGTTTAGCTTATACCAAATCTATTTTAGATCGATTGTGTGGGAAGCTTTTAGCTTATAGACACACTATCGAATCCCGAAACGTTGAATCCCTGTTGTTGTTGTTTTCTTGGTTCTGCTATAACTGTTATTCCAAAAATGTCAAGGCAATTTCATACTAACAAGATATTTTTTAAACAATATAAGCGAATACGGTAAGTTTTGAGACATCGGCAGAACAGAAAAAGTTATTATGAATGGCGATGAGGCTATGTGCTTAAGTCGTAATAAACATTTATTCTCTTCTGTTCTGTTTTGTTCTGTACTATTGGCATGTATTTAGTGCCATGTTACGTGATATACGTCCTTAGTACTTTGTCAGCAATGTGTGACAAATCGTTTTAAGCTTGGTTTTGGTGCAGATGAACTATTAAACTGGCGCTTTATTGATATTACATGCTTCTTCTATTTGTGCTATTCGTCTAAATAATGTCTGTTATTTATCACACACATAAGAGAATATTTGAATAACTGTTTTCCTGATAAAGAACTTAGGATTAAAGGGCATTAAGCTTATCTTTATATAGATGATGGATGTTAAACAAATATGGGACAAGGTAAGATCTTATCTGAGGACAACAAAGTCGACAGAATTATGCTGCCTTTTGATAGAAAGTAATCTCTTGAAAAACCCATCTATTTTATTGCTGCTTCAAGATTTTAAAAACATATTTCCAAATTAAGCACATCGCCTTTGTTAACGTGAATGCTCATATGATGCAAACGAAGTGAAGTAATGCTGAACATTTAGACCATTTCATCATTAATTCCTTAAAAATCTTCTTTATAGTGATAGTGTGTGGAAGTTGTTGTTGTTCAGACACTAGGGGGCAAGTGATTTTAGATTGAGCTGGTTTTTTTATCTCTTGAAATAGCTTGGGTTTGTAATGTAATTTGAAGATGGAAGCTATAAGATATTTTCTTGAAACCTTCTTACAAACTGAAATACATGATAGCGAATATAAAGATTGTTACGTTTGATAATTACAAAGGAAAGATAAAGTCTGCTGCGCGTATGAAATGGATGATGTTGTAATCTAAATGAAAGAAAGTCTCTTTGATAAAGCCTGTATTAGAAAATACGCATCTGATGCATGAGATGTACAGTCTGACTGCTGATTTGTTATTACGACGGGAAGATATTCAGTAATAACTCATATTATGCCTTTATTTTAATAGGATTTTAGGACCGATATTAGTGTAAAACTTCTATTGTGTTATTTTAGTTTAACTTTTAAATCGATTCTAGACAAAATACTTATGTAACGAGATACTTTGGCTATAAAATATATTTCTTTCATTTTCATTTTATAGTTTTACACTTTCTGTAAGACTGTTATCCCTGATATTTGGTAAAGACGTAAAATAAAAAGGAATGTTAAACAATTAGATATTTGTAATTAGCAGAACGTTCTTTAAAAATCATAGATATGCATGTAGTTGTAAGTAAATCATTCCATATTTTCTTCTAATCGTTAATTCATCCAATTAAGTCAGATAAACATATGTTTCCAAGTAAACTGGTTTTAATTAAATGTAAAACAATTTCATTAAATGAAATTACCCTTTCTCTCGTAAATATTTATTAGCAGGCGGCAAAACAACTGTAAATTTGTTATCCGCCAGTAATTTGGCAAAACATTTTATAGACGTTTGAGTAACAAACGTGTCTGACAGGTGGTTTGACGTCTTGAAATAAATTCTATACTTTTAACAGGAATCCACATTCAAAGAGATACAATTATTGACAAAATGCATTTTTCACATCAGATTTAATTATCGATTTGTTAGCTAATGCGTGAGAATATTTCATTTATTTACCAGTAATAATTGTTTAATTAATATATAATAATGAATCGCTCCCTGAATCTTATTACTGAAATTTGATGTAACTACTAGAAATAATTTCGGCAACACGTAGTTATACAGATATGTAGTTAAAACCATAGCCTGTGGGGGAAATATAGATCTTACAGTACCTTTCAATTCAAAACTGGGATTAACAAGCACCATTCAAGAGATGAAACGAAGTTCCCCACGAGAGGCTCCTTGGGGGCGCTGGCATATCCAGTATCCTCATAGAAATGTATATGGTTTGTTTAGTTTGTGCTCTGACAGTAGCCGTACTGTTTTAAAAAATCTTCTTTTTCTTCACAGTCTATTATATTTACAAAGCAGTAGCAACACAGACTTGATTTCGATAATATACTGCCTGAAGTGAGTTATATTTAAATGTGTTTTATTATCATTCAATCACTGAAATTGTGAATATTTACCATCTGCTAAAACCTATTATTTTGCTCATTTTGTTGAATAAAAAATGAAATATATTCTATCCTAATATCACACTGAAAATAAATTGTGTGTACACTACAAAGTTTATATTATATTCTTATGTTTATGAGAGTTTGAAATTCATTTTCTGCAAACACAGTTGAAAAGAAATCGATTGAAATTCAGATATGATGTACTTGTTAAAATGTCTACAACTCTAACGATCTTCTGTACACTTTACGTTAATTGTTGGTGTATGTGTGTGTGGTGGGGGGGGGGGGGGGGGGAAGGGCGTGGGTGTTTGAGCAAAAAAAAGCTCACAATGTTAATGTGATCATACTTTCTAGGCTATATACGTGCGTTTAGCTTATGTTGCAAGTGTTATGCAATGGCTGAGTTAAACGAAAACTTGGAAACCATAAAATGACAGCGAATTTACTGGAAACCATGAGTCAGATATGACAGTTTTTATATAACACATTTCAAGTTAGGAAACAAAAGCATTTGATTTGACATAAAAAAGAGATCAAGGTTTTTTTGAGTGTTACCTTCTTTTCTCAAACTATCATACATCGAAAAGTAAGACTTTTTTCAAATTTTCAAACGCTGTCTTTAAACATTAAAGGAAATATAAATACGATACAACAACGATCTCTTTTTGTACAGTTGAACAGCGAAATATACATTGAAGAAAGTAGACATAACTTTTAAAACTTGATAAATTCTTAAACACAACATTAGGACCACAGCGCATTTACACATTGGGGATTTAATTACACAATGCTCGTTACAAGCTGCTATCAATAGCTGTATTATTCTTGGGGCAACGCGATAAACATTACAATGCTTTACTTAAACATTAACTTCAGTTTTGTGAAACCTTATTCGTGAAGGATATAAATACCAGTGTATCGCGACGAACAAACATTACAAAGAAAAACTGTCATTTATAAACAGAAGTGTTATAGCCAAATATTAATTCGACCAAAAAACAGGCAACATTTATCTTTCCCACAACGCTTTTCTACTGGATATTAAGATTATTATATCAAAACCCTGATGAAGGACGTAAGTCAGATGAATATAAAAATGCTAAACGACAAATCTAAGGTTATGGATATTAATGGCTAATCACATATACTCGTGCATACAGTTTCAAGATGAATTATTTTATGTTGCTGACACCGTTACCGTCTTCACTGTATATAGAAGGGATTAAATCGGACTTTACCGAGGTCTTACATAACTAAGTTTGAAAAAATTTTAGGATACAAGTAAAATGTTTGTGTATCATATCGCACAGCATACAAGAATGATATAATTAATCATCCATTGTAACAAAATAATTAAAATTTTATACGTAATATTTCTTTTTTTCAGATAGATCAGTCATTCGGACAAATATGGTCTCCTCCTACGTTACGTTGTGATGAGAGAGTACAAGAAAACTTGCTCTTAAGAACAGAATAAAATCTAAAACCTATCACCAGTTAAATAGTCCTAGGAAATTCTGGTAAGTTTTTTTTTCTTTTACATTACTGTAATATGCATATTTATGCATCTTATAACTGCCACATCTTCCGAATCTTCCTTTCGGCTTTATTATACCGGTGTCTTGTAAATCTGTCGTTCAGACATTGTGTTTTTATGGTATGAATTTACTGTTTCATCTTCTTTCATGTTTTAATGAAAAGATTTAGCCTATGAGAATGTGCATATGGCCGATTATTTAAATGTCTTTCATCTTTGAACTCACCCAGTATAAAATGCTTCGCAAGAGCAGACAATACCGACTTTAACAGTCAGATTCCTTATTACTTTTCAACAGTAAAGTTTGAACGAAGTGGAACAGACTAACAAACCTGTAAAACATATTGCTTTTTAACGTTTTGGAAATTTGCCTAATGTTCGCTGTTTCTTTGTAACATGCCTGGTAAATCATTTGTAATGAATTGTATGAATGCTCTGTCGGAAGCCACCAGTACTTTTTACAGCAGGAAAAAATGAATGTTTGGTACAAATTTGTCATTGACCGGATTACTTACGTTCATGTAATTATTTCTGAACATGCACTTGCTAAACTTCTCGTAATATAGTTGTATAAAAGTGATATATAGGCCAGTTTTTTCTTCCTTTCTTCTTTGTTTTATTGTAAAGTTTCTTAAAGAGGGATGTTATATAAATATGTGTTAAGTTGAGAAATTGCGTATCTACGAATATTGACGTATATATGGTATGAGAGACCCAACTGATGCCAAGTATGTGTAACTCGTGGCGTCATAGGATTTTCTAAATCCTAACGAAGGAGAACATGATTAATACTCGCTATAATTCCGTGCTGTAATGCACTGGTAGTAGTTGTCAAGTTATCAAACACACACACACGCACAGACGGAAAATATTCAGTTTGTTTTCTGATAAAAGTGATAAGGTCAGGATTCACATATTTTACTTTTATACAGTTTAGCTTCAATAAAACACTTATGACTTGAACTATGTTTTATTATAAATAATATAGTTCAAATATTTTGCAGGTGGTCATCTGCATTTAAATCGTTTGTTTGTTATGTAATCGACTACATTTTTTTCAACATTTGTTATCGAAATTCTATGGTATTCCGAGATAAATACTGATTAATATTTAGACAACATTATCAAACACACTAAAATTATTACATCTTTTTTTGCAGAAAAATGGCCTTTGTCTCTGCAAATATGACTGAGGAAACGTCGACAATCATGTCAATGGAAATGACATCATCTCTGGATAACGCATCATATGTCCAGAGTACTGAAAATTCGACAATGATAGCTCCTCTAATGGAAGCAGAAAAAAGACCAGAAGCAATTATAGTTCCCATATTGTTCGGTGTTATATTCCTCGTTGGAGTAGTTGGGAACATAGCTTTGATATTCACCGTTTTGAGAAACAAGACAATGCGAAATACCCCCAACATTTTTGTTGTCAGTTTGTCTGTCGGAGATTTGTTGCTACTACTTTGTTCCGTGCCGTTTTCATCGACATTTTATACGATGACTTCGTGGCCATTCGGCGAAGTGCTCTGCAAGTTCAATGAATTCATGCAAACACTATCACTTGGTGTGTCCATCTTCACTTTAACCGCATTGAGTGGAGACAGGTATATAGCCATTGTTCATCCAATGAGCAAGCACACAGGAAAACCGACCCTGATCACTGTCGTAACTGTGGTCGGTATTTGGATGTTATCTGTTCTGTTAGCGATAATTGATGGATACACAAGTAAGCTTGAGTTTGTATCAGGCGCTCATGAACATAACGTTACCAATTCTTCATCCAATGACATACAGCTTGCAATATGTATGATTTACCCGATGGACTACCCAGAAACGTATGCAAAGGCGCATTCATTGTTCCGTTTTATTGTGTATTTTGTCATACCGCTTCTGATTATTGGAATATTTTATGTTCTGATGGCAAGAATCCTTATTTTAAGTAGCCGAGAAATGCCATGCGAGTCCATGAAAGACTCTGCTATGAACCAACAACAAAAACGACAGGTTCAGGCTCGACTGAAGGTTGCCAAGGTAGTACTGTCTTTCGTTATAATATTCATCATATGCTGGCTACCAAGACATATATCTATTCTTATTTTCTATCATACCGACGTGGAATTTAATATGTTTCAGCATGTCTTAAAGATCACCTCCTTCTGTCTGACGTACATATACTCGTGTGTAAATCCCTACGCTTTGTATTTCCTAAGCAGCCAGTTCAGGAAATATTACAATCGCTACCTGTTCTGTTGTTGTCCTAAGTTTAATTACCGCAGTTTGGGAGCTGAGCAGTCGGCAATGTATAACTTTAACAGTACTGTACGACGAGGAAGTACAACTTACACAGGAGTAGTACATTCTCAGTCAATGTGTTAAAAGAATCGATGTAATTCTGGCTCCATATAATGGGAAGTCCTTTGGTAATTAAAGGTCTTTAACAGTAATTTTTGTGTTACCAACGTCTTCAAAGAAGCACACTCCAAGTACAAAAGTAATGCATATACGTCAAAACTGGACACAGGTAACGATACACAGTAGCGGAGCAGACCAGACGGCATATATAATGATTATCATAATAGATGTCTGTGACTCAGGAGAGTACCTGGATGCGCATTAAGAAAAAAACAAGTGTGTTACAATTGCTTCGTTAATATGAAACATTTGTTATGATTGCAGTTAAAAATAGAACTGCGAGTTAAACTGTAATAAATTATATTCTAAACGTGTAGAATCTGCATTGATTGTACAAAGTTGTTTATGGTGCAGAACCTGTTTGTATGAATGGGTTTTAGAAAGTTTATTTATTGTATTTGCTCGTTAATGACTTCCATTCTTTTCACTGTATATTGTATTAAACTCATATATCATTTCATGCATATATCAGTGAAACATTTTCTGTTTCACTTAAGACTCCTGGCGTTTGTGTAAGTCAATATGAATACCCGTCCCTTAATAAAGAGCTATTTCAATGTCCGATAGGCGTAGAAGTATTTGTATGAATTTGTAATAATTAATATATTAAACATATATAAATGTTCTATTGTTTAAGAAAATGCTGTGAATTTGACACAGATATCTTATGTTTCATAAGATTTTTACTCAGAAAGTGTGCAGAAGATTTTAACGTGCAAGGTTGGTAAAAGCCTATCAATATTTTCAGAAGCCAGCTTTGTAAATAACATGAAAAAAGGGAAACAGTTCCGATTCAGGGACTTTTTCAGTAGGTTAACAACACAGAGAAATACATTTTTGAAAACTGGTATTTAATTTTGTTTGAAGTATTACCTTTTTTTTAACAATAAGAAAAAACATGTTTGGCATTTAATATAATCATTAATATAATTATGATTTAGTGCAAATAGTTTAAAATATTCATTGGTAAGGCCTGAAATGGAATTTTTGTGAATGAAATATATACTATGAAATATAAACTCGTCAAGTAAAGTTGAACAACGACGAAAATTTGATAATCAGTAACATAGAGTAAAATACGGACCAATTAAAAAATTTGTAATCTTTAAGAAAACAGAACCGGCTCTCAAAATGGACAAAATTGACTTCAAATTCCCTAAAGATCTTTAACAGATCTATAGACTATTGTATGTAAAACAATTGACACAAAAGCTTCAGACTATGATACAGACGGTTTTATATAATTTATACCGTTTACATTATAACATTTTCGAATCATTTAACTTCATGCTTTATCAAATAAATTTCTCGTTAATTTTGTTTTACATCAGTTATACGCCATTGTTAATGTGTTATACGCTAGTAAATTTCACCTTTAGAAACATATTTCACTTTATAAAAGATATTAATTACTTGCATTTAGATATTGCCTTAACTTTATAAAATTACTGACTTTCTGCCTTTGATATGCTTTTGAAAAATTCTACTGATTATAATACACTAACCCGATTGTTTGAGGAAGTTTTAACATAGCTTTTTGTTGTCAAGAGAATTGACGTGACATCATACTTATAAAACACAAATGTAGTCTGCCTTTTCCAAATTTAAACTCACATTTTCATATATTTAGTCATGTTTAATCTAACGTTACGACGTGTGCTTTTTTGCACAACAGTTTGAATCGGATATAATCAGAGTTTTGATTACACACACAAGTGCATGTTACGGACGTAAAAATTAAATAAAATCTAAATTTGTCCAAGACACGTCAACCAAGTTTTTCTTACAGATGCGTCCCCAAAAGAAAATATATTTCATTTAAAGGCAATCAGCTTATATTTCTTATATATATTCGGTGAGATTCATCAGTATGCATTTATATTTAAAGAATGTTGCAGCACTGTGGTTCATCAATTAAAGAATTGAAAAGTCGTGAACATGTACATTAAATCACGGATATTGAAGTTGTTTGGGTACACACAAGTTTTTTTCCGTTAAATATATAAGACGTAAGGCAAATCATACAAAATGTTTTGTTAACAGATACTAATGAAGAACTAGTGTACATACTTTGTTCATGTATTGTCTGAAGGACCTCGTTTTCATTTCATCATGTGCATTTTCATCATCATACATCTTTTTGTTGTTATCGCATTTGTTGTTCTCGAAATCTTGAATAAATGTATTCTAACATCAATCTGATTCCCATTGTCTTACAGTAGATAAAACCCCGTTTTTTCTGTATCTTGACATAAGCAGACTTGTACACTATGGCTGCAAAAATTATATCATTGGTACGAAACATTTTGACAATCTTTCTTAATTGCAAACACTTTTCCCGAGGCTTATGAATCATTGCTACAATGACTACTTATTAAGGACTTCTACAACTTCTCACATTCATTAACATCACATCATTAAATAACTAAATATTATTAGCCCCATTAAGGGCACCGACCACGTCCAATATTACTACGGCTTCCTCTATAACATGGCGAATATATATATCAATCAGCGGCCCTGGGCCGGAAAGTGTTATATATAAAGCCCGCATTTTGAGAGATTTCATTGGCTGATTACACACAGACAATGTCTGATATAGAAATAGAATCGCTGCAGGAAGATCTGGGAAACAGCAGCCATTTTGTTTTAAGTGTTGACAGCTTGCATATTAATTAGTGTTTGAACACGGGACCGTTTCTTCAAATTTTAATCAATATTCTATTAGTCGTTTGTTAAATCTACAACGACAATTTCACAAAATAACAAGCGTTTACTTAACATTGATTAGTCTTCTGGGAAAATATCGTTCGGGGAGGAAGTGCTTGAGTGTTAAGTTTCATTACAGGTAGTTATTTAATAAAATTGTCAATAAATAAGTGATTTGATATTGGCACTGTTATTAACAGTGCCAATATCAAATCACTTATATATTGACATATATTATTCTGATTGTACTAAATTAATTCAGTACGTATGTTACGGACACTAACGGGTAAATAAGACTATAAATATCTCATAATCACATCAAATGAAGCACTTGTACGTGTTTTATCTAAACAGAAATAGTTAAAAGTTACTGTTAAGATTCAATTTAAATAACTGGAAACCCGGCAACCAAGTTTTACAAAGGAAAATTCCGAATTGGAAGTCGCAACATTATTACCTTTGCAAACTCGAATAATAATATTTGGTGTTGCGTGCCACACATGATGCTAATAGTAACCATTTCGATAAAGTTATAGAGACCTTGTATGTCAACAGAAAATGAAATGGGCACAATTCTTTTTAATTCCCTTTTGCAAACGCGAATAAAATATTAGGTGTTGCGTGCCACACATGATGCTAATAGTAACCATTTCGATAAAGTTAAAGAGACCTTGTATGACAACAGAAAATGAAATGGGCACAATTCTTGTTAAGTCCCTTTTGCAAACGCGAATAAAATATTAGGTGTTGCGTGCCACACATGATGCTAATAGTAACCATTTCGATAAAGTTATAGAGACCTTGTATGTCAACAGAAATTGAAATGGGTACAAGTCTTGTTAATTTCATTCTAACATGCGACTGTTGTTTCCAGTTATGACAAATTCTTCGCGCACTGCTGATAATTACATTCAATTTCTGCTGTAGATGTGATCATTTGCTGTAGGTCTTAGCTCATGCAAATTTTACTTTTGCGTGAGCTAAATGTTTTCAACAACGATAACGTCTTCAAGTGAAGAATTCATTCTTTAAAAAATCGTTTCTTGTACGCAAACACGATAAACATGTCAATAACTTATATATCAATAACTGGGACGCTGGTTTTTTTATTGGACATACGTTACAAATCAGCTGCGATATGAACGTGGGTTTCCGACGATGTCTGTAAACAGACATGTATGAAAAAGGCATTGAGTTTCCCTATTGGACTTAAAATCCTTGACTGTTACATCGACTTGCGTAAAGTTCATTTTAAAAATTTCACACGATTCACATTTACATGATTTGGAATAAAAATGCAATACAAATACTGTAAATTTTAGGGTATGCCTCTTAGAAAAATAAATTAATCTGTAAACATTTTCTAAATCTAATTTAGTATACTTTTTATGACAGCGGACTTACACCTATCACAATAAAACTGTGAATTAATTTCTCTTCAGATGGACAAAAAAGAGTACATTAAAACTGATTCTTATTCATAAAGTATATTCTGAAGTTTGCACATGAAATTTTTTTATCTTCCAAAAGCTAAATTTATGCTTAGTTTCTGAATCCGCGTAAGCTCTAAAGATATAGCGGCACCCGTGCAGCGCATTCGTCTGTCTTATGTCAACAATTTATGTACACTTTTTTAAATAAACTTCAAAATTGAAATAAAATTACAATGTAGACAGGTAGGTATGTTGTCAATGCTTTTCTTTTCAGAGGAATATGCTCTATATAACAATGTATTCAATAAATTTCACATAACTTTTTGAGCTACAAAATGTGCTAAATCCTTTCGAAACTTATACGAGAGCTGTCAGCTTGTTTCAATCATGCTGCATAGCTTGTCTCAATCATGGAGCAAAAATTTACACTTCGTTTAATCTTCTCACCCAGTTAAAAATAGTTACTATATTTAGTCAAAAAAGAAAAATGAATCAATTCTGTGTGGGAGTCTGTAAAACATAGTCCTAATGTACCTCATAATTAAATGAAAAGAATCCAAATCCAAAACAGTGTAACCAGATGTTTAAGCTACAGTTCTTCCCGGCAGAATAATCATATATTACCTTTATGTTATTGTACCGCACTGAAACATACAATTTGTATGAAACAGTATAATATTTATCTGACCACCATTAACTTCCCATTAACTAATCATATTATCATTATCAGCTACCTTGCTTTCGACATAATAGGGATTCCCTAAGTAGATTCCACTGAAAGTTTCAGACTATTTGGTTTGAGATAAAATTTGGCTGAAAACTCAGCTAAAACTGATACTAACTGATAGTTTAACGCAAAGCTCTTTTAGGAACGCACCACAGAGGAGATACTAAAATCATCCGACAGTTGTGTGCTGAGAAACTAAATCATTATGGCCATCAAAAGAATTTAGGCGTTATAACATATACCGAATACATTTTGTTTTGTATTTTATCAATAAAAGCATGGAAAAGTGTGGAAAAGATTTCATAAACCTACGGAAAAATCATTCAATGTTATATCCAACGGAAAGAATAACTGCTTTACAAGCATTATTAAAACAGACAGTCTTTTGGATTGATTTTTTTTAATTGGTTCGGATATATTCTCACTTTTATATTATCTTTATAATTTTTATAGTTTGTAGGAGATTCAAAACGGATACATTGAATGCACGAAAAAACGACCATTATACATTAAACATTAAAAACTTAAAAAAAATTTAACTACACTTTTTATAATACATTTTCGTGTTTCCATCATCGCAAGAGTGTTGTGTATTCTGATTGTTTGAAATAAATTCAAGATGTTCTGAACTGCTTAGGTCTTCATGTTACATTATATTCAAGTGCAAACGCCTTATTTCTTTTCATTTCACTTAAAACTGAACATAAATTTAAATAAACGTATTCAAACTGTTTGCAAGAATGTGCAAAATGGGCTATTAAGAGGTTTATCGACACATTATATTGCGAGCTTTCTTTGATCAGGTAAGATGGTTCAAACCAAACAGTTGTGTAAGTCTGCATTTAGTTAAAAATGTAAACCGGTTTTTCATTACCCTTAATGCACTGTTAAAAACTGTATTTTCTAAATCTATTACTTTGATTTGCCCAAAATACATTATTATTCATGCAAATCTTATCTATTTCATTATTTAGATTATGATTATTATTATTTTATTTATTTAAGACAAAAAGCAATCAGTCTGCAACTGCAAAGTCTGTAAAACTACATATGGGTGATGGAACACGTTTTATTTGCTATAATACAGCGATTCTGTTGTGTTTTTAATGTAATCAAAATGAATCTTGATGTTCGGTAACAATCTCTCTGAAACAGGAAGTAATATCGCTTGAAAAGCAACCTTACCTATGCAGGGAAACATTTCAAGAAATATTGTCTAGATTATCCAGATAATTTTTGCATTAGAGTTTTATAACATGTTTGATGTATTCCCGTTCCTCGACTTCAGTAATTTTCTTTGGATCTCTTTTTATTAAGTTCTGCTATTACTTGCTTGCCAGCCAGCAAAGCGAACCTTTGTTTTTATACTATTATTATGTATACCCATGTTTTACACCTACATTGACCATATACCGTTAATTTTAAATAATAGATATCATACATAATAATTTAAAATAACGATGAAGAAATTAATTTGCGTTTTGCTTTACTTCCTGGGACTAAAGAAAAAATATATTGGAAGCTAGTGATCCTACTAAAAATTTTTTTAGAAAGATGCAGCAACTGCAATCTATGTTTTAACTGCCTAACATTGACTCTTAGTTTGCCTACAGTAATGGCCGAAACTCAAGTGCTTATTTGACATCAAGAGATGCCATGCCTTAACCTTAACCATGTTGGACAAAAACATGATAGAAATGATGTTAAATTAGAAGTTAACCACCAAGCTATATCATACTTAGAGTATGCAGATTTCCATATTGTCCTAAATTGTTTAAGATCCAGATTGTAGTTGCTGATCGATGCCAGACTTTACCAGTGTAGTTTATATACTGGACAGAAAAAAAACAAAATAAGTAAATGAATAAAAAATATATTTAAAAAACGTGCCCCCCTTTCGTAATGGAGCTTTCTTTGTCAGTTATTAATAATAAATATATGTCTTCGCTTCACATGAACATTGCTCAAGTATGCTCGCTCTATCAAAACCAATATATGCGCATTTCCTTGTACCGTTTTTTCCAAATGTTACATCATTTATCCATTGATGTATTTCCAGAAGTGATTTGCGAGAAATATAACGTACGCGAACCGTGCCAACCGTTTTAAAAGTATACACATACATCACAACATAATCTCTGTTAAAAAAGCCAACTGAGTCGGATAATGTTACTTTGATATGTGCGTATTTGTTCTTGCAAAATGTTATTCTATTGCTAGGATGTACAATACAAGACTCACAATTGTGATACTTGCTTCCAGTTACTATAACCTTTTCTTAATTTACTGTAGTTTCTGAATAAGGTAACAGTAAATATGACAGACGGACGCAGGACTTATGATTTCAAGAGTGTTAAAAAGTATGCATTAGTTGTCACATGAGCCTAACAATAATAAAGTACATAAATTTGCACCAATGTGCACTCTAATAAAACAAACAATACCAGTCGTTTAATTTGTATAGTATATTCAGAATAAAAGAAAGTTTTAAAACTTTTAAAACAATAATCACAAACCTTATGACTGTTTAGACTTCTCATTGACACATGTGGTCAGGGAGAGTGTCTATCGACACGAAAAGGATGCTGATTTCAAAAAATAGGTAAAAGGTGTCGAACGTCAGTTGGCAATTGGTATGAGCGTCTTATTCAAAACTGTTCATAACCGACTGAAAACGGTAGGACTGAAAGCCTATTGGTCGTACGTTGGCGTTACACTGACGATACGTCATCGTCTGGCAAGGTTTTGTTGACCCAGGGCTCAGAAACATATGGAGTGAGGCAGTTTTTACCGATGAATCTCATTGTAACGTAATTTTGCTGATTGGCGACTGAGAGTGTGGCATGGAACAACGTTTTACGCACAAAACCTTGTAGCATTATACTTTAGAAAGGGATAAGTCACCGAGCAAAGACAGACATTGTCATCGTCGCGCAAACCCTTAGAACTAACGGATACTACAACGAAATTCTATGTCCAGTTCTTGTTACTTATATCATAGTCTCGCAAGCCTTCTTCAATGTCAGACTCGCTTGTTTGTTGTAGTGACATGGTGTTAATACGCAAGATTTATTACCCGTTGAGCATATATAGGATCATCACACACTGCAAGTAAGATAACGACTTGCTTTAAATTTAGAATTTTTTTATCTTTGACCTACTGACCACAAAATCAATAGGGGCCATTCATTCAATATGTGCAACCATTATATAAATTTTGAAGTCTCTACGAAAAATGGTTGTCGAGTCACTGTGACCCTGACCATTGACATACTGATCCCAAAAAATATATATATATATTATATATCAATAACTGGGACGCTGTTTTTTATTGGACATACGTTACAATTCAGCTGCGATATGAGAAAAACAACATGAACAATAAATGTTTTAAACTTTAATATACAGCTTTTCGACTGTGTACAATACAAATGACAATAAACATGAAGATCAAACATGCAAATATAAAGTATTACATAAAAAGTGTTTGTATTATAAAGGAAACTAGAGAAATAAGTATATTTAACATATTTATGGCGTTGGTTTAATTCCCCATAAAACGAAAAGAAATCGGTAATAAAAGGAACATTTGTTAAAATTGTTTTCTTTTAGGCATATATACACTAAAATACATTCATTTTTAATAAAAATGGCTTTCTTCTATAAAATGGTTCAACAATTACTCCAAAATGTATAGGGGTCATCCACTGAAAGTTTGCAATCATGATATAAAGTTTGATGTCTCTATAACAAATGATTGTCAAGTTACAAGGCAGAAATTGTTTTCAATGTTAAGGTCTATGTGACCTTGGCCTTTGATCTACTGACCCCAAAATCAATAGGAGTCATTCACTCAATCTGTGCAACCATTACATATACTTTGAAGTCCCTTAGACAAGTGATTGTCAAGTAACAGAGTGTAAATGATTCTAAACATTTAGGTCATTATGACCTTGACCTTTGACCCACTGACGCCAAAATGTACAGAGGTCATCCACGCAATGTGTGCAATCATGATGTAAAGTTTGAAGTCTCTTTAACAAATAATTGTCAAGTTACATGGCAGTAATGGTTTTCAATGTAAGGTCTATGTGACCTTGACCTTTTACCTACTGATCTCAAAAGCAATACGGGTCATTCACTCAATGTGGGCAATAATTACATTAAGGTAAAAGACTGAAGGCCAAAGTGTACTCAAGTTATCCTCCAGAAACCAAATTGCTATCGGACGGAAGGACAGACAGACGGACGGGCGCCCTGGACCATAACATAAAATGCCCCCTTCCGGCATATAAAAAGATTTTCTGATAACAGTTTTTACTTTATGAAACTCCACACAGCTGCTATTTCCAACAAGTAACGTTTGTTGCTATTTTTTCCTATGTCATTTTTTGACTTTAATTAAGGTGATACGCGAAGCAAGAAAAATAGTTTATAGTTTCTAAGGAAAAGTAAAATGTTGAATATCCCACTGGTAAACAAGTATGATGTGCAAATTTCCTTCAAAATTATTAGCAGTCATATAGATAACACCTGTATGTGTTAATGATAAGATAACTATGTTTGTCTTATAAAGAAAAACATACTTTCTATAAGCAATAAATAACTGAGGTATATTAGAAAGACATTTATTTTCCATGTTTTTGGTCGTAATTATCCCTCTTATGTGTTGTTAAACACGGATTTAACAGTGTTTTTAAAAAACGCAAAGCAAATTGGAAAAAAAAATGTTTTGTGTACACAGAACCTATTTAGAAATCAATTACTTGTTGCAATTTCTTGACAATAACCATACTAGCTTGGATGTTTTTAATGGTTTTCTTCTAAGATCCGTACATTCAAACTTATCCATGTGATTAACTTCTAATTTAAATGGAATAAACATTGTTATAACGTAATGGGATTCAATTAAATGTTTACTTATTTCATTTAATTAGCCAACCCACCCTAGTAAATGTTTAAGTAAAGGCGGGTAGAGAACTGTTAACGTTCTATCACACAGGAGGGTTTGGTAAATATTACCATAAACAAGTATTAGCATTTCCAAAAATGCTTGAAATCGCCGTTCAGCCACGTATGAGGTCTTATCCATAGATGCATGAATTTCATGCTCGTCATTCATTAATTTGATAATTTTATAACATGCTTTGCAGTGAAAAGAATATCAGAATAGTACATGTGCAATTTAAACAGAATAAATTTAAGGTAAAAAAATACGATATTGCCCTGACTCTTATCAAGCATATATAAAACTAGGATATATCCTGATCAAACTCCTTGCACTGGTTTCGTCACGCTTTGCTACTGTTTCTGTACTGATCGGGGGAAGTAACCGCTGCGGGGAGTTTGTATCCTGATTAGAATCGCCCGGAAGCAAGCATTTATTTTTTCTAGAAGTGCAAGTTTTGGAAAAACAAACAAAACAAAACATACTCTTATTTAGACTACATTCTCTAGTTAGAAATGACATGTAGCCAAAATATTGCGATTATCCTGTGTTTATCTTGCAAGAGCCTGAAGACTGGTACTGAGTTCGTAAATAAATCATGGTATTTTTCAGTTGTACGAATAAGTAACCCGACAAACATGGCGGTTAGGCGAGTCCATTTACGCATCCCTTGCTGAAGTTTTTTGACGTCCATTTTGTTAGCATGTGATATGTATAATTTGCTTTGATTGGCTAAAGGCAGACGGTGTACAGGCAAAACTGTTCAAATCTTGTTAATTGTATATATCGCCGTCCAGGAACGGCGATAAAAAGGTAAGCAGCTGGTTATCAGCTATACAATATTACACTTTCAAAAGATTAATCATTATCTAACGAAACCACTCAGAGTTGGTCATACCCTTGGACAGAAGTGTTGTTGACACTTGATGATGACGTTCAATGGAGAAAGATCTACAATTGCTAAATGAAGATGAATTTCATGGAGGCATCTGGTACCTAAAATACCTTGAAAGAAAAATATTAAAACATCTTGTAGGAGACCATAAGACACAGATCTTTGCTAATTGGTATGAGTCATTGTCTAGTAAATCTTTACAATTGCTCTCAAAGTTATGAACCTTGGATTATTACTTGACCGAGTATTCTCGTTTTTGACACAGAAACATAGGACAACCACAAGGCATAATGCTTGTTATTTTGTATTGTGTTGTGAATGTTCCCAAAGGCGGTTAAAACGACGTCTCTGTGTCATTATTGACACTGCTCAAGAGCTAACATATTCTACTAATAGGAGTATTTTTCGAAATAGTAAATGCCTGAAACTACAGGTTCATATCAATCCTATAGCACTGTTTACTGACCTTTAAAAATTGTTAAAATTTCCCCTTGTGTAATTAGTGAACTCATGTGTGATATGCTTTACAAAGAGGTTTTGAAGGAAATTATTTCAAACTTTTCTCGTCTTTGCTATAGCTTTCATACAAAGAATAAAACTTTTGTCTGGTAGACCTGCAAATAAATTACAAAAACTCATCAGCTGGAATTATTTTCCCCCGCCTCATTTTCCACATATTTTACAAATACATAAGAACTTTCAACTTCCTTGAAACTTCAATGCATGTGTGTGTATACCTGTAAGAAGAAAATCATATTTGCCACGCTATACTGCACAGACACTTCCGCAATTGCAAAGAAATGGGGAAAAGAGATACATAAGCAGGGAATAGTAAGTGCATCACACTTACGATCAAGCAGATAAGAGTGATGATGTTGGACATGGAGTTTTATCATGTCATTATAAAACAAGCCCCAGGAAACACTTTATACGATTTTGGTTATTTAATTTGACTTCGGCTTCCTTATCTCATTCAACCTTGCAGCAATTTAGTGGTTATGCACCTGGAAGTCCTTTGATGATCATAATAAATGCACTAATTTAAGATAAAAAATAAGATTGTTCCTATGCATAAAAGAATTTAATGCTCACTCTCTCACCTGAGCAAGAACTTGTAAAGTAAATCTTATAATCTTCAAATTAAGTGTAATAAGTGGAATTTCAATCAACACTAACAGAAAGTTTTATAAATCGAAATCTGTTTCCCGGCATCTAACCTGGAAACCAAAATGATTAGACTTAATCTTCAAATGAAGCGAGTATCACTGTATGACTTTTTAATTTCTGTTACATTTAGGATATTTTTGTACAAAAAAGAGAACAAATTGAAGACAGAAAATGAAAACAGAGATATTCACCGTAACAACAGATGAAGTGTTCCAGTCAGATAAAAAAATCAATTCAAACAGTGTTATACACATGTCTTGAGTGTTTTTGAGACCAGGCTAAATGCTCAGTATCCATAGTAATTTTCTGCAGTTAACGCCAGGAAAGTCATTTGCAAACATGTCTTTTTTGCTTTGTCGGATAACAGCTATTCTTCGGGTTTAGAATGTCAACCAAATAGCTGGCACCTAAGTTTGCAAACCTCTTCCAGAATATTACTTCTAGAGAGTTATGGTCACATTGTTGTAAAATTTTCTCATTTAATACTTTACGTAACCAACCACTGATGTGTCGGTAAATGTTTTCTCTGCTGTTAACTTTTTCGCGTAAAATTGATTGTTTTCGTGATTCTTAAGTACAAAATAACCTTTGCAGAAAAGAATCATTCTCATCTAAAGCTTTTATAAAATGTTTTATTTCACCATTATTTATTTCAACTAAAGGAAATATTAACTTAGATTTACTAAGATAAATCTGCAATTGCCAATCTATTGAAAATGACAGTTCTAAGCTTACCATATAACTTTATCTTACTGGACATTTGCTGTAAGACCTTCTAAAAATAAAACAAAAATCTCCAGGGATAAGGCTTATCCATAAGCCTTCATAACAAAGAATGATAACTACAGGAAACACGATATTATGTCATTACAAGCAACTGAACATCGCCACGGAATTACAAAATACTATTATGCAAATACATAATGCCTTTGTGGATTTCAACTTCAACTTATTACTGCCAAAAGTCAATAATGACTATACTAGGCAGGCGCGTGTCTTGTCTTGTCCCGCGTGTGTCTTGTCTTGTCCCGCGTGGGATTTGTCTTAGGGCAGACTGATATGAAGCTTCGAAGATATAGTTACAATATAAATATGAAGATAAAATGCAAAGGTTAATTAAGCCTTTTTATAACGTAAATGAACAACACATGCCTTCTTCAATTATTAAGATGGTATTTTTGTCGCCTGTAAAGCTTTAACCAATTCGATTCATTAATGCATTGAACAGATTCGAATTCGTTAAGTTGTTGATTTCTTAAAGCGTTTTTCAACTTCAAATTTAACTTATTACTGACGAAAGTCAATACTGACTTTACTAGGCAGGTGCGTGTCAAGAACATTAAAATTGTCAAAGATAAAAACAAAGTAAACAAGATTTTTACTCAAGATCTAATTTAAACATTTATTGTGAACATTTAAAATCCATAAAACTTGTTCAATCCACTAATAAAAGCTGGTAAAAGTTGGCGGTAGCCTTAATCTCGGTCGGTAATTCGTTCCAGAGTCGTATAGTTTTCCGTATTATCCTTACTGCAGAATAGATAAAACATTTGGTCTGGGCCAGCTTTTCATACAAGACAAAGCTTCTATTCTAATCCTCTTTTTTTTAGTAAGTTTAAGTTTTCAGTAAGGCATCTGATTTTAGCTGTACATTTTGTTTTTTAAAAAGAGAACATTTGAGTATAGATGCAACACATCACAAAGTAATCATGATGTGCGCACATAGAATTTTCCGTAATTGTTATTAAATATCGTGTTTGACATTTTTAAAGAAGATAAACATTCATGAAACTTACAATGATAACATATGACTCCTTATGACAGCCATGATGACACTAATTTGATTAATACGATTTTGTAATCACATTGTCTGAGCACCATCTATTTACTGGCATCGTTATAACATAAGTTATGCCTCTTGTTTATTTTCCAGCTTGCTTCCATGCAATTTTCCTGTCCCCACTAGAAATATACATCATAATTATTCTCCACAGTCTCACCGGGTTATTTCGTGTAGTTAGTACAAGAAATGTCATAGAATACTTTATTAGGTAAGTTCCCACTGAGAATCTTAATTACTAACGCCCAATGCCTTCTGTGACATGTTTATATTAAGAAATGAGTCTATATTCATTTTGTACCGTACTTGTTTTTTTTTTCAAAATAGTATCCTTTGTGTGCGAAATATTTCTTGTATTAGAAATACTAAAACGGCTGTTAATTAGCAGTAAATAAAGCTAAGATATAAACTTCGAACATTTTACTTTTTACATTGAATTGACAGCAAATAATAGCGGTATAACAGTTTTCTTCAACCATCGTTTGGTTGACTGATCTGTTTTAAGAAAAACAAGAGCTGTCATTGGAAATTAACACATACCCCCGAAATGTAGCTTTGAAATGAAACTGGTGTAAATATATAATTGAATATGCTTGTGGAAAAGAGATCAGACAAAACATTTAGTATGAACTGAAGATAAATGGTAAAGTAATGTTTTTCTGCTTCAGATTCTTATATGAAGATTGAAGACAAGTATTCGATGAAATAGAAAGCTGTGAGTTTGGTCTTGAATACGAACAATATTGTTTTAATCCCAACCTCTACTGATGTTTTATATAAAATAAACTCCCCCAAGCGGTTTTGGATATGTTGCTTGGACAAGATTTTATATAGAAGTTAAAGTAAAAAATGAATAAGGTCCCATAACACTGCCAAAAATAATCCGACCAGAAACTCCTGACGATATGCACAGCTAGGTTTGGTGACAAACATTCCTGTGTAGTTTCAATGAAATCCTCTTGTGGTTTTGGAGATAAAGCGTGGACAAGATTTTTATATAGAAGTTAGAGTAAAAACTTATTAAGTGCCCATAACTCTGCCAAAAATAATCTGAGCAGAAACTCTTGAAAATATGCACAAAACAGCTTGGTGACAAACATTCCTGTGAAGTTTCAATGAAATCCTCCAAGCGGTTTTGGAGAAGAAGTGTGGAGAAGATTTTAATATAGACGTTATTTTAAATAATGACTATAGTAAGTGTCCATAACTCTGCCAAAAATAATTCGAGCAGAAACTCCTAAAGATATGCACAACTAGGCTTGGTGACAAACATTCCTGTGAAGTTTCAGTGAAAACCTCCTAGCGATTTTGGAGATGAAATGTGGACAAGATATAGAAGTTAGAGTAAAAAATGACTAAGTGCCCAACTCTGCCAAAAATGAATCAAGCGGAATATCCTGACGACATGAACATTACATTTTTTTACCTGTATAGGACAAAAGATCGTGACTTTAAAGGCAATGAAAGAAAGCAGTAAACAAATGGTCCACGTGTAAGGAAATAAAGCTCTTTAAAATGTTATACTAGATGGGTGTTCAGTTGAACACTTGTGTCGCCCTTGAGTACTCTGTTAGAATAACTAAAAAGGTAAACAAGAGCCTGCTGGAAAATACAGCATGCTAGTCCAAGTACAACAAGACCTGTCCACAGACAGCATGTTCCACTTTTCTCAGTGCTGGATAATTAATTATAAGCCATGTTAAACAAGAGATCCAAGTGAAAAAATTTGAGTGGAGGAGGGCAAGTATCTAGTCATACAAAATGAGAAAAAATATTTTCGAGGGAGCGGGAGTCAAGTACCTATGTATTTAAACAAAATCGTGCCTGGGTGGGAGGGGAAGGGTGGTGGATGGGGTGGATGAGGCGTCAAGTACCTATGCATTTAAATAAAAAAAACGGACCCCGGGGGCGGGGGGCGGGTTGAGGGTGGATGGGGAGTCAAGTACTTATGTATTAAAAAAAATCGGGCCCCAGGGGGACTGGTTTGGTGGGGGGAGGGTGTTAAGGGTGGATGGGGAGTCAAGTACCCATGTATTAAAAAAATCCGGCCGGAGGGTGGGTTAAAAAATGGGGGGGGAGGGTTCGTGGGCAGAGTGGGGAGTCCCCATGCAGAGGGCGGGGGGGGGGGGTACTTACCCATCTCATGTCAGTTAATATTTTATTTCTAGGCTTAAGAAGTTTTTTTCCTATATATAAGAATAAGCAAACTCAAGTGACCCATGGGGGTGGGGCTAACTGTGACGCCAGGGACATGGGTACGAATGATCTTTGCTGGTGATCAGGTATTCCAAGTTTGAATGGAATATCTTTGACACTTTTTGAGGAATGGACATTAACAAAAAGGTTAATCAAGAAATTTTAAGTTGAAAAAGGGGCATACCATTGCAAAAATAAATTTGAGGGTTATCTGCCCTTGTTGTCTTAAGTGATACAATTGTAAACTTACAATTGGAAAGTTTGATGAAGAAATTTTAAGAAATGGCATAGTTATAGCCAATGTTAAGTTCTCATGACAAAATCCAAGAACAAAAAGGGGCATAACTCTGTCAATTGTGACCTTGACCTACAGATTTTGGCATCATCACGACCCTGTTGTCGTAAGCAATATAATTTGAAAGTTTGATGACGAAATGTAAAGAAATGGCAAAGCTATTGCCAACGTTAAGTTTTCATGACAAAATCTAAGTAAAAAAGGGGGCATAACTCTGTCAAATGTGACCCTGACATTAAGATTATGGCATCATCCCGACCCTGTTGTCGTAAGCAATACAATTTGAAAGTATGATAAGGAAATGTTAAGAAATGGCAAAGTTATAGCCAACGTTAAGTTTTCGTGACAGACCGACAGACAATGCGATCCCTATGTATCACCGTTTCTTCGAAAGGGCGACACAAAATTTTTGTGAGTAATTACCTATTTATAAAATAAATGAATTAAATAAGCAAAATCCTTTTAATGTATCTTTTATCCGTGTCCAAAACGAAAATATCAGTTCTATTATAAAATAACAAAGCACTGATTCAAAAACGTAAGGGTAGGTATCCATTTATCCATCTATTAATAACCTCCATACTAGTGAAATAACTCACCCTGAAACTACACAACTGATAAAAGATATTATCTGAGAAAAAATTATGTCACCGCGAAAATACGTAAATGACGTAAGATATTGTCCGAGTTAAATATGATGTCACCGAGAAACTACACAACTAACACAAGATATTGTCCGAGGTAAATATGACGTCACCGAGAAATTACTTCACTGACACAAGATATTGTCCGTGGTAAATATATCACCGAGAAACTACTTAACTGACACAAGATATTGTCCGTGGTAAATATGATGTCACCGAGAAACTACTTAACTGACACAAGATATTGTCCTTAGTAAATATATCACCGAGAAACTACTTAGCTGACACAACTCAAGCAGTGTTTGTCTTATGCATTAGAAAAAAATGAAGTGTTAATTCAAAGTAAAAACAGGTAGAGGCTTTAAGAAATATTTTCAATTTATCAGACACAACCTGTATTATCAAATAGTCCAATATGGCGCCTACCACATTATTTCCGAGGTGACTTATTGAAGTCACCCGAGGTGTTCCGAATGCACGAAACTACACAACTGACACAAAATATTGTTCGAGGTAAATATGATGTCACCGAAAAACTACTTAAATGACACAAGATATTGTCGGAGGTAAATATGACGTCAGATTTATATTTATATTTTTATTTTACCTAATGTTTAGAACAATATGACTCTTTTTATCGTGTATCTCCTTTCATCAATTGTTAGGCATTCCTCTGATAATAAATAATATGTTTAAAGTCTGCAAAACATTGTTAGGATTTATAATTAAATACTGTAAATTATAGGGCCTAAACAAACAAGTGAGTACAGATACTAACATACCGATGAAATTAGATTAGGGAAACATGCTGTTATTTTTAGGAAAAAAGTCCATATAACATTAGGTAGTCGTGCAACTGTAGATTATTATAGATAATAAAAACTTTAGCTTCAAAATGAAATTGGAAATTGGAAATTACCGTACCTTCTGTATTAAATAGCTAATACACAGACAGAAAACGCTGGCGTATTCGGAGCTTACCGTTCAATATTTTCATTTTTCAAACCTAGTCTGAACTCAAACTAACGGTGACGACAATAAAAGAGCAAAATAATCAGTTCTTCAAAGATATATTTGCCAAAGCAAACAATATAATAAGAGACATAACATATCATAGCATATCATAACATAAATTGTATTTCTTTTATTTTAAATATTCTTTATTTTATTTATATTTACGTCAGAAAAAAAAATATATATGTTATAATCCGAGACATTCAGGCTTCTTCAACAGCCGAGGTTTGTTACCATGCATCAAAAACGGATTTTTTTCTCACGTTTTCTCAACAACTGTATTACAGGAGAAGCCAAACACTGTGTTGTGTAAAGTTGAAGAATGGGTCTCTAAGGTTGTTTGCGAGACAGATTGACTGGAATTACGATTGTTATACATTATTGATAAAAAAGACATTGTCACGGCTGTAGCAGTTGCAAGCCTTCCCAAATTGTGAGCCAATAATTGTTACGTCTTGTTTAAAAGGAGATATCTGTGTTAGGTAATTTGCAGATACAAAAAAGCAAAACAGCAAAAGAGACGTTCAAACAGATTATTAGTAGATCGACAAACATACTCGTAGTTCTTTATGGAAAGAAAAGAAAGTGAATTTCCTTAACTTATCTCATGAAATACTAATATGTTTTATATATTTATGATGTTTAAGTGGCTTTAAAATCAATACATTGTCCTACTAAAACTTGTATTTCCCAAAAGTGTTAATTTTGACATTCGGCTGCAAAACTAATGGATACCTATTTTTTATTGATTATTTTAAGTTTAATCTGTGTATATATATTATGAGACACAGTAATCTATTTTGAAAGGAAGTGAGACTCCAGAAGATTGGCTTATCCAGTAATAGAAAGATACATGCGAATTCTAACTACATTTTAGATATTTTTATTTTCTCTAAGTTAATCATTTTCTTATCGAAACAACGTTTTCGAAATGTTCATATGCATACGCATTCTGCTTAAATTCTTTTATAATGTTTGAGATTTTACCAAAAGCACCTGTGAAGTGATGTCAGCAGTAATATTACTTACAGACTGATTTCTCAAAAATCTAAGAAATAACAACCTTTGTAAAAAAATATCCTCAGGTAACTTAGCTATCGCTGTCTGTTTTCTAGGTTTGGGAATAGAGAACATGACTGTTAACATTAAGCCAATTGTATTATACTACATACGGTATGTATAACATAAAGTACAAGTCCTACAGCTACGATAAACTTACACGTGTTTGTATATAGAGGGGAAAATGATTTGCTGACGTTTTGAAAGAGAAAATGGTGTTTAAACATTAGGCTGTCGATACGGTCTAGTCAATATGTTTTTCTTTTCATATTTCAGTATAGGTCAAGACCATCCTTTAGATGATGTGTTTGTGAAAAAAAGTAAAAATAAGCTGATGCTGCTATTTTATTTTCGTTCTTTTTTTTCGAACATATCTTAAAGTATTCAAATAGCAGATGTGGTATAATCATCATTTTCTTATAGGATAAACCCAACAAAAACTACAATGCCAGTAATTAAGAACGCCGTGCGTGGAGGTAAGAAAGTGATATTGACTCATGAACATAGAAATGGCTCTTATAATTATAGTCATATCAATTCTACGAGAAAACAATGGCGTACTATTCCAGTTCCAGAACCAAAAGACAGACGACGATGCAGAAGTTCAGTTTTAAAACAAGAAAAACAACAACATATGTCTCCCCAGCTCAACATATAGATCAGATCCTTTCCATACATAAACTCGTACATATATTCAGAGAACTGTCTAAAGAACTTCATCTCAGTGTTGTTACTTTGATTTTTGTGCTTTTGGATTGAGAATTGAATTCTGTTTCATTTTACCTCGAAGCGTGACCTTGTGCTTGGAGGCGCGGACCTGAATTTTTCATATGGCACATTGTCTTATAGTAGTTAATATATCTGCCAAATTATTTCAAAATGTAACAAGAAATGACAAAGTTATGGAGCAGACACGTAAAAAATACCCCATTTTTGACCTTTTTTCTCCAAGTACGACCTCAACTTTAGCGGTCTGGACCTGTTTTTTGCGCATGACATATTGTCTTATAGTGGTCAACATTTCTGCCAAAATATTTCAAAACTTGTCAAAAATGAAAGTAATGGAGCCTAAATGAAACAAGACTCTACTTTCTACCTTTGATCTTTAAGTGTGACCTTTAATTTGGAGGTGCGGACCTTGTTCTTGCGTTTGACTCATTGTCTTATATTGTTAAAATTTCTGTCAAAATATTTCAAAATTCATTTTGTAATGACAAAGTAATAGCGCAAACAAGATAACTAGATTCAATTTGAATTTAGTTTTTATCTATTCGAGATAGGGATCTGCCTGTTTGTTGCACATGACATGACAAAATCCATCAAGAAATGACAAATAAATGGAGCGGACACGATTTGTAGCATCTAGACAAAGCACAACATCATACTGTCTCCACTCACCACTATGTCGGGGAGCGGGACGGAAGAGGTGAGGGGAGATACAGAGCAATTTTGATAGCAGTTATGAAAATACTTCAAGTTGGATCAAGGACAAGAATATTTTCGGTATACAGTTAGCGAGTCAATTGAACAGAATGTCGCTTAAATTTTATTTATCATATTTGTTATGTTTGATAAACGGGCTTTAAAATATTGTGTTAGAGGTAATTTTTATTGCGTTTGTGATAAACATTGGAAAAGGACTTAAAACAACTTTGATTGTAACTTTGTTCATTTTCAATTGCTCTCGAAAACAAAATAGACGCCAGTATGATTACAAAATTGGAAGCTCAGCTTGGTATGTAACAAGTTATATTGATGACAATATATATTTTGGTGGCCTGTGAATAGCCATCTTGACTATGACTGCATTCTCGGTCATACCACGTTTCCAATGTCCGTAAACTGTCAACTGAGTTTATCGTAAGTCCTGGTTTGTATGTTATTAACATGGATTAGGCATGTTTATACTTAAATGAGGATTGGAAGATAAATGTTGATGTCACCTTTTTTTAGATGAACAATGTTCAGTTGTCTTTTTCAATTGATTTACAAACATCCACAGATGGGCTTATAGCAGCTGAAGTGTTCCGCAGAACGGATGCCTTATCTGTGTAAACGATATGAAACAGCCTTGAGAGATTGTTATATCTTGAGTACAAACTTTCGTCTCTCTATGAGAGTTATAATTGTTTTGTTGTAGACAGCATTATTGCTTTACAAATACGCTGAAGTATTTGTACTATTGTGCACAAGATATTGCACCATAACTGATGTGACTTGAATTATTGCCAAGAACAGTATCTGTGACAAAACGGCACTTTGTGACTGATTGAAATAATGCAGAAAAAGTGCAATAAAAGCATATCAGGGAAAACCACAGTAAAAAAACACAGACTCCCAACACAGTCAAAAAGTAGAGGAAAAGATAACAAATTATTCATTTATAGAACAATTCAAATATAACATCACAAACAATTAACCAAAATGAGAACATTTCTTAACACGTTTTTCAAGAATTAACCCTGAGAGCTGGTAGCAAACTTAAAAATAGTCAAATCATTGTAATGTATGTCATGTTAAAGTTACAAAAGGCAATTTGAAATATCTGTACTATGGCTCATATGGATTCTACGGTACATATTGTGCAAGTCTCAATAGATTGCTATAAATCACGATTTACCATTCAGTGGATGCCAGCTACAGGTATTGGGAGTTTTCTTTGTTTAGTTATTATACTGTACCTTTTTTGAACAGAGACAGCAATGAGTAAAAGATGTTACGGCGGCACCAATATTACGAAGGTATGTTTCTATGAAATCGAATATTTTGGGCTTAAAGCTGGACGGATTCCTTGATATTGTCCGTGTGTAAGCAGTGTTTAGGAAAATCACATAAAAAGGTAAACATCTATATATAACCGTAGTCATTTTCGTTCCGATTCAAACTCCACGCAGAATTACTTCCCCTATTGTATATGTCGCCATTTCAATCACGAGTGTACATTGAGCTGAATTGAGCCGAAGTATCATATATATTTTTTTTGTTATTGCTTTGAAAACATCTTTTCGTCTGGAGATGTCGTGAAGTATTAAAATAAGAGGAAAAAACTTGAAAGAAATAAGTATAGTTTGTAAGGTATACGTTTTTATTTCCCTTCATCAGCACGTATGCCGCGCTGTGGGCTTGTTTTCCATTCAACTATAAAACCAATGAAATATGTCAAAAATGTAATTTATATCAATGAAACAACTTGTTCTATATATTAAAATGTTTGCAGTGTTTTGAAGTTATATATTTTTTTCTACTTGGAGACATTTTTTTATTCAGAGAATAACGACTATAACACGTGTAAAGGCGAGGTTTTGATTAGGATTTTGTAACAGTCAACTATTTTCTTGCTCAAAATCTATTTTTATCGACACTTTTCCGTTCAAAACAGTGGCATAACATTCATTTCTAAACAGAGCGCATCAGTACATTTAACTACAAGAAGCTAAAGAGTTTTCAAAAAGTTACAACAGATTGCTGACAGTTTTGTAAATATAAACTGTATTTGCAATCATTTGAACTGACTATATAATTTATTCTCAGTGGCATTGCTGCTTTATATGTTATTTTTATGTTAAATACAAATCAACGCATGCCGCAACATAAGGTTCTTGATGGGAAGGTTTAAACGGATCAATGTATTCACTTGATTGGTTGTTGCAGTTACAACTTGGCTTACTAATAAATTCCAAGAGAACATTTATCATTTATGCTTAGTCTTAGCATCGTACATTGGGTTAGCACTGCAAGGTTGTCAACTTGTCTTTACTGGGTATCAGTTTTTTAACCCTTAACCTGCTGGAACCGAAAGTGTTTAGCCTTTGCCACCAGTATAGAGCAGGCCAGCCTGCACATCCGTGCAGTCTGACCAGTCTCTATACTGTTGGTAGCTCCATTTTTGTATTTTGATATTAAAATCCTTTAAACTTTGAATGGACTGTTCCAAATGCAAAGCTGGGCAAAACCATTACAAAAAATCAGCATGTTCAGGGTTAAAACTTTGTAATGCCACGTAAACTATAATAATTCCTCGATATTGAAATTAATTGTTCTTGTGTTGTTTTTTTATAATATTATTATACTTCTTTTTGTGGTTTCCTGAAGCTCTGAATATACGTTCTTTAAGTCTCTCACATGATGAGGTCAACATGACTTGTAGACGAGGTTGTCTTTATTTTATATGTAAGTGTTAACTTATATTTAATTGTACCTTTGCATGTAATTAATGTAATCTTATGTTAAAAATATGATACTTTTATGCTATCGAAAGGTTTGAAAGATAAACGGCAAATATCATATAATTAAAAGCTGTTTCATCTTAGCATATTGATGTATACGTCAACTTTCGCAGCATATTACAGCGCTGATTCGATAAATTAACACGTTCACGCTGTTTCCTTGGCTTATATGTAACTGACAGAAACATTTTTCGTGTATGTTCTTTTCCAGAATCAAAATTTGCATCTGTGTATTTACATCTTTATAACAACAGTTCATAATAGTTGTGAAAATATATCTGTGGTCTAGGTGCTATATAAGGAAGACAGATTCTTACTTAAACTACTCTTACAACCGGTCTTGCGTGCTTCTACGAGAGGTTTGCGTGCAAAAAATAGCCAAGTAGTAAGATACACGCACGTGGAATGTACTTTTTTCGTGGACGCAAACACGACGCAAAGCACGCAGTCCGAAAACTGGCAGCCCAGTTTTTCGCTACGACCTGTCTGCGACAATTAGAACGCCTGGAGCACGCTCGTAGCACGCAAGACAAAAGTACTTAGTACTGAGTAAGTGCGCTAGGCGTGCGTGTAACGCAGGAAAAGCATGCACAAATTCCAGGGTATTTTACCACGAAGACGTACTTACCACGCAAGAAACTCGTACGTTCAACTTGCTTTCAATGTACGTGTTAACAAAAAAGGGGGTGAGCGCACTTCCTCCGTGCGTTTATCTAATTACTTAAGTGCAGGGCGAGTACTTCTACCGTACTTGTGAAGTGCGTCACACTACGACGACACACGTGACCAGCACGATAAAAGTTGGTCACAAGTACTTGCTTTGCATACTCGAGACTCTTGTAACTGTTTCCAGTGGCAAGGTACCGAAGTGTAACGACCAGCTTCAGGCCAGGATGTAGCGGACTTCTGCTCCTACAAAAACAATAAATGGATAGAACAAATTCCAATCAACCTTAAAGAAACATTAAACCGATTTCATTAAAGAGGCTGTACTCCAGATTTGACATAAAAAAATTCCCATAAATTATATATTTAGATGCCGTAAGATTATAACAACATAATATTTTACTTCAAAACTGATTATAAAAGTCAAAATAGAATAAAAAAAATTATTTTGCTCCAGCCTGATTTGAACTCTGGACTCTCATATTAACAAAATATTTCCAACGCTTTTACTGTCACCACCATAGCCGCATGTGATATTACAGATATTTACTTTAAATCTTATACGATATAGTTATACCGTCGCGTTACGGTATAGCACTTTGAAAGGGAAAAAATCAATTTAGAATGTAATTATTTGTAATTATTTTTTGTCAGTAAGTTATTTTTTAAGCATTAGTCATAAATATTACAAGAAATTCATAATACAAGAAAACTTTCTTTTTTTGTCATCTGGAGCACAGCCCCTTTAATGTTGTGTTTTTGTTATGCATATGCTTGTACTACAAACTTGTAATATTCAAGTACTCATTTCAATAAATCATAGAATTTTTTTGTTAGCCACATCTCTGAATGCTTTCAAAAATGTACATGTAAATATATCCTAAAAGCAATGTCATACACAGTGTTGGTGATCATTAATCTTACCTGGGACCTTTGGTGATACAGGGAGCTACACGCTGAAGCACCTCAGCAAACACGTTCCTATCCATACGAATGAACCCAAAGTAGTCTCCAGCAGACTGTTGGTCAAGCTCCTGGAACAGCGTCTCATACTGGCCAAACAGAGGCCTTCTGGTCAACCATGGCTTCACCCAATAACGCCTCCTTCTTCTTTGCCTCTCTTGCAGGCGATCCCGAGCAACCACTGCCAGCATTGCGTCATAATCTTCGGCCTCCTCTAGCATAAGCAGCTGTAGAAGTCGATGGCGCATCCTTCTTGGAAGTGCCATTTTGAAAGCCAAAACAGTGAATGATGAAGAGACTCGGTGCTCCCTTTTATATTATTTTGACTATCCGTGCGTTCCAGCAATCTGACGCACGAGTGTCGTGCTTAACACTTCCGTGCTTATTACGTTTTTCTTACTTTTCTTTTCCTTCGTAAGTACGATTTCTGAAAACGTACGCTTCACTTGCAATACACGTTCGTTTATCTCACTCACTGTGTGCGACACAAGTACAGATCGTACGTACTCCTTACTTCTTCCTACTTCCAAAAAGGCGTACAGACCACTTGCGGGCCCAACGTGTAGAGCAAGACACACCTACTCATAACTACGTACGTCCGCTGCGATTTAATTTTCATCCTGCGACAACGCTACGCCTGACAAGAACTCCGAGGACGCACGATCTCTAAGCACGCACGACGGGTTGTAAAAGAGCCATTAGATATTGAATATTTAAACTATACAAACATTGCACAACTGTGAATAAATGTTTGAAGACCGTCTATTTTCAACTAAACATACAATTCATTTTGTGCAATTACTAGTTTTAAATGCTTATTGCTACAACCTATTTGTACAGCTTGCTGAATTACACATGCATTACAATTGTCCATGCATTATTTACAGAGCTTATTTTGTGAACTTATTTTTCATAAAACAAAGACTGGACTTTGTATTGTATTGTCTGGATGTTTGATAATTTACCTGTGAGATATTATAATCTCAAATTTGTAAAACAACACAAATTAAGAAAAAAGAGTAAAAAATAACTGAGACGAATGGATGATTGCAGAAAATTAAGTTTAAAACAGTTTTCATTAAAAATATTTAAACATTTCTTATAGATAACTATGTGAATACTTGTTTGCGAATAATCGGAAATTTGATCTCCATTCAAAATGACTGGTTGAACTGAATGTTTTGTTGTGATTCAAGCAATAAAATGATCTGCCTGATTTTATTCAGTTCAGTTATATTTTAGACTCAATTACTAAGACAAAGTCATCTTGACGGTGCTGTTATCTGCATTATTCTATTTGTGTTAACTTCAAAAACCAGAGCAAAGGAACAGCTTGACTGGTCATACAGAAAATGTTCACACTTATATGATGAAAGCGCTCTCTATTTGCTGCACGTACGTGCTGCACTTGTTAGCTCCTAATGCATGGTAAAGAATGCGCGCTAGTCTGCGCCAAAAGAAACGAAATCTTGTGCTTTTTGTTTCTCAAACGTACGCTAGATAATAATAAATGACGCTTTCCCTCATGAAAATCAGCGTGAAATTACAAGTGGTTCCTGTGAAGTAAATAAACTAATTTAACTTAAAATACCTGTTTTCAACGAGACATATCTAAATATTACACCTTGGGAAACTCGTATAGTTTGGTTTTGGTTTTTGGTTTATGAGCATTGATTTATTAAGACAAAGTCGCTCCCATGCAATTTTCCCTGTTCTGTAAAATATGTTATATTGTAGTGAACCCAGTCACGCTAATAGTAATAACTGAAATATTGTTTGCTTTATGCATGTACCATAAAACTAAATATAAACACAAAATAATAGGTATGTCTTAAAAGAAATTAGAATTAGGTAAATTAAAGATATGTATTTGCTGAAGTACTTTATCTGTTAAATATCTTACAGCACCTTCATATGGAAAATAATAACATTACATTTCAAAACTGAAAATTAACAGTGATATCATAACACATCATGACTAGAGCAGGTGATAACAAGCCTCATGCCATTAGAATGTATCTCTGTTAAAATGGTGAACATTTAATTGTCCTCAAAATATCTCAATTTATACTTCTTTCAACTTATTAAGAAAACAAGCTTACATCGTTAGAAACAGAAATATGAAACATTCCGCTACACAGTCAAAGTATTGAAACTGAACGAATATCAAACCGTCATTCAATTCCAAATAGGTTGCGCTCTGCAGTAAACGGTAATTTTTAACTTATTACCCGTTGGATTACAAAGTTCTTTCAAAACATATACATTATTGCCTGGTTGCTTCCATGATGAATTAGAAGGAAACAAGAGAGCGTTTCAATGATTACAATAAAACTGTCATGAAACACGATGTTTTTTGTTGTTCTTCTTACAAAGACATGAATAAACTTATTCTTTTTTATGAAATCATGAGTCTATAATTCCTACGATAGTTTAAAAGAAACAAATACTATATAGTGTGTGAATTACTATTAAAAATGTAAATCCTTTTTTTACGAAAAACATATTATTCTGCTAATATATATGGTTCGGCTGTCGCCTCTGATAAATCTTGTTTGTTCCAGTGATTATCTTCTAGCCAGAGACTGCCCTTAACATTTGTTCTTATACCCGCCGTTATCATGCAAGTAGGAAGTAAGTATGCTCAACTAGAAACGTTGACTTCACATATAAAATCTTATTTTCGGTAGTGAACTTTATAAAGGTGGAATTTCCAGTTCCTGGCACTCGTTACTACAAATCACCGTAATCAAATCCATTTCTACTAATTAAACATATATCTGAATATCGACAAGCTACAGACATCTGCCAAAGTAAGAATATGCCTGCAAACACGTCTCGTCAGACTACCAGTCTATTCTGTAACTCATTACTTTTATGAACGAGTATTTTCATGAAGATGTTCTTCTGTTCGTTTCGAAAAAGTACGAATAAATTCAATCTGCATGTGTGTGCCTTTCAAGACTAATTTTTTTTGTAATAGATTTTTACCTGTCTATGATGAAAAAAAAATCTCTAAAGTCTCAATCCAGATGTAACCATTTTTTTCCTTTCTAAAATAATGTTCACTAAGAAAATGATAAGGAATGGCACTGTCCTTTTTCAGTAGCTTACCTGCTATAAATCCAAAATACACCGTGCCGGATCCGGTCCCTTTGGCTCCTTGAAATGTAGTCTTGGGGTAAGGTGACGTAAGGCTGTTCTTGGAGAGCTCACTACCGGTCTTTTCCAAGCGATCGGCGGGCAGAGAATTCATCACATTAATGCGTTCCAAACAAGTGACAATGCAACGAAAATACGAAAGCTTACAGAATGCAACAAGTTCTAGGTTCCCTTGCAACAAAAATAATTTAGGAAAAATGGAAAATGCCAAAATGAATCTAACCTGTAGGTCATTACAGAAAAACTGAAAGCAAAATCTTTCACTACAAACTATCAAAATTTACTAAATAAAATTAATAAAAAATTACGTAATTAAAATGAATCTTTACCTGAATTCAGCTTACAGTTTCACAAAGTATACATCTATAGTGCCATGTACGCACCGGAGGTCCTACAATAACTTCTGCGATAATGCAGAGATATACGTCCAATTTATAGTTTTATTTAGCGCCTAAAATACAATACCAGTCACGCAAAATCCGTGTAAAGTGTCCAGTCGTCATGTAGACTATTCTACAAAGAAATTTAGTGAGGCCGGTCCTGATGGTTTTAAACAAAGAGGACCAAATTCGGTCACTTACAAAATATTAATTTTTTTTTAATACTTGACCGATTTGAATGAAATAAATATGGAATTTCATGCTTTTAAACCCTAAAAACAATGCAGTTTAATTAATCAGCAAAAACTAAAATTTTATACGAAAACTAAACAATTCACAAAAATCTGATCCTGTCATTTTGTGACACTATCAGTGACGATATATATATATATATATATATATATATATATATATATACACACACAAACAAGAGAGGGGTATTCTTTGGATAGTGGGTATTTTACGACTTTTGTAGCAGCAAAATGACCTTTTCTTGTATGATTCGTTAAAAACGCTTAAAAATCTTTTGATGTCTTTCTCCGTGCCGAAAAAATAACCCATTCGATAAATACCAATTAGTAAGCAGTTGTAAAAAAAGTTAAAATTACATCCGTCTAACTAGTATTATTTTTCATAAAATATGTTAGTAGTTTTATAGTGTTTTGTTGTAAAAACCTGTTTTTGTTACACGACATCCTGATTTTTATTTCACAGTTTTATCTCATCTTATTTGTATATAAGCGGAGTTCTAATGATATTCATCTAGCCTAAGGATGTCTTTGTAACAGCTCATGAAATGACACACTTTACTTTTCTACTTATTTAGGACTCCTTTGAAGAGTTTGTTCATTTTATGACAGTGGCAATACTGAAGCTGTATTGTATATTACAATATGTGTGTACGTTTTTACAAAATAAGACCCTAAAAACAAACAAGACATCTTGGCTGGTAATAAAGAAACTTATGCATATTCGATAATGGCTTTCATATTCTAGATTCATCATATGACCACCCGTCTTAGAATTAGACAAAAGATATATAATTATGAAAAATTATGCGAATAAAGGATAAAAAGGAGAATTGTAAAATTGTAAATTTAAAACAGATTATAGAAATATTGGTGTATGAATGAAAATCTAAAGCCGCTTACCTTTTAGAGATATAATGGAGGTATATGTAGCATATTAATTATAACTATACAGTCAAATGGACATATCATAACTGTTACATAACCGTGTATGTGTGTTTTTATTTAATGTCATATTAGGTATCCAGAATTTGTTTTGAAATTGGTTGCTACTGAAAACGCTTCTGTCCGCTTGCCTTTCTTTAACGCTGGCTGTAGACGGTGTCGTTACTGAAATATAGCTTTAAAACTTATTTCAGTTACGACACCGTCTATAAATTGCATTCAAACGAATTATAGTAGTCAGTGTTGAGAACATTTACGTCTTAATATTCGTAACGGAACCCATGGGGCAAGCATGGGCTGTCTAAGGTAAAATATTTAAGCTGAATTTATACACCGTGTGCTGTTATTTTGGTCTAACAAAAAAGTGTTGTACTTAATTAATCCTTTCAGTTTATGTATAATTAGCAATACAAAAATATCTGAAACATCAATTACTACAAATGTATAAATAGCAATAAATTCTTCAATACGTAAAATGTCTACATGCATTTCTTTGCATTAAAGACGATTATCGGCAAAATAATCCCATTTTACTCATGCTGTAGAATACATCCGATTACCCTCAATTGTTATGTTTCTAGTTAGTTAATGCAAAAAATATTAAAATGCTACACTTTTTTTGTTCTAAAATGTTTATAAAATATTTCTTATAGTTGTTTGTACTTGTATCTAGTGGCTAATTACGTTTATATATTTAATAAAAAAGCATTTCTAAAACTTTAATAACATCTTTAAAGAGTTTGACTTGACTCTTGAATTGCATCTTTGCCTACATAGAATATATGTTTAATGTTAAGTTGCAGTGCATTTGTCATCTTACCTTAATTTTAAACAATTTTTCATTTTCTCAAACGTATTTTATCGTAAGATAAGCGTTTCAAACCTAACAGTTAAAAAATATCAGTAACTCAGATTATAAACGTATCATCTGCTCATTATTTGGCATGCGTCTCTATCCTGGGTACAACTATAACCGCAACCAGTTGTTCAGTGGCTAGATAAAAATAAGGACAAAAGCCTGTAGAAAATAGAAATAATTATGATTGCTAAGTTAAGAAATTGTTCATAAAATATGTTTTCCTCACTTCAAGTTAAGATTGATTGTTATAAAGAAATACGAGTGTGTGATAGTGCTGAAGCGCTCATCTGTGTGTATATACATGTATGTGATCTGTACAGATATACTTGCCATATAAACATATCAGGAAAACAAGACTCGCCATCTTTATATACTTTAAATACTTTAACTTTCGCCAATTTGTTCAAGATTATTTAAGAAATGACTGAGGTATCACGTTCATGAAAAAATGTTGACAGAGCAATGACAAAACAGGGTTTTTCTGTGAATGCAAATTATATATTTTCCACACGCCTACTAATCATATTGAAAATAAGCTTTTTACTATCTAGCGAACTACTTTTCATAACCAAACTTCAAAAATCTGAATTGTGACAGTTTTTTTTTCAAATTCTATAAAAAAAACATAGCACACAAGTCCAGCATGCAAAGGTAAAGATATTAAAGTTTGTTTAAAGTATGTTTTAATGAAAGATAGCCATTTGATTGACTACAAGTAACAAGCCATGGGTTTTTATATCCAAAGAGGTAAGATAAATTATTGAATTATATATATTAAGTCCAACATAAGTTGTCCCAAAGTACAACCAAATTTCTGCACTTTGTTCAAGCAGGTTATCTAACTTGATTTATATTTCATATGAGAGAAAAATATTTTATTTCTAACAGTCTCGTGCTTCCAAATATTATACCATTAACTATGTAAACAGAGATGTATAAATACGCCCTTATTTAAAGTGAGTACGCATTAGTTATTTGTTTTGTTTGCTAACTTTCTTTCATCTGACACGAAATAAATACCTTAAACGTGTCTAATAATGATACAATTTATTCCTAGCAGTGTTGCCCCTAAATAATTGTTAGACTGTCGCTACATAACTGCTATTTGATTGAAAGGTTTAACAGATTAATGTATTCACTTAATCAGTTGATGTACTCTGACAAATTGGCTTTCCAATAAAAATGACAGGAAACATTCATCATTTATCTTCATTTTTATCACCGCCTATCAGGTGATCAGGCATTTGCATTGAAGCATTGTAGATAAAAAACATTTAACATCCCTCCTATCTGATTCTGCTTTTCAAAGTGGATTTTGCATTGTAGGTGGTTCAAATCACAAAATAGGTCATATTTGTTGTTTTTGTAGTTGTGATATTGTGCCAATGTCTCTTTATTTCAGCAAGTTTATAAATCAAAAGTTTAAGTCAAATGCTACAAAATATTGAATATTTATATACAAGCAATATCTGTGATTTGTATTTCATAATACGATTTCTTTTGATTTGATGTGTTTTATAGTATGTCTGCTAGCAATGCAAAGTTGGTATGTCTCTACTGTATCCCTACTGCTTTTTTTCATTTCCTTAAATGCTTTTAAAGCATCTAACGATTTAGCATGATCAGTATTATTCCAATGACCAACCCTTTTTGCGGTTACCAAGAGCTCTGAATGAGATTTCTTTTACGTTCACCCACGATAAGGTCAAAGTAATTAAATGTAATTGAGGTTATATCTCTTTATCAGACATTGATTTATTTGACTTCACTTGCATTTTATCATTGTGATCTCGGATCATAATAAGTAATTCTGCAAAGGTCATTTAAAGGTTGAACTGCAAATTTCAACCAGTTCGTTTCAACTTCAAATATTCATATACAGACTAGCTTTCGCAGCATTAGTACGGTAATGCTTCCGATAAATCACTTTAATATTAGCAAGTGCATGCTGTCTCTTGGCATTAGTAATTAGACCCATAATAAACCTTGTTCGGTTCTCAGTGAAATGAGCTTTATGAAGAGACATACTGTCTTATGGCAAAACAACGACAAAATAAGACACGCCTTCCAAGATGACATGAACATGTATTAACTTTAAATCTAACAAGACGTAATGGGTCTTTAAGATAAACTCATTGTTTTGTTTTCTTATTCGGACCAAAGAAAACAACAGCAATTACAGTATGTAATCATTCACAGTATGAAGGTTTATTGGCTGCCGACAACACAATTCTAAATTAAATTCCAATAAAATATGGCGCTTTAAAATCGTAAATAACAAACAGTACAAAAAACTGGAGTAACAATTGTCTTGCCTAGGGTTTGAGACCATGGTCGGGGTTCTAGTCCCGCTATGGGTTGTGTGTTTTAAGATGCATTGCATCTTTCTGTAACGGACTTTCGTGTTCGTAAGAAGTTCACTTTGTGAAGTCGCTACCTTATAATATCACGCAGTGACAAGGTGAGCTTTTGTGATCACACTTCGTTTGTCCGTCGATAGCGTTCATTTTTTTATGCTCCCCGAAGGGAGAGCATATAGTCGCTGTTTTTTCCGTCCGTATGTCCGTCCGTCCGTCCGCATTTTCTTGTCCGGGACATAACTCTGAAACTACAAGAAGTATCAACAAGAAACTATGTAGATTGATAGATCTTATTGAGTAGAAGTGCAGTGCATAAGAACCATAACTCTGCATTGCCTAATTTTTGAGTTATTGCCCTTTGTTCATTTTTACACTTTGAACTTTGTCCGGGATATAACTCTGAAACTACAAGATGTATCAACAAGAAACTTTGTAGGTAGATTGTCCGTCCATATGTCTGTGCGGATGTCTGTATGTCCTCCTTCCGCATTTTCTTGTCCGGGACATAACTCTGTATCTACAAGAAGTATCAACAAGAAACTTTATAGGTAGATACATCTTATTGAGTAGAAGTGCAATGCATATGAACCATAACTCTACATTGCCTTATTTTTTAGTTATCGCCCTTTGTTCATTTTTTACACTTTGAACTTTGTCCGGGACATAACTCTGAAACTACAAGAGGTATCAAAAACTTCTGGTTTACCTGTCACCAGCCTACTTCAGTGACCATAAAACTGTCTGGATAGGACTGCCACTGTCTGAGTTGATAGAAAAATAAAGAATAAAATGGTTACTGTCTTACATTCTTCATTGCATATCTAAACAGTTTTAACCTTTTTCAGCAACTACCAGTAACATAATATCTTTATGCTGAAATTTGGCAAAGAATTTATGGACACAATATTCTGTGTCCAAAACCTATTCGGGGAGCATCACCCGGTTCAACCGGCTCTTGTTTGTTTTGACCAAACTTGCATACAACTGCTATATCTATACACTATCGGTTCCTTATACCAGCCATATTACACCATGAATATTTGATATATGGCCCTTGAAATAGCAAACACTCTAAAGACCACGATTCCCAATTAATCACTATGCACTTTGTCAAAATGTTTGTCTTAACGATATCAGTCATGTAGAGTTAAAATCTAGGTCACCAGGTCAAATATTAGTAAAACCTAGTGAACACTCCTGATGCCACATCTCCTAACTAAATATCTTAAAAAATAGTCAGAAAGTTTCCCTTGAAGATTTCTAGGCTCTTGGGTCATTTAGGGTCAAAACCTAGGTCACCAGATCAGATCCTAGAAAAAGTATGCGAACCTTCTAGAGGCTACACATACAAACCAAAGTCAAGAAAACTTGTCAAAATGTTTGGCTTGATTACTTTTAGAGTCTTAACATAAATGGGTCAATTGGGATGAAACTTTGTCAGAAAAGTTTTGCTTGATGAATTCAATGCTCTTTTGCAATATGGTTCATGTAGGGTTGAACACTAGGTCACCAGGTCAAATCCTAGTAAGATCTTGTGAACACTCTTGAGGCCACATTTCCATCCAATCATCATGTAGCTTTGTCGGAATGATTTTAAGGCTCTTTTGCTGTCTTGGTCATGTAGGGTCAAAATCTAGGTCACCGGTTCAAATCATAGAAAAACTTTGTGAACACAATAGAGGCCAAATTTAACATCCAAATGTCATAAAACTTTGCCAGAAGTTTGAGTTGATGATTTGTAGGCTCTTTTAAATATTGGTTATGTTGAGTCAAAAACGAGATCACCAGGTGAATCCTAGAAAAACATTGTGAGCACACCAGATGCCACATTTCCCATCCAATTATTTTGCAACTCTGTTGAAATGTTTGGCTTGCTGACTTCTAGATTCTTTTTGTATATATTTGTTATGTTGGGTTCTAAACTAGGTTACCAGGTAATATCATATAAAAACCTTGTGAACACTCTTGATGCCACTTTTTCCATTCAATTATCATGAAATTTTAAAGAATATTTTCCTTGATGACATGGACATTCTTTTGTATATGGTTAGTATTAGGTCAAAAACTAGGACACCAGTTCCAGAAAACTTTTTGTAAATCTAGAAGCCACATTTTCTACCAAGTCATCGTCAGAATGTTCCACTGGATGATCAGGTGAGCGATTCTATACTTATGTATAGGCTATAACTTTTCAATTTCATTTCAATAATCTGAAATTTGGAAAACGCAATCCGGTTTACAAAATTTCTCACTATTGCGTTCTAGCAATTCGAACCATCCATCACAAAAGTAATATAGGATTTCGGGAACAAATAAAGTAATGTATTAGTGAATAGTGTTATAGACAATATTGTTAACGATGTCGATATAAAATATTTGAAGCATTTCTTAAACTAGATCAATATTGAAAAGGAAGAGTTATGAATGAGCAAAATTTTGAATCCCCATTGCAGGCTCTCTTTGTTTTTAGTTTTGTTTGTTTGTTTTGTTGTTTTTGATGTTCTTTGGTTTTTTGCTAAGCTATATCAAAATCATTCGTTTAACTGATTATTCTCCTGCTTTTTGAATATTTAAACTACATACCGTATTTTCTTCAACAACATTTTATGAACGTGCTTTGTTGATAAAACAAACTAAGCTTACGACACTGTTATCTTCAGTACAGTTTTTTTTTTGCTTTCTGTAAACGGAGAATTTTGACAAAAATTTGTGAAAAAATTTCACAATGATCATAATCATCATTTGCTTCATCACTTGTTTATCTTACAGTGCCTTTTTAGCTCATATGCTGGTGAATGTATACTTATTTGCATGAAAAGAAAATAACCTATTCTTTATTTTATGAAATTCAGAAATTTAAGAAATAAATTCACTTGCACGGTTGTACAGTTTATTTATGTCTCATCCAACACACATGCTTACAATATATCGTATGTGTCTTAATTGTCGCTGCGTTGCTACCGAAAATCTTCACTCAGTATTTTTTTCCTAACCGCTTTTCCATTTCGTACACAGAATGACACTATTGACAGGTAAAAGGCGGAGTTTGAAAGAAATAGATTGGGCGGCGCTTTAATTGATTTTTGACAGGTGCACCGACGAATCTCGTTCTTTGCCTAACAGTGTAAATTCTAATCAGTTTTACAAGCGGAAGTATTAACTATTTACAAGATGAAAAGTCACATAACTATTGCTAATCTTGTCTTAAAAACAGCCTTAAGACTTCATTACAAATCTGAAAAATGTAAATTATAGCCCTAATGCGCGTTATAAGAAACGTTAAAAAATCATATATCACCCCATAGATCAATCCAGGGATGAACTTATTATCAATGATCATATACGCTTTGTTAAAAAAAGATAAGTTTAACATTATGAAACATTTAAAAACAACACAAATAACAAACAAAAACAAACAAGATTTAACTTAAAAGAAACAAGCAAACACTAAGGTACGGTCCAATACTTCATTTTCTTTAGTTTTACTTATTTGCACAGACAGTTGGTTCTGGCATCTTATATCATATAGCACATTTTGGAACTGACTGTAAACATATTTTCCCTTGACAGTACAAAGTTTAGTTTGTCTTGATCACATAGATTACTTGAAGAGACTTTAATCTGATTTGCTTTTTCAAAAAAAGTATTCACAAAACTTTGAAAAAAGGGCAAAGAAACAATACATTTACCTCATTGTCTACAGCATATTAAAATTTTACAAATAGGACATCTGTATGGAAGTGTCAACAGACCCCCGAGGTGACGTGAAAGTTAAACCCGCGACGATGTTTATAATGCCGATATCGAGTATGAAACATGACATCTTGGAAAATGTAAACATTTGATTTTTATTTTTATCTTGTTTAATCTTAAAGTTTGTCATGAAATGTGCCCCGTTGACCAAAGCGCATTTCGTTTACTGTCTAGTTATATTGTGTACCGTCGATGTGGCAGTAAAATAGTACTGTCGATACGATACGTACCGATACGGAGGTCCCGAGAAGTATACGTACCGTAACGAATATGTGCAATGTATTATATGGATAACGTTATATCAATTTCTATATGTTTTTGTTGTTCTATCATTGTTTTGCCATATTTCTTGCTGCATATCAACTTCCGGTGCGTTTAGAGAACGGTATTTTGTAATTAAAACATAATTCCAACCGTTTGACTGTTTCGTTATCAATTTCCTAATCGTATTTGAAACCTGATCTTTCTTTGGTCAAACTAGCATTTTCATAGTCATATTATTTGCTTAGCAGACGGATAATAGACAAATGGGCGAAATTGCACGTGCATCGCTATGATGATACTTAGTACATCTAAATATTTTCGAAAACAGTTTTAAAAACTAATGGTGAAGCTCGTTTTAATCAATGATTTTTAATTAATTTTACATTTTATTCCATTCCATATTTAATATTTAAAGTATCTTCATATAATATAAAATAAACAAAGGAATTATTTGTGCAAAAAAGTAGATGCTTCAATTCCAGCTAGATTTAGAAACGTCAATATGGAATTGAATGCAGGATTTGCAAATAATTTTGATTAAAGGGGTTTAGTTTTTGTTTTGTCGTTGTTGCAATATTTTAATTGAAATTTTAACGTTATAAAGGCAATACGGTAGGCAGCAATATATGTTCTTGAATGCGGTATACCGGTACAATGGACGTATCGCTGCTGTCCTATCAAAAAAATTTCATTCAAGTTGCAGGTAATCCAAAAATACGCAAGGTTAGTTTATCTATCTGTTACGAATTTTCATTTTGACATCATCTTTTGGAGAACGCCTTTTTTCCCATGAAATAACTTTTTGTACAGCATGCCGTCCTAATTGTATATCAACAACAAATAGGTACGACGTCAATTTTAACAGTAAGCAAGTGGGCAGTTGACAATTGTAACAAGAGGAAAAAACAGTTATGACATGACAGCTTAAAATTTTCCAAGATGCAATGATAGAACACGAAATGCCGAGGGAATTTATGACAACATGTAACAAGAGCCATGTTACACATGGTTAATCCCCCCGCCGGGAAGATGCTACCTGAAGGTTGTACTTTCAAACACTCAATGTAATAATGTTTGAAGAAAATCCCACAAAAAATAGGCAAGGTAGAAATATTGTTCTTGCAAACTGCACTTCCTACCAATGTGCTATGTCAGTGTATTAAGTTTGAAGAAAATCGCACAAGCACTTTTGGAGTTATGCTTCGGACTAAGTTTTTCAATTAAATCTGATAAAGGGGAATAATTCTAAAAGTAGGCAAGGTAGAGTTATTATTCTTTCACACTGCACCTCCTCCAAATGTGCTCTTTCAGTATATGAAGTTTGATGAAAATCACTCAAGTACTTTTGGAGTTATGCTCCGGACAAAACTGGAACGGACGGACACACGGACGGACAGAGACCATTTCTAATATCCCCTTCGCCTTTGGCGGGGGGATAATAAGTTCAAGAATTCAAGAATTAGATATACATGTATATGCTGGGATTTTTAAAATTTAAACAAGTAAATCTCATAAAGGGGAATAACTCTAAAAAATAGGCAAGATAGAGTTATTGGACTTGCACACTGCACTACCTACCAATGTGCTCTGTGAGTGTATGAAATTTGAATAAAATCGCTCAAGAAGTTTTGGAGTTATGCTACGGACAAAATTTATCAAGTAATTCTGATAAAGGGGAATAACTCTAAAAATAGGCAAGGTAGAGTTATTGTTCTTGCACACTGCACTACCTACCAATGTGCTCTGTCAGTGTATGAAGTTTGAATAAAATCCCTCTGGCAGTTTTGGAGTTATGCTCCGGACAAAATTTATCAAGTAATTCTGATAAAGGGGAATAACTCTAAAAATAGGCAAGGTAGAGTTATTGCACTTGCAACTGCACTCCCTACTAATGTGCTCTGTCAGTGTATGAAGTTTGAATAAAATCCCTCAAGTAGTTTTGGAGTTATGCTCCGGACAAAATTTATCAAGTAATTCTGATAAAGGGGAGTTACTCTAAAAATAGGCAAGGTAGAGTTATTGGACTTGCACACTGCACTACCTACCAATGTGCTCTGTCAGTGTATGAAGTTTGAATAAAATCCCTCTGGCAGTTTTGGAGTTATGCTCCGGACAAAATTTATCAAGTAATTCTGATAAAGGGGATTTACTCTAAAAATAGGCAAGGTAGAGTTATTGGACTTGCACACTGCACTACCCACCAATGTGCTCTGTCAGTGTATGAAGTTTGAATAAAATCCCTCTGGCAGTTTTGGAGTTATGCTCCGGACAAAATTTATCAAGTAAATTTGATAAAGCGGAATAACTCTAAAAAAAGGCAAGGTAGAGTTATTGCACTTTCACACTGCACTACCTACCAATGTGCTCTGTCAGAGTATCAAGTTTGAATAAAATCCCTCAAGTAGTTTTGGAGTTATGCTCCGGACAAAATTGTTTCGGACGGACACACGGACGCACGGACGCACGAAGGGCATTCCTAATATCCCCTCCGCCTTTGGCGGGGGGATAAAAAACTTTCACGTTACCACGGGGGTCAATTAATGCTTCTATACATAGGCGTTTTTCTTCTGGGATATTTTCATGTCTCTCAGTTTCAAAACGGAGCAGAGCAACTTCATATCTAAATTTAGCTTAAGACGACTTATGATTTGTCGGTAAAGATGTACAACCAACATTAATTTCAGTTTCAAAAACAAATTTAAATTGTGTATATGTTCTAACTTCTAGTAGGACTTGCAACAGTTTGTATACAAGTTTTCCAATCATGTATAAAACCGTCCAAATTACTATCAACTACTTTGTCACCAAAATATTTTGAAGACACATTTATACAATCACCCAACATATTCATCAAATTAATACATGATACATGTTTCTCTATGCAAATGTTGAGACACAGATCCCCACTGGTTAACATGAGGAGGCTGCCATCCCAGCTCACAATAGATAGTATCAAGTTGTATGTGTCTTAAAAATATTTTCATGTAAACGATAGATGTTGCATCATAGATATGTTATAACAACAGAAAACAAAAGACCATATTTTGGGTTTTTTTCAGTAACAATTGGCTCTATGAAGTAAATAATGTCATCAAACGTTAAATACTCATTTTCTACAAAACAAATATATAGAAAGCAATAAGAGAGGCTCCTATAGCTGTGTATACACGATTCAAGAAATTAGTTATTACCTGATTACCTCCCAATTAAGAATACCTCTCCGTCCGCCATTACGGTACTGATGCGGCAAAGATTTACTGTTACATTTAACGCAAAAATATAGCCAAGACACCGTTTTAATTTTGAATTTATTTCCTCGATAACCACAGACTACATAAGTATTTCAATCATCGACGATTTATCACATTCTATTTTAAACACTGAAGTCTTAAGTGATAATATTTATTATAATAATAAGGACCTTTATAAATTTAGGATGACAGTATTTCTCCAGCTTTTATTAAATAGTTTCCGTTTTCCCCTAATGAAACTAAAAGCTGTTTTAAAAACTGCTTTGAAATTCTCTAACGTTATTAGATAATCTTTATTTCTTTAGCGAAGCAGACATGATGAACTTCCCCAATATAAGCTTTTCAGATGGTCACTTGACAAGACATGACGGCTAGAGCGATTTGAAATTTTCTATGAACTTGTGCGAATATTTGCATAATTCGCGATAATGTTGTATTTTTGTTAATTGGTTGTATTGTATCTATAATCCAAAACCAAACTTTCAGATGCCTTTGTTCAGCTTTTAACAAAAATGACCAGGCTCTTAGATGGTTTAATAAGTATAATTCATACTATCGTTAAAAATCAGGTGAACAACGAATTTGCGTAAACCACAGACAAGGAACCGCTAATACAAAGTAATAAAGATCTGAAACAAACGTTTACTGTAAAATATAATATATGTTACGGAGTCAGATTGATAGTTTCAGAACTATGTGTTTCTTTTTATATGTTGCTTTAGCCCTAGGCTTCCGACTTACTATGCGGGAAACAGTAATGTAAAGGCAACAAAATGCTTATGAGAATAGTTGAACTACAAAGGAATGACGAAATATTCAGATGTATGTTAACTGTTACACTGTGGCTAACCAAGACAACGTTTGTTTTCGTTGTTCAGTACCGCATTGACGAACTACGTGATAGTGGTGGTCAAATGTTCATTTCTGGAATCGCCTATTTACTAATGCATGATTTATTAAGACAAATCAGTTTTCATGTAATACTTATTGTTTTGCAAAATAATGTTTACTAAAAGGAATGCAGGTAGTGAAATATATTAACAAAAAAAGGAATGTCTTAAGATATAGGGTAAAACACCAAGGTTCAATAGAAACGTTAACGTTTTGGCATTGAAATTAATTTAGTTTTTTCACAAAAGAAAAACATTTAACATCAGTATATCGTTACATGTTTGCATTGCAGAGACATGTACACCAAGAGTTGGTCTGTAAGCTGAAAGACATAACAATTGCACACGATATTAATACTTATTACTGTTTACAAGTTATTTCAACAGTCAAAATTGTTGTGCCAGGTGGTTGTGGTGACTTTTGAACTGTTTATCGAATCCGACCTAGTATTATCCAGATATGGCAACGAGGTATTCATAATGCATTCAGTATTCTTGACTTTGCAGCTCTTATAAAACATAACATACATAAATTCTTCAATTCTATACATGACCATGAAATTATATAATATATATCGTTTTTCAACGTCCATACAATGTCTTAGCCGCTTGGTGTAACGCCTCAACATCATTTATCCGTTAAACTGACCCTAATTACTTTTTGTTTGGAATATTCAAAAATAATTGTTTGTTTAATTATCAAGACGTAATAAAGAGAAATGTTAAGTGGCATGCTATTCAAAACTGATGAAAAGTAATGAGCTCAGTACAATTCAGTTCGTGTTAAGTTCCAAGGTTTCAGCGAGTAGAAACTCTAATATCGTCATCACTTTTGAAAGCACAACAATGAATTTTTTTGGCGTTAGTTTGCATTATAATTCCGATGACGAATACAGTATAATGCCCCTTTGATTCCATCATAAAAGCAGCAACCTCATTGATGATTGTAATAATGCGATAACCTGCCTATAATCAGCTTATATTTTCGCACGCTTTCTATGATTTGGTTGTCGCTTTAAAGTGATAGCAATATGTTAATTGAAGACTAGGTACTGAAGGTTCCAAATTTGTTTCGTGGTATATTTTGCAGTTTTAAACAATCTTGTTACCGTTCTAAAATATACACCACAAAGTAGATTTAATCCCCTTTCTATAAGGTGGGCTTCTTTTGCATTCGTGTGTGTGTGTGTGTGTGATAGAATTAGATAAATTGAAGACTGGATACTGAATCCAAATGCCTAAACGATTGAACTGTACCTGTATACATTAGCCTTAAACGCTGCCTGGAAGAAACCTGTAAAATTTTCTAAAGAGAGTATGGAAAAGGCGCAAGTGACCTATAAAGATCATTATGACAAAAGAAAGGAGCCTTAGAATAGGAGATAGTGTGCTGCTACCAACGAACAAGAAAATGAAAAGGTCCATTAAGAGTGGCAGACAAAGTGGACCAGGTGGTGTACAGGATTGAAGTCGGTAACAGAAATAATACGTATTACATTACTCAAGAATAAGAAGAAGATCTGACTTTGCCGTAATTGGAGCAGCTATCGTAGAAGCAGAGTGCAATCAACGTGGAGTAGCTGACGACGACGATCCCTAAGACCTCATGAATAACATTCCAGAATGCAGATATATCTGATAATTCATTGTCGATAAAATGGCAACCAGTGCTTGAGATAGTTGCAAAGTTCAAGGACACTTTAACATTTTTACTGAGCATGAGGTATAGCTTACGACTGACATACCAATCAGTCATAAACAGTATACGATATAATACGCCGAAGGAAAATATATTGCTTCCGATGTTGAAACGCTCCTGAAGACCGGCTTAAGCCAGCCGTTTCAGAGTAGAACTCCCCGATCGTGTTGATGCGAAAGACAGACTGCAGCTAGTTTAGTGTTGACTTTTGAAAGTTCAATGCCATCATCAAGTTTGACAGCAAACAGTTGGCGAATGTTTACAATATTGTAACAAAAGAGTTTTGGCAAATACCAATCAAGAAAAAGAGCAGTCATTTAAATAAGGGCAGTTACCTTACCACGTTAAAAATATTCCATTTGGAAAGGTCATGACGATATTTCATTTAACTGCATGATGAGGGAGATGTTTAATGGCTTCAGAATAGACGACAGTCATTTCGATGACATCATTGGGCATACAATAACTTGGAAGGTTCGACTTAAGATGACGGAAGACCTCTTTCAGAGAGCAAACATATTTAATTCATAGGCCACATGCTGAGCAATCGAATGCTTCGGATGGAGAAAGAAAGAAATAGCGCATTAGAAATGCCAATTCCAAATACCAAACGCAAAGTGCGCGCATTCTTGGGACTGGTCGGATACTGTAAGAAGTTAATTTTTGTATTTGCTGAAGTAGCAGTGCTAATCACTGACTAGGCCATAAGAAGTATGTTGGTTAAAAACGCAGAATGGAGCTTTTAATAAGTGCAAAATCACGTGACTGTAAACTTCAAATTTTGTCAAAATCTTACATAGTTTTTATTTCGCGCTTCTGCTATATAGATCTTATATGACCAACGTCACGGGAAAAAGGGCACACGGGCATTCGGTATACAGTTGAAATATACTGAATTGAAAATCAGCAAAAATGGCAAAACTTTTGTACTCTTCCAATCTAAAATTAAAGTGAAATGTTGATAGCCTGAATATTGTCCTTCACAAAAATGACTATTTTGTATCATATTTCTTGATAACCATTACCATGGCAACAGTTTTTGGGGATAGTTCTTCCTTGTATAAAATGATATCAACTGAACAAAACACAATTTTGAATGATAACAATAATATTTTTGTTAAAATGTTGGATACACTGAAAAGGTATTGAATCTTAAAAATAAAATATGTAAAATTTAAATGTCTGAAATCTGTCATTTTAATCTAATTCCAACAGGAAGGTAGATATAATCTAACGTCAGATTAGGGTATACACTGAAAAGGTATTGAATCTAAAAAATGAAATATGTAAAATTTAAACGTCTGAAATCTGTCATTTTAATCTAATTCCAACAGGAAGGTAGATATAATCTAACGTCAGATAAGGGTATGTGACGTCATTTTAAAGAACATTAAATTTCATAAACATAAAAGTACGTCGTATCTGCACTATGCAGTAAGCTGAAATTTTCAGACATTAATTCTGGGATATCATTTGTTCAAAAAAAATAAAAAGGTCAGTTTCCAAAAGTTATGTCGGAGTGCCCTCATATATACAGAGCTTCTTTGCATGTGACAAGATGATGATTGGTTAAAAACATATACAAACTTTGTTTTGTAGAGATATGAACTAAAATGCAGTTTTCTTTAATACCTACCTCTACGTTCGATTGAAAAGAACGTGGGATTTCTTTATCTAAACTAATTCCGCCCAATTACGCAAAACAGTAAACAGGACTACTTGACCACATAGACGCAAATACAAATAATCCTTTAACAAGTACTGATTTCATTGCAACTGTAAGAGTCCTGAGAATAACAATACTTCAAGAATTTAACTACAATTCGTTTGCGATGTATGATCCAACACATCATAGCTTGCTTAGTTCGTGAGAGTTGCTGAATCTAAACATTCAAAAGTAATGTTTATATACTTTAAACATTTAACGCTACTTCCTTTACTACAGCATATGTTTATATATGTTGAATATTGACAACTGAACGATACAGCAGTCTGAGGTCAGAATGCAGAAAATGCATTTATCCAGACAATAATCATACACCATGTTAACTGTTCTCCAGACGATTTTTGTATGTGTATATTCAAGCTGTCAGGTATGATTAGAGCATTAGAGCATGCTACATGCTTTTTGTTATAAAGTAAGAATAAGGTGCTTGCGGTGCAGGAATTGGAAACAAGAATTTGACATCATTCAGGACAAAAAATCCTGAAGCTGGTATTATAGCATTTGCATTCATGCTTTGATGAATTAACAGTCAGAACACTTTTTGCTTGAGGGTAGATAATGTGTTCCCTGTTCTTTCATTCTAGCAGAAAAGAGCGGTAGTTTGTCACTTACACTAGGAGACCTGAATAATATTATTCATTGCAAGTAAAGGAATGAATAAATAAAGACTTCATTTGTCCAGAAGAATTGCCTGTTTTTCTTTTCTATTACAAGATGCTACTTTTTATTAAATTTGTATCAGCTATATCTAACTTATCATGTTCAACTGAGAGTTCTGACATACTGTTTCTAGAACAAGGAGTCCTCAGAGGGCTTACTGTATATGCATTGTGTCGATTAAAATCAAGTGAATAAAAACGTCAAATTCGGGAATGTGTTCTCCCTCTTGCAATACCTGTCTCATTCGGTACTTTTAGTGCTATATTGTTGTTTGTTATATATATATATATGTGACGTCTTTTTATCTCGGCTATTTTCGAAGAATTTTGTCAAAATGTTTGTCTTGCTAGTCTCGCTAATATTAAGATCAAATTCAAAGGTATGTCGTGTGTGATCGAAGAATAGGTCATCTGGCTAGAGATTATATTTTCAACAAAGTTATTCTTGGTGATACTTAGGTCATGTTGGAAAGGTCACAAGGCTAGGAGCCATGTTCTTTGATCTGATCTTAATAAACAGTTGTCAGAATGTTTTTGTTGGTGATATTTAGGTTAAAAGTGGATCGTTTCAGTAAAATTTAGGTCACCTGGTTAGAGGCCATATTTTCTTCCTTGTTTTCATGGAACGTTGTCAGAATGATGTTTATCTTGATGATATGTAGGTCATGTTCAAAACTGTGTCATAGGTGTCAGAAAAATAAAAATAAATCACCATTCTAGAACTTCTAGACCACAGAAGTTTAAAATAGATTTTAAAAAGTAAAAACTTAAAAACTCTTCTATGAAATCGCAATGTCTAGTGCCTAATTATTTGGCTAATGAACCTCTACCAAGTTTATTCAATAATGGTTCCAGAGTCAAAATTGGACCAGCCCTAACTGCATTATGATTTTACTTAGGGCTAATGAATGGAAAAATTCAAAAACTTCTTGTCTGGAACTACTGTGCATTGGCGTTTGATGGCATACATGTTCACCTTGGAGTTTTCTACAACGATTGTTCAAAGTATGCCTTTGGGGTCATTAATGGCACTGTCCCGGAGGTCACTTGATATAACATAGGCACATAGAGTTAAAACTCTGAAAATCTTCTTATATATTTTGAGTATGGTCTAGAAGTACTCTACCAAGATTTTTCAAGTTATACTCCTGGGGTTTAAATTGACACCTCTCAAGGTTGCACTTGCTTTTCTCAAGACTTGCTTATGAAAAAAGCTTTAAAACTCTTCCTTTCAGAAATCACAAAGTCTAGTGTTTAGATATTTGATATGTAACATGGCCTTGAGATAGCTACTTCGTGTGTTCAAATCTTGGCCCTGGGATCGAAAATGGCCCCTGAGGTCTTCAACCTTAAAAATAAACTTTTCTACTTTTCGCCATTGAGTCTTCATTATTTAACCGATGTCTTTTATATTTTGCCTGTATGTACCATGGGAACTTTAGCCTTGCGCTAGATTTTATGTCATGATCTTTTTTATTTATTTCAATGGCATTTCATGCTTTTCAATACAAATGTAATACTCATTACAGACTTTCAAAAATATTCCGCCTCTTCTGAGAAGAAATGCAGATGATTATTTCACCTAACATAGTCGTGTTTCAATTCAAAGTAGTTCTGTTGTTCATATTCAGCTACAGCTTTTAATTTTCTCTAAAAAGTAACTACAACCTATTCTGTTTTTCACTTCTGTGAAAACAAAACAAAGCTTTTTATGTATGGATACTAATTAAGTGGACATTAGACATAAGAAATTTGCGTATTATCAATATCTTATGCGTTTCTATATTCCTGCAGAACTTCATGTCTTAAAGGAATTTGAGAATAATATCAGTTTTCAAAAAGAAAAATGGGCTTTAGTTTAAAAACGTGAATTGCGCATTTTGATAAATTATTCAGAACACTTCTGTTCTAATAAAGTACAAATCAAATCGGCATTAAACAGGGGAAAAATATAGAAAGCATGCACTTTGTAGCCAAATAACATATTTTTAACCATTTAGTGCAGCGGTCATAAATTCTAAAACAGCCTTCATTTTTTTGTAATAGTTCTTAATTACTAATAATTCGTAAGTTTTCATAAGACTGAGTTTAATAACGATACATTATTGTCTAGACACGTCTATAATCAAGATTCAAGTATTTATTACCAAATCAGCAATACATACTTTTGCATTTGGCTAAAGAAAGTTACAGCAACTTTCAATCGAATATGGCAATATAAATGTTGATTAAATTATACAACTGTACATGATATAAAAATTATCAAATTCAACACAATAAGTGAGAACAAAATAATAATAATAATTATTTCTTTACTAAACAAATATATTTCAATCGCGCACTAAGACGCATGTTTAAATACCTACAGAACTAGAAACAGCTACACTGTAAGGGCTTTAGACGTTTTGTTTAAAGCTTCTTTGACAAATTTACTTAATTTTATTACTTTTGACTTATTTTTTGAAGACATAATATGGGAAAATTTATTTATGAAGGGCCAAGCGATATTACCTAAGTATATTTTTCTAATTCCGGTGTTTCTTGGACAGCACAGAACAAAATTATATTCAGATTCTACTACGTTTAGATTACAAATTTTGCATTTTCTGTTTTTCCTTGGGATATTTTAATATCTACCAAATTCTATTTCCAATGGGTGTGAACTCAACCGATGATCAATAAAAAAAGTTATGAACGTTTGAAAATTTTCAATTAAAATGTCTTTAAAACGCGAACATTAATTCTTATAAAGATATCAAACATGAGATACGAGCCAGTAAAACACGTTTCATTATAAAATATCTTATTCGACAACTTTATCATTTTGGGATATTTAAAACATTTTAAAGCAAAGAAAAATATAGTTTGAACTCCACGAACACATCCGGATGAATTCTAGTTAATAAGTGAACGAAATATCATCAAACTATTAATTATGGAATGAAATGAGTTTGTATCGACGACAGATTCAGACCAAAAGAAAAATACGGTGCGAAGTTAAATGTGTGAACCAAACCATTAATTTGATTTTACGAAATACATACTTGTTCTGCTAATAATTATGTGATTAGTTTTCTGCTTTTACTGTTATCGTATAACTTGAATTTATCTTCTGGCCATTATTTCAGCTTTGTTAAATTAATTATGCCAGATTATGCTCAAGTTAATTGCAACTCCGCGTGGTCTTAAGTCAGCTAATCTCCAATGCCAAATGCATGCAAAGTGGAAATGTCAGATACTTCTTTATTCTTTTAATAATTACTCTGTTTCCTTCTTTTTCTTTTCTGTCTTAAGGAGAGACTATTTAAATTAAAATTATGACTTAACAAAATAAAATCAATTTTAAAGTGTCTAATTAGATAAACAGAGGACTAAAATTCCCAATTGTTGGCGTTATTTACTACAAAACACGGTAATCAAAGCTTATTCTACCAATTAAACAAATATTTCTAGATCACTAAACTACATTTATTTGCCAAAAGAGAATATGCCTGCAAACAGACCACCGAGAAGAAGGAAGAAGACCTAACATATTTTCAATAATTGAATTATTCTTATGAAAACAATATGTTCCGGCAAATTTCGGAAAAAAATGATTAAATTCTGTATGCTCGTTTGCTTTTTAAGACTGATTTCTTAGAGACAATCAACATAGTTTGATTATGGTCGTTATTTGTTAGTGCAAACACATGTGCCTGTAGTTCCAAGTGAAGAAACAATTCAGGGACAGGACTACCATCTGAGCGGAGGTTTAATGTTTGTTTCGTGCCTAATTTTACTGTCAGTAATAGTTTTTTTATTAACACATGTTTTTTGAAAATCTTTTTATGAATTTTGTTGAGTCAAATGAATTGGAACCAATGAACATTTTAATTCAGTCACTACCCGCCTTTTTCATGTAGATTATTTTAGTGGTTTAGTATTTTACGTGTTTACAGAACTTTGTTGCAAAGAAATCATAAATCTTTAAATGCATTTTTTATATTTATCTAACGCTGAAAACAACTTTCAAAAGTGAAATGTTTTTACTTTAAAGAACTCTGTTTTATAAGTGGAAATACCATAACAGAAACCCCAAACATTCAAAAAACTGATATTATGCTATATTGTAAGAATATCTTAGATGGGAAATAACCTTTTGGAAGACTTAATCTTTCCCTTCTGGGTTTTTGTTAATGTTCAATAAAGTTAGATGATAAATTTTAATTTATCAAGACCATCACCAGTTCTCCCATGAAGCTAGAATCAAATGGTCTTCATTTTGTCCAAGCATCATTCGCCAACTTAATCTTAAGTGGAGGTGTAAGATGGTATTTTTACGCTAACGTTGTTCACAATCTATGATATCAATTAAGTAAGTACAATGTTGAGAAGACGCCCTGAATTAGGTTGGACTTTAGGATCTGATAAAGCTTTTTTTGCTGATCTTTTAATTTGGCTGACCTTTCATTTGTTCTGCCTCCGGTTTTATTATGCACGTGGTATGTTTCAGATACTGTCGAAGCTACATTTTTGAAGCGCATATTTCCTGCAAGTCTGTTGAGTTGTGTTGCAGTACAACAGGGTTACTTAAAAAGCCAAATTTATCCAGAAAACAATAGCCTTTGTGATGACAAATGCATGACACATACTTTAAATTGTGCTCAAAATATTGACGGTGAGAAATTTGCAGATTACTCAACATTTTTATTACAAAACCGGATTATAACCTTTTTAAAGGCTTTAAATTTTAATGATAAAGGTCATTTAAATAAGGAGCCATTTTCGTACATTTTTCTGTAACATTTTCCTGCTCTGTGTACACTAAAGAAAGCCTGTCTGACTTTTTGTCCTGATTGTTTTAACATGAACACTTCCTACCGCATTTAGAAGCATTTTCTAGCATTTTTTCTAGAGGAAATTCCCTGTAACCAGAGCATTGATGTTAGGGGATTAGTGTAAGAATTTCTAGATAATTTGCCACTGTCTGTATGGGGCCAAATGTGTCTAATTCCAGTTCTTCACCTTCATTTGTGAATAATATAAATTTAGAAAACAATTAGTTTTGTTGAGATCGCAATTTTATGTTTGCAGTAACTGTCAGTTTACAATAGAGAGAAACTATAAACGAAGTTTAATCATGGATATATGGAGGCATATATTGGTTTCCTAACATCAAATAAGTTAAACTAAAACACTATTTGTCAGTTCGGGAAGTGCCGAATACATGACGATAATAATGTCAGACTAATAATGTTTTCCCATCAAAATAATTAATATGATTATGACTTTTATTATGTCCGCTCTCTTACATTTGTTTCCACATTTGTACATGGAATATGATGCAACTGTTATAATGTTGGTGAAAATAAAGAGACACAACTGTTTTCTAAGCTTTAATCTGTAGGAATGACTATTCCATATACAACACACATACAAGTATGAGAGTGGTCAGTGGGCGGTGCTTATCAGCAGATCTGACAGCGATGATTCATTAGTGGACTAGCCTATAATATAAGAAAAACGACATCAAAAGGCAAACGGTTAAAAGGATGAGTATGGCAACAACATATACTTCTTTAAAAAGTATAATAATATTCAAGACTTATGATTCACCTCTGTAAGATTCACATTTTCTTATTTGATTTATTGTAAATCATTTTGGAAAAAAAATAATGTCAAAAAGAAACTCCAGACATTCAAATGCTCCACATTGTAAAAGTTATTAGGGGAATTTACTAAACTCTTAGCGTAAAAAATTATTTTGATTAAAATGGTGTAATGATCAAAACTCTAGAAAATAAAAATAACTGTGTTTGAAGCCCCCGAATGTTGGCATATTGTAGTCGCACTGTCCTGTTATTCCGTCTGTCTGTCAGTTCGTCCGTCCGTCCTATCTTCTACAATTCTCATTTAATATTTAACAAACTTTCACAAAATGATCATTATCAATTTCCACACTTCATATTCTTCGGCTTTTGCGATTCGAGTATTATTATTGGCCCTTGTTTAATTTAAGTTAAGATATATTGTGTGCGCAACTCTTAAATTTCCCAGGCGATTCATAGAATGATTATTATCAAGCGCAGCAACGTATAAACCCAAGGTTTTGCAATTCGATCGTTTTGGCAGAGTAATTGGCCTTTGTTAAATTATGCCCCCTCTTCAAAGAAGTGGGGGTATATTGCTTTGCATTTGTCTGTCTGTCGGTCGGTCCGTCGGTCCGTAGACCAAATGGTTTCCGACCAATAACTAAAGAATGCTTAGGCCTAGGAACTTCAAACTTGGTAGGATGATTGTCCATCACCAGTAGATGACCCCTATTGATTTTGGGGTCAAGGGGTCAAAGGTCAAGGTCACATTGACCTTGTAGGTAGAAACGGTTTCCGACCAATAACTAAAGAACGCTTAGGCCTAGGAACTTCAAACTTGGTAGGATGATTGTCCATCACCAGTAAATGACCCCTATTGATTTTGGGGTCAAAGCGGTTAAAGATCAAGGTCACATTGACCTTGTAGGTAGAAACGGTTTCCGATCAATAACTAGAGAACGCTTTGACCTAGGTTCACCAAACTTGGTGTGCTGGTTGGTCATCACCATTAGATGACCCCTATTGATTGTGAGGTCATTAGGTCAAAGGTCAAGCTCACAGGGACCTTCATCCTAAAAACGGTTTCTGATCAATAACTAGAGAACGCTTTGACCTAGGTTCACCAAACTTGGTATACTGGTTGGTCATCACCAGTAGATGACCCCTATTGACTTTGAGGTCATTAAGTCAAAGGTCAAGATCACAGAGACTTTCATCTTAAAAACGGTTCCCGATCAATAACTAGAGAACGCTTTGACTTAGGTTCACCAAACTTGGTAAGCTGGTTGGTCATCACCAGTAGATGACCCCCTATTGATTTTGAGGTCATTAAATCAAAGGTCAAGCTGACAGAGACTTTGACTCTAAAAACGGTTTCAGATCAATAACTAGAGAATGCTTTGGCCTAGGTTCACCAAACTTGGTATGATGGTTGGTCATGACCAGTAAATGACCCCTATTGATTTTGAGGTCATTAGGTCAAAGGTCAAGGCCACAGGGACCTTGATCCTAAAACGGTTTCTGATCAACAACTAGAGAACGCTTTGGCCCAACCACAAGCAATTAGGTGCTGCCGGGGGGCATTTATGTTTTACAAACATTTCTATTTTTGCTTAATGTTTCTTGTGTGTGCAACTCTTCCTACATTTACCGTGCGAATTTCACAAAACTTTCTCAGAATAATCATTATCAACTGCCGCAGCGTATTTACTCCGGCTTTTGCAATTCGATTAATTTTGGCATAGTTATTGTTTTTTGTTAAATATTATTATTATGTCCATGCACAACTCCTCCTACATTTTGCATATGATATTCAACAAACTTTACGAAAAATATTGATGTATTCATCCCGACCTGGCGTTGGTGTCGGTGATGTCACACCTTGGTTAAGGTTTGAATGCACTAACTATCATGGCTTTATCCTAGTAACGAGGAATACTTTCTGATGTTTGTCTTAAGGGGCATTAAACAAACAAGTAAGATACCGCTTGACCAAATGTAAGGCAAATTATGGCCCTATTTTGACTTTGAAATCTTGGTTAAAGTTTTGCCTGAAACATACCTGTATGAAAACTTACACATGGACTTGTCCCGCACCAAGGATGTTTTTAATTGTTTATGGGGTGAAAAAAAGTCAAAAGGCCAGGTCACAGTGCTTAGACATTTTGTTTATCATCACAATGCTAACTATATGATTCACAAGTAACTTTAAACTCTTAAGCTGTGAATAGGCAAGCGCGCTGTCTCAAAGACACTCTTGTTTATTTCGATGTTAACCAACATAAGATTTCTATGTAAAATGGATATAACTAATAAACTTAAAAAAACATATGCTATTCAAAATGTAATTTGAACTCTTCTAGACGCACTTTAAAATTTGAATTATATATTCCCTATTCACTTGGCATCTAAGCAGCTGCCAACATGCATAAATCATTAAACATTGTAATTTAATATGCATTTGAACACATTGTCAGACTCTCTTCCAATTTAAATGCGCACAAAGATAAATTAAACACGTGCCATCATTTAGAATGAAATTTTACAAATGGGCGCTCATTCTGTCTAACAAGAAAAACATAACTCCAAAAATTATAGACCTTAATGTTGAAGGTTTTACGTGAAGGATGATATATATAGATATAACTGTTTTGAAGGGTGTACTTTATTTGAGTAATGCCAAGAATTGAGAAATTAGTTGACCAAGACGTCTGATAGCTACTTGCATTAACATTCAATCCGACAAAACGTTGATACAGAAGTTTGATATCACTGTACTTTTAAGAGACGAATCGTCAATAAGAAATGTCAGCCATTTAAATATTATTTGTGACATAACTGGTGGATATCTTAGCAAAATCGACACTTTAATTATTCTGGTAGTTAAAAATAAAGATAAAATAAGTTAATGATTTTTTTAAAATGTAGTTTGTTTACCATCAGCGGAACGAAAGGACGCCATGTTGTCCAAACTTATTTACGTGTCCGATCAATGTGTAACGTCCATAAGCCATATAGGACAATGATGATTTCAACACACAGGTAAGATTCGAAAACTACATTCATTAATAATTTATACAAAAAGGTTGTTTTTTCTTAGTAATATAATGTACAAAAATATTTGACCATTTAAGCTCTAATAAGAACAGAGCTTTCTGCCACTTTGAAATATTATTTGGAATTTAATGAAATTTTTTACCGATAATTTGTAACCTCATTTTACACACAGTAAGCAGACGTCAATCTGAAAGAGCCAAAATTTTGTTTTATTTTTCTTATTCTAAAGCTATTGGGAAACAAATTTGCAGTTAATGTGATAATAGGCAGTCCTTCTTGATCTACAGATTCCTATATATTTTACTATGGAACACACTTTTTAGGAGTTTCGAATCAACTGCATATAAAAAGAATTATCACTTAATGAAACAGAAAGACAATTAATATGTGTTTCAGATATAAAAGTGACCAAACTTTTCTAAGTCAAGCTTGTTTTATTTTGTTGTAAATCATAATAACCAGTAGGGGATTTGTGGATGAAGCCAAAACTATTCAGAAATAACACATCACTTGTTATGCTCTGTGAAGGATCAAGACAAACTGAAAAACATCGTTTACGTTCAATTGAGTCTGTAAAAACTTACTTACACAGTACATGAGTTGCCGAGGTACGTTTTATATCAGGTTCATATTATTTGTTTATATTAACTCTGGCTTAATAAGGTAAGTTGCTAAAACGACTCATATCTATCAATGTACACAGACAGACATCACAACAGTACTTTATTCTCGAATAAATGCAGTACTTAGGGATAAAATAGTAATAATATAATATATCAATGAAAAATGTAATTACTATGTACAAGGACGTTTGTTTCTGTAAACAATGCTAACTTTTGAAATGTAAGAAAAACAATAAATTGTAATTCTATTTTCAGTAGTTTTTAGTTATACGTGACAGAGTGAGGTTTTCTGATCACCTTTTGTCCGTCGTCCGTCCGTCCGTCCACAATTAGTTTGTTAACACTCTAGTGGTCACATTTTTGCCTCAATTGTCATGAAACTTGGTCAGGATGTTTGTCTCATTGATATCTCGGACGAGTTCGAACATGGGTTATCAGGGTTGGAAAACTAGGTCACAGAGCCCAAATATAGAAAAACCTTGTTAACACTCTAGAGGCTACTTTTTCAGTCCAAATATCTTGGAAATTTGTCAGAGAGGTTTTATCAATGATTTCTAGCTCAAGTTCGAATATGGGTCATCTGAGTTCAAAAACTAGGTCGCAGAGCTCAAAAATAGAAAAATCTTGTTAACATTCTAGAGGTTACATTTTCAGTCCAAATAATCTGGAAATTTGTCAGAAAGGTTGCTTTGACGATTTCTAGGTCAAGTTCGAATATGGGTCATCTTGGGTCAAAAACTAGGTCACAGAGCCCAAATATTGAAAATCCTTGTTAACACTCTAGAGGTAACATTTTCAGCCCAAATAATCTGGAAATTTCGAGAAACTTTGTAAACACTCTAGAGGCTATATTTTCAGTCCAAATGTCCTGGAAATTTGTCAGAAAGGTTTATTTGATGATTTGTCGCTCAGGTTTGGATATGGGTTATCTGGGGTCAAAAAGTAGGTCACAGAGCCGAAATATCGAAAAACCTTGTTAACACTCTAGAGGCTACTTTTTCAGTGGAAATTTGTCTGAGAGATTGTTTTAATAATTTCTAGCTCAAGTTCGAATATGGGACATCTAGGTTAAAAAACTAGGTCATAGAGCCCAAATATGGAAAAACCTTGTTTATACTCTAGAAGTAACATTTTCGGTACAAATAACCTAGAAATTTGTCAGAGAGATTGTTCAATAATTTCTAGGTCAGATTCGAATATGGGTCATCTGGGGTAAATTAACCAGGTTCATAGCAACTTTGTTAAAAGCAGTCATACTCAGGTGAGCGATACAGGGCCATCATGGCCCTCTTGTTATGTTTAATCGAGTGCAACATCTTCATTGATTCGACAAACTATCCTCAGCGTGACTGTATAACAAAAATCAAATGGTATAAGAATACACAACTTATGCATAAACATATGATTTTGGAATAACTACATACACACACATGTTCTTCGGAAAAAAAACACGACATATTTTATCCATGTTTATATGGTTCCAGGCTTTTATAAAATTTCGTTTCGTATAGAAAGCATTGTGTAAACCAAAACAAGTAGACGATAATTATTGTGCTTCATAAGGCTGACAGAAACACATTTCTTATTTTATTAATATATTTTTTTTGTTTTAAATGAATATGTTCAGCCATATTTTATCCGGTTTAGGTTATTTTCAGTGTGTTTAGCAAATACGGGAATATTTTCAAGCTATATAATTCTAAATGAATTGTAATAGCCTATAGGAATTTATACAAAAATGGATGAGTACGAATAATGATAAATATTGCAGTTTTATGAATGGGAAAATAGATTAATTCAATTAACATTTTCAAAGTAAATAAAGAAACAATATTTAACAGATGCAGAGTTAATTTTTGTTTACGGGCGGATAATTCTCTATGACATTATTGAAATTTTCCAATACATAATATTTACGAAAGACCTGCTAACTTGAGAATTTGCAATATTTTTAGAATCTTAAGCTTTTACAAACATTGTTATAAATATGTTGCTATTTATAATAATTAAATTCGTCGTTTTTCTTAAAACATCTTGAAAAAATGCAGTGTCTAATAATGAAATTATTTAAAAGACAGAAATACAACAGAGATCATATTTCATGCATTTCTACAAACTGAAATAAAGCCAAATAGTGCCTTTACAATAATTTTTTTTATGATAGACATATTCGGCAGTGAAACATCTGCTGTCTAAAATGTAACCTTACCAGATGCGTTTGCTTACTTCCCAACGATAATAACAATGCCTCTGTGCTCAAGCTATCGTATGCATGAAATGTATGTTGCATGTTATATACCTTGACTTGTGTTGTTACCAAAGCATGCAACTGTTTAGACAAATGGCAATCTGAAGAAGCAATATCTTAGTATTCTGCATGGATAATATTGGCCGGAAAAAGATCGCAGAATATGATTGAGTAAATACTTTGTGCATTTTCGTTCGATTTCGTGACAAATAAATCCTCATTGTTTTATATACATTTTTTTATTTAATGTATGATTTACGAAGCCTCAGGGCGGGGGCAGCTAACCGAATGGCTTACTTTGTTTATGATAGAAGTCAAAAACATCTCTCTGAATTGTCAATGAATATATATTTTTTCTGCATTTTGTTACGCTCTTCTGATATTTACATAAGATAACTAAAACAAAATATGGTTTAAAAATGGTTTTACCTCCAATGGTTATTGAAGGATGTTATCGTCAGAGGAAGTAAATATGTTTATAGATAAGGTATATCCGATCAAAATTGGGAACGTGTTCTCTCGGAAGTAACCACAAAAAATACACTGCACCCATAAACTTTGGTGTTTATCGCTGGTTTCATAGAAACCTTCTTTCCTAATACCGTCCTGCCGAGGCGGGCCGGAATAAAGTGTCCAAAGTTCACTATTCAATAGACAAGCGTTTTTTAAATGTTTTCGTACAGTGCTTTTTTCTGTTGACATTCACGAAATGAGGTCCTTGAATGGTACGAAATCAGTCTTGTTTTGTACACGTTTTAAAGATCCATATTTTTTATATTTCTTTTTTTCACTGCTCGAAGAAACAAAAGACAAAATAACAAAAAAAGAAAAACAAACATGATATTTACATTGAATATTTCATGGAAGCATTAACAAATTCAATGTTTGATATTAAGCATGTCATTAGGTATCACATTTACTGTATATAGAAGAACCTGCTTTTATTTGAGGGCCATCCATGATTTAAATTTAGGACTGTTATTACTCGTTGCCTGTTTCTGAAAGAGGAAAGCAAAGTAAAATATTCATTTCTTTCCTTCATTAAAAATATCTGGCAACAGTATGATACAATTTGACAGTCTTAATGAAAATAAATCTGCTAGTATTATGCTATTACGGAGTCTGGTAGTTGTTTTATAGACTCGTAGCATTTGTAAATAAGTTGATTATACATCGACTTATCATTGTTTCATATATTTATATTTATACTCAGTTTTCTTTCCGGCTTCCAGCAGTAACAACCATTTTCCTCCGGGTAATGTGATTATATCATATTAGTTGTGTAAAGACTGTCATGAAATAATTTGTTTATTTCTATAATGTCTAATAAAACGTCTATATCGCAGTGTCCATGGTACTTACGGTGATACCTTACTTACATAGCAGGTATTTGTCTCGAATTACTGTCACTCATTATTTAGATTTATACATTCCAGTACTGCGTTTGTGCCAAATGCTTTATTGCGAATATACTTCAAAAGTAGACTCTTGTATTGAATGCAAGATAAGTAGAACATAATACGTATCTGATATTATTGAATGTTTAAGCTTATCTGAAAGTCCTTAAAAATTTGGACAATGCTGTTTTTAAACATGATCCGATACGTCAAAATCTATTTAAATTGTAGAAAGGGTTGCAAATTAGAAACAAAATGTTTTATTTTTATAACAAAAGTAACACAGTTTTTTTTCTCACTGTTTAATGATTTTCATAAAGAAAATCAGTAATGTTGCAACTCAAGAAATATTTATCACTCTTTTTAAACACTAAACGCGCCGTAAAGAAGGGCTGTGGGATTTTCGTCTAGATTAGAAATGAGTTTAATCTGTAAAATAACTAATAGTTTTTTCATTTACATTTCAGTGTTATCTGGAGTAAATTTCAAATATTTGAAATCGCCTTTCTCAACATTTATTATAAAAATATGAATAAATTAAAACAGATACATAAAAATAATGTTATTTACAACAGTCCTACAAAAACATCCATTTTAGCTTTTTCAGTGACTGCTTTCAAACATTTTTAATAATTGTTTTCAAAAAACCAAATTCGTTTAATTGATATCCCCACCACTGGAATGAATCAGCTAAATATTATCGGCATTTTTTGTAGATATTTGACCTTGGAATTTGAGTGACAAATACGTTTGGTATCTTTATCTATAATGACACAATTTCCATCGAAATTGAGCTTTGCTATGCAAAAATATCACTTATAGTAAATGACGTCGTTTGAGAGAAATGATGTCAAAACATTATTATGACATTGTCAAATGCCGTTACAACTTTTGTACGGTCTATAATGCTGCACCTCCACGCTGAAGAGTACTCAATTCCATTGCATTGCGAAGGATTGAGACGTTTTCACTGAAAGACATGGGTTCAGACCCCACTCGAGCCAATTTTTTTATTTGTATTTTGGTTTTTTGCACTTAATCTGGTTTTGAAATATTAGTTATTACTGGCATAAAATTGAATTTACTACGTTTTACATATATTTCAATCCTTAATCATGGTAAAACAAATGAAAATTGGGTATCAGCGGTTTCAGTTATTAATTTTTCCAAAACTACACGGTAAACCTTTTTTATAATGTGCCAGATTGTTCAGAATAATGTATGAATAAAATAAATAATAGCTAATTTGAAGCCTCTAAGATATATCTTTAAGATTACATTGATATTATTCCCTCATCATGAAATGGGCGGGGTAAATAAGTATCACGTTTGAAATTACATTCCGTTAGTTCTCTCTACTGGCTGTGTTTTTTTCGTCTTTTTGGTTTACAGTCATTAGGACTTTCTTCTTTAAATGACGACATATCACATTTATGTTGTTTTAATGATAAGATTAAGGCAAAATAAAGTGTTTCTCTTAACCAAATAGGCCCAATAAATCTTTTGATGTTTTGACGTTATTTCTTGTCATATCTTTGCCAAATGAATATAAAGAACAATTGTTTAAGCTATAAAGCAATAAAGAAAATACCATTACCCTCCCATAAATGAATTCTTCTTTTTAAAAGGCAGGCACAAAACAACCTCTTTTTTCCCACAAATAATCATGAAAGGTAAATTATTCACAATTCAATCTGATGTTAATGTCTCTCTTTTGCCCATTTATCCACATTCACTATACACACATTATATATACGGAATACAAGAACTATTACTGAATGATACAAAGCCCGGAAGTAGTCGTTCGAGCTGAGGAACAGATGAAGATACATTGTAGTTCCTTCATAAAAGTGTTTTTGTTTTGGACAATTTGAGTGTTGTGTTGAGTTCAAGTGTGAAGTAAATCCATTAACTAATGTTGATGTAATGGGCAATATTTAAGTTTTCTGACTATTAGACCTTTGAGGTCAAGGCATTCATGAGTCAAGGTCATACAAATATATGGGATGTAGTGTTTAAGTATAAAGTAAATCCATTTACTAATAAGGAAGTAATTGACAATGTTAAAGTTTTTTGACAGCTGGACCTTTGAGGTCAAGTTCAGTATAGGTTCAAGATGAAACAAAAAATGTCAGAGGGAAATTCTTTTCCAAAGGGTTGTTGTTTTTTAAGTATGAAGTAAATCAATTTATTAATAAGGATGTTATGCGCAATGTTAGTTTTTGGATGGAATGACATACTGACGGACGAACTGACAGACGGACAGGTCAAAAACTAAATTATGTCCTTTGGGACATAAATTATATAATAGGGAGTGACAACAAAATGAGAAAAAAAACGTTACTCAGCTATTTTTTCTACTTTGATTTTCATTTTTCATTAATGCTGAAAAAGCAGCGAAACAATGGTCTTGTTTTTAAAGTAACACAGGGCCATTACTCATTATGCATAAAGAGATTTTAAGATGCATATATTAATGCCAAGTTACATTAAAATCTATCAGACCAGTTCCGAAATATGGCTCCGGACAGAATTTATTTTTATTCAAGATGTCTTTTTAAAAAAAAATGGTATTGACTGTAAAACGCACAAGTTGATTTTAATGGTATTTCACATGCGTCGTATTCTTATCCATATACACATAAATGTTAAGTTTTATTAAAATTGTCCGTTAACAAACATTTATTTTTAAGTTGACTATAATTCAATAACCAACGGGTACATCTGGATGGCAATTGTTGTGCTTAGTTTGCTTATAAATATGTACATGCATGCTTAGTTTCTTAACGATTTAACTAACCAATTCTAAGATATGGAGGCAGGCAGAATATTGGTGATTTCAAAGCTTTTTGTGCCAACAGATCATAAAATATATGCAACATTGCTCTAATGCGTGTCGATGTAGTAAGTAGCTAACGAGTGCATGCTTATAAGTAAATTTTAAGAGCCTGCCTCCAAAGTTTATTCTCTCAGATTCATTTACTCCCCGATTCTTATCCTATATCAGTAGCCATTATTTAAGTAGCTTTCGGCTCATTAACCAGCCTCGACAGAACAAACCCCTGTCGGGACATTAATCTTTGTCCTCCTGCTCCACAGGCCTTAACCAATCCTTAATATCAATAGTCTGCTATAGCGGTAGTATTTCTGGCCATACAAATATCCAAAACGACTGGCTCCTGCTAGTCAAAACGTCGATGTCTTTGTGATTTATTTCTCAGAAGGTTTACGTTGTAATGACTTTACTGTCTTTCACTATTTTTCCACACAGTCTTCAATTAAATATTATGAAAATAACATGTTACTACATTAACGAAAGTATATTCATTGTTATCTTGATCTATTTCAGCACATGTCAGGATATACAGACTGCACGTGCCATTTTTTTATGCCTCAATATATTGACTAAGCAGTTTTCTCATAGCGTTTTAATTACATTCAAATGTCACATATGTTTACTCGGAGAGATTATTTCCAGTACTACTTATTTTAATAACAAGTACATGAAATGCAGATATGTGGTAAAGATGCCATTTTTATTGAATATCATTCAACAACGTTATCAAATTTTCACAAAAACTAAAGTTTCTTCTTAAAGGTCTTTTCTAGACTGTTAATTTAAACCCGATACAACAGGCCTCATTTTTCTATCAACAATGTTTAAAATTTGCTTATGTTAAATGTAATTCAGCAGCAGTCCAAATGTTCAAATCAAATAAAACAGGTCGGTATGATGTGTGTTCTAATTTTTATTCAAACTCTCTGTTATCAAAATGTACAGGACAATGAAGGAGACACCAAAATCAGTTTAAGACCGTAAATTACGAATGAATTGGTCCCGTTCTTGAATATAAAGAAAACGACTGCAACATCTTAATTTACAAATTCGTTGAGTTTTAGGTCATAAACCCTTAGGAAATTCACTTATTTTTTATTTCTCTGTTGCATTTTTCATTTGTAATGTTGTTTTCCAAAAAGAAGCTTAAATGATTTTCATTGAAGCAATTGGTTTTAAACAAGTATTTAGAAATTATTCAGAATGACAATTATTTGGTATCAACATCTTTCACCAATATTAAGAAAGCATTGATGCTTTATATTACTAACTGCATTTAGTACACTCTACAGTAATGTGATATATGCCATTTCAGTATTGAGTAAATGTCATTTCAGCATGTCTGCTGCGAATGTCGAGGCCAATCCCAAAAGTGTCAAAGGGGTATGTAAAACATTTTTGTCTGTTTACTTCAGCATTGTTTTACTCGAAAGATGTTTTGATATGACATGTCAAGAAAGAAGTAACAAGAGTGTTGAGTGCTGTCCATTATATGTTTATATAACTCTTGGTATTGATAAATTAGTTGCCCTAGACGTCTATGTCTTATTAACGTTTTTACAGAATTTATTAGGAACGTTATTGTAAATACTTTGCCACTATTTTTAAAGATAACTATTTATTCTTTGCACATATTTGTAAAGATTATATGGTATATTATAAAGAAAAAAAGGAAGAAAAGAAAAAAGATCTCAGGAATGCATCATTTTATTCACACGTCAATTATTTTAAACATTTAAGAATCAGTAAATTATTTTTGAAGATATAAGAAACGTTACATACTAAGTAACATTATAGCACCGTCTCACGTGGGTTTATGATTATATTTGGGCTTAAAAGCTGTATAGCATTTCAGGTGAACGTTTGTCTTACACTTGAAAACAACATTACAGTAGCCATCCAACAAGAATGTCATACCTCAAATGTCTTGACGAATGATGTTTACTATTGAACTTCAGTAGCTATTGACAGTATCGTGGCTTGTAAATAGTAAAATCAAACAATTTAATGTCAAAACTTTGATAGGCTGTTACGAATTACATTATTGGCCTGTATATGTTTTTACTTATGAGGAACAGATTTGTTTAGATGCGCATTTCACGTGGATTTTCAGTAACATACAGCGTCACAGCTGTATGAATTTTTCTGACATTAACGTGTAGGTGTATTTCACAAACTCATTGTCAATACTGTGTTAGGGCTGCAGTACAATCTAAAAGTCTGTTTAATCCCGTATTGAAGCTGTTTTAATGAACAGTAACTGTACATAATTCGACCAGTTGCCATCAAATTTAGTGTATAGTGTTCATCTTTTCAAGCGATTTTGTTTTCTGCAGATAATGGGGAATTCTTTGACCAGCGCGTATTTCTACAGAGAAGCAGATGCACAGATGAATATTTTGCATAACTCTGATATAAGCAAGCATTGCATTAAAAACGAATAACAATTAAAAATTATAGCAATACAATATTCATAAAAAAAAATCTTACGAAATTTTTTTTGAAACTATTTAATGTTGACGTTAATTTAGAGGATATAAATGTAAACAGAAATTTCAAAATTATAACCCATGCCAAAGAATGAATAAGATGTTAAATTGCAAGAGAAATGTAATTCCTCGTCAACAAATAATATTTTCAGAATAAATATTGACATGCGGATATGCAATTAAACTTGACAGGCAGGTATCTGTTTATTGGCAATGTCATTCTTGCTGAAAGTCTAATTGATTTTAGCATTCTTGATATGTTGCATTATTCTTCTGTTATGGAAATGCATGAATAGTATTTCTAAATAAAATGAATGGAAAAATCCAAATGTATGCACTGAAACATTTAGACTAGAGCAAAAGTGTTTTTGAAGCAATCTCAGATTTAGAATAAACTGTTGGTTTCTAATAAAAAGACATTTAAGGACTGGCAATGTTGAACACTTTATTTCATTTTGAATCAGTATTTAGCTTTGTTGAATATTACCTGTATGTATGCTATTTTACATCATGGCATTCTTTAAATCGTTAGAAATTTAAAGTGATTGCATCTGATCTGGGATCATACTTTATAAAGACCCCGTGCATTTGACGACTTCGCGAGCTTATCAGTTGTATAATCGAATTGAACATTGATAGCAAGGGCACACTTTCTGTGTATGTAATGCTTTAAATCCAGTTGCTGTCACGCTGTTATAATTAATTAAAAATAGGACAACAATGGCTAAATTTATTCAAGGGTGAATAAAATTAGGTCGAAATCTCCAGACATCAAAACGACCACAACGAAACAGAAAATTTGCTAAATCGTCATTATATTCGACAAAGGGTTATGCAATTAGGGATTTGTCTCATAATTAATTTCACACAAAACCTTGGCAGGGAAAAGGGGAAATATCCAGAGAATTGTTTAATGTATCACAATTGTCATTTCTTTGTTTGACAGTGAAGCAAAGGAACTTATTATTTGAGTTGCCTTTTGATGCCGAAGTGTAGAAATCATTACAAGAGGATTAAATGCGTTCACACCATAGAACATACATATTCAGTAGGTTAATGACGTACAGCTAATACACCTAATGTTGAACATGTTCTCTTTACATTTGAGATGAAGCAGCGATTGAAATGTTTAAATCATTATGCAAAGTAATTAAATCTGAGTTTAAACAAATATTTAGACTGTCTTCACATTTAAATGCGCATTAAAACTTTTAGACACGTGCCAGAATTTAAAAGAATATACAATGGGTGTAACCTCTCAAATAAAAAAACCCACTAAAAACTGTTTTATGTGAACGAACACTTCATTTCTAGCCACATATTTGACGTTAACATTTCGTATATTGTGAATCTTTTTTGAAATCTACGCCGATGCTAATCTGTTTTGACATTGTCTAGAGGAAGTTAAAGTTGTTTTGAAAGGCACACTTCTTTATTTCTTTGGATAATGCGATGAGGTGATACAATGATTGACCGAGACGTCTGATAACTATTAGCATCTACATAAACACGAGATTAAAGTTATTTGCCAAGGAGAATGTTTGCGGGATTTTGATATTTCTGTACGCTTATGGTATTTCAGAAAGCTATGTCTAGAAAATGATTTGATAATTATTTCGTCGTATGTAACGGATATCGTTGTAATACGTAGCTACATTTATAATGCTGAACATAACGATTTCATAATTAATCTAAGAGGGATATATTGAAATTATGTTCAATAGTCTCTAGCACAACTGGAGGTTGTAATGTTGCAATGATTTTGCAAGCATTAAAAGAGGGACAAAATAAAAACTGTAGAATATCGAGCTTTGCATATATTTAATACAAACGTTAAATTACTGATGCTTGTTATATTTAAAAATAAAGTGGAAAAATGCATATCATTAAAACACACAGTCAGAAAACACAACCTCCCAACACAGCCAAAATGTGGAGAGGAAAAGAAAGCACACATTTGAATATAAAGGTATTAAATGTCATGTTAGTTTTTATAAGGATCATACGGTATCATTGGCTTGCAGAAAATAATACACTTATCATTTTTATTTTATATTTCATGAATGTTTCATAAAATGTTTACTTAATTAGTAAAAAAAATGTCTTTTTTTCAACTTTATTAAGAAGAAAAGTTTCGTTTTGTACAGAAAGCATCGTGTAAACCAACGATAATTGTTGTGTTTCATAATGCTAACAGAACAAAATCTCTTATTTTATTCAATTTTTATTATAAAATAAATGTTAAGCAATACACTATCAGATTAAGTGTTTGGCATATACGGGAATATTGTCAAACTATAAATCTATATGGGTTGTATTAACCTTTTCAACAGGAAAATGTTGTAGTTACATAAATGGATGAGTACGAATAATGATAAATATTGCAGTTTTATTGATATGAGAAATAGATTAGTTCAATTAACATTTTCAAAGTAAATAAAGAAACAATATTTTAAGGATGCAGAATTAATTTCTGTTTACTGGTGGATTATTCTCTATGATATTACTGAAATTTCCCAATTCAATATTTACGAAAGACCTGTTAACTTGAGCATTCGTGATATTTACAGCAGTTTAAGCTTTTACAAACATTTTGTTAAAACGTTGCTGTTAATTATATTTGAATAAGTTGTTCTTTAAAGAAAAAATGAAAATAAATTATGCAGTGATACATAACGAAATTAGTTTGAGGTCAGGATTGTAACAGAGATCACATTTCATGCATTCATGCTAGCTGAAATAATGGTCGACACAAAGCCAAGTAGTGCCTTTACAATCTTTTTTAAGACAAAACCTTAGCAGATGTGTTTACTAATTCCTCAACGATAATAGCAATCCATCCGTGCGCAAGCTATCATATGCATAAAATGTATGTTGCATGTTATGTATTTTGACTTGTAATGGGCATTATGCAGATTTTCTTAAATCTGAAATGAGATTATGCCATCCGGCTTTAACGTGAGGACTGATTTTAAAAGGTTTGATAATATGTACTAAATAATCTGAGAAAGTCAATACTGTGTTAGAATGTAAAGATTGTAAAGTCTGTTATTAAATATAGGGTTCTGTTACAGCCATTAACCGTTATATTTATCTGATGAAATGATAGTTTTACCAAATTATGTGACTTTTTAGACAACTGGAAATCTGAGTATTCTAGTGTCAAGTTTTCTACAGCTAGAAATTTAACATACACGTGTTATATGATTATTCAAATATTTGTGCTTTTCCGTTCGATTTTTGTGCACAATAAAGCTTTTTTTGTTACAAACAAATTATGGGCAACACCATTTTATGATTCATTTGATGTATCACGAACTTTTTTCTCTTGATTTATTTGCACTTTTTGAGAATAGCGTAGCTGAAAGCTCACAAAATCTTCTAGAAAAAAAACTATTTTAGAGTATATCTTTTATATGTTCATTTCTTGTGACTTGTTTCAGTTCACGAAGATCGGCGACAGACGTAAGCTTTTCGTATTACCATTAAAACAGTTAGCCGAAATGACTATGATATAGACTGATTATGTGTTGTATGGAATGTTATTGAGGTTGAAATTACACAAATCCTACTTACTGTTACAATTTACTCACTGACACTGCAGTTGTACTTACTGGTACAGACACTGCATCATGCCTTTATCCATACATACATTAATACCAAGTTTTATTTAAATTTATGCAACCAGATTCTAAAAATGCATATTTTAAGGAATAAAGGACTGTATCTCAATAACAAACAAGTGATATGAATGACATTTGATTTGCATCTTTTTCTTTTATTACTACATTCATACCAAGTTTCATAATCAACAAGTTGAAAGATATGGATCCTGGCAGAAGTTTTCCTTTAAAATCACCTATTTTTATGTAACAAAGGGTCGTAACTCAAAAGCAAACAGATTGATTTGGATGAAATTTGACGTGCACAATTTCCCTTCAAATATATAAACATGCTTGCCGAATTTCTTTACAATCTAACCAACCAGATCTATGATATGGAGGCAGGCAGAAAAATGGTGATTTTAAAGTGTTTTTTGTCCAGACAAAACATAAAAGATATGCATCTTTGGTCTAATCTGTATCGATGTAGAAAGTAGCTAAACAGTGCATGCTTATAAGTAAATTTTTAAGGGCCCGCCTCCTGGGCTTATTCTCTCAGACAGATTTACTCCCCGATTCCTTATCCTGTATCAGTAACCATTACTTAAGTAGTAGGGGCTTATCAACAAGCCCTGTCAAAACAAGCCCCTGCCGGAACATGTCGCTCTGGAGGTCTTTACCACTCCTTAAACACTAGTCCACGAGAGCGGTTATATGTCAGGCCATACAAAGATCCAAAATGACTGCCTCCTGTTGTTCAAAGACGATGTCTTTGTGATATATATCTGAGCAGGTTTACATGTTTAAACGACCGTTGAAAGACGGCCGTATTTTAAGAAAACTTGTGGCGGGCGGGCGTCCAGCGTCCAGACCTTGTCCGGACCATATATGTGTTGTTAATAAGCAGAATGACTTCAAACTTGCTATGCGGCGGTTTTGTAATGAGAACGAATGTATTGCATAAGAATCACAACTCTACCTGTTCCCATTGTTAAATTATCTCCCCTTTTGATTTTTTGTCTTAAGCATAGCTTTAAAACTATGATGTAAAAACCTAAAACATAGATAGATGGTGACAAAGGGAAGTGTAGTGCCAAAGAAATATAACCCTGTCTTATCCAGTTTTTAGTATCTCTCCTTCTTTCATTTGAATAATGATATTTTGTCCGGAGCATAACTTAGACAGTGTAAAAAAGATTGCATTGAAAGATAGATCGTAAGAATTAGAAGTGAAATACTTAGGGTCTACAACTCTACCTGGTCATTTTTAGCTCACCTGTCACGCAGTGACAGAGTGAGCTATTAGGATACCCTTGTGTCCGGCGTCCGTCGTCCGTCCGTCGTCCGTCGTCAACATTTTCTTTAAATGACATCTCCTCCTAAACCCCTATCCCAATTTTAAAATAACTTCATACTAATGGTCCTTAGATGTCCCTTTACCAAGTTTGCTCAAATGGTTCCGGTCCAATGCACAATATGGCTGTGAGGCCCTAAAAGGTGTTTTTAAAATGGAAATTTCAAAAATCTTCTTGTCTGAAATAACAAGGCCCAGAGCTTTCATATTTGGTATGAAGCATCATCTAGGGGACCTCTGTCAAGTTTGCTCAAATCATGACTTCCGGGGTCAAACTGGTTCAGCCCCGGGGGTAAATAGATTTTACTTAGAATTTATATAGGAAAAACTTCAAACATCTTCTTCTCCAGAACCACAAAGCCTGGCGCTTAGATATTTTGCATGTAGCATTAACTAGTAGACTTCTACCAAGTTTGCTCAAATCATGATCCCCGGGGTCAAGTTGATCCCGCCCGGGGGTCAGTTAATTTTATATAGAGTTTATATAGGAAAAACTTCAAAAATCTTCTTCTCCAGAACCACAAAGGCTAGAGCTTAGATATTTTGCATGTAGCATAACCAAGTAGACCTTAACCAAGTTTGCTCAAATCATGATCCCCGGGGTCAGATTGACCCCGCCCCGGGGGTCAATTGATTTTATATAGAGTTTATATAGGAAAAACTTCAAAAATCTTCTTCTCCAGAACCACAAAGCCTGGAGCTTAGATATTTTGCATGTAGCATTACCTAGTAGACTTCTACCAAGTTTGCTCAAATCATGATCCCCGGGGTCAAGTTGACCCCGCCCGGGGGTCAATTGATTTTATATAGAGTTTATATAGGAAAAACTTCAAAAATCTTCTTCTCCAGAACCACAAAGCCTGGAGCTTAGATATTTTGCATGTAGCATTACCTAGTAGACCTTTACCAAGTTTGCTTAAATCATGATCCCCGGGGTCAAATTGACCCCGCCCCATAGTCAATTCATTTTATATATAGTTTATATAGGAAAAACTTCAAAAATCTTCTTCTCCAGAACTGCAGGCCTGGAGCTTAGATATTTTGCATGTAGCATTAACTAGTAGACTTCTACCAAGTTTGCTCAAATCATGATCCCCGGGGTCAAATTGACCCCGCCTGGGGGTCAGTTGATTTTATATAGAGTTTATGTAGGAAAAACTTCAAAAAATCTTCTACTCCAGAACCAGAAAGCCTAGAGCTTAGAAATTTTGCATGTAGCATGACCTAGTAGACCTTAACCAAGTTTGCTCAAATCATGATCCCCGGGGTCAAATTGACCCCGCCCCATAGTCAATTCATTTTATATATAGTTTATATAGGAAAAACTTCAAAAATCTTCTTCTCCAGAACTGCAGGCCTGGTGCTTAGATATTTTGCATGGAGCGTGACCTAGTAGACTTGTACCAAGTTTGCTCAAATCATGATCCCCGGGGTTAAGTTGGCGCGGCCCCGGGGGTCAATTGATTTTATATAGAGTTTATATAGGAAAAACTTCAAAAATCTTCTTCTCTAGAACCACAAAGCCTGGAGCTTAGATATTATGCATGTAGCTTTACCTAGTAGACCTTTACCAAGTTTGCTCAAAACATGATCATCGGGGTCAAATTGCCTCGTCCCGGATGTCAATTGATTTTATATAGAGTTTATATAGGAAAAACTTCAAAAATCTTCTACTCCAGAACCGCAAAGCCTGGAGCTTAGATATTTTGCATGTAGTGTGACTTAGTAGACCTTAACCAAGTTTGCTCAAATCATGATCCCCGGAGTCAAATTTGCGCGGCCCCGGGGGTCAATTGATTTTACTTAGAATTTATACAGGAAAAATTTCAAAAATCTTAATCTCCAGAACCAGATAACCTGGAGCTTAGATATTTTGCATGTAGCCTAACCTAGTAGACCTTTACCAAGTTTGCTCAAATAATGATCCCCGGGGTCAAATTGGCTCCGCCCCGAGGGTCAATTGATTTTATATAGAGTTTATATAAGAAAAACTTCAAAAATCTTCTACTCCAGAACCAGAAAGCCTGGAGCTTAGATATTTTGCATGTAGCGTGACCTACTTTTAAAATTCAATCACTTCCATAAATGACTTTAACTTTGACCTACTTTCCTACTTTCTTATTACATGATATGTTGCAATGAAATTTGATCCATGTAAAAAATATTTTGTCCAGTTTTTGTCTTTCTTCCTTTCTTTCTCTTTCTTTCTTAATTTCTTTCTTTCTTTCTTTCTTTCTTTCTTTCTTTTATTATTGGCTCACCTGTCATGCAGTGACAGAGTGAGCTATGGCCCCGCCCCATGGTCAATTCATTTTATATAGAGTTTAAGTGTGACCTAATAGACCTAAACCAAGTTTGCTCAAATCATGATCCCCAGGGTCAAAACGGCCTGGTTTGGGGGTCAATTGATTTTACTTAGAATTTATACAGGAAAAATCTCAAAAATCCTAATCTCCAGAACCACATAGCCTGGAGCTTAGATATTTTGCATGTAGCATAACCTTGTAGACCTTTACCAAGTTTGCTCAAATCATGATCCCCGGGGTCAAATTGTCTCCGCCCCAGGGGTTAATTGATTTTATATAGAGTTTATATAGGAAAATCTTCAAAAACCTTCTACTGCAGAACCAGAATGCCTGGTTTTACGGGCGGCACTCACTCCTTAATATGCATAGCTGTGAACTGTTGAATATATAACCAACATCTAACAACTGCGTTAGGGAACCGATTCTTTAGCTCAGTGGTTGTGGTGTTGGACTGTCAATCCAGAGGTCCCGGGATCGAATCCCGGCAGGACCCGGAAAAATTTCAAAGCTATGCTTCATTGCTCTTTCATGGGTAATATGGTGGCTCATGTCCGGGATATGACCATTCGAGTCTTTAAATGTCCTAAAAATGGACTTCACTGCCGAAAAGGCATTTATAAGCCAAAATGGCTTTACGTCATCATGAAATATGATGACTTCTTCTAAGAGGGGGAGTGTTACGGGCGGCACTCACTCCTTAATATGCATAGCTGTGAACTGTTGAATATATAACCAACATCTAACAACTGCGTTAGGGAACCGATTCTTTAGCTCAGTGGTTATGGTGTTGGACTGTCAATCTAGAGGTCCCGGGATCGAATCCCGGCAAGACCCGGCAAAATTTCACAGCTATGCTTCAATGCTCTTTCATGGGTAATACTGGAGCTTAGATATTTTGCATGTAGCGTGACCTACTTTTATAGTTCAATCATTTCCGTAAATGACTTAACTTTGACCTACTACTTACTTTCTTATCACATGATCTGTTGCAATGAAATTTGATCCATGTAAATAGTTATTTCCCCCCCCCCTCCAACCCCAGAACCCCCGTCACATATTGTTCTGCCCAGTTTGTCTGTCCATCTGTCTGTCTGTCACAATTTGTTTCAGTTACAGTTAGATAACAAGTTCCATTTTTTATATTTTCAGCCAGATTGTGAAGTAGATGAGATAGAGAGGCAGTTGAAACATGACCAATTGTCCTCCTTTCATTAGATGTAGCATTTCTGCATAATGTTGTATTTGAAATGACCTTAAATCAGCTTTCACATTCATCAGAAACCATCTGTATGTGAAAAAGAAAAGGCATTTAAAGTTTAAAAATGTTCATTCTTTAGCATCAACTTACATTTATTATTTTTGAGAACAAATAGAAGTCTGCTGATTATGCCTTGTAAAAATTTCTCTGTAGGTCATTTTACATATGACATCAATGGAAATGTACCATAGTAACCTATATTTGGGGCGGTCGTAGGCGTCAGCCCAGCCAACCTCGTATATGTACCAGGTAAAACAAGTGCCACTGGTAAAAGTAAATGTAGGGAAGGATTTCTTCTTGTAAATATTGTTTTATTTATGCAAATTTTGCTAACAGTCATACTGTTTGATACAAGATATAATGATATCAATTCTTGATGAAAGAAATTGAATAAGACGCTTCTTTTGTACAAAAATGCTTATATATTTTATCAGTGAACAAAAGAGCCTCTTCTGGGGAAATCACTTGCTGATTTTGTCGTCTCCTTAGTGAAAGAACTCCCAAAGTGTAAAAGAAATGAAAGGCCTGGAGTACTTGCACTAAGGGGATAATGAATATGTCAAATAAAAATTGTGAAATTCTTTCAGCATTTGTGCTGTGCAGTAAATAAGATGATTTTTACTTTATTATAGTATCAACCCAGAGAATTAGAGTTTTTCTCTGACCTGTAGCAGAAGACTGCATTTACTGACATTCATTTACTTATGATTGAATATACACAAGAAGATTTGTGCGTTGAACTGAGTGCAGAAACTTTATCCCAAAGTAAGGTAATAAATGAATTTGAATTTAGAGGTAGATTTCTATTTTCCCCCATTCTTACCATGTATTACCTTTATTGGCATTTTCCCAGTGAAAAGTGTACTTATTTAGTATTGTCTGATGACCTTTATTTGTTATGCCCCCGAAGGGAGGCATATAGTTATTGAAGTGTCCGTCATTCCGTCAGACAGGCCGTCAGTCATTCTGTCTGCAAAACTTTAACATTGGCCATAACTTTTTTATTAGTCAACATATTCACTTTATATTTGGACACAATAATCCTTGGGACATGGCCTTTCTGTAGGTACATACATTAATGACCTTGACCCCCAGGTGACCTTGATCTTGAACATAGAATTTTCTAAAAACTTAAACATTGGCCATATCTTCCTTATTAGTAAACAGATTTACTTCACATTTGGACACAATAATCCTAGGAACATGACCTTTCTGTAAGTATATATATTAGTGACCTTGAACACCATGTGACATTGACCTTGAACATAGAATTTTCCAAAATCTTTAACATTGGCCATATCTTCCTTATCAGTAAACATATTTACTTGACATTTTCACACAACATTCCTTAGGACACATACCTTGTGACCTTGACCCTACATGACATTGACCCCTTGATGACCTTGACCTTGCACATATTTTTTTTCATTGGGAAATGCTTCGCTTCGGGGGCATATGTCCGTTTACAAAGACGGCTCTTGTTTTGTATAATAAATGAATATTTTATTGTTTTTCATGAAACTGAATGAAACTTAAGGAGTTACAAGTATGAAATCTCACATGTAATAATATTGTAAGCTCATAGCATTGGCTACAGTTATTATTAAGGTTTTTTTTCTTGAAAACTTGAAGACATATCAGGTTGCATTTCATTTATCCATCATGACGATCAAGTTTTGCACAAGCGCAGATAAAATGTTCTGATGACTTTGAAGTTATTCTGCTTTTTATACATCTGTCATAATAATGGCAGGGGGCATAATACTCTTGTTTGTGTGTGTGTACGGAACTGTCTAGTGAATAACCCTACCATCAATGAAAAGATTTTCAAAATTACTTTGCACAAATGTTTACCATAATGAGAGTGTCATACCAACAAAGGTCATGTGAGTCTGTTAACATATCAATGACAGTTTCAAGTACACTAAGCTTAAGATGGACTTGTATAGAGTTTTGAAATTTGCATCCACATCCAGTAGATTTAATGGAAATTGACAATAAAAAGGATTTGTTACACGCAGCTCAAGGTTAACACTGCTGTTGCAACTATTCCAGTCATGAATTCACTGTTTCTTCTTCAGGCTGTCAAGTATGCCACGCAAAAAGTGTTGGAAAAAGTGTGAAGCTGCTCGTAGAGCTAGACTTCAACAGATGGAGCGAACAAGTGGTTTTATTGTGCCTGATGAGGGTCGAGATGACCCTACAGATCCACTGTGGTCTGTGCCTGTGTCTGCTTCGGCAGTGTGGCCACCAGGTTTGGGTACAGATGAGGTTTTTGAGCCATCTGTGCTTGGCACCTTGAGAAAGCAGATGGAGGTCAGTGCCTGCCTCTCTGAGCCCTTTGGGCCATCTGTGCCAGATGACTTGCCTTGTGAATTGCTTGAGAGAAATATGCCTGATGATATACTTTGTGATGTACCTTGTGAATTGCCTGAGAATTATATACAAAACTTATCAAAACAAGTGCCTGGTAAATTTTTTGAGCAAGTTGATCAGAAGCTACTTAATAGAATTTCTCCTGATTTGTCTTGTGATGTAACTACATGTGGTAGTGTTCTAAGTGAGAACCATGTAGATCTGATTTCTCCTCATATGACTTTTGAGCAAAGTGACAGCTTAGAAAATGATACTTGCATGGGAAATACTAGTGGCTACCATGAGCAACCTACTAAAACTAGTGACATCACTCCAACTGATGGTGAATCACCTATTTCAAATGCCTCCAGATTTCCTACTTGTAATTCCAGTTTCATTTATACAGCCACACCTGTTTCTGAAGAGACAAACAAAATGAAGTCAGTTTTCAATTCCAGTACATTTACTCTTGGGTCATATAACCAGGCTGATAGTAGGTTTTGTGAAGATTCACGTGGAAGTCAATGCACTATGAATGCACTGTGTTCTTTGATACATGCATCATATTCGTCTTTATGTACACAGTATGACTTAGATAATGTGCTTTATGACGGTGATACTTTATACAACAAAGTCTTACTGGACATGAGAAAACAAGGGTTATATAAAAGCAGGCTACTTAATTTGGAAGAAATACCAAAACATGTTACGGTTTTGAATAAAGACATAGTAGTTCAGAAGTCTAATATAATATCTGGTGTGTGTACACAAGACTTTGGTACTTCATATTTGCCTTCCCTATATCAGTCACTAGTCACAGTTTTCCAGAAAAGCTCCTTGGTGCTGTTCATGATTGGGTCAGTTTGTTCAGGTTTGTTCAAAATGGATTCTGAATATTATTTTTTCGATTCTCACTCACATGGTCCTGATGGATTATCGTGCCCTGATGGAAGGTCAATACTAGTATCTTTTTATTGTTTAGAAGATCTGGTGACATTTATGTATACTGTTTATAGCAGCATGCTGATAGACATATCATCTCAGTTTGACATGTTGCCAATAAGTTTGAGGATTCAGCATTTTGGAAACGGGAAGAATTCTGCTGAAAAAAGAATTACTTCTGAGTGTATAGATACATGTGTTCAACTTGCAAAAAATGACATTGCTCAAAGAACTAATGTTAATGAATGGAAAACAGTCAAACATCACAAGCAAAGAAACAAAGCTACTCATACACATGACAATGTAAAATTTGGACAAAAAGTTAGAAGAGAAAATATGAATATCCCTGAGGAGAGAAAAACAGAAAATTTTCTAAATGATAAGACAAATGTTACTCTAATTGGTAAGTACTTTAATGACCAAATGGAAAGAGCAAATAGGAAGCAAAATGAACAGAAAAGAAAAACTGACATAAGAGTATACCAGAAGCTTTACAAGCAAAGACAAAGAGAATCAGATGACTTTAAAGATAAAGAAAAATATGCGAAAAGGGCTGCAAGGGTATCTTGTGTACATATGGCTAAAGAAAGAGTGTCTTCATTGAAATCAAAAAGAGCTGCAAGAGAATCTTCAGAGATTAGACAAAAGGAAAGAGATGCAAAAAGAGCTGCAAGGGAGTCATTTGTAAATATGGCTAAAGATAGGGCAGCTTCATTGAAATCAAAAAGAGCTGCAAGAGAATCTTCAGAGATTAGACAAAAGGAAAGAGATGCAAAAAGAGCTGCAAGGGAGTCATTTGTAAATATGGCTAAAGATAGGGCAGCTTCATTGAAATCAAAAAGAGCTGCAAGAGAGTCTTTGGAGATTAAGGAAAAGGAAAGAGATGCAAAGAGGGTCGCAAGGGAGTCTTCTGTAAATATGGCTAAAGAAAGAGCAGCTTCATTGAAATCCAAAAGAGCTTCAAGGGAGTCTTCAGAGATTAGAGAAAAGGAAAGAGATGCAAAGAGACTTGCAAGGAAGTCTTCTGTAAATATGGCTAAAGAAAGAGCAGCTTCATTGAAATCCAAAAGAGCTTTAAGAGAGTCTTCAGAGCAAAGAGCTAAAGACAAAGTGTCTTCATTGAAATCAAAAAGAGCTGCAAGAGATTCCATGGATTTCAAAAAGCATGAGAAAGAGTCAAAGAGAAGAGTCAGATTGATAGAAGAATATAGACAGTGGGAAGTTGAGGTACAGAGAAAATCAAAAAGGAAAGCCAGAGCTGATCCATACAATTTGGAGAAAGAAAGAGTGCAGAAACAGCAATGGAGATCAGACGCAAGAAATAAGTTAACTGAGAATGTGAATGATTGTCAACGTAAAGCTAGCAAACGAAAAAATCAATCTTCCTATGATAATGAAAAGTTGTCTGTAAAGCATATTAAATATGGTAGCAATATAGAATCATGTATAGAACAGTTTCAAAAGAATGTGTCAGTTGGACCAATATATGTATGCAGTTGCTGTGAACAGACTTGGTTTAGACAAAGTGTATCTGAAACAAAGTCTCTTTCAGTACAACAAAAAAATAAATATTTGACACATAGAATATCAGTTGATAATAAAGAATGGATATGTGCAACATGCAAGACAAGTATTTTGTGTGGTAAAGTTCCTAAATTATCTGTTTTGAATGGAATGAAATGGCCAACAAAACCAAAAGAATTAGAGCTGTTTCCACTAGAGGAACGTCTGATTGCTTTGAGGATACCATTTATGCAAATCAGAGAACTGCCCAGAGGACGCTAGTTGTCAGTGAAAGGTAATGTAGTTAATGTGCCCGTTGATATACAGCCTGTTGTCAATGCACTTCCTAGGCCTTTTGATGAAAATGTTTCAGTCTCTGTGAAGTTAAAGAAAAAGATGTCATTTAAATCATGTGCCTTCTCTGAAAATGTACGTCCTGTTCGAGTTCTTGTAGCCTTACATTGGCTTATGAAAACCAGTTCTATGTATAGAAATGCTAATGTAGATATTGATGAAAATTGGATAAAAGCTGTTACAGAAAACTGTAATGAAATTTTACAGGAGTTTGTAGTGCAAGAAACCGTTGATTCAAATGAAGCTGCCTCCTTGACAGATCAAAGAAGCACTTCCAGAAGTACATTGAGTGATGCATCCAAACAGGACATCCATTCAGACTCCAATGCTAAAGCTCCCATGATAGAAGAATTATATGATTCAGATGAAGAAGACAATCAAGAAAATGTTGGTAACATTGATACTCTTTTAGATGATGGTAATGTTGAAAACAGACAGTCTACATTTACGTTTGCACCTGGAGAAGGCCAGCAACCTCTCAGTATTTACCAGGACAAGGATTCAGAGTATCTGTGTTTTCCATCCATTTTTTGTGGCCAAAAACGTAAAGAAAATGAAGAAAGATTAGTCCCAGTTCATTATAGTGACATTGCTAAGTGGGAGTTGAGAAGTGCAGATAGACGAGCAGCTAACAGTGTTCCCAACATATTTTTCAAATTGAAAAAAATACAAATGAAGCAGTTGAATGATAAAGTAAATCTTGCTGTCAGAAGATGTCAGTCTGGCACAAATATTTTAACTGCAGAACAGATGAGAAATGCAGACATGATTGACAGCATTGTTAAAAAAGATGAAGGTTACTACTTGTTTAAGCAAATCAGGAACTCTCCAGCATATTTAGAAACCCGTAAAAAGGACGTATTTGCTATGATTCGTCAGTTAGGTTTACCAACTTGGTTTATTTCTTTGTCTTCTGCAGATACAAAGTGGACTGATCTCTTGAAAATGTTATCGGTTTTGAATACAGAAGTAAGTCACACTGATGAGCAAATTGAAACTCTATCATGGGAACAGAAGATTAAACTCATTCAGTCAGATCCTGTTACTTGTTCCAGGTACTTTCATCATAGAGTACAAGAACTTATAAATATAGTTTTGAAAAGTGAACACAATCCTTTAGGTAAACTCACTGACCATTTTTACAGAGTTGAATTTCAGCAAAGGGGGTCACCTCATATTCATATGATTGTTTGGATTGAAAATGCACCAAAGTTCAATGTAGACACAAATGCTGTAATAACCTCTTATGTTGATCAATACTTACAGTGTCTTCTTGATGACCAAGATGTTAGTCATTTGATAGACATGCAGATTCACAAACATTCTAGAACGTGTCATAAAAAGCAAGATAAAATATGTCGTTTTGGTTACCCATTACCACCACTTCCAGCAACTATGGTATTAAACCCACTTGAGACTGATAAGGACAAGTACTTGAAGTTATACCAACAATTACAAAAAAAGATGAATGACCAAAAAAATGGATATGATATGTCATATGAAGAGTTTTTGAAAACCATTGTTCAAATGAGTGAAGAAGATTATATTAAATGTATTAGAAGTTCATTGAATAGTTCAAAGGTTTTTTTGAAAAGGAAGCCAAATGAGATACGTGTTAATTTGTACAATAAAGATTTATTAAAAGCCTGGAAAGCAAATATTGACATACAATACGTGCTTGATCCATATGCTTGTGCTATGTACATTGTCTCTTACATTAGTAAATCTCAAAGAGGAATGAGTAACATGTTACATGCAGCTGCAAAAGAAGCAAGGAATGGCAATTTGGATATCAAACGTCAAGTTAGACATATCGGAAATGTATTTTCCAACTCTGTAGAAGTTAGTGCTCAGGAGGCAGTTTATCTGGTTTTGCAAATGCCATTGACTAAAAGTACAAGAGATGTAGTTTTCATAAATACTTCAACTTCAGACAAACGAGTGCAGTTGTTGAAACCAAAGTCAGTTCTTGATGAGTTACCTGCGGACTCAACCAATATCTTGGCTGATAATGTTATAAAAAGATACGCAAAACGTCCGAAGGCTTTGGAAAACTACTGTCTGGCTGATTATGTTTCGCAGTTAGATGTTGTTTACCCCAAAGATGGAGATGACTATGTAAATGAAGAGGAAAACAATGATGATGACACTCGTGAGACCACAGATGAAGAAACTTTTGATGACCATCACACTGTCTTAACTTTGAAGAATGGTATTAAAATCAAGCGTCGTTGCAACTACAAAATAATAAGATATGTTCGATTTAATAGAAAATCTGATGAAGAAAATCATTTCAGAGAAAAATTACTTCTGTTCTTGCCGTGGAGAGATGAGGCAACAGATTTGATTGCAAAATATATGACATATAGGGAACATTATGAAACTATGAAACATACCATAGACAGGAAATGTTCAAGTTATGAACACCATGTTGAAGAGTTAGAATTAGCAAGGGATTTGGCAGAAGCTGAACATGATGCTTATGATGAAATTGCTCCAGGAACTCAGCAAACAGAGGCAGAAACTGCTGAAGAAGAAGCATTAGAATCAGAAAATTTCGTATATTTTAATCCTGACCGAGCTGTAGAGCATAAGCAGTATGACATAGGTATTGAAATTGGATGTTCTGTTTCTGCACCACAAGTCACTCCAAATGAAAAACTTTTGCCAGATGAACAGTACAGAGCTTTACTCCGAAGTTTAAACACTAAGCAAACTCAGTTTTACAACCATGTAGTTCACTGGATTAAAACTAGAGATGCCCCGTTGTATGCGTTTCTCTCTGGAGGGGCTGGTGTTGGAAAAAGTGTTGTTATAAGAGCACTATATCAGACTCTTTACAGGCATTTAAATCTTAAAGAGGGAGAAAACGCTGATGACATAAGGGTCCTCTTATGTGCTTATACAGGAAAAGCAGCATTCAATATTAATGGATCCACAATTTCTTCAGCCTTTAAACAGAAATATAAGCAGTCCAACCAGACATTAACCTGTGACAACCTCAATACTTTCAGATCAAAGTTTAGAAACTTATCAGTTGTAATAATTGATGAAATTTCAATGGTTAGTAATTCTCTGTTGAACTTCATAGATCAGAGACTTCAAGAACTGAAAGGAACAAGAACACCATTTGGTGGCATAAGTATAATTGCTGTTGGTGATCTATATCAGTTGAAACCAGTGAATGGCGATTGGATATTTAATAACCTCAAATGTGATGCTGCAGCTTTATCTAACAATCTGTGGACAGATCATTTCACAATGTTTGAACTTACAGAAATAATGCGTCAAAAAGATGACCTAGAATTTGCAAAATTACTAAATAGACTGCGAAAAAATTCATTGACTTCTGAAGACCAAGTCAAACTGCAGAAATGTAAAGTAGATCCACTTGCACATAATTACCTTTTACATGCTCCACATTTGTTTGCAGAAAATTACTTTATGCATGCTTTTAATGATAAGATCTTAGACAGCTTGAAGACAGAAAAGGTAACCATACCCTGCCATGATTCCATTATATCACCTCAGTTGTCCAAAGAAAAACAGGATGAAGCTATAAGAAAAATACCAACAGATCCAAACAAAACTGCAAATCTTCATTGCACATTAACAGTTGTAGTTGGTATGATTTATGATCTAACTGTCAACACAAACACTGAAGACGGGCTGGCCAATGGAGCATCATGTGTTGTTAAATTTGTTGAATACAAGCAGGCAGAAACCAACCGTCCTAGCATTATATGGGTTCAGTTTGATGATGAGAAAGCTGGATTGGAAACCAGGATGAAATTTAAAGGTAGAGGTTATTATCATGAGCATATAAATGATAACTGGACTCCTATATTTGATATAGAACGATCATTTACATATAACAGGAAAACCTTCCAGAGAATACAGTTTCCCTTGCAGCCATCAGCTGGACGTTCTGTTCATAGAGCTCAAGGTAGCACACTAGAGTCAGTTGTCATTGATTTATCTCAAAGAAAACCAAGGAAAGTTCCTCACCTGCATTATGTTGCTCTGAGTAGAGTCAGATCTCTAGAAAAACTTCAGATACTGGATTTCAATGAGCAAGCACTTAAGGTGGATGACCAAGTTGAAAAAGAAATGGAACGGTTGTGTCAGAATGCAATACTACAACTATGTTATGTTCCTTTTGAGTCTGTTGATTCAACGTTACACTTTAAACTCGCTTTCAACAATTGTAGATCATTGCACTTGCACATTAAGGACATAAGGCATGACCAAACTTTCCTATCTTCACATGTTTTTGGTTTAGCTGAAAGCAGACTGCATCAAAGTGATATCAATCATGATTACAAAATAGATGGATTTACCTTGATTCGTAATGACCAAATGACAAATTGTAGAGCTAAGCGGCCTCCACACGGTTTGGCAGTTTATGTAAATGAAAATTCAAGAATAATATCTGAAGTATCTTTTTCATCTAGTAGCTTAGAATTCACAGTGGTTAACATAGCCAATACATTTGGTGAGAAGCAGGTTGTAGTGTTGTATAAGGCACCAAATATGTCTACCAATGAATTTATTACAGTCTTAGAAAGTAAACTTATCCCTTATTTGAACATTTCAAAGCCTTTAGTTATAATGGGAGATTTCAATCTTGATGTGTTTGGAAAACACAAAAAATTGATTCAGATCTTGGGCCAAAAACTTTCATGTAAAATGATGATAAATGTGCCAACAACAGACAACCTTTCAACTTTAGATCTCATATTTTCAAATGTTAATGGCACAGCTGGAACAGTGGAAACATACTGGTCAGATCATAAGATTGTGTTTTATCACACATAATAATTGCAATCAGGCAACCACCCGCTTGGTTCATACAAAATATCTAAGCCCCAGGCTTCTTGGTTCTGGAGAAGAAGATTTTTGAAGGTTTTCCTATATAAATTCTAAGTAAAATCAATTTCCCCCCGGGGCGGGGCCAGTTTGACCTTGGGGATCATGATTTGAGCAAACTTTACAAAAGTCCCCTAGATGACCCTAATGGACAATTGTTTTACCTCAGGAATTGGAAGTGCTTTTACCTGTGGTATTTTACATCATATATAAATGCACTCTAATGACGTCTGACATCCTCACATATTTAGGTCACTTGGTTGGTAATGGCCATTGTGACCCATATTTATGTCAGAAAAATTTCCTTAAAGCCAGACATTAATGTTACTGTCAAAATGTTGGAATTAACAGGTGAAATTTAAGATTGTGTTTTTCACACATAATAATTGCAATCAGGCAAGCACCCACTCGGTTTCATGCAATGCCAACCTCAAAATGAGGTTGGTATTGCTGGTGGTTTTTGCTTGTGTGGGTGGCCACCTTAAACATGCCATCAGTTCATGAAAATCAATTGTTAGCAACATTTCATTAGCTCAACAATTCATACAAATGAATATTTATACACTCTCCTGCATGTCGGCGTTGCAAAGTTTTTGAACTTGTTCATGAAATTAAACTATTCTGACCTCATATACAGATGCACTGATGACCTGTACATGCTGACATACTAAATATCAGGGTACTTTGATCCCTGGTATAATACTAACATAAATAATATTCACCATCGGGTCTAATATTTTGCAACATCTTTTATGAAAATTTTCTCTGAAATGAAAAAATGCATTTGATTTAGTGTCGACACTCTCATGTCAAGTCCAGTACTTATGACAGTGTTTGTAATTATGTCTAGACTTGGGATCAGAATGATACACTTAAAGCTAACCCTCTTTTACTAGAATAACATGTCCAGTCCATATCTTTGTTACCTTAATTCAGTTTAAAATGAAACTGTATGCAAACATATCACTGATATGGAACTTCAACTTTTCAGGTTTTTAAGTTATTCCTGTTTGACTTTTAATTTTACAGCATATCTTGTTTACAATTTAGTATTAACTCTTTTTTTGTATGTGAACATGATTGCAAGGAAGGCATTGTGGCATTACTGTATTTAAAGTTTTATATTTCAGCCAGCCTTCTTTAGGGTGTATCATACTCCAGGAAAGACACTATTGTTAACAACTGATTGAATTTCATGTTTGAACAACTTTGAATGTTTGTTTTATCATTTATGAACTTAGAATTATACATTGTATTATATATCTAGTAAAGAACTGGAGCTGTACAAAGATACTAACTTTCTGTCAGTCTGATGATATTCATTGTTTTCAGTTCAGAATTGCTTAATAAATAGAGTTATTTCTTCAGTTATATAAGTATGTTGTTAGATAATGTAAAAATAATTACGGGTCAAGTTTTACCTTTAATAATAAACCTTTTCATCTTTTATTTGCACCTGATAACGTCAGACACGGGTTACAAATCTGAATATACCTTGAAAGAATTGCTGCAAAACCATTATATGTACTTAAAAATTACTCTGTAGAGTGACTTAGGTCTGTCTCAAACATATGTGATGGAGTGTAATACTAACCAATGTCACAGCTTTTACATTTAAAAATATGTATTACTTTATTTTATGCTGTTAAGAAGTCTTAGATTATTTTTGTCAGATGTTTTGTACTATTTAAAACTCCAGATATGATATTTAAGGTAGTTCATTGACAGAAATCAAAGCACATGTAGCAACACAGCAATAATTGCCCATCTTTTTGCAAAAGTTAATGGTTCAACACCATCATTTATATGCTTTCCTTAATTCCTTAATTACATATCAGTGTGCCTCTGCATTCAAGTATCAATGAAATTTTTGAAGCGATATTTATCAATTTAATTTGAAATAATTTCACACAACAAAAACATCATATTCCCTAAGTTTAGTCAGAAAGAAACGTGAGAAATGAAAAACATTTTCTCCATTATACTTTTATCAGTTCACAAAATAATTACATTTCTATTTATTTATTGTTAGAATTGACTAACTACAGGAATGTGAAATTTAACAACAATAAAACTATTACTATTAGAATACTTAGATATACATTCAACAAATGCTATTTTGATATGTGACTTGAATACTGTATACGTCTTTATTTCTGCGGTGTGAAATGTTGGCGTTTTCAGAATGGTTTTTATATTGGCGCAGTTAAGAATTCGCGCTTTAATAAATGCCCACCAAAATAAAACCTTGCTCCATATCAGAACACCCAAAAAAATGTTCAATTAACTGACCAATTAACTGACCGCAAACGTTGTTATTCAACTATAATGTGCATAGTCCGCATTTCAATCAATAGATCTATATAATACCTTTCAGCTTCTAAAATATGTTCAGTTATGTGCATGATTTTATCATACTAGTAACTGCCTTGACCGATTATTAAATCCGCTTATAATATAGATCTTTATCTTCATGGACGTAAGAGTTACGTAAATATTGCATTTTATTTTGTCTTTCTTGGTGAAGAATTGGCGGAAATGCGTCTGGCCACCAAAATAGCCAAATTAAAATCGGCGACAATATTTCTACGTAAACAGTATTTTTTTTTCTTCTTCTTTTTTTTTTTTTTTTGATTTCTTATAAACATTTGTCTTTTTTCATACTGTCTGAAAGCACGCTGCATTTAAGTTGTCGGAATTACGGTACGGTACAAGTTTTTATCCAGACTCTATTCGCGCCAAATACGCGTATGAATTTTCTTGAAGAAAATAATCCGTTCCGTTTAAACTGTTAATTGTTTTAAAAGGCTAGATTTTAATCACTGAATAGTTTTTCGATACATAACAAGCCATTCATGTGTCCACAAATGTCATAAGAATGTGTACGAATTATTTGTTTTGATACAACTAAAAACGCAGAAGGTGATGTCATATTCCCGCAAAAATGGCGACTTCAGCTAAAAAAGGAAAGTACGATGAGAAAGATTCACAGGACGTCTTTGGATATGTTCATAGTATTTCGGATGTAACCACAGCCGCGAATTCCAACACGAGATACTTAAAAGGTATTTTGCAAACAGAACACGACTCTTTCACAAGATTTGTGAGTTTTTCGCCAGAAAAACAGTCAACATTGAAGGCAGCAGAAAGCACAAAATCTCCAGTAAAGATTTCTAATTGCATCTTAACTCCAAAAGGGGACGGTATGGAAATCATGATCAAAAAACACACGCTCGTGACGGTATGCAAAAAGCTTGAGTTTGAAAGAGCTACAAAAGCAGAAGAAACTTCAAAGTTTATGTCACTTCGGAGCATCGAAACTGAAAACACAATGGTAACATATTTTAATTCCATTACTCTTACGTTAGTGACCTTTGCATAAATTTGTAAATGTCGATGTCACACTTGAAAAATCATATGTAAAGATTACGGGACGTTTTGCCCACAAGTCATTTCCTCCCTAGTCGTTTCGCCCACCATAATTAAAATTATTTTTAAGCATGCTTCTTTCACATTGTATCGACCTTTCTCATTGTCTCGAGCATTGTCATAACCACCCACACAATACAATAAATAAGCTTATTCTATTATTATTTTGAGCATCGTGATTATAACTAAAAGATAACTTATTCATACATGTAAAACCTTTTCAGCATGTCAAAACCCCATGTATATTGTAATTTACAATTTAATTCAATCAAACTAAGTGCGAACATACAATCTAGATCTAGTTTACTGATTTTATATGGTGGGCGAAACGACTAGGGAGGAAATGACTAGTGGGCGAAACGTCTTGATACCATATCCTGGTCAAGCCATAGCATAACATTAGATGGATAGACTAAAAGTACCCAAACATTTAAATTCATACCACCAAGACCCATGTCTTTCAACATCAGGGGTTTAATGCACCCAGGGTCGGCAAAATCTGACTTTGACTTACTTGCCCATTTATACTTGAAGCATTTCTTTACTTGTCCGTATGACATTTATATAGTAAATTGTAGATAATTTCTACTTGTCCATAAAAACTCTGGGACAACCTGGGCAATACGGACAATTGATTTTGCCGCCCCTGGCACCAATTGCCTGAACTCAGAAATTTCAGCTGAAAAGTCAGTTTTATGTAATTATGCCCCCGAAGGGCGGCATATTAAAATCGCACTGTCCGTCAGTCCGTCATTCCGTCAGTCCGTCCGGTAATCTTGTCCGCGCTTCATAGCCAAAACCACTAGAGGGATTTCATTGAAACTTCACACAAATGTTTGTCACCAAGCCTAGTTGTGCATGTGGTCATGCATTTCCGCTTGAATTTTTTTTTTTTGCTGAGTTATGGGCCCTTGATTGTCATTTTTTGTAAAATTTATCTTGTCCGCACTTCACAGCCAAAACCCCTGGAGGGATTTCATTGAAACTTCACACAAATGTTTGTCACCAATCCTTGTTGTGCATGCCGTCATGCCTTTTCGCTTGATTTTTTTTTTTGCTAAGTTATGAGCCCTTGATTGTCATTTTTTTGTAAAATTTATCTTGTCCGCGCTTCACAGCCAATACCCCTGGAGGGATTTCATTGAAACTTCACACAAATGTTTGTCACCAAGCCTAGTTGTGCATGTGGTCATGCATTTCCGCTTGAATTTTTTTTTGGCTGAGTTATGGGCCCTTGGTTGTCTTTTTTTGGTATAATTTATGTTGTCCGCACTTCAGAGCCAAAACTGCTAGAGGGATTTCATTGAAAGTTCACATAAATGTTTGTCACCAAGCCTAGGTGTGCATATCATCAGGAATTTCCACTTGAAATATTTTTGGCAGAGTTATGGGCCCTTGATTGTCATTTTTGTGTATAATTTATCTTGTCCGCGCTTCACAGCCAAAACCGCTGCAGGGATTTCATTGAAATTCCACATTAATGTTTGTCACCAATCATAATTATGCATATAGTCAGGAATTTTCGCTCAAATTATTTTTGACAGAGTTATGGTCCCTTAATGATCTTTTCTATGTCATATAAATCTTAACATTGGCCATAACTTTCTTATTTGTGAAAATATCTACTTCATATTTTGACACAACATTTTTTTGGACATGACCTTTTTGTACATTATACCTTAATGACCGTTACCCCTGGATGACCTTGACCTTTGACTTGGAATTTTCTTAAAAACTTGAACTTTGGCAATCTCTCCCTCATTAGTAAACATATTTACTTTATATTTGGACACAACATTACCTAGGGCACATACTTTGTGACCTTGACCCCATGGATGACATTTACCTTTAACAAAGATTTTTTTCGTAGGGCACTGCCTGCCTTTGGGGGCATATGTCTGTTTACAACGACAGCTCTTGTTGTTATTAGCAATTTATAACAAAAATATCCCAAAGGCTTTCACATGCTACTGGAACACCCAGTATCAGATTGACATTTGCTTTACTTCCATCATTTATTCTTATCATTGGCTTTGTTATGAAAGTTCGAACATAGAATATAATATGGCTTATTTATGAATCCTTTTCATACATTATAGATTTCCATAACTTTTGCTGTTAAAACCCACATTTTGTGTCATTATCAACATCTCTATGGAGTATAAGTATATATTTTATAATCAATAAGACATTTTGATTCGTTACCCTGTTCTATTACAATCTTTCAGTGTTCTGTGAAAGCCAAAGTCATCTGTATATCCACACCAACCTTCGTACAAACTAGGTACGGTCAACGACGGGTGCAGAAATTAACAATTGCCGACGAAACTACAACTATGAATTTAGCTCTATGGCAACAACATGTTGACAAAGTCAAATCTCAACAATTCTACTCTTGCGAAAATCTGATTTCCACAACTTTTCAGGTAAATCTTTACTCTGACTTTTGTACACTTGTATGAAAATTATGACACTTTTTCAAATGAAGTCTTTCATTATACTATCAAACACTGAGAATAGTTGAGTACGCTGTCCCTCCAATAGCTCTTGTTTTCATGGCTGCCAACACCGCATAATTTATGTCCATCCTAAGGTTTTGATCTCTTTTTCGTTGGACAATCTGTCAACGAATATCCATATGCTGGACAAAAACGAATGTTATTTTTTTTCCTCTCATTTCAACAAGGCATGTATTATGGTTGGAGAAAAAAAGTAATGAAAATTGTTGTATCAGTTACCACATATTGAATGCAAGCATATATCTGAGCAAAACAAATACCTAGAAGGATAGTTCATTATTATACAACAGGTTAGTTTCAATTTGAAAATTTTCCAATTTGTGGTAAATTGGAAAAACTTTCTGCCTCTTCAAAATTGTACTCTCATAATCTCATTGTTTATATTCAACTGGCAATTTGCAACCTTGCAAGTGTTAAAATTCAATCCAGCATACCTTAAAAATTTACAAGTTACTATCAATAAATCCATTAAAGTACAAAGTAAGTAAGAGTACACTCTCTAGGTTGTTAACAAAAACAAACTGATGCATCATGTTTTCAAGTAAATCAGCTGCATGTCCTGTCCTTTAAATTGACAAAATAATCTGAATAACTCTGACATTGCAATTCAAAGTCCTTGCCTTCCTGACTTGCATGAACCTTTTTTTCTCTTTCAGGGTGAATTACAGTTGAATTCAACGGCTAACTCTGTTTTCAAACCAGCAGACGCGTTTCCAGTTCCCGAGTACGAAGTAAAATCAGAAGACAATACTCAGTCAGTAGGAAGTGTAGTATCCTGTAATCTAAAAACCATCTCAAAGTGCATTAACTGCAACAAATCAGTTGACAGTGAGAAAACGAGTGCTATTGTTAGATGTCATCATTGTTCATCGAAACAAAAGATACTGCCATCACACATAACTAAAACTTTGTCGCTTCAGCTGCAGACCCAAACCACTCTTAACAAATTTGTAATTTTCAATGATGTTCTCAACTCGTTTCTGGCTGAACACAATCTTCAAAATCTGAACAACGATGAAATTGAAAACTATATTCTAAGCTTGGATAGAGTAACCCTCACCCACAACATATCTTCTGATGTAGTTCTCAAGCTTGACATTTACAAAGAAGATGCATAAAGTTAAAAACTTTTGAAACTGTTCAAGAATTTGGCAGCACTTTTTCCATATATTAAAGAACACATGAAAAACATATGATATCAGTATAAAATTGGGCCAAAAATGCAGTTGTTTTAAAAACTAGTAATCAACGTGTTGAATACCTGCATATATGACATGGTTTAACAGAGTATATAACACAACAAATGAACACCTTGTAGTTTCTTTTATTCTGCATACTGTGACTTATTACCGGTAACCATTTTCATTTTACCTCTTGTGTTCAGTTTTTGGTTGTGTCACATGTGTAAAAATTCAATTTTGTTTATTTTGTACACATACAACATTTTATAGATGTTTTGTAAAGCAAATACTTTCATATAAAAAGTTAACGATTCCTCCAAATTATACAGTAATAAATGAGCCATTCTTATTAACATTTTTGTTATACGAAAAGAAACAACATTACTTTTTCTCTTGTTTTTCCTCACGCAATAATTACTAAACTTTACAATGAAAGTACATTAGCAACACTGAAATGTATAACAGAAACTTCATAACTTCCTTTAAAAACATTGTGCTTCCTTAAATATAAACTTGAACTAAAAAACTTCCATCACAAGAATGTAGCTGTTGTTTACATGTTTGCTTCATTACATAAACTTTCCTTAGTTTAGTTAAATATGTTCATTTGTCAGGTTCACCTGGTTGTTTAATTCTATGTTTCGCCAAATGCATGTACATTGAAATTGTTTTTCTTTACACTTGCAAAACTTTATAAATATTTGTTAAAACTTGTCATTTCACTATTAGAATATTGAAATGGCTGATGCTAAGTAAAGTGTTCACTTAGAAAAATTTGTTACTTCCTGAAAGTGAACTGTTGAAAGCGAGCCATGTTCTGTTCTAAGGTATATTTAGTTATCTATAATGCCAAATGCATGTACATTTAAATTTTCCTTTTTGTTCCTTCATAACTCTTGCTATACATAATGAACATGTTAAAATATACCCTTACATGTTGTTTATGCTTCTTACATAAATTATCTACCTTGTTTTGAGCTCGCTTGACCCTAAAGTCATACTTACTGTCAATGTCCCTTCTGCGTCGTGCCTCAAACATCACCAACAGATCTTCTCTGTTTTAAATTGAACAAGTTTATATAAATCAGCTGTAAAGCAGTAATTTTTAAAGTAAAAAAGTGCTTATTCTGTTATTGCTGTTTTAATTTGTTTTTCACAGTAATGTACTCAAAGTAGCTTTTCATTTCAATTTGATGAACCACATTTCAATGGTAATTCCATGTTAATTTTAAATGGTCTGAGGGTCCCATGGTAAATACATTTCTAAGTCATCTTAAATGTACATTAACCCCTTGGTGCAAAACTCTTCCATCTTGCTTTTGAGTTACAATCATGTTGCACCAAACCATCATCATTCTGTCAGCTCCATTACATGTTTTAGAAACAACATGTACTATATGTAGTAAATAATGTAGTTTGAACATCAAAAGTGATTCACTGTGGTTGTATATTTGTCCTGGTGCACAGTAAAGAACTCAATTTGGTAAACATTAAGCTTGTTTTTCTTCACGCAAGAATTACTAAACATTACAATGAAAGTACATTAGCAACACTGAAATGTAAACCAGACACTTCATAACTTCCTTTATAAAACATTATGCTTCCAAAAATATAAATATGAACTAAAAAACCTACTTCACAAGAATGTAGCTGTTTTTAATACTTATTTACATGTTTGCTTCATTACATAAACTTTCCTTAGTTTAGTTAGATATGTTCATTTGACAGGTTCACCTGGTTGTTTAATTCTATGTTTCGCCAAATGCATGTACATTGAAATTGTTTTTCTTTACACTTGCAAAACTTTCTATTTGTTAAAACTTGTCATTTCACTATTAGAATATTGAAATTACTGATGCTAAGTAAAGTGCTCACTTAGAAAAAGTTGTTACTTCCTGCATGTGAACTGTTGAAAACTAGCCATGTTCTGTTCTAAGGTATATTTAGTTATCTATAATGCCAAATGCATTTAAATTTTTCTTTTTGTTCCTTCTCTACTCTTGCTATACATTATGAACATGTTAAAATATACCCTTACATGATGTTTATGCTTCTTGTATAAATTATCTACCTTGTTTTAAGCTCGCTTGACCCTAAAGTCATACTTACTGTCAATGTCCCTTCTGAGTCGTGCCTCAAACATCACTTACAGATCTTCCCTGTTTTAAATTGAACAAGTTTATATAAATCAGCTCTAACGCAGTAATTTTTAAAGTAAAATAAGTGCTAATTCTGTTATTGCTGTTTTAATTTGTTTTTCACAGTAATGTACTCAAAGTAGATTTTCATTTCAATTTGATGAACCACATTTCAATGGTAATTCCATGTTAATTTCAAATGGTCTAAGGGTCCCATGGTAAATATATATAAAATTGTTCATACTTTCTAAAGATATTTAAGTCATCTTCTATGTACATTAAACCCTTGGTGCTAAAACCTTCCATCTTGCTTTTGAGTTACAATCATGTTGCACCAAACCATCATTATTCTGTCAGATCCATTAGATGTTTTAGAAACAACATGTACTATATGTAGTAAATAGTGTAGTTTGAACATCAATAGTGATTCATTGTGGTTGTTTATTTGTCCTGGTGCACAGTAAAGAACTAAATTTTGTAAACATTAAAAAATGAAAAATTTTTAATGTATAACTATAGTTATTTACTTCTTCCATTACATTAGGTGAATAGTGCCTGAATAATAGTCTTAAGACAAGTTATTTCTTACTTGAATTTTCTGTTCCACAGTCTCAAATACTCTGTATTTCAGGGAGAGATGTCACAGTCTATGATAACTTTTTCTAAAATTCTGAGAATATTATGAGCCTCTAATTGGTAACACTTTATATATGAGATGTAATTATGCTAAACTTTTGAAGAAAAATTACAGTTACTAATATATATTACATTTTGCTGTCAGAATAACCATTTTTATAATTTTTTTGGGACAAACACAACATTTTGTGTAATGTCCATCCCCTTTACTTGTCTGTCACTTGGAGTTAATTTTCTGATATATTTTTGTCATTTCATTCAGAATAATGATGAAAATACTATGTTTAAACAATAACATGCTAATTTGTATAACACAAGATGACCGTATTTTGGCCCATCTTTTTTCTGCACCAAAAATGGGATAAGTTAATTGTCAAATTAAAAAAAAATGATATGCAACATTCATCAATTACAGTATACGCTAATGGATATTACCAAAATATATGTAAGATTATCAATGTGAAAATAAACTAATGTTATATGAAACTGGGCACTTTACTGTGCATCAAAACATTTGCAGTTTTTAAGTCCTTACATTTTGTATTTCTGTGCAAATAAACAGAGGTATCAAAATTTTACAATTGTCAATTTTTTTCCCCTTCTGGCAGACGGAATGAAGTTACTACAACGTATGAACAAATTTAAAAATTCTTGTGTAGATGCCCTTCTCTTGCCATCCAGGTCAATACTGACAGTGACATATTCACCTTCAAGCCATCTGATCTTAGTCTGCAAAGTTTGCTTCGGTCTTCCCAACTGCTGAGTTCAGTACGTACAGTCCATGGTCTGTGGATCACCTATCTTGTGTGTCATAACGTGCTCTCAAATTCTGTACTGGTACAGAATTTACCAACACAGGTTAACTGCATACCATTATGTAACTTAAATACTATCTCAAAATAGCATATACCCTAACACAAAAGTCACTTCTAGACTGTACATTTCTGAAGGAAACTACCTTCAGCCAAAATGAAAACATTACACCTGTTTCAGATATCCATATTTCAATTTGTACTTCATACAATAGTTTCATGTTAACTTACAAAGAAAAAAAAATGTATCAAAAGTCTAATGACTTTGAAATGTTAACATTTTCCATGTATTTATCATCTAGACGAAATGAGGTAAACTGGAAATTATTAAAACAGTTCATGTAAAGTTAAAACTTCACCAATCAGCAAGTGTGGACACATGCCCTTCTTTCACCAATTCTCTCCTCATTATGTCTACAATATCGTTTCATGGTCTATCAGGTGAGCGATTCAGGGCCATCATGGCCCTCTTGTTATTAATTATCTCCCTTCTTATTTTTGTTCAGAGCATAACTTTAAATTTATGAAGTAAATTGATGGAACTTAGAATATTGATGTGGAACTTAAAATATTGATAGATAATGGCAAAAAGACGTGCAGTGCCCACGAAGTATATCTCTACCATTTCTTGTTTCTGAGTAATTTAAATTTTCTAAATTTGTAATGAATTTTTGTCTGGATCATGACTTGAAGACTTTGAAAAGGATTGACCTCAAACTTAAAACAAATATGGATAATAAGAAGTAGAAGTGCAGTGCACAAGAACCAAAACTTGAACTGGTTCAAAATTTTGAATTATCTCCCCTTTTAAATATTTTTGAACGGGTCATAAGTTTATATACGTGTACTTAATTGATGTGACATTTAAGTTAAAGATAGCTGGTGACAAGGAGAAATGGAGTGCCAAAGAAACATAACTCTACATTATCCAGTTTTTGTATAATCTCCTCTCCTTTTCTTTGATTTTTATATATTTTTAGTTTATTCACAAAAACATTGTGTGGTCTACCCATTAGTACAGAATAGAACAAAAGGCAAATTTGCAATACAGTTTAAGGTCAGTGTCTATTGCTGTAAAAGATACGTACAAAAATATACACGTACAGAAATACAGTGTCAAAGCGTGAGGAGCTACTGAGTTTATTCATAATACAAAGTGTATCTTAATTTTCTTTGTGGTGTTTTGACTAATGTTTTTAACTGAAAAATGATTAAAGGCTTAAAGATGACTTACAAATCCAATATTTGCGGAAACTGTTACACGAAGAAGAGAACTTTAAAACGGCATATCAGCAAAAAATGAGATATAATCACATACTGCAAATGTAGTGATGATGCGTATAATGCAAATTTTATACGACGTTTTTATCTTGTAAGCCTTCTGAAGATATTTCATGAAATTTCTAAAGTAGAAGAAAAAAGGCTGTTATGTCTTCGCAACGTTGTCAAAAGTTTGCAGAACAAAACACTAATAATGTGCCGGATATAGAAGATGTTAGCGATGATGATGGCGGTTTTGACTTAGTGTAAAAATAGACAAATTAAATGAAGATACTTTTCAATCAACCAGTGACTTCGCAGATGAATTTTTGAACAGCTTAACCAGTAAAAGAACAACAACAAAGAAATAGATACATGGCAGTCGTAGCAGGTATCAGTGATATAGAAATAATAAAAAGTCAAAATTCATAACGCCATGCAAAGGAATGAATAAGACGTAAAATAGCATGAGAAATGTAATCCCTCGTAACCAAATAATAATAATGTTAAAATTTATATATTGACATCAATATATATAATTAAACTTGACGGGCAATGTCATTCTTGGTGAAAATCAAATTGATTTTAGCTTTCTAGATACTTCTTGCATTATTCTACAATTATGGAAGTAAATGTATGTATTTCCAGTTATTTCATATAAAATGAATTGCAAAAATCCAAATTTACGAACTGAAACATCAAAACTTTATTATTATTATTATTAGTAGTAGTAGTATTAAAGAAATCCCAGACATAAAATAAGGACTTGGTTTCTAATAAAAGTACATCAGGTAAAATTTGAGGTTATTCAGTCATTTCCAATCAGTTCTTAGTTTTGATGAAATTTCGTGCATGTATGCTATTTCACATTACCGATGCAATGATTTTTTCTATCAGCTTTTATATTCTAATATTTTAAACCCAGTCAAGGATACCTGGCAGGGCCTAATTAACAAAAGTGTTTGAAATAGCGACTTGATACATGTCATTCCAATAATATATAGACTGGTACTCCTGTTGCTCTTGTAGGCCGTGGTGTTCGGTGCCAACAGACACCAAGTCCTATTTAGAAATAAGCTAGGGCAAAACTTTGCGAGATAGGTTGTCGTTTCAAAACAGACTACTTCGATCACCAGGATGCAGAAACGTAAATGACTTTTCAATACGTAGTACTCCTTAAATCGTATGAAATTCGAAGCGTTTCTATCTGATCTAGGAATGTGTCCTACAGAGTGTACTTGCGATTTTTTGTGTTTGTGAGGACATATTTGTCCATATGGTAAAGTAATGTCAGAAGCAAAAGAACATCATTTAGAAAGAGTATAAACAGATGTAATTTAAAGACCCCAAGTATTTGTCTGCTCGACCTTGTCATCTGTATAATAGAATTGAGCATTTATAGTTAGTACATACTTCCTGTCTATGCAATGCGTTAATTTCATTACCGTCAAAAAAAATAGAGAATAAAGGTAGGTTGAAATCTCCGGACATCGAAACGAACATAAAAAACAGAGAAAATTGCTTAAACGTCATTATATACGACAACAGATTTTGCATTTAGGGACTTGTGCCATAATTCATTTTACACAAAACTTTGACAGGATAAAAGTAAAAGTATCCCGAAATTTGTTTTATTTATCACAATAATTCTCCATCCGATGTTTGGCAGTGACGGATTTTTACAAGAGCAAAGGCGACAACACAGATTATTTGAGTTGAGTTAATGCGGAAGTGTAGAAATAATTACAACAGGATTACATGCTTACAAATACATCATAGAACATTTTAAGTACAGAGAATATTTAAATATTTGGTGGATACAACTCAATCTTAAGATAAACAATGACGTACTGCTGACACTCATCATGTTTTGTTCACGTTCTCTTTACATTCGGCGAAGTAGCAGCAGTTGAAATGCGTAAATCATTATACAAAGTACTTTAATCTGAATTTTAACAAATATTTAGTCTGTCTTCCCATTTATATACTCACTAAGTTAAATTAGGCACGTGCAATAATTTAGAAAAGTATGTAATGAGTGTCATCTGTCATAAACAAAAGTTAAGGCTATATCAAAAGAGTAGAATGTTGAGACTTATTACCATAGATATTCAGAACTTTATTCTCGAACTGCATTCTCTAAACATAAATTTGATATTAACATTTTCGTATACTGTGAATCTTTTTGAAATTTACGCCAATAATTATTTGTATTGACATGATCTAGAGGAAGTTCAAATTGTTTTGAAAGGCGCACTCATTTGTTTCTTTGAATACTGCAATGAGGTGATACAATGTTGCCCCAGACGTCTGATAGTTATTAGGATCTGCATGAACACAAGATTAACGTCATTTACCATGCAAAAGGATTTTGACGTTTCTGTACTCTTAATGTATTTTAGTAGGCTTTGTCAAGAAAATGTTCTGTTAATTATAACGTCGTATTAGACGGATATCGTTGTAATACGTTGCTACATTTATTATGCTGAACATAACGATTTTATAATGAATATGAGAGGGAGTTAATAAATTATGTTTATCTCTAGCACAGCTGGCTCATATTGAATGACGGGGCTTGTAATGTTGCCATGTTTCGGTAAGTGGTAATAGGAGGGACAACATTAAACCATGTAAATTGTACCCAATCTTTGTTTTTTTTTCTTTTTGTTTCACATATTGTACAAGTTTTTAACAGAGCACAGTGCAGTATGGGGTGCCATTTTTAATAGTTCTGCGGCCTGCGATCCTATCTGCGGTACCATTTTCAACTTTAACAATGTGCAAACACAAGATTTTTCCCGTTGTGATGGACACATATCTGTTTCTGTTTTAATAAGGTAAATGATTAGTTTAGATTTAACAGGGAAATTGATTGCAATTAACATATAATCTTGCATAATACCGATAGCAATTAATATATTTACTGCACGTACAGCAACAGACTTATAATTCAGACTCTATGGCGTTTTTGCAACTGTTTTTGTCGTAGAAGCATGTTTCACACTTCTAAATCTTTTAATAAAATCGTTAGATGTGCTATTTAAATCTTTAAATATTTGATTAGAACATCAAGAAGCCAGAATTCAGAAAATTTCTATAATATCAGCATGGAATTTGAGGGTTTCTGAATAAATTGTATTGCTTTATCTATCTGAATTTATTTATCGTCGGTACCAGCAGCCTATAAGACGGTCCATGAAGAGGTGAGTTATTTTAGGTTGTGGTGGATAGTGAAAGATACACCCGGTAGGTAATGAATTTATATTACATACTTAAGGCTATTGTGTTTCTGTTTTGAACATGAACATGATTAAATAAAAATAAAAATCTTTGTTGTTACATATACCATGACAATTTCAGAACAAAGGATGCAGCAACTGAACCGCATATAAAGCAGCAAATAGGGCTACAGGGTAAAAAAAATGATGTCCGAGATTTTGTAAAATTATATTTAGTTATTAAGTAATTTTCATTATATAAATTCGCCGATGAGTTCTGTGCCTCCGAAATAGTGCAAGGAGATATCATTTCCTTCACCTTATAATAAAAATTGCGCTCTGTCATAACTTCTTTGCAAAGAATTTCTAAACTGTGAGTATCTGAATTTAATTTAAGCTTTTTTTAATAGCGAAGGAGTTATATACAGTCACAAGTCTCTCGAGCGAAGTGCGAACTTTGTGACGGAAAAATGGACAAAACAGACAAACAGAAAACCCAATTTACTCAACGTTATCAATATGTCCGTGGAGAATGAAAAGCAAGATCATCAAATTGTGCAGAAACAAAGATACAATTGCGTTTACCCAATAGTTGAATGAATATTCTCCTCTAATTTGCAAGCAAACTAATGAGTGTAAATTCACAAGAGGTAGAATATTTACATTATGACATAGAGGATATTTGTTTGTTTTTGTGGAAGATGAGAATTTATTTCATCGAGTGAACACCTTATGTGATATTTTCACGAGTGGCGCAGCCGCGAGTGAAAATATCAACATATGGTGTTCACGAGATGAAATAAATTCCCATCTTCCACTAAAAAACAAACAAATTTTCTTTTTATTTTATGCCAACACGTCAAAAATGGGTTTTTTAATGACATTTTTAATCAGGGCCTTCACTAAATTCCCCATGGTGAGCCCCAAATCAGTTAATGCGTACTTTGGTTACTCCGCACAAAAAAAGTGCAGACAATCTCCAATACATATGATAACTTTACTTCTGCTGAAATAAACTGAATTCACTTTCATCAAATAATATTTATTTTTGTCTACACAGTTTATCAATATTTATTGAATTTTGCCATACATACTTTAATTATAAAAGCGGATTAATACTCAATATTCAATAGTTCGGGCACAAACATGTATTATCAAAATGGTAATTAACTGATTCAAAACAGTGTATTATCACTTTTATCTCACTGATATTTCCCTATATTTCATTGGTAGGCATAAAATAAAATAAATGCTAGCATGACCAGAAAAATTAAAACAAGAAGACAACTATCAATATCGCAAGAAATACTACAGGTAGATGTGATCCCATGTACATTTCAATTATTAGATGATTTTTTAAGCAGCTTACTTGTTGATTTGGATCATTTTGTATGAATCATTTGCTTGCAGGAAATAATACCCTTATTATTTTCATTTTTTATTTCATTTGTTTTGGAATAAAATCTTTGTGTACATCTTGTAAATGTGTAGAAATAAAAGACAGTCATATTATTTCATCAACATAGTAACTAGTAAATAGAATACCTTAACAACGTCTGTTAGTAGAAAAAAAGACAAGGTTATGATAGGTTAGACGTTGAAGCAAAATGAACCAAAAGTGTATACGGATGCCGGAGAAGATCGCTTGACTGATGTGTTTCATTCAAAACAAGGCACAAATACAGACATGGAAGCACCGCTGATGTGGAACGTGTATATATATTCAGATGGTGGCAAGGTAATGTATTTTATAGATAAATAAACATTCTCAGAGGTTGCTGTCTTCCTAAAAGAAAAATGAATGTTCTATTTGTTTGACTGGATATATGTGTGTGTGCGTGCGTGCGCGCGCGCGTGCGTGCATGCGTGTGTGTTTGTGTGTGTTAGTAATTATTAAAAGCTGAATGTAGAATGTAGTCTTCATTTTTTGTTTGTTTATCGTCTATAATATACGTTACAGAAAATAATGTTGAAATAATAAGTAAGACATGTTCGCCTGAAAAAAAACCTGTCGACTGTGGTTAGTACATAATTTGAACTGGTGACATCTATTTCTGATCAGGAAGTAAAAAAAAAGTTTCAATTTGTTTTTGTTGAACATACCGACATAATTTGTAAATGTCTGTCAACAGACCAAAATCAGTAATCTCATTCTTTGGAGCAGGTGGAATTCTTGGAAATTGGAAAAAAGGACGAATTGGAAATATCAAAAACTGTTTTAAAAATATCAAAGTATTTACTCATTATGGGAATAGGTTGTAGTCTTGGCAACAATTATTGCATTAAGTGTAAGAAAAGCAATAATGGTCAATTTTCTTTACCTCCTTTAATGTATGAAAAGTGCCGAATCTTCTGTGATCTGACGAAAAGCCTTCCCTCACCGTGACTGTGCCGCATACATCCAAGTGCAAGACATGAGTTTCGTGGTAAAGTTCATATCCTTGAACTTAAGAAACGAAACGAAACTGATTTTGTATGATGCCTGGATTCTTTTTAATTTTTCGATTTATATAGAAATCAGTGTGTATTAAAAAATCATAAAACATGTGTTGATCATTTGCTTTCAAAAACAATGCCTTATTTTATTGATACTAATTATTCTTCGTACAAAAGTAATCAGCAAATTCTTATCAGCTTTCAATTAATTTCATTCAGATTTTGACGCACACGGGAATCTTAACAAGCTATAACTTTAAATGTATTGCTACAACAAATATGATACGATTGGATCAAAAGGAATATCGATAAATGTCGACATTTAGTTAATGTAAAAACGTTTCTCCATCCAAATAACATTTCAAAATAAATAAATAAACAGCGTTTTACAGATGCAGAATTTTATTTTGATGACAGGCAATTTTGATGACTCTCTTCAGTATTATAAATAATATTCGTAATGATATTTGCAAAAGACCTGTTACTATGAGCATTCGTGATATTTACAGTATTTTAAGCTTTCAAAAACAAATTGTATTTACATATAGATTACACTTTCACCAAAACAGTGACATTGGAACATGCAGAGATCGGTAATTAGATTGCTTCGAGGACAAAAATGTAACAGAAATATCAGACTTTCCTGCTAGTTGAGTAAATAGTCAATACATTACCAATTTGTGCCTTTCAACTTTGGTATTTATGACAGACATACTTTCGTTTGTGATTGATTCATCAACGATTCACCTGTAATGTCACTGATATAAATTTGTTTATGTTATTTCCCAACAAAAGATACCAGCAAAGTAACATGCTTCAAAAGACTATCAGCTACATCCTACGGTTATAGTGTAATTGTACTCAGTCTGTTAAACTTAAGATAATTTTTATGAACTAAACGTTTAATTCGGATGCCAGATTCTTTAGGTCAAGGTCACACTTGACAGAGTTATGCCCCTTTTTGTACTTGGATTTTGCCATGAAAACTAAACGTTGGCAATAACTTTGCCATTTCTTAATATTTCCTCTTCAAACTTTCAAATTATATTGCTTACGACAACAGGATCGTGATAATGCAAAAATCTGTAGGTCAAGGTCACAAGTGACAGAGTTATGCCCCTTTTTGTACTTTGATTTTGTCACGAAGACTTAACATTGGCTAAACCTATGCCATTTCCTTAATATTTCTTCATCAGGCTTTCCAGTTGTAATGCTTACAATTATATCGCTTAAGACAACACCATTTCTCAAGGGCAGATAACCCTCAAATTTATTTTTACAATGTTATGCCCCTTTTCAACTTACAGTTTCTTGGTTAACCTTTTTTGTCAATGTCCATTTCTCAAAAAGGTCAAAGATATTCCATTCAAACTTGGAATATTTGATCTCCAGCAAGACCCCCTGCAAAGATTGTTGGTACCCATGTCCCTATGGTCAAAGTTAGCCCCATCCCCAGGGGAACTTGATTTTGCTTATACTTACATATAGGAAAAAGAATTCTTAAACCTAGAAATAAAATATAAACTGACATGAAGATGGGTAAGTACTTACTCCTCTCCTCCCACCCCCTCTGAATGGGGATCCCCGTAACCCCCCACCACTCCCACGTTACCCCTCCCCATTTTTTCCTTTAATTTTTAATATTTATTAATCATTTTTTTAAATATGTAGGTACTTGACTACACCCCCGTGTGCGACCCCCTCGTGTTACCCAACCCCATCCCCCTAAAAAAATCCTTTTTTTAATATGTAGGTATAAAGTTAATTGACTCTTCCCCCGCAACCCACCCCACCCAAAAAAAAAGTTATTTTTTCTCCTTTAGTGGAAAAGAACTTCTTAAGCTTTGAAATAAACTTTTAACTTATATGAGATGGATCATTACTTCGCCCCCTCCACTGCATGGGCATCCCCCTCTTACGTCCCCACCTCTTTACCCCACCCCTACACCTGGGGCTCGATTTTTTTTAATACATAGGGACTTGACTCCCCATCCACCCTGAAACACCACCCCCCAAAGTGGTCCCGACCAAGCCCGAATTTATTGTGTAATTGTATTGTTTTTTTATATTATTTTTGATACATAGGTACTTGACCCATATCCACCCTCAGACCCACCCAAATCCGTCCCCACACCCCCCGGGCCCTAATTTTTTTATACATAGGAACTTGACTCCTCATCCACCATCAAACCCCTCACCCACCCAAACTAGTCCCCCCCCCCGGTTCCGAATTCGTTTTAATACATAGATACTTGACTCCCCATCAACCATCAACCCTCAACCCCCAACCCCCTTGAAGTTATTTCATTTTTCTCTTTTTCCTCGTAAATCTTATTGTTATTCATTATTTTTCAATGGACTTTAACTTTAGAGTTAAGACTTAAAGATAGCGTCATTTGTATTTAAGCGTGATGGACTCGCTACACTGCATGTCCAGGGCTTGTGCCTGCGTGACCTCTTTTAATGATATTTTCTGTTCAGTCATCAAACAGTTTCTTTGCCCAGCGACTGTCAATTACTTGACGGTCCTTAGTCGAACATCAATATCAAGACTTTTAGCTCACCAGAGCACATAGTGCTTATGTTAGTGTTAAAGCACGGTAGCTGCCCGTCGTCCGTCGGCGTCCGTCGTCCACAATTACTTCAAAGGACATCTTCTCTGACACCACTGGTCAAATATGATTAAACTTACCTGGAATGTTATTTGCTTGAAGCTCTATCACTGATCTTCAAATGGTCCAGCCCATTGCAGATCAAGGCCACAGGAGCTAAAATATGTTTCAAAAGTGATTACTTTAAAAATCCTTTCCTCGGCAACCGCAGTACCTAGAGCTGAGATATTTTATATGTAGCAAAGCCTAATAGATCTTTATCAAGTTTATTCAAATCATAGCCCTGTGCTAGCTACAACATAATATTACATAGGCTCATACAGGGTAAACTTCAAAAATCTTTTTGTCTGAAACTACTATGCCTTGGGGATTGATACTTGCCATACAGGTTTAGCGAGAAATACTCTACAAAGATTGTTCAAATTATGCCCCCAGGGTCATTAATGGCACCACCCCGGGGGTCAGTTGATCTTAATAGAGCTTAATATTTTACATGGATTTTTATGTAGAGCTCCACCAAGATTGATCAAATAATGCTCTTCGGGTCAAAACTGACCCACCCAAGGGTTACTTGATTTTTATAAACTTGCAAAGGGAATTTTTTTTTAATTTCATATCGGATCCCCGATGGCCTATTGTTAAGATATTTTACTATGTAACGTGGTCTAGTGGTCTACCAAGTTTGTTTAAAATCTTGGCTCTTGGTACAGAATTGGCCCTGTCCCCCGGTGTGTGAAAAGAAATAGAGCTTTTGTTTATCAAACGATATCTAAGATATTTGGTATAAAGTCACTTTGCATGGATCCCTGCCAATTGCTGGGGTCAAGGTCACCGAAGATGAACATAGATATTTCTACTTTTACTCCACAGACTCTTCATTTATTGCCCTCGGATTGGATTTAATGTCACTGAGGCTAAAAATCAAAATCGGTCTAAAATCAGGGGTTACTTGGTTTTATAAAGACTGGCATAAGTAAAAAAAGGTCTTGTCAGAATCCAAAAGACCTGATTTACTCAGGTGAGCAATATAAAGACAGCCAAAGCCCTCTTGTTTTATCTAAGTTTCCAATAAACCGTCTTGACTATTTCTATTGAAGAACGTTTACAGAAATTCTCTTAATATCCAATTGCTTTTTTTATAAACGAGACCTTTTTTTACTTATGCCAGTCTTTCGAAAAACATGTTATAGCCACTTACATTAATCCCGCTGGATGACCGGATTAAAACCAGTACTCGCGCCAAACCTGTAAAAATCGCAGTCACTGGCTTATCTCTTTCCTTGGATTGGAAGTGTGGAGCAATTACCCCTAGACTACTACTTCTCTATTTTTTATCAAATAGATTGTTATGAGGGACCATAATAAATGAACTACAAGTGCATTGATTATTTCCTTTAGCTGCCTAAAAATTTATATCAGCATGCAAAACTTTTACAGCAATTACTTAATTGTGCAGTCTATCATTACGACAAAATTTTCTTAAAAGCACTGATACCCTCTTTTTGAAAGTTGATAAACCTAGAAGATTTCATTATATATTCTTTAGAAAACCAAACCAAATTTCTTCATGTTTTGCATAATTGGTGACGACAGTAACAAGCAAATCTGACTTGAAATGGGCAGTTACAAACTCCTAAAGTAGAAGTGAATTTTCTTCAGGAACATAAATTTCTTCAACAATGAAGAATAATTACAGAAGACATAACATTATGTCTTCACATGCAACTGAACATCACTGAGAAACGGCAAATCAGATTATGCAAACACTGTGCATTTTCCTACGATTCCATGAACAGACACGCAGAATCAATCTTCATTTACTACTTAAATTTAAACGTAAGAGAAACACCTGATTTAGTAAATCTTTCATAAATAATTTTTCCCTTGATTTTACGTGGTTTGTCTTAGGACATTGCTTTATGGAAACAACTTCATTGGAGAAAATGTCTACATACAGTATTTTTATTTTCATGGTTTTTTTCTCAAGGTTCTTGTCATTGTTGTATCATATGATATTCATGACACTTCCCTGTGAATTATAGCTCGGAGCATTGCAAGGATTTCAAAAGTCACAATTTACGGCGACAATGGAAATATAATAGAACAGTCTGGTTCAGTTGAAAACAAAACATTATCTAACATTTACAACTTTTTGATTTGAGTGTTTTTAAAAATTTGTTGTTGAAGTTAAAAAACCCTTTTTCAGGTGGCGGGCGTTTTGCAAGAGGAAACTTTAAACGTACTTTGAGCAAACATTTGTAGACATTTGCTAAAAATGAAGTTTACCTGTAAATTTGCACCAAATGAGAATGTTACAGGTAGTAAAACTAGGTTCAGTTTATAATTTTTTTTCTGATGTTTTTTTCATGCATTTATTGTGCTTTTATAAAACCTTGAGCTTTGAAAAGTTGCGATGTGGTTTTTCTGATGAAATTCCATGCATTTGTTGAGCTTTTATACAACCTTGAGCTTTGAAAAGTTTTGATGTGGTTTTTCTGATGATTTTCCATGCATTTGTTGTGCTTTTTTACAACCTTGAGCTTTGAAAAGTTTTGATGTGTTTTTTTTTCTGATGATTTTTCATGCAATTATTGTGCTTTTATATAACCTTGAGCTTTGAAAAGTTTTTATTATGGGTTTTCTGATGATTATTCATGCATTTGTGGGCTTTCATAAAACCTTGAGCTTTGAAAAGTTGCGATGTGGTTTTTCTGATGATTTATCATGCATCTGTTGTGCTTGTATAAGACCTTGAGCTTTGAAAAGTTTTGATATGGTTTGTATGATGATTTTTCATGCATTTGTAGTGCTTTTATAAAACCTTGAGCTTTGAAATGTTTTGATGTGGTTTTTCTGATGGTTTTTTATGCATTTATTGTGCTTTTATGAAACCTTGAGCTTTGTATTTTGTTTTGATGTGGTTTTTCTGATGTTTTTTTTTATGCATTTATTGTGCTTTTATGAAACCTTGAGCTTTGAAATGTTTTGATGTGGTTTTTCTGATGGTTTTTTTATGCATTTATTGTGCTTTTATGAAACCTTGAGCTTTGAAATGTTTTGATGTGGTTTTTCTGATGGGTTTTTTATGCATTTATTGTGCTTTTATGAAACCTTGAGCTTTGAAATGTTTTGATGTGGTTTTTCTGATGGTTTTTTTTATGCATTTATTGTGCTTTTATGAAACCTTGAGCTTTGAAAAGTTTTGATTTTTTGCAACTCGAGTCGAGTTGCAAAATAAAGAAACATGCAATTTGCCAAACAAAGGGCAGTTGGTGTTATTTTACAGTGATACGTTGCTCCGTACCAAAAATAATTAAATTATCTTTATTATTGACAGATAATGTGTCAAAAGTAAATCTTTTAATAGAAGTTTTTATAAAGTGTTGTTGACATTCGCAACAAGAACTAATATAATGTTACCAAATCAGCACCATCGTCTTTATTTGCATACACGTTAAACTATTTTGTTTTCTCTTGACCACTTCTGTGTTATGGTCCAGTGAACATTGGCCTATAATTGTATAAATGCAACCTTTGAAAAAAGCGTGTGGGCTCAGTGGTTATAGCGTTGGTTTTCGATGCTTAAAAACTTGAGTTCGAATCCCGCACTGGGTGGTCTTTCTCAAGATCCGGTGCATCTTTTTGTTACAAACGCTCATGTTTGTAAGATGGGTGGTTCTTCCAGGATATTCCCTTCTAGACTGAGAAGTAAAATACTTTTTTTTCCAAGATTTCTGATGTAAAGATAGACCACACCATTCGTCATAATAAATAATGACCTTCTCAAGAGGGGATGTGTTATGGTCCAGTGCACACCGGCCTATTAATTCAGGAAATCTATTATTCGGCTCAGTGGTTAGAGTGTTAGTTTTAACTTTCTGCGGGAGGACCTGAGTTCGAATCCTGGTGGTCTTTTTTCAAGATGCAATGCATATTTCTGTTATGAACTTCCATGTTCGTAAGACTTTGTTTCAGTATGTTAAAAGGAATTCATGTTAGAGTTCATTTAAAACAACACTGGCTATTTAACGGCGGCTTTAACCAGTACTGTTTGATGTTGAGTATAACATCATACAAGTGAGAAAAGTATTATTTGTATTAAACTAGAACACAGCATTTGTAATTGAGGCATATCCATACAATGTTATGGTTGTTACGAGTCTCTGCAAGAGTGAAGCCTGTAAGAGAAAAGTAATGCATAAACGCATACAAACTAGCAAGACTATTTGTATCCTTAGAAAATAAAGAATGGCAACACTATCTTTTTAGTTTGACAAAAGTTTATTACACGTAATCATTAATATGTTTATTTCTGTCCATCCATCGTCTGTAACAAAGATTGTCTTTTGGCAAATATGAGTCTTGCGTGTAGTTAGAGTAAGAATTGTTATGAAATAGTTTATTTCTATAATATTTAATTAAACGTTTGTTTCTCAGAGTTCATGGTTCTTTTGGTAATATCAAGCTTTACAAACATGTATTCTTCTCGGATCACTGTCATTCATCTTCACATTCTTCCACGCTGCGCGAATACAAGTATGGAACCTAGGAAGCAGTCACCTAGCGTGATGAATCTAGGTTGTAACAACTTGTATCGCAATCGATGTAAAATAAATGAGTCTAAACTAACTAATTCATTGAAGAGATGTATACGTTCAACTACTGCGTATGTTCCTAAGTGAAAACATGTTGTACTAGTATTTAAAATATTTAAATTTTAGCTATATCACTGAAAATTTCTGTACCAACAGTATAGCTTAAGTCCCATTTTTTACTAAACTGTAAGTTTTATCACTGAACGTTGCGTTTTATTCAGAAAACAGTGTTTGTAAATAAGATTGAACAGTCTCAAAACACTGTTGCCATTGTAACATAGTCAACAAGAAATTTGATACAAAATAGGCCCCTTTTATGGAAGATAATTTTCAGGATATCAAAGTTTTACTTAACTTCGCAATTAAAGAGGACGAGTTATTGGCCGTTTTATTATTATTATTACTACTGATATTATTATTAGTAGTAGTAGGAGCAGTAGTATTTTCTATTCAGTTTTTTTTCAATAGTATAACAAATGTCCGACTGCTCTTTTCTCCTTTATTCAGAATAGAAGATTTTAAAATCTCCCATATAGTCGCGCCCCCTAGTTGCCATTTTTTTCAGAGATCGCAATAATTTTCACAATTTATAAAGAGAGTTACCAAAGGGAAACTTGTTTCAAACTATTTTCAAATTTTCAAATTAGGCCAGAACTTTCTCAGGAGATGATTGTTGAAGACATATAATAAAAATTAAGTCCTGCTTGTGCCGGCCATTTTTTCATAATCAATAATTGGTTGCCTCATTTGCATTCAAAATCTGGCAGTAGGTGGCCTTTTTGACGCTTAAAATTCAGAACGTACAAACAAAGAAATGTATGCTAGTAATAATGTGTTACTTTTTCTTTGTATATACGTCTACAGACAATTTTATTTCTATCACATTGAACACAAAAAGTAAAAATCAAACAGTCTGACGTACAGATGTAGACGGTATTTTCACTATTATCTTTTTTTTGTAAGCACGTATTTTGTTCCGATCTACAAGTGCCATGTTTCTGGTGTCTGTAAATATCTACTGAAATGCTTAATGTAGGTTTTCATGCTATTGCATAACACGTCCATTTCATTTCTTCATGTCATTGAATCATTTATCGTTTGCCGTACCCATTTATTTCACAAATAAACAAATATATGTTGAAGATGTTGTTTTTTCCTGAAAGTCATTTGGCAACATTTGATTTTATTTTGAAAAAACAGTTCGAAATTCTTCTTGAAAAGCCTGTTGCAGACACTGTAATTTAAAACTCGGCATGACGTGCTTCATCCTTTAAGTTAATAAGCTAGATTTAATTATATGCAATGTGTTTTTTTCTTTCAATTCAGTTAAAGCTTCCTAATTTCTGAGAAATATTTTCAGAATATAACATGGGTAGTCACGCTGTGTCCTTAGAAGTCCTGATATGTACAACGTCAGATTAATCCTAAGCCTTTTAAAATTTATCAGATTACAAGCCTCAATACTTTTGTTTATCCCTGAGGTAAACGGTATATTATCCAGTAAACTGATCTGTCGTTTTTAATTTATGTCGGATTTATGCGCGCCACAGGTCTTACCTTAATCGGAAACGCTCGCCGATAACAAAATTTGTAAAAACATTTTGTATTTTCACACTCATCCTAAAAACCCAAGCTGCATTTATATAGCATAGTTTAGGCAACAATAAGTAAGTGGGTAAGTAGGCATTTGAGTATTATTTCGAAATAGAGAAAGTAAACATTAAAAAAAAACAATCGGACTGAGCAGCTGTTGAAATGTTACTGTCAATTACATAGATACTATGATAGGCATTTTAACTTTCATTCGAATTCTGAGTTATAAAACGTATATGAAGATTCATTGGACACCTCTCTTCGTTTAAGAATGGAAGTTTCGAATTAGTGCTTTTATTCTAAACAATAACGAAAACCAAAACCTTTAGGACAGCCAGCACCTTAGAAGACAGCGAGTTAATAAATACATTTGGGTAGCATTATTCATTTGTTTTAGTAATTCAAAGTACCTCATGGAAGCCTTGCATATTCGGTTTACTGTTTTCTTTGAGCAGATGATTCGAAACAAATATGTTATTTTATTGGGAAAATGACTAAATATTTGATTTTAGACCAATTCCATCACCTGCTGGGCTATTTGCTTTTTGTTACAACTATTTTCGAAAAGCATTTTCCATTGAATATACGTTATGTTTCATATGTACTACATGTATATTCGATAAGGTTACATCTTTATCATGTACAACTTGTTCAGTTTTTCTGTTTCAAGCATTGCCAGAAGTGAACTGTATTACATTTACTAGGCAAGCCATTTATTTCTTAAAATGGACCTTATTTTGATCTTTCTGTAATATTTTACCTCCCCATTGCATGCCGTAGTTGAAGCCAGCATCACTTATTTTATCTTCTACTTAAGACGGATCGATACGGATTGGTGAAGCAAATAGCACCATAAAAACTTTTATTTTTATGTTTTAATGCTGGAAATCCGATTTGATTTGACATGTCATATAAGAAGTAACAAGTGTATTGAATGCTGTCTATTATGTGTTTGTATAACTCTTGACACTGATAAATTAGTTGACCCAGACGTCTAGGGACTATTGACGTTTTTACAGGATATATTGTGAACTTTGTCCTTTCTTAAGTATATCGCCGCCATTACATTGTAAGATATCCTGTGTTCTTTTGCAATGTTATCTAAGTAGCATAGTCTTTCTTTACAATAATCATATAGGTATTTGTAGCTTTTATGTTCCAAATTTCAAACATTGGTGCTTGGATGTTGAAATCAGTCATATCTTATTTATAAAAGGGGAATATTGCCTACAACCACCTCTGTTTTAGAAAATGAGCGGGAAGAATTCTTTGATAAAAAAGATCAAGAGCTTTTTCGCGACACTCCTGCTTAGGATGCTTAGCAAGTCAAAATTGTACAAGAAATGGGAAAGTGGAGGGAAAAACGTAATGTTAAACCCCGAACAAAAGTTCTGCTCCTGATCAAAACTAACTGTTTTACGTAAAGGGAGACATAAGAAACAATATATCATAAAGGACATATCTGGCATAAAATGCAACGTTGAAAATCAATCAAACAAACAAAAGAAAAAATAATGCTACTAATCCATCGTCAACTAAAAAAAATAAACAGAGCAAATCTTGACATTAAGACCGACATGTTATTAAAATCGACAGACAAATATTTCCTTACAAATCTGTTAATTGATGGTAAACGTTTATCGTAACTGTTGAAGGACAAATTGAATTAAACTGTCATGCAAATTGCATCATTCTGTCAGTTGCAAATAAACAAAGCTATTAGATTTTTAACAAGCCGTTTTATTCATTCTTTAAATAACTTTAGTAAACATTAAGTTTTTCTTTGAAAATGGCATGAACATGCTTCCAGAACGCATGATTACTGTTTTTCTAATGAGAAGATCATCTGATTTCAGGTTTAAAATTAAGCGATCTCAAGCCAGTACGTATTTTGTATCATCACCTGCATCGATGCAAGTTTTCTGAATAACACTTTATTGCTAATTTTTGAAACTTGGTCTGATCTATATCTAAGAGCAACGTTATTTTTTTTAAAGTTCGACTAAATAAGCTAATGCCAATAACTTATCTGTTCTAATACTCGTTTAGCTTCGTTTCCTGGCCTTGGCATTCGATGCAAGCAGATACAAAATTATATTTATTAAACATGTATCTGGAAATAAGCTAGCGATACAATGTACGAGACATGGTGATGTATCAACACAGACCACTTAGACCACCAAGAAGCAGAAACAGTAATGACTTTTCAATATGTAGCATTCTTCTATAAAAAGCTGTCGTTATGTAGTTCTGGTATCTTATCTTGAAACTAATTGGTTAATTTAGAACATTTCTCAATGTCTGTTTGATCTCAAAAACAAGTTTTTATATGTGAAACATTTCCCACTTATCTGATTTAATGTATCTGTCGCTGTGGTTTAGTTTATCAAGATCAAATTGGTTTTTTGAACAGTAACATAATTTTCCTCTCTGTTATTTTCGAAATATTGTGTGTCCTAAAACGTTGATACTAACAATTACATTAACTATCACAAGATATCACGTTGAGTGTTAACTGAATATATTTTTGAGTTATTGTTGTAATCTGTTTATTGAAATATTTATGTTTAAGTAGTTATATACATTCGCATTCGCTTTAGTCGTATCTTTAAACAGTAAAGTTTATTGAATTAAACAGATTTTAGTTCCCACATTCATACAGAAACAAAGAAGCAGTGATGATAATATTTTACTAGGATTAGTGAAATGGTGTATTAATAATTAGATTTAGAAGTTTAACTGAGGGTACACTGTTTATATTTAAGATTAATATTTATGACTGACGCATTTCATTTCTTAGGGTAAGGGATACCATTATATTTTTTCATTCAAAATGAGTAAAGACCATTGCAAGATAAGTTATTTTTTCTCTATCTTCAGAATTTTTAAACTATTTCAATGTTTTGATATTCGAAATATATCTGAATGACATCTTTTGACTATTTTGTCATACTGTAGAGAATTTTGCCCACAGGACTAATATTGGTGATAAGGTTACGAGGATACTATCACCAACACGGGTAGCTCAGTTAGTAGAGCACCTAACTTGCAAGTGACGGGGGTCGTTGTTTCGCGACATGTGTCTCAATATATATGTTTTTTGATTAAAATCTGTAAGCATATATAAACAAAGAATTCATTGGAAGAAACACAACTCTAGAAATATATTTTATTTTGAAACATGCTACAACAGTAACAATACATTGAATACAGTTGTCAAAACTTTACCATCATGTACGTTTATGTTAAATTTCAGTGCTTGTATAATTTTGTAATTTGTGATAAGAGAGATAATGGAGTCTCCATCAACATGTGAACTATATGAATATGCTAAGGTTGTTTTTACAGCTGCTGTTGAATGTCGTAATGAATTCCTCCATCTTCAAACAAGTGCTACTGTTACTTTTGTTTCTACGATTTATGCTATTTGTAGACATAAGATATCAACATTTACAACAGCACTGATGCAAAGAAGAAATAGCTGTTTGATTAGCTGCGGAATTTTAGTCCCCTTTCCATTTAGACGGCAGGAAGTGATACGCGAGATATCCATGTTTTCTTTACGTGCCAGTACAAAAGGTTGTCATGTGAGCTTTTTTATCGTAAGTGTACAATTAACATGTTTTGTCTTCTACTGGTAGGATTATCTCTAATAACCGAAACCATCTCTCGTGACTTTCTTTGCATAATGTTCTGCTATAAATATGTTTGTTACTATTTGCTGCCGAACAAAATAAATCTTCAAACTTTATGTTTACTGGCAGTTGTCGATTAAACAATTGCTTTCCCCTTTCAGCTTGCATTTCTAACGTGTCTGTCATCTCATAGATTTGTTGCTGCAAATAATTGATTTCTATAGCGTGAAACATAACTTTATTCTCAGAAGGAAACAATTACAGGCATCAATGCTGCATCTGCATTAGTGCAGAATGACATTTATTTCGCGGACAGTCTTGTAAACACTGTCGGGGAATACATTCTGTAGGAACACTTTGAAGGAACAGTTTTATTAAGTAGAAAATGGCACGCTATATAAGAATTGACTGGTGATGAGGTCGATTGGTTTAAAATTGCTTTAAAATTATATTTCTTTTCCAACTCAATGTCTTTTTTTATTTCAGTTAAAAAACTACGCTATTACTTTATTGATGAAATGGTAATTACAGTCAGCAATCTTAATCAGTTTCACGTCACCGAGAAAATGGCGTCAAATTTTGACGTAATAAACTAATTAATGATTTCTGCCTTTTCCAAATTATCATAATGTTGTCTTTGAAAAAAGCGGATTAAGTCTTTGAAGTTACTAAAACATAGGTATGGATAATGTAACAACCTATCAACTAAATCGCATGTTGCTTGTTACGTGCGTCCGTGACGAGAAATAAGTTAAAGATTTTTTTTAGTTTACTTGTTATATTATTGGAGAGGTCATCAGACCTCTCCACAGTGTTGGCTTTAATTGCTGGCGGCATCCATTTTTGCGTATCAAATTTTAGTTAATGATCTCATATTAAGCCTAAAATCATGAAAACCAGTCTATAAAGATAGTTATGCGCATGCTCCGAATCAAAATACGAATTCATTTAAACGAAACCAAAATTTAACATCGGGTCAAAACGGCCCGTGGTTAAAACGGCCCATTATGAACAAAACGTACAGAATAATTTTGTATTCCCTTAAAGCGACTGACTTACAGATGGGCTTACATCTTGAAATGTTTGCTGCAATTGCAAAGAACATATTTAAACTAAGTTACTGATTCATTTACATCAAAATATAAAGTTTTACACACTTTTATCGGTAAAAAAATTACCCTGTTAGTCACGGGGTAGATACTTTAGTTATAAGATTAATTTTGACGCTTGCTTACAAGGCTCAGTGGTCTAGATCGTCGTTCCCTATTTTACTGACCGAAAGGTCGTGGGTTCGAATCCTGGTTAAGTCAAAACTCTTTTTTTCAGTTTTCATGGCGTATAGAAGCATAATATTATGTTTTTCCGTAGTATATTAAATTCTCTTAAATTTTAAAGAAAAAAAAATTCAGCAAAATCAGTCAGTCAGTCAGCTTTAACTAAACACAAAAAAGTACAATTATAGGGATGCATTTCTTATAATGCATGCTACTTTTTAAAAACTACAAATTCTAAAATGCATTTTTTTCTGAGAAACTCATCAGCCTGCTGAACAAATTAATATTTAGCCATGGTCATGAAAAAATGGTAAATATTTTTTACGAATTTCAGAGGATTTTTGACAAGTCCATTTCCTCGATTTGGATCAAATTTACGCCCTTTTGATATTTAGTCCAGCTTAACAGATACTATCGCTGATTATTTTGTAAAATATTTGGACTAAGAAAGGTGTAATTAATGCTTGAAAGGGAAAACAAAACTTAATGAGCCTTAAAAAGCAGCCGTTAAACATGGGAGTTCAGGCTTCAACAACTACATGCATTGTTGTAAAAGAGGGGGGAGTAAAGCCTTAGGGGCTTATAGGAAAATCCCCAAGATTCTACACGGTATGAAATACATGAGGTTATCTTAATTTGTTTCAGTTATTTAAATGATAGATACGCCACTATAAAAACATTTGAAATAACTAAATTATAGCCAGTTTCGGTCATTTTGCATAATAAGGTATTAACTATTAATAATAGTTAGGTTACTAGTTTTTATAATTATTTTAGTCACAGAACGTTTAAAAAATTCAAAATGATCTTGGAAACAAGTAGATTCATTCTTTCATTGACGACAGCTGCTGACCTCTCTTTGGCTTACTTTTTAAAGGAAGCCAACTTGTAACAGGCATTGTTTATCCCACTATTAGTGCACCTTTTCTGGTAGTCAAAGTGCGATAACAAGTACACAAATATCAGTCTATTATCCGATTATCTGAAAATGAAAAAAAAGAAGAATGTAAAATTTGATCCCATTGGTGATAAACCTACGACACGGCTGATATAATCACAACCACACCCCTCCAAACCAGTTAAATATTTTAAATGTTTTGTGTAAATTCAATCAGTACAGTGAAGTGAATTCTTTAAACTCTTCCTACTTAAGTACGAATATTTATTTGTAAATTGAGAGCGCAGAAAGAGGAATGTTTCATTCAAGTGACGACATTTCTTGATATTAATATTAAAACACAAAAATAAAAGTTAATTGAGTTTTAAAAGTTGACAAGTAATTTATCAAAGTTCCACTTATATATGTTCATAACAAAATCCTTAAGTGTCACTAAAATGGTCACTGATTTATTAAGGAAATCCATTATAATCATATAAATATTTGGCCCTGAGTGGTAAGACAGCCGTCTCTTTTAAACCCCCAAAAATGATGCATTTAAAGAAAACAAAAGCTAATTATAATAAAGAAAAGTCCATTTAACGAAGTAGTGAAAAGCTGCATTAAATTCCAGCATCTCTTCTGTCATAATGGATCCCCAAGCACGACAGGACACGATTATTTTGTCGCCAATCTGTGACAGAAAAGCAGCACTATTCAGCTTGAACAGTTTATGGCTGAAAATAAATGAGTTCTATCGAGTTTGTTTTTAGGCCTTTTTTTCATTTCTTTACGGCTTTGTACAAAAATCTAGAGCACGATTGGTTAAAATCGAAGAACACCATAGCGAATTACAGGATTGAAATAAGTCAGGTAATAAATGGAATCCTCACGCCTACACGCGCACTAAACTCCCACAGCGGGGTCAACCCAAATATATTCCAATGACATCCTCTTCAATCACAAAGTCATTTTTACAATTTAAATTTGCTAAATTGATACAGATCTTCAACAACAAATAACTGCAGTTTGATCGAATATATATATAACAAGTACGTATAGATATTTAGAAATAGCAGACAAACATCTGATGTTATGACAGACATCAAAACATTGTTGATTTCTTGGCAAGAAATATGTCATATAATTTGAATACCAAATTTAGTATATCATGTAGTCAACTTTGACCCAAGTTGAATCTTAAAACCAAAAACTATGGTCAGTGATTTTATATGACTAAATGATTAAACACACTCGCCTTTTCAACTCTAAAACTGGAGTAACATGACGAAGTTGCAAATATCAGCAAACCACATCGTGAACTTTGTAGTTGCGATTTTGATAACACAGAATTTTGTTTTTAATAATTCGCCTCCGCCTTAAATTGATTTATAGTTTTATGTTTGTAATTACTTTTTACATGGAAAAGCATTGAAAAAGTATTACATCGACGTTGTCGAAATTTCGGGTTTGTTTACCTGGAAAGTGTTATAGAGAAACAGGAGATATTTTCTAACTAGACATACCGAAAAATAAAACGGGATTAATTATTTATGATACGGGCGTACATATGTACCTTGAATTAAGATCCAGAAAATATTTCAGATTCAATTTACGATTTTAACATCAGATTAAACCTGCGGGGTAGGAAAACACCTGCTCTTTTACAAATTATGCTGAGAGTTTTAGCTTATTAGCACTACAATATCACGTCACAGATAAGCGTTCTGTAACGCGTATTGCAGGCGTTATGTTGCTTTTAAGAGCTTATCATGAAATCTGTTGCTTTTCGCGCAGCATTATTTCATCAAGATATAACACCATCACAGTAATTCTCAAGTACCACATGCAACGTTATGACGTATTCAATAATAAATCGATCATTTACGCCGTAATTTCTAAAAACCTAATATCTTTGGTGAAAAGTGGGTGATTATATTTATTTTTTCCCTGCACCTGTATTTCTTTATGCCTTGTTCAGATTAGAAAAAGGCATATGAAAGTCAAAAATTGAAATGCACCAAAATAAGCCATCTTGATAAGCTGTGGAAGCCTTACTCTTTTTTTAGCCAGCGATTATGTGTCCTTCCTTTCATTGCTTCAGTGACTTTGTCACGTATTGGTTCTGAAGTAACACGTAGTTTTATTCTCAATGAAATAATCTCTAAGGCATGTAAGTTTCTTTATTCTATATAGTACCTAAGACGTTGTGAAAACTGTCGGAAATTATGATATATTCATTCTTGTACTCAATTAAGAAACATCTCCAAAATTGAAATTGTAGTTTATATATATTAAGTACTGCCTAAGCTTCATTTTTGAGCTACGAGAATGTTATAATTGTAATTAACCACTTAACTGAATTTTATCTTCCTTGGAAAAAGCTGTACCAGTCTTGCCTTCCTTCAATGTCCACAGATTGTTGTTTGGTACAGAAACATGTAATATTTACATATTATGTAATTACTTTTCTTTAATGCATTTTCAGTGCAGCAGAAATTTCATTACATTCCAAAAGAACGGGCAATATCCTTGATGGCCTTTGAACTGTTTGTCTGGATGAATAATTCTTTTAGATTAATTTGTCTGCTGTTGTCAGTTAGCAAATGTAGCTGTGCAATCAACTGTCAGTTTAGTGTCTTCAGGCAGATACGCCGTGGCTAACAAAACATAACGGTTAGTTTGTCGATAACTTTATCTTACTAATTATTTATTATCTTTCATTGAAATATATACCAATGTGTTTCTTTTGATAAGAAGCTGAATCAAAACACATCATAAGACAAAAGTCTATAAATGGGAACTTTTTATCTAACGGAATAAATATTCCGTGTTGCTTATTTTGCATTGTGATTGTCTTTATAATTGGCTTTTATTGCTGAGATAGGCCCAAGGGGTTGCTGATAGTGCTATATTTAGCTTTTTATGTGATGTTTGACTTGGAATAGTATGTTGTTATTAAGAATTGATTGCAGCAGAACAAATATGACATCGATAGAATTGGAAAACAATATTCACTTTTTGCCATTGTATCTTACTTCGTTTCAGAAAACAAAGGTTTCAAAGGTTTAAGACTGAGGACATAATATTTCAAGCTTTCTTGGAAGAATGGCAATTTGAAAGAATTTTATTTCCTCCTTTCAATTATTTAAAGGCAAGAAACACCTAGTTATGAAAGGCAAAGAACACCTTGCTATGGAAGGCAAGAAACACCTTGTTATGGCCGATTAGGAATATAGAGATTTCGGTTTCAACTTTAAGTCATATACGCGTTATGTGTACCATCTATTGACATCCGTCATCCATGAAGTAACAATCTATTAATACTTTTTTTAATACTTGAAGAGCTGTTATTTCCATCCATCAGGAATAATAATTACTACAACACCATCGACGTTATTGGGTATCATAACTTTGTGGTTTGTGACGCCAATTTCAGACACAGATTGAAAAGAAACAAAACGTCAAAATTGAGAACCCCTTGTTGAAGGAATATACTTTAAGACCTTCTTAGCCATTATTGGTTCCACTGGCTATTAAGAGGTAGCTAAATGATGTAAATACAGGAAAAGGAGAGCTATAAACGACAGGCTATTTTATAGAAGGATAGATATTGGAAGTAATACGGATATAATACAAAATACAGGATCGCTAAGGAATAGGGTAAGATGGCACACAAAACGCAATTGAGGCAAAATAAGGGATCCAGCGTTACAAAGCGTGAAAAAGATTACATTATTATGACTTTTTTTAAAAACGGTAGCCACTTTAAGCTATCATTAGTACTTCCCTTAGGCCTCTTTGAGATGAGACTGTACTGAAATAGGTTTGTCAGCATTAACTAAATAAAATTAGCTCGTATTGATTGAAAGTATTTTTGTATCACCGGGTTTTAGGAATCACACCTTATTTTTGTGAATTTCAATAAAATTCCTAAATACTTGATGAAATAGTAAACAACAAATTGCGTTATAATAAATAAATGCTTTACCAATCTTTTAGAATTACACTCAGATATCTTTTCCTCTGTCCAAATAACGATGGTAATATGATAAAGATATGAGTGTGTGTGTGTGTGTGTGTGTCAGATAACAGTAATGCCAGCTGTAAATGACAATGAAATATTCAATAATAGAAAATGGAACGGAGCAAGTACGTTCTCTGTTGTAGCTTTCCTGTGTTGTAAGTAGGGAATTATGTTTCTGCTATGAGCCTATGTAATAGAATTCAAGTTACATATATACATAGAAATATTATCTTCAAAAACAAATACATCAGTGATTGAAGGTCTTCTACTTGCCGTCACGAATGAGCCAGTCCAATAAATCACAGGTCAATAATGATAAAAGTTTCTTATTTTTTCTTCCGTAAAAACGTGTCAAGTCTTAAATGTGGAGCCCAAGAGAAATCGCCATCTTTTATATCAATAAAAAACTGGGACTCCGTTTTTCTATACTTTTAGTACAGGACAAAGGTTAATGTAAATCAAAATTGGCTTCAGTCGCTACCAAGAAAACACTTCATCGCTGTCTGAAGAATCCATTTAGTCTTTTCGTCACCCTTTAAAACGTAGCCATAGCACCAGTGTAATGGATTGTTAATATATCTACACCGTTTCACGCTATTCTTTTGAAATTACCTAATAGAATGGCTAAATGCAATTATCAAAGTTATGTTCTTACCAGCCCGTAACCTCATATATAGTGAAGACAAATACAAACTATTTTGGTGCCTTAAACGGGTACCAATACTCGTAATTGAGCTGATAAAATATTTGAGTAATTAAACAAATAACGCTATGTTTTCAGGCAGATTATAGTTTTCAGACACCGAATTTACTTTGGAAATGATCGTGTTTCCAGTCCTGATACAAGTTTACAATTCAACAAAATCTTACATTTAAGAGACTTAAGAAATTTTCATTTGTTTTCAGAAAAGACACTTCTACAGAGGTCATTCTTTTTTTAATGACGCCTCCATCAGTCATAATTTATATTAGTGGCTAAAAATTGTCTAACATCTTGTGTAGAACCCTGTTTCTGAAAGCAACGGATGGATTTAAATCCCTTTTAATATCTTCTAGAGCCATAAAAAAGTTAAGTTCTATTTCAAAACTCACGTCTTCCTTTCGATCAAACCACCATTTAAGGCATTTTCGACATTCGGCTTACAACTGATATATCTCTCAGACAAAAAGAAGTTAAGATATTTAGCCTGGTGATTTGTGATCATTGATCAGAGCATTCCTTTTTATTTAACAACAAGATTGAAGAATGTTGGTGGGCGGTGATAATCGTATTTTTGTATTAATATGTGACTTTATGGTTCTAAAAACAAAATGAAAATAATAAAAGTCCAATTGTGTGCATCATACATTTACGTATTCGCTGTTTTGAAAATGTGAGGTGACTACAATAATCTTAATCATTTTATGTAATCGATACAGCCATGGTGAAAATACGATGTCACGAAGAAGAAACTAACTAAAGATAGTGCGAAGGTGAAAATGCGATATAGAAATCACAATTGCATGTCTATCTATTTGAGTTTATTTATCGTCGGTAATGGTTGCCCATATGACCGACGCCCCCTGCAGAGATTAGTAATTTTATGTTTATTGGGATAGTGCAAGATACAGAAAGCATCCCATTCCAGAGACACCTCTGGTTTATTTGCATGCTCAGTGCACAGAACTTATACACGGGACCTCAGTTTAACGTCTTATCCGTGCCACTTGATGTTTTCAGCGTCATGTCATCGCGTTTTCTCGATCGAACTATCTCGCTTCCATCGACACCATCGTTTTATCGGGAATTGAAGCACTGTAGCAGATTATTCATTTTTACCTGATGTACATTTTCGTTTTGGGATTTTTAAAACATCGCTGTTTCATGAAGAGTTCAAATCTTGCTGGATTTAACTTTAACTTAAATCCATTTTTTTCGAATAACATTTAATAGGTTCTTTCGGCGGTGGACATTTTGTTCTTACCTAAATAAATTTAGGAATATAAAGTATGGCCAATATCTATTATTTCTTTCATAAAAAGTATTTACTTCCAGTACTTACACGATTTCGGCTGTTTAATTACATTTCCAAGCGAAATATTTTACCAAGTTTCAAACAGCATAATAACATTACCCTTCTTACAGTTGTAAGATTTAAACATTGTACATTCGTAATTTTGTACCTCTTTAACAAAATTTGGAAAGATATTGGGGTAACAAATATAACACGAGTTACTTCAACAGCAAAAACGATCTTAGTAATCTACTGTGAAAATGTCAATAAATACCAGATTTACTCATCATAATTTGCACAGTGAAGAATTTCTTTGTTAATTGTTTTCCATTTAGCTTTACTTTGAGATTGAATACTGGTTGACTTAAAAGTCTTGTGCGTGACTTTTCGGGAAGGTTGAAAGCTGTACCAATAACAATTAGTTAAAAGTTACATTCTGTCATTATTTAGTGGTTGCATTAATTCTCTAGCAAATCAGAAAGCAAAGATATTTAAATTTCTGATAAATTTATCCATGGAGAATATATATATTTACAGCGCACCTGCCAAAACACGTTGTCTGCGCAGGAGTCGTTGCAAAAAAGGGTTGTTTATAGGTAGTTCATAAATAAGGAAGCCAACGAAAGAAGTGAAAGATCAAAATTGTAAGACCAAACATTTAGTCAGTCGCTACGCTCCATCTCTTCGGTTTCTTAATGCTGCAGATTTGATTTCATAGCCTCTATCCTATACTTCGTTCGTCAGTGGCTGAGAGTCACAATGTGTGGTGATTTCACATTCGAAGTAATGTAATTTTAACATTTTTTCAGAAAGCTGTTGTGTTCAGCTAGATACATATGAAATGCAAACGTAATAGACCTGTCTAGTGTTGATAAGAAGAAAGTCTTATGAGACAGGTCTGCGGCGCTCATTATCTACCTATCATCAGTTTTCTCGAATCCATTGGGTTGTTTTGAAGAATACTAATCATCCGCGAGAAGACTGACCCGTCATGCCATAAGACCACATAGAAGAAAACATTTGACAGATCCATTTATCAGGAATTAATGAAATATAGATTTATACATAGCACGGGCGTTAAACTGGGCAATATTATTCAGATAATGTCCTCGACTAATCCCTTGTGAATTTATGAGAAACATATAAATATAATGAGAACATTGGTTTCATCTCACTTTAGCGTTTCAAGAAATATTACTTTGTAATCATGAGTGGTCAAGGGGCAACTGTAATAGATAAATATCCATTACACTAACAGTCAGTCAATTAAATGGAATTCCGTGGAAGGTCTTGGAATTATTAATGTCAAAATCCACTTTGTTACAAGCTGTTGCATTGTCATTTTGTCTTGCAAGATAGCCGAGCTAAGGAATAGGAAATAATACTAAAAGCATCGTTTGTATCATTTTTTAATTAAAAAAGAAAAAAAAACTTAAAAAACAAACAAAGCAAAATTTATTTATTAGAAAATGCTTTCTGTTTAACGCTTACGAAACTTTATTCATGAGGATTTTATTCATGTAACACTCAATCTAACAACAAATTTTAGGTGTATAAGAAAAGATAAAAATCCTCACAAATAAACTGCTGATAACTTCAGATAACGCTAAGATGTCTTCAACTCTCAAACTTAGTTATCGAGCGTCCATTTTGCCTATAAAAAAAGTGTAGCGATTTTAGGATATGATTTTTAAGAAGTATAACTGAAAGGAAACTTGTTTGACATGCTTTTAAATTGGAAACGGGCCTAAGTCTGATTATGTAAGGATAGTTCAACTCTTTTGGCACGAAACAATAAAATACATATTCTATTGTCAATTATTTGGTTCTCATTTTTTGTGAAGAACTCTCTTCCATATTTTGCTTTCAATTACTTCGTTGTCAAGAGATTTTAAGTTATTACACTAGATCAGTTAGACTTTCCTTTAAATTAAAGATTCGAATGACAAACAACAGACAGTTAAATGTGATATACTTGCGACAAATAAAGGCATGCGATTTAATAATGAGAGGAATCTAGACATGTGGGATTCATGGACAAATTAAATTTAATCCAGCGGATATCAAACGTTGCAAGAGTACTTCAACCTAGGCAATTGTTATAAATTTTATATTGTTGATGTAAGAATAAAATTCTAGTGTATACACACATTCTTAAAAGCTGTTCTTCAAATTAAGATCCCAACAACTTGTATCTGTTCAGGGAATAAACAGTACATGTTTTGTTCTTTTATCGATGTATGAAACATTTTTTATTCATTCTTTTACCCCCCCCCCCCCCAAAAAAAAATGATTTTAGGCAACATATAATCATTGAAACACAGACCTCTAAGACTGAACACAGCGCTACATTGTAGTGCAACAGTTTAGTGCTAGGATGGAAGCAGAGTAATACCAAACGTGGACTTATTTGACCGTCTGGCAACTAGATACTTTATTTATATCAGAAAGAATCAAAGGAACAGTAGTTTATTTAGAAAAAATCAGTTATCAAACAAGTTGCAAGCTCTGATAAGCTATGTGCTACTAATTGTGGTTGGTTGTTTTTACTTTCCGACATAGAGTTGAAGTATCCATTTCATTGACGAAGAGTAAGTGTGATCCATTATACTTAGATGCCATTTGTGACAGTACATCATACAGGTATAGACAGGAAACATTTTAATGACTGAATTTGTTTCGTTGTTGCCTAAGTTATATAACAAAAACAACTGCGTAAAACTTCTTAAGAACACAGAAATACATGTACTGTTTCAATATCTGCTTTAGTATTTTACAGACATACATTCTTATAAGATCTATTGATAATATGTCATCCTTGTTTACTTTTGGGAGTTTCAATTGCCTTGAAATCTTAATCTGATTAAAATCTAATACTCGTAAAATATCATGTTGTACAAACACCTACAGAAAGGTCAATGTTTTTTTTTAAAAAAGATTTCGACATAACTACATCAAAACCACATCAAACTTCATACGTAAATCAACAGATGACTTAAAATATATTTAACTTTGTATGATAAGCCATGCAATACAGCAACCTATACCAGTATAGCTGATATACTTAACCGGCGAGACCTATTAATTCGTGTTTTATGTGACTGGGATGTGTAAAAATGTCAATAAATAGCAGATTTACTCATCATAATTTGCATAGTGAAGAATTTCTTTGTTAATTGTTTTCCATTTAGCTTTACTTTGAGATTGAAGACTGGTTGACTTAAAAGTCTTGCGCGTGACTTTTCGGGAAAGTCTGCTATTAGTTATGGATTTTATGAGTATATGACCTTGTTGTTTGGTCGGTATTAGCATGTATGATTCGTATAACACTATTTTGGGTTCTAAAGTCATTATGCTCAGCTGCAGAGAATTATTGGTTGATGTCATGGATGAAGTAAAATTTCCTACTCATGAATAATTCATTACCTACTTTCATTGGTTTCTGAAAAGATTTCCAATGCGCAATCTCAGCCAATGAAATTACTCGTTACAATTTGCCTTTCGCGGCTATGTTTAAATCCTGGGAAATACGTCTATTTTAAGTAACAGAACAGAACAGAACAGAAGTTTTATTTGGCCAAACATATAAATGTTCATAGCCATATCAAACAAACATGTATACAAGTGGTCATGGCAACAAAGTTAAATAGACATGAAAACGAATTTAACAATTAACAATTATTAATGAGTCTGAGAAGAGTAAAAAACAAGAATATATAAATATATATAAATTAAGTATCCGTGATTTTTATTTTGCTAAAGAAGATGCATAACATGTCGTTATGCCCACTCCACATTAAAGGGTTTCTATTTGTAATATGGAATCTCATTGGAGGAAGAGCTACTTCCCTTAGCTAATTAATATTCATGAAAACGAATAATCTGCAGTCAATTGTCCCACGGTACATTATGTAGTTGTGCGGAATATGTATCGGGGTAACCGACGATGGCGCAACATCAATAAGAGTTCTGATTTGAATTAATCCGGCTGATCACATGACCAAATAACCGAATATCAAGATTACGTGACCAACTGCCGTCGATAAAATAAAACATACGGCACCTTGTTATCGGTTCGAAATCGTTATTAATGTCAGAAAAAATGATTAATACTTGGATCGTATAGCCTTATGAAAGTTTATAATAGTTTTATAAGGGGTTGTATTATTAAAATGGGTCTATGGATCAATTTGCAGGGTTCTTATAAATCACGGGACGAAATATAACTATGTTAAGTCGTAACAACATTATGATGGATCTTAAAATGATGCCTCCACAGAGCAAAATGAGGACTCGTATTATTATAACGATGGGTTGATATATATTTATGCTGGGTTGTGATGTCATAATGTTTGGTTGTAAAATAATATGCTGGGTTCTTTTATCATCATAATAAGTTAAAATGTCGTTAAAATGAGTTGCAATGTCATTTTGATGGATTGTAAAACATAAGAATGGATTGTAAAAAAAGTAAAATTAAATTGAAATGCTTGGTCGGCGCAGTAAATAAGCTGGACTCTTAACAGTTGGCCTTATCGAAGGTCATTGGTTCGAATCCTACTACCAACATATAGAAACAATCTATAACTACAAATATTTTATTGCATGAAAACATTACATGTTTTATAGCAAATACATAACAAAAACAGAAAGCATGGATTTTCTGAAGAATCTTGACTAATCTTAATTTTTAAACAAGAATATTTTCAAATTAAAATCTGCTGGTCAGTAGCTTTAAAAAAAAATTTAATTACTGGAGCCAATATTCATTTAAAAAGATTAGCTTTTTCAGAATATTAGAACAAGTCATTCAGAGATACTTTCAATGACATTTGGACGAAGCGCGAAATTAAAATAACCTGGAAAACAATTAACTTTTAGAGTAGACTAGCTTACTTTGTTATTTTTTTTAGTTTCTAATAGGCAGTTCTAAATTATTACACAAAACATGTTGTTTTGTAATTTGAAGTTGAGGCGTCAAAGAAACTGCTTCGGAGCAATTTCTTTTTGACAAGTAAATAAAGAAGCTTTTATTTATGTTTAAATAGAAAACATTAAGGGACATCAGAAATGACTCTTGTTTTCTTGAAGTTAACTTAATTAAAACTAATGTACAAAAACTGTATTTTCAGAAATACGGAAATTACTCAGATACATTTGGAATAAATGTACAAAAAATGGACCAAGTTCTTCAAATAATTAACTTATTTAAGATGTAAGTAGACACACAAGCTAACTAACTTACATTTTAAACTGCAAGGATAAATCTAAATGTCTCTAAGTAAACCTGATTAGCGCATCCTGATTATTAGAAGATTTTTTTCCAATTTCAGTAGAGGTTGCAGAAAAAGAAATCATGTTTAGTGCTCTCCATAGGATGTTAAATTACCATAAAGTCTCGTTGCCCTAACACTTTTTAAGTGGCACATTTTTATGCTCCCCGAAGGGCGAGCATATAGTTGCCGCTTTGTCCGTCCGTCATAATTTTGTCCGGAGCATAACACAAAAACTATGAGAGATATCAAGACCAAACTTCATAGGTAGTTAGATCTCATTAAGGAGCAGTGCAGTGCCCAAGAACCATAACTCTTGCTTTATTAATTTTTGAGTTATTGCCTTTTGAAATTTATCATACTTATTTTTTCCCGGGGCATATCTCACAAAGTATAAGAGTTATCAACTTGAAACTTTATAAGTAGATAGATCTCATTGATGAGCAGTGCAGTGCACAAGCACCATAACTCTTGCTTTATCAATTTTTGAGTTATTGCCTTTTGAAATTTCTCATGCATATTTTTTGTCCGGGGCATATTTCACAAAGTATAAGAGATATTAACATGAAACTTTATTGGTAGATAGATCTCTATGAGGAAACGTGCAGCGTGCAAAAACCGTAACTCTATTTTGCATAATTTAGGAGTTATTGCCCTTTGTTATTTTTTCATACTTTAAAAAATACATATTAAACAATAGCCCTTTTGGAATTGGCATTTATTCGGGGAGCATCCATCGGTTCTACCGATTTCTTGTTTAAGGACACTTGACTTTGTGGAATATAAGCGGTCTGTGTGGCTGTTTCAATTCTCTTAAACAATTCGATTACTTTTTTTTATAATTTGACATATTATTCAGTTAATTTTAACACGTAACTACGTATGTTTATCAACTAAGATATTTTTAGTGGCATTGCCATTAACCTTTAGTATTGCGTTGAAACTGGTATTTTTATCAAAAAAAGTCAGAGGAACTTAACTGGCTCTTCCAAATGCATTGTACTAACCTTCCTTTCATATAAAACGTCTTTTTTTGTTCAGTTATCTGACTAAATCAATGCATCTCAACTTTGCATTTACCCGTTAGTAAGCTACCACCTTATGATTGGGTGTCTGTCAGCATCTTTTCTTTTCAAAATTGTTTTACATTAGCATGTGTAATGAAACATTTTGGTTCGTTATAAACTCACAAGAATTTTTCATTTTCAGTTTCCATTTGCCGTTCGGCTACTTTAACCACCGTTATTCTTATGAATGCCAGGCAAGATAAGTCATTTTGTGTTTTGCTGGTTGTTATTTGCGAATTGCTATTTCTTTACTGCTAATTACAGTTTGTCTATTGCTTTTTATGTTTTGCTATTTACTTGTTCTGAAATGTTTTTTGTTACTTTCTGATTGCTTCTTGTTTCTTGCTTATTGTTATTTCGAATAAAATGTTAGTAGAATAAAAAATGTTGTTAATGTAGACGGTGGTTTAAATTCCAACACTTTTCACTTGACTCAAATACTTAAATATCTAAAATAATGGAAATATTCTTGTATGTTAGTAAGATAAGCTTCAAGTTTTTTTATTACCTATGTTTACCATTGTAAATGAACATGTCATTGTGGCAACCTGTTGGTAATAAAAAATGCAGGTACGTTTCTACTGTTATCGACATTTCTGTGTTAGAAGAATTACTTATACTAAGGAGAGAGTTTTACATAAGCCTGGAGCTTTCTACTCAATCCTTGATTTGTTGTTTATATCGCGTGTTGTAAATGTTTTATCTGAATAAAATATTGTTTAAACTAACCTGTTGGTGATAACTGATTTCTGCATATGACACGTAATTTAACGCCCAACATGTGCATATGTAATCAAAACCGGTATGTTTAAACACAGTGGCTGTTTTTGTCAATCCGGATATTCTTATTCATTTATTTTATTATACATTACTTTCTTCCATAAATGTTCCCAATTTTCTTTGCCAACCAATGCAAGTTACCAGTTTATCAACTGAATGCAAATTATCACGCCAGCCTATGCAGTTAACTATATATCAACTTTAAAAAACGTTGTACAAATATTGACAGTTACAACAACTTCGAGCACTTGGAATAAAGTGACCGCAAAACATTACATGACAAGATTTGCAGAGTTTTCCGACAAGATGCAAGAAGATTAAAACCTCAATTTACAATGTCGTCGGTTTTTCTGACCCGCCTGACCTCTTCGTCAGAAACCCATTTTGCTAATGAAGCGCGATGTGAACAGTCATTATTTTAATGCATTCGACGGCAGTAGACCAGTCTTAAACAGCAAACAAACTACTTATTAGATTTATCTTGAAAGATAGAAAGATTTACACTATGTCGCATTTGTCTTTATTTTATTTTCCTTCTACTTAAAAAGACAGCGAAGCAAAAAGACACGGAAAAGCTTGATGGGAAAGAACTTCATAGTCAGAGAATTGGTTATCTTTAAATTATTCTGGGAAAATTAAGAAGTATTTATATAATCCGCACCTTACAGTAGAGACTGTTAACTTTAATATCTCTGATAAATTAACAAGAGTCTATGAAAACAATGTAAGTACAGAAATAAAGTCGAGCAGGCATTGAATCAGCAACTATGTTTCGATAAAAAATAATTATAGCGGTGTATATGACATACTATTAAAAAGACTCAACTATGGCAAGGCTGACATCTTTGAAACTGGTTTAAATTTCTTTCTTTTTTTTCGTTCTTTTGCTAAATCAGATATTTCATATTAATTTATGAACAGTTACGTTTAAACTTAAATTTGAAAAACAAACGAAGCAAAACAAAAAAATAAATTCAAAAGAATAAAAAACAACAACAACAACCGCCAGCAGTTTCATTCCCTATTGTTCAACATTTCACAAGTGCAAGTTTTATGCAGATCTTTTTATCGACACCAGCAGACAAACTATTTCTTTAAAGATTATTTCCCTTTATTATTTTTGTAATGTTGTTAGAAGTTACCCTATCTTAAAGATGTTACAATTGTGCCAAGTATTTTTGAAATCCCCCAACCAAGGCCAAGTTTCAACTCAGGACATGAAAAAGTGTAACGGAAGGATGGAATGACAGACGGACCAGCTGGGGGCTATATGCGCCCCTCCCCACCTCCGCCTCGGCGAGCATAAAAATGCCTTCCAGCGTAGTGTTAATATCATTTTATGGGTCATACATTTTAATATGTAGTGGCACTTTGACCGCAAGTGTTAATTTAGATATGTTATTCCAAATTTGAACAAATCAACACCACATTTAAAATGAGTTATTTAACAAAAATAGCGATGTTCTAACTTAAAACTTAAAGGAAACTTACAAGTATTTTAAACACTAATGCTCTTCAAATTAAAAGTGATAAGGATTTTTGTTTGACAGGAATAACTTTTGTTTTCAGTCATGAAAAAATTATATTAAACCTATTCGACGAAAATGCGAAATTACATAACCACAGAAATCCCTAAGTCTCTTGGCAGACAGGTTCAATTTGTTTCCGGCATTTGTTATTGTCTAGAAAATCTAAATTATTACCCTGGAACACGTTGTTTTATAACTTGAAGGTGAAAAGGCAAAGACAACTGTTCCAAAGCAATTTCTCTAAGACGAATAGACAAAGATGCGCGTTTTTTGTTTCAAAATAAAGCCGTCTTGGGAACGCAGAGACTAATCCGGTTTTCTCTGAATAAACGAACTCAGTATATTGTTTCTTTTACACTTATTTTCGGATTTCAGTATTTGAATAGTGACTCCCTAGTTAGGACGTGTAATTTCTGCAATAGTTATTTGTTACTAAACCACGATGAAATGTGCCACATTGGACATGCATTTAGACCAAAAGTAGAAAGTGTGCTGCAATATATTGTTTGCTTCAGTAAAAATGAATGATATTAGTTTTCACCTCGTGTCGTCAACAATTATCGCCAATTTAGTTTGTTTGTACATCAGACGATAATGGCTTCAACTGTTACAAAAAGTAAAATAAACAGATCAATAGATATGCACAATGGAAGTTGATTAACTTCGTTTTAAATGTAGTTTAATCTGTTCAGCTAAGTCCTAATTATTGTGAATATGTGAATACTGTTAATTTTCTCTTCTGATTCATTTTTGCCTAATTTTGTCTTTCGCAAAACGTCATCCTTCTTAGCATTACACCACAACTTGATTTTGACAGATGCATTAATCATGGATATATAGATGTGCACATTTCTAAGCATTAATTCCACTTTAAGTAATTCAGATAATGACTCCAGCTTTTCTCTTGTGAGCTTATGAATTGCATTTGTAATTAGGCTCTTTTCCTCTTAGAAATGAAAATAGATCACTGAATTGGTTAAGATAAACTTAAAGTCAGTACTAAGTTGCGGTAATACTGCTGAGGGTTAATATTCACCATGTATGAGTTTCCGATGTAAGATGAAGAAAAAGCTCAAACACATATTTTAGTTGAAGGGAGAAAACCAAGTTTAACAACTTTTGATATTCTCAAATATCAATGCTTTCCCTTGGTGTTTGCAAACATTAGTTAAGTTGCGACATAACTTTTTCGATTTCAGTAGAAAAACAAAGTATCTTCACTATAGCGGAACGGTCACTGAAAACATGAAGTTCATTCAACATTACATTTTTTTCTGTAACAAAATCTGATTGTGACATAAACTTGGAAGCTACGCTGAAAACTCGCTGACTTTCTGATTCAGGACATCGTATGTATCTAAAAAAAATGTTCTTAAAACCCGACTGTTTACCTACCATCCAAATGTAAACGACTGCATTTAAACTGATTTTATACTACTTTTTCTCGTTTGTAGCCCCTAAAACAGTTTTTACTCTTAACATGTGCAGATGACAAGGACAAATGTTGTGTTTATTTGATTTTACGTGACATGCTTGTTTGAAATTCGACAAAACTCGACTCCCCAATTGTCAACCTTTTAGATTATATCGACTGAGGTGTTAAATGGTTTCTATTGACAATGGTATGTTTGACAGAGTTCATAATAGTAGGAATGGAGTTTTGGTCTCTACATTTGCAGAAATCACCATTTCTCAACCTGAAATAATAAATAAATGATGGAAAATGACGGCAATACGGACTGAAATGGGGCATTTTTGTTGCGATGTTTCACAATTTCTAAACCTTAACAGTTGTTTCGGACAGAGGTGAGGAGTGTTTTGTACAATGATAGCGGAGGGGGTAATTCAACAAGTAACCAATGTATATATACCCAAGATTAAGGGTATTGACAAGTTTATTTACAACAATATAAAAATAATTAATATAACTAATCTTAGGTGTGTAACTGTTAAATATATAAGCCAAACCGTTCAAGAGTAAAGTAGGTGGCTACTGTCGCAGATTTCGCGGTATTTTTAAATTTAAGTTTTGTTTTACTAAATTCACTACATTTCTGTTTCGGAGTGTTTTCTGTTTCATGTCATTTTCGTAATTGCCGGTTGCTTTCTCCGCCGGAGTGTGTTAACATGTTTCTAATTTGAACACCGCCGGAACCTGCTCTGACCTCGTGATTCTTGTGTTTCATGAAACTTAAAAGTAAAGTGTCTGGCGGGAAACTCATTTAGTATAAATATCCCAACAGGGTGGGATGGGAGGGCTCATTTGTTATCATGAACAAAACAATGCTAATGGCTAAATTAAAATTTGTGGAACGTTAAAAAATTACTTGCGTTTTGGTTTCAAATAAATTCCGATGTGGTGAAAAATAAAGGTTCGAAAGTACAATGTCAATTTCCCACAGTCACTTAAGTAAAAGTTCGAAAGGTAAAATTTCCCTAACGTTGTGTTGAGGTCGAGCCGTCAATGACACGTCAAGGCCATACGAGGTGTATGACTCAAGAAATGGATGACTTGCACTGAACCTGATCATGAGCCACCCGGTTAGTAGGTAAGTACAAGCCACAACTCAGCTTCATTACGCGATGAAAAAGAAAACTCGACGATGAGACGTGTGACTGGTAAAAAAAAGCTCCTTAGCTTAAACCGAGCCCGTACGCTCAACTAGCGGTTATATCAAAGGGTATGAGACTACTATGGACATAAAGTTATTCTTGTAATAGTTGTAGCACTGTCAGTGCGTTTTCGACCTGTCTGCTTAATGTACCATATATTGTTTCAAACAACAAATGTATACAAGATCTTGAATTTTATACAAATTGAACCCTGTGACGGGGCCAATTGTGAACCCAGGGAAATTATTTGAACGAACGTGGTATGTATCCACTATACAATATAAAAATATCCAAGCTCTAAGGTATACAGTTTCAGCGAAAAAGATTTTCAAAAATTTTCCTACACAAACTTAATGTAAACCAAGTAACCCCCAGGCGAGGTTAATTTTGACGCCATGGAAATAATTTAATCAATCTTTGTAGATGACGCCGATACGATGCTACATCCCAAATATCTAACGTCTAAGGCTTACAGTATCTGCCAATTTTGACCCCAGGGAAATAATTTCAGCAAACTTGTTAGGGGTTCAATATACAGTGCATCATACAAAATAGCTTAGAATACGGTTTCAGACAAGAAGAGTTTTTAAGTCTATCATAATGTTTGTAAAATCAAGTGACCGCCGGGACGGGACCATTAATCACCTTAGGGGCCTCAAGATGATGCTCCATGCAAAATATCTAAGGTTAAAGCTTACGGATTTTCACAGGAAGATATTTTAAAGGTTGAATATTTTACCCAAATAAGACCTTCCGAGCAGGGCCAATTTTGACCCTAGAAACATAATTTAAATTTACTTGACAGAGGTCTACTCGAAATTGCAACATACAAAATATCTAAGCTTTTTGGCGTACGGTTTCAGAAAAGTTTTTTGACCTTCCCTATATGGCCTATGTAAAACCAATTAAACCCCGGAGCAGGGGAACTTATAACACAAGGGGCGTAATATGCAGAGCCCACTAATCAATGCATTAAAAAAATATCTTAGCTCTAGGCATACGAATTCAGAAAATAAGATTTTTTAAACTCCCCTATACAAGCTTTAAAGTAAAATCAATTGACCCCCGGGAAAGGGCTATTAATGACCCCAGGAATTAATTTGAACTACTTAGGTAGATGCCCATTAGACAATGAAACGTCCAAAATATCTAAATTCCTACGTTAACAGACAGAAAGCTTTCCATGTCATCTCTACATTAGCCTATGTAAAATAATGTGACTCCTGAGCAAAGTTATATTGATCCAAGGGGCATTATTTGAACAATCTAGGTAGAGGATATTTAGCTGATGCTCCAGACAAAATATCTTAGCCCTAGGCCTTGTGGTTTCAGATAATAAGTTTTTCAAAACTTTCCCTATTTAAGCCAACGTCTAATAAACAGGCCCCGCGGCAGGGCCATTTATGACCAAATGGGTATGATTTGAACCAACTATGCCAAGGACTTCTTGGTAAACCTTTTATGCAAAATATATAATCTCTATGCCTTGTGGTTTCGGACAAGAAGATTTTCAAAATGTTTTTTTTTCTTTTGCCACAGCAGCCACATTTAAAATGAAATTCAACAGTAACTAGTAAATAAAAGGAAAAGGTGAAATCAATTAGACGAGAGGTTCCACCCCACTTAACCCACTTAATAAAGTTGAATCCGGTAAAGTATTTTATGACTGGTTAGTCCAAAGTAAAATTTACAACTGTATCTTATAATATATTTATATCTCGCTTAGAAATGATGTATCTGTTACTTCTAATTTATATGGATTCGAAATAATCATTTACTGTGTATTTACTGTCATCTAAGCCATTTTAACCAACGAATACAATCTAAATACCATCAACAGTAAGTTATAATTCAGCATTTATTCTTTGTGTAATGTAAATTGTATAAATTGTAAGATTGACTTTTTATACCCTAGCAATTAAAGAATGATCAGAGCTGATTGCGAAGAGAAAGTTTTGGTCTCTTGTTATAACATGTTATCGCTTTGCTGTGCATACTATGGATGCTTAATCATTACCTGACTCAGTCTGTACGTTTATTACTATCAGGCACTCCAAAACTAAATTTGTGCTGTTACACTTGCCAAGTGTCCCGTTGTTAACAACAAAGTTGTTATAAATTTTGTAAAGGGAGGTGAATGTTATAAAACACCTCACATATAAATGAAAGGGTTATTCCTCTTTGGCTTCCTATCAGATGTCAGTGGCCCGACTCCTGTGAAATTCACCTTCTACTGTAACGATGAAAAATTATTCTTGAAATATAATGTATTATATATAATAATTAATTGTGCACTTTGTAGCAATAATCAAGTTACTAGTGAGATTCGAACCTGCACCGAACGGCACCAACCGCCTAGCAATACGAAGTAAGAACTCATTAGACGACTCGGCCATCACAACAAGGTTGTGCAGATAACCAGTTTATAAGAGTCCCCCTCACACCACACCGGTGACAGGCGTTAGATGTATGACAACACTGACTATACGTACGGGGATACTTAGAAAAAGTAACGCAAGTATATGCAAATTCTTAAAAGAAACTCAGTGCCGTGAGGGAGAAAATCTTTCTTAGTTTCTTAAAAAAAAAAAGGAATACTGAACGTAGATAGTTCCTTTATGAATGTTTATTTCGACAGAATAAGTAACACAATGTGTCATCAGTTACTTTAGGGTATAATCTTAAAGATATTTTGATTGTAATCCATTTGATCCATAAGAATTCCGATTTGTTTTCTTCAGTTTTAGCCAGTAATTTAAAACGTAGTTTGTATTAACCAGACAGAACACAATCCCTGCTAAAAAGTCGTTTATTTATAACTTTATTTGTAATACTGAATTAGAGATTAATCTTAGATATCTTAGATATGATACATGTACACGAAATACTTCTCCATTTTTCTTTTATCGTCAACATTGACAATGGTGGATTTACCTTGACTTACTTTTTTTTGTTTTCTGAGCTACATCATCGAAAATAACGAATAAGAAAGTTGTGCTATGACAATTCAACTTTCCCCTTTGGCAACCATGACTTTATCTATTTATTTATTTATTGTCTGTTTTGAACTTGTTCCATATGTTTAGTTTAGCATGCAGCTTTCAACTTATTTGTGTTAGCACTGACCTTCTTTACAAATGTGCTTGTTGAAGGTACATAAAAAATTGGCCCCGTCTTGAGTGTCACAAGCTACTTATCCAAATAATATCCACATAGTATACAATCTGGTCAAGTAATGAACGTGACATTTGTTGAAACATATTTTGATGTCCGAGTATGAATTACCTTTAAAATTAGTTGGATTTCCTTCAATGAACTTGCTAATTAGATCAGTAGTACCCGGGTGACCGATATAAGGTCATAATGATACCGTTATTTTTTATGTATCAAAGTTTTTTTCTGTTTGTGTTAAAGAGGCTTAGGCGATTTTTTAATACTGTTTTGCAAGTAAATCATCTGCGTTACAAACCTTTGTTGAAAAGTGTGCTTTTTAGCTACCGATCACCAACTACAGGCCAGCATGGTGTCGATTTCTGACACATAATGGGCAGAGGCCTCGTACCATCGTCCCTTGTTTCAGAAAACTGTCTTTTTTCTCATTATATTTGAAGTGACTTCTGTTTTAATTTTTCAAAATAGCAGAGGATCTGCCTTTTTCAGTGGTTGTTTTAGCAGATGAATGACTTAAATTAGAATTTACTTTATTTTTCCCTTTCATTTAGTTCTGTTTTATACATTTCACTAAAAAGAAAATTTCACCTCTTTTCCTGCTATTATGATTTGTTACTTTATAAAGCTCCATTACTCTCTCTCTCTCTCCCTCTCTCTTTATACTGACTCGAATGCATTATTATATATTGCTCAAATTAATTAAAGGAGCGCCCATATAATCTATAAAATACCGTACGCGTTGAGTAGATTTATGAATATCTTTTACAGAAATAACAAATTTGTTCTGTTTACAAAAACAAATCGGCATTTTCATCGCCAACATGCACATTCCTGAACAGAGACAGTATCAAGGATATGAACACTACCAAATTAACTTTGAAATGGTGGTCTTACAGGAGAACAACCAATGTCTGTAAAAGCAGCTTCAGGCCTGAAAACATTTCACAGTGAGTGTCAGTAATGAGTATATCCCCCTCGGGCGTTTAGGTACTCTCTGCATCGTCTGGGCAAGCTCCTGATGACGCGTCTGATCATATCCTGAGGTATGGCATCCCATTCTGCTACAAGAGCATGAGAAAGCTCACGGACGTTCTGCAGAGGGTTCGGACGCGAAGAAAGTCTACGAGAAAGCATGTCCCAGACATGATCTATAGGGTTAAGATCGAGAAACCTCACAGGCCAGTCTATTAACTCAATACCATCATCATCAAAGAAGTTCCAGCATTATCTTGCAGTAAACGAAAAGTTTCACCTACTGCACCAGCATATGGCCTAACAATTGGTTTGAGGACCTCGTCCCGATATCTCAGGGCCGTCAGACTACCTCCTGGAATCACATAAAGGTCTGTGCGCCAGTCAATTGATATCCCTGTCCACACCATAACTGACCCACCGCCAAACCTGTCATATGGAATAATGTTACATTCCGCATACCTCTCTCCTCGGCGACGCCACACCCTCACACGTCTGTCACAGGTCGAAACATGGTAGCGGCTCCCGTCTGTGAAGAGCACAGATCGCCAGTGGCGCAGTTGCCAAGTGACGTGTTCCTGAGAAAACTCTAAGCGAGCTTTCCGGTGAGCTATGGTCAGAACTGGCACTCTGACAGGTCTTAAGGCATCAAAATCATCTTCATGAAGACACTTTCGGACAGTTTGGGTGGACACACGAACCCCTGTGGCTTGCCGGAAGTCAATTTCAATGCCAGTAGCAGTACACTGACAATTTCTGAGGGCCAAAGTTCTCAGATATCGGTCCTGATGCGGTGACGACCTTGCCAAGGTCTTCTTGAACATTCTCCAGTCTCCTGATAACGACTCCACAACTTGGCAACAACGCTACGAGAAACGTCTTGAACGGGGTCACCTCACGTTGCGTAAGGCCATTTTCGATGTTCTGCACCGCCCGAGCAATATCAGTAGTTGCTATATGACGTTGCACACCCTGGACCGTTGTCAAAAGAGCAGATACAGTAAAAGTTGCACTTAAAGGTTCATTTTGTCAAATGTGCTATCGTGAACGAACTGTACACATGCAAAAGTCTAAATCTTGTTCGGTGGTTACACAACAAAAAGAAAAACAAAATATCCATGCTTTGTAAATTTATTGTAAAGTGCACGGGATTCTCGATGATATTGACCGTCGATACCTACAAAAGAAATTTGCAGCGAATATTTAGTATAGTTGGCAATTTACGCCATAACATATTTGCGCTCCTTTAATTAATTATAGCAGTGTATATGATAGATACCGAAAGTAGATTTTTTTCTACGACGTGTTTGACATTCAGTTCGAAGAAGATAAAAGGCGGAACATCTCTTCCCCCCGACGTCTACCCAATGACTAGCTCAAAATGTGTGCTGTCTTAACTTACATCATTTACTTTTAGTATTGAGATTAACAAAGAAGTTCGTGTCATTTATGATTTCTTTGTACTATCGAAAAATAGGCGAAATATGACTTCAGATATGAGCATGTTTTCTTTATGGCTAACATGCCTTTGGTATTTGGAATAAATCATACAAAAACAATAAACTTGATACACATGTGTCGTAAATCCAAATTTTAATCAAGAATCAAGTATAAGGTTATTTATAGAGACGTTTTAAATTGTATCACTGTGAAAAAAAGCAATTTCTAAGATTCAGAGATTTATTGAATCTTAATTTATTCAATCTTTTCAGCTTAGCATTTTGTTTTTAACAAAAGTGCAAAGAATCTGAAACCTTTTCAGTATACGTTTAGTGTCTGAACGATACTGTTAATGTTTTTAAGTTTTTGTCAGTTTTATTCTTTAGTATTTAAACTACAAGGCAATTTGTTAAATATTGACAAGATTGTTTTACTTCTATTCAATATTCTTGACTGACATAAAATATTAAGATATTATTTACTTGCTAGTACTGCACCAACTAATGCACGAAAACAAAGATCATTTAAAATCGGATAGCATGTCTTGAAAGAAATAAGAACAAAAATGTAAATATCTAAAAAGTAAACAGAAACTTATTCATTGCTTTTGTGTGTAAAATAGAAAATAATAGGGCACGTTTATGTCATTGAGTGAATAACAGCTTACTTCCTCCTGGAAGGATACAATATCCGCCAGGAATATTTGAGCGTGCGACTTAAGCAGTACCCATCAGCAATCGGTTCACCTTAATGTTTCCCTCTACTCAAGAGCTTTGTCTTGTGCAAATCATATAGACTTTTAATTCAATGGAAAGTCGAAAGACGGCGACACCATTTAGCTGCCAGTTAAAAATGTGATGGTACTTGTGAAAGGCAAGATCCATGACGTCAGTGGTAAATTCTTTCGGACTTAATAATGATTTCATGATTTTAATGAGATATCTGTGAATTCTTATCTTGTGACTGTTTCGGGATATGACTACGTTTAAACTGGAAATGTCTATTACGTGCAACATGAGAAAAAAATGGGATAACTTAAACAAATGAAAAAGACTTCATTTATATTTCATGAAAGTGATGTGCTACCCTTTTACAATTAGCATAAGTGAGCCTTCAAAAGGCAAAAGCCAAACTTTAGCGCTAATAAGTGTTCATTAAAAAAATCTTTAATGATTCAGGTGGATACACAATGTTTGATTGTTTGCTTCAAGAGCGTGAACGACATGATTACGCAGGCAGATGCTAACTGGCCGTATTTTAGGGGTAATCTTTGTTCTCTTTTGAACAAAATTGCTTTTTACGGCCTCGTACACTAGGGGGATGTAATATAAATCAATACTCTTCCATATTTTCCAATAAAGAAATGTAATAAATCACTTGCTGAAAGCAATTCTTTGACTCTGAGCAATTGCGTGCCAATGCTGCATGAAATTTCTTAACTTGTTTAAAGGAAAATGTTTTTAGACTGTTGGTTGTCGCCGTCAGTCTTTAAAAATGCAAATTAAAATAAGGCATCGAAGGACACGTCTACTTTAACATTGATATATTATTGCGCCCTCACTGGCGCACCTCAAATACGGGGATAATTTCGTAATTGTAAATAGTCAAACATGCTATCCGAAAGTAGATATGTACACTTTGGCGTCAAGATGATGACTTTCTTCATACTTGACTTTTTGTTAGATGTATACTATGAACATGGAAAAAAATACGTTTAGATTCTGTACAACAGAGCACAGCATCCGAAAGTTTGTATAATAAAATCAATAAATGCACACCTTCTTTTTCTACGACACTGAGTTTACAAAAACATAGTATCAAAGATGAACTGTGTTGTTTGCAAAAAAATAGTGAAGCCATTACAGGGATCTATACCTCTGTACTTCTAAAGGCAACGGACTGACGTGAACACTGTGAAAAGGCTAAGGAAAGTCAATGCAATCTTAAACTTTATGTAGATTTCTTTAGCGGCTACGAAGTAAACGACAAAACAACTAATAATAGTATAACTTGTTTGTTTGTTAATTACATTTTCTTTCATGCTGCTTTTCTGTCTTAAAGTAAATTGAATTAGTTTAATACCATAAATGCTAACATGTACATCAAACATTAACATTCCGCTGATTTGAAGACTCTCATGATTCAAAATAGAGGGGTGATTACGCTGGCAAATTGTGTGCCTTGGCATAAACCAAAAATATATTTCAAAATGATTTAAAACTATTGGGTTCATCTGAAACACATAAACGTTCTTTACCTTTTGTTTTGAATATTTTTTGTAAGTTTTGCAAGCATCCAATGCGGAACAATATTTTTAAAACTATTAAATAAAACTATAATAAATTATTATTCATTGGCATGGTAGATTGTTTCGCCACAAGCAATTTAGTAAACATAAGAAAAGTTGATCTGTTGTATCAAATATTCTATAATATTGTATCAATATCTTGTTTGGAATTCTCGTGTAATTTATTCAAATTTAAAGAAAATGTCAGGATAACAAAACACCCTACCATTTTACCTAAGCTTTCCCCCCCAAAAAGCTCGTATGAATATTGTAAGCGAAGACTAAAGCATAGAGATAAGCCTTTTTGGACAAAAAATGACATGGTCATACTGTTTATAGCTTCTCACGGTCTAAATACGAAAAGTTTTTTCGGCGTAGCTGTACTAAAATTGAGTCTGACGTACATTTGTAACGAATGAAAATGTCAGATACAAAATCTTCAGCTGAAGAAGGAAGTTTGCCATTGGTTAAAAGTGTTGCTGTTAAGAAATTTAAGGGCAGAATTTGCAATTGTTAGTTCAATTGTGTCTGTAAAAAATGCAATAATGATAACATTAATACAGCCGTAAATCAAACATCAAAACGTTTTAACCATGAAAAATACATTTTGAATTTGGTAATGAACTATGTGAAAAAATTTTAATTAATGTCAGTGCAGATTTAAAATCAGCTTATCATATACTGCTTCTTATATGATTACAAGTTTAAAACTGCTTCGGCACTTTTAAATGGGTTCGTATTGAATTGTAGAACTTTGCTTTTAAATCCCACTATCATTAGTATTTCAAACTCTGAAAAAGTTGTTTTGCAAAAGATCTTTCGTACGTTAAAAAAATCCACCAACTTATCATCATCTATCACAGCCTGACGCATCTGAGAGAAAACATAATAGCACATCAGCTGAATGATATGTGTGATTTTTTGCGAGGGTACCATGAAATTATAAAGTCTGTTATATTGTCCTTGTATTTTTCATTATCCTTGGGCAGTAAAAATATTTAACATTCTCTTGGACGATTCTTGCTAAAACATTTTTGCTATTAAGCTTTCTTTATATGTAAGAAACACATATCGTCTTTTAATTAAGTATTGTGTCGATGTTTTTTTTTTCTACATATAACAATACACAGACTATGGAAGGATGTCAGTCGAATTGTGCCCAAACAAATCGTGATCTAGATTTAATCGTTGTGAGGTAACAAGTTTGGCATGTTTTTTTGAAAAACTGAGAAAAAAATATTGCGCTTTTGGGAACAGTTATTTTAAATGTAAACTTTAGAATGCAAAGAAAAATGTTTATACCCGATGTTTCGTTATCTACGGGGAAAAGATCAAGAAATAGATTATTGTAGGTATGCTGTGTAGTCTTTCTGTACCTCTTAGCAAAATAATGTGATTCACTAGCCTACATTTGGTGTAGCTGTTTTAGAAAATCCCCAGACATAAGCTTTTTCAAGAAATCGATAACGAATTACATAATCCATACAACACTTTTATTCTTGTGTCCCTAAAATTTTACGCCGACCTGGTAGAATATCAGAAAAGATGCAAGTTTACGTTATATAAATAATCAAGTTCTAAGTGGAATTCGAACTGCAAACCGCCAAGAACGCCATACACCATTCATACATGCCATACTTAAATCCCCATAAAAGGTTGTGCAAATAACCGGGATATAAGTGTCAGCCTCACACCACACCGGTGACAGGTGTAAAAAGTATGAGAATACTGACTATATGTATGGGAAGATTTTTTACGGCCGTCGCACTGCACAAACAGTGCTGTTGTGAATTATTAATAATCAAGTTCCCAGTTTGATTCGAACCCGCACAGAACCGCACCAACCGTCTAGCAATTTAAACTTCAAATAATTTAGGTGTCCAGTTTCACAGGTCTCAAAGACATTTGAATTATAAAACAAAATAAACTGTCAGGTCTCATTGCATTAAACAAATGTCGCACGAAGTTAACACTGAAAAGCATTTACGCATATACAATCTATACACTGATAACGCTTTCTCAGTATCAAAGACCCACTTTGGGTCATTTTTCCCTTTTTTATTATAAGAAATTGCGTGTCTGTTTGATAGGCAGCTGTTAATTTGCAAATCAATTTCCATGGTGTACAATTTAATAATATAGGTAATTATGCTAGAATGTGTCACGCTCAGCGTTCTTTAATTTGGGGATATCAGGAATGTTTTCAAACAGATTTGTTTTATACATATGTTAGCTGTTCTGCGCAAAACCAGTATCTGTATTCACTTAATCATACTTAAAACAACCAGAACTTTTTTTTCTTAGACGCAGTGGTGTATTTTTAGAAAAGAATGTCTTCAAATATTCAAAAGAAATAATACTACTGATAATAAAACTAAGTCAACCGCATTACCGAGCAGGAACTTAAACGTATACATTAAAAAAAGAACAACCAATTGTCAAGAAACCATGTGGAGGAGACACACGGACAGCGAGTTTGTTGCTTAAATAAATCTATACTTTTTTCAAAACACTTCTTGCTTTCCACAGAGCAGATATAGCAAAAACAACTCTCATGTTGACAGTTAATTACATAACGATTAGTGATTAAGCTGAAATAAGTAATTGAAAACGCATGTTTACAGTACATAAGAAGCAAATTTTTATAGGATGCCTTTGCCATAAAAAAAGTTTGCTAATGACGGTCATGCTTTAAATGTCCACTACAATCAGACTCTCTAATATTTCCATAGTGTTAAGGTCCTTAAAGATTGACGACCAAAATTTATTCAGAACATTTCGATTTTGGTTTTGAAAAACACATTGACTTACCCCTGGAAGTCAAATGACAGCATATTTCTTTTATGCAACTACTTTCTAAGGAAACTATCAAGCTGTCAACAGTCAACATTACCTGTATGTTTATTTTATATAGATAAAACATTAAATTGCGTGCAAAAATGAAAACTGACACTCAAATACAGCACCAAATTTGTTATTTCTTCTTTGAATGTACTGCCAACTATATTAGATGTTTTAATCAGTTGTGAAGATGCAAATTTGTCATGGAAAGTCACGACTAGTGAATTTATAGCGATTTCGGTAACTGAAATAAGAACACTATTCATACAGAATGATGGTAAACGTTTTCTGGTGTGTTATGTATAAATAATAATAATAATAATGGACAGATCAAAGAGGAAATCAGAACGCATATATACATACAAATTATTCTGTCCCAAATCGTCAAGTTACATTGATGATTAATATATCCCTGCACAAAACATGACTGAATAGGCTTCAAGACGACAAGAACAAAACTTCGGACTGAATTTGGAAATGATGCAAATGATTTAGAAAAGATCAAAATTTACATCTTTTTCCGAGTTTATTTGTGTTTCAGTTTAATCGTGATTTTTTTCTGCTTAAAACACTTGTGTTGAATCTTATTTAAATATTAAATGAGCTCTGAACACAACTGATTCTTCGATAACAAATCATGGTTTCTTCATTCTTAAAGTATTTGATAATCGGCATACAATGTTAAGAAGTTTGCAGTTTCTAATTGAAGATCAGTTTTGGCACACAGTAAACTCCGTAATTATCACCACAACAACATGTTGGAAAAATGTTCTGTCTAATTAGAGTTTAAACAACACAACAAAACGAAACATCGACAGTGTTGATGTTTACATGTACAGTTTGCCATGCAAAAATACCTCCGACTTTTGAAATTTGGTTTGCAAATGTTGAAGGCTAAATAAAGTTGTCGAAACTATTTGTACTTTACGGGACTGGAGTAGTTATCCCGATTGGTTTATTTTTAAACATTCAGGAGACCTGAAAGATGTTTCAATTTCACTTGATTTTACAAATGAATATAAATATTGTTCCATGAACATCTATCGAACTTTGTGTAAAGTTTGCCATCAAAAAATGGCCGTCCGTCTGTGTGTGTGTCTGTTTTTTCGCAAGATAAAGATCTAGTGCTGTCAAAAATAGAAACTTGGTCAAGAAACATTGAAGGTAAAGTTCTAAACTTCTATTTCACATCCTTTCAATTTTGTCCTGCTTTTGTCTGTCTCCACGTTTCTGAAATTTAAACATCTCCCTTTTCCTTACCCGTAGTTTCGTCAATCTGTCTGTCCATCCGCTCAATCTAAATCCTTCACTAACGTAACTATTTCAGGTGCTAGATGCATGGGCCCTAGCTTTTTTCTTCTTTCATTTTCCAAATGTGTAATCTAGATGCAAACCGGAAGTTGCACTTCGGTGAAGATTTTTTCGTGAAATATAAGTCTTAAGTTTCATTGCTATCGTTTTGAATTTCTATGTGTGTCTAATCATAATAATAACATCTTCCGGCCTTCACCGAGATTAGGATTTCGATTGTTTTTACAGCTGAACGGAAAGGAACTCTGATTTATTTTCTTTGTCTTGAATCATTTCTAATATCCATTTGTAGAGAGCAAGATTTTATTAATCTGCAAGGTAGTAATCAAAATAGTTTCTTCCTCCAAAGTGTATAATAAAATAAAACAAAAAATGTATTGCGGAAGTGATTTATTACAAAAAATGTCAAGTAGACGTTTAAGCACCAGGTGGCGAGACAATATAACTTCTGTTTTAGATGTAACTAGATTTTATGGTAAAAATGTATGTAACGTGAAGTTATTTTTTTCAAAACATCAAAAATCATTCTGGTAAAGTTACGTTGAAAAAGTGGTTTGAACGAAAGATATCGTTTGGATGCAATTGTTGACCGAGGGACGGACGCACGCACGCATTATCGGCTCAGGTGAGATACCAACATAATAATCATCGCATGTCTTAAGCTCTCTTCTTTGTTATTTATTTTATTTAGGAGCATACGAAATCACGATAATTAATTTCGAAATAATTTGCAATTTCATTTTTGGTTTCGAAAGTGGTATTCAAACAACAACAAAAATTGATTATTTACATTAAATCTTCATTAATTTTGAAAACACCAATTATTTAGTACACAGTTCTCTTCAATATGGAATATAAAATATATTAGCGCCTCCATGATAGCAGTAAACAGCAATTGGTATCTGAACAAAGAATGAAATAAAGATATTTGCGTCGTTAAAAATAATATCTCAATAAAATAGTATAAAACATAAATAGACAATGCTACATGTCAGACATAAACGTTCAAGGCTATAGGTTTACGAAATGAAGATTTATAAAGATTTCCTTCTTTTTCTTCTAAAATTATCGGAATGGAGCCTAAGGAGAGTCCCAGGGCAATCATGATTAAGGTACACTAGCAAGCGCTTCTTCAATAAGTTTTTTAAAGATTATTCTTAGTATATTGACCTCCTACTTAGAGCCATTAATGACCCAAAAGTCAATGTTTAGCAACTTTGGTCGCATTTCAAAAGGTAAAAGCTCTGGATATTATGGATTTAGAGGTTTTTTTCTTCCTGCCATAGCAACAGGAGTTTTGTATAGTATGTGACAAGTTTCGATATAAAAAATAAACAATTTGGAGGTTATGCTAAAAATCACCACTCTCATTTCAGTCGTTTTAAAGTGACATATGTGTTCAAAAAGAACGGAAATTTTATGGTCATGAAAAATGTTTGAAACATTATATATGTTTAGAAATATTGTAACTTTCACCACATAATAACATACTATTGTTTTCTTCAAAGTATACAAAACATTATCATACAAAGTTTAACTGAAAATTTATAAAAGACTGGGCTAGTCAAAAAAGATTTTATCATTTTGCAACTATGTTCAATAGAATGAAACTGTTATATGCAATCATTTAATATAGCTATAACCTAAACAATTTTTGTTTTTCTGTGATAAGAAACAAATGGTTAATGTATATTTCAAAACAGTGATGGTCACTTTGAACACATATGTCACTTTAAGTGCAAACTAAAAGAATTAAAACAATTAACAAATACAATAACTGAAACACGAGAGCAGAATATTTTTTCGTAGATTTGCTGTCCTTAGTTTAAGTGCATGATACAATATAAGCCTCTAATACTTCCTTCGCAGAAACACCCCGTAAAACTAGGCCAGAAATATCTTTTCTGCTATAGAAAAAAACGTACTAAAGATCAAATGAATACATTAAGGTGACATATGTGTTCAAAGTGACCATCACTGTTTTTTAAATATACATTAACCATTTGTTTCTTATCACAGAAAAACAAAAAATGTTTAGGTTTTAGCAAAATTAAATGATTGCATATAACAGTTTCATTCCTTTTGAACATAGTTGCAAAATGATAAAATCTTTTTTGACTATTCAGTTAAACTTTGTATGATAATGTTTTGTAAACTTTGAAAAAAAAATAGTATGTTATTATTTGGTGAAAGTTACAATATTTCTAAACATATATAAGGTTTCAAACATTTTTCATGACCATAAAATTTCCGTTCTTTTTGAACACATATAACACTTTAAAAATAGTTTAATTTTTCATTTCATGTACCAAAACAAAATGATTGTAATGGTTTCAATGTCGTTTGACTGAAAGATATTTGTATACTCTCTGAGTGGCTGAATACCTGCAGTGGTATAAAGTTCTAGTAACAACACATGCTAAACTACATTCAGAATCCAAACACATATCTCGTCCTCAGTTCTCCATTATTTCCTTAAATCATATGATGAAATAAATCATATGATGAAATGTTATAGTAGTTGCTACAACTGCAAAAAGCAATTAAAACATACACATTTTTTTATGAAATGTAAAATATATAAAGTTTCTTTGTTGTTGTTGTTGTTGTTATTATTTAAAAAAACTCCAAATACCCAAAATGCATAAAAAGGTTTCACTACTTCAAAAGTGAAGTATGATATTCATTTACAGGAAAATTAAAACAAAATGCAGGAAAGCTTACGTACCTTATCGGGAAATCGGTGTTAAAACACTGCCTTTCTCCATATAACCCTGTAACTAGCAGGGATAATTGAACGACGACACGAAAAAAAAGGAACTAGAACAGTCAATACTGATCCTTGGGTCATTACATTAACCGTCTTGGTAAAGGCCTACTAGACAATGCTACACACCAAATATCTAAACTCTAAGCGTTATGGTTCATGAGTAAGACGACGACGACCCAGTGATCACAACAGTTTGACTTTTATTTTTTAAAACAGAGAGGCTAAAAATATCTTTATGATAAAAAGGTCAGCTCTATATGCAATTCAATTTCAAACGCATTGGCGCAAAAAGAAAAAAACGATTCTGAAACTGATACAGTAGTTTTAAATTCTTTAATCATTTCCGCGACTATGTCATGTTTAAAGGAAACTATTATCACAAAACGGTTTTACTACTAGAATTGAAAATGAATTAGAAATCTGTCAATGCCCTGCCTAGTGACATTAATGTCGTCAACTAAATTGATTTACTCCGACAGGCTGGTCTCTCAGGAGCAGAAGGTTTTTGTGTTTATTTCAGAAGTCACAACATTTTTCACACCAGCAAAGTGTTTTGTTTAATAGTACATAAATGTTAACACTTAAGTTACATTTGGTGAAATTTATTTCTAGAGTACACACTTATGCTTAATGTATTTCATTCACAATATTTCACCGGTGTTTAGCTTTAAAGGTTAAACCATTTAACTTGCATTTAAGTTTTTGCGTTAACATGTTACAAAAGCCCGGTCTGTACGTATTATATATTACACTAAAATATGTATGAATTTTTGTGCCTTTTCAGTTTTGTTCCGCTTCTTTTGAGGAATCTATATGTATTTAGACAAGAATCATATGTTTCTTACCATTTGCTGGTTTAAATTACTTTTACACAACATGCCATTCGAAAACACTTTGTGTGTGTGTGTGTGTGTGTGTGTGTGTGTGTGTGTGTGTTGTTTTTCTATCTTTCTTACAGAATATTGAACTCGCAAAAAAAACTTTAATCCGGACAAATAATGGCTAGATATGTCATTCTACCTACTTTATTTCAAATGATAGCACCATAAACCTGTATTAATCTTAAAACTCATTTAAACATCAGAACTGTAGCAGATTGATGTTCTTTTGTTTCTTTGTATTTGCAGCTAGTAAAAAAAGAAATAACTGATATTTTGATAAAATCAAAATCGCGCTGCATGTGTATTTATGACAAAACGCAAAAACAAGGGAAATATAGTTTACTACTTCTCATATCCGGCCAAATGATTATTGATAACAGCAACACTAGTGACAATCATTTGTCCTCTTCCCAGCGTCTTAAAGAATAAACTTTCACTAAACTTTTGAGTGCAGGCCTAACAAGATAGTTTATAGTAAGAAATTTGTGACAGTAATGTAAAATAATATAAATTAAATGTTCTTGTTTACTTATCTAACGTAAGATTATATTTTGTCGAGTGATTGAATTGAACGATGCAGCATAGGGGAATAAGTTATCACATAATCGCCAGAACATACCTAGATTGTCTGTATCTGTTTCTACAAAGCTATCTCTCTAAACAACCAATTGCAAAATGTCTAACTGCAAACTTGGGCAATTTATGTTTAATTTTACAACTAAATAAGAGACAAAAACAAACAGGCTCTGAAACACAATATAGTTTCAATAATTTCTAAGTAAACTGCAAAATATAAGACAAATGCCACTAAGGCTGCTAAAAAAAAGATGCCAGTGCCGAACCCTTAAATAAAAGCTATACGACAGTCGAAAAACTATATTGAATTTTCTTTGGCAAAAAGTGCCTAACGTGTTATATATGAAATAACTGATTAGAACATCTTATTAGCGTTAAAAGCATCACTCCTGTTTTAATGATTTGGAGCTAAAAATTGGGAAAACAATTGAAATAAGTTCTAAAAACTACCAACACATTGAGAAAACATGATCTCAAAAGCTGTCTAATGCATTACTTCCGTTAACTGAACCCCTGAAGTCGGATCCAACAGCCACGTAATAAGTTGTAATGAGAACAATTACAGAATATTGAACTCACAAAAACACAATTCAGTATAACTAAGTAGAGGAAATTGTTGTAGTTTTTGTAAATTGAAGAAGTGCAATGCTCTACGAAAAAGAGTACTCGTTTTCCAGTGTTCGTTTGTGTATATGGTTCCAGTGTATTTTTCTGTACTGAAATACCAATTTTGTCCCACCCTGTATCGGGTTTGTTTATTTTAGGGTTATCAGTGGACGTCAATGCTACTGTTACCGTTTTGATAAGCACCATTTTTTTGGGCGTCAACAAGTCGGTGATATAAACAAATCAACATCTGAACCATCAACGATTCGTTCTAAACTTTGGTCGCGCCGCAGGAACTCCGAGAAAGTATCAGGCAAAGGACACGAGAGTAATACATCAATATAACAATGACTTACAACAATTATTTAGTAATATCAAAAAAGTGGACAATCTGTTTGTCTGTCTCGATTTGCTTACTGACTCGGACCCCCTTGTAAGATCCCGCAATTATTAAGAAAGACTACAGACTATTTAGCTTGTCTACACTACGGGCATACCGTACATAACTATCTAGAAATAATAAAGTCAACTATTCTTTCAAGATTATATATTGATTGGTGAATACTATGACGGTAAAAGTGTTAACAAATGTCTATAATTTGAACTTGTGAATACTGTGACAGTTAAAGTGTTAACAAGTGTCTATAATTTGAACTTGTGAATACTGTGACAGTTAAAGTGTTAACAAGTGTCTATAATTTGAACTTGTGAAAACTGTGACAGTTAAGGTGTTAACAAGTGTCTTTGACTTGTACTCGTGAAATCTGTGACAGGTAAGGTGTTAACAAGTGTTTATGATTTGAACTCGTGAAAACTGTGACAGTTAATGTGTTAGTAAGTGTCTATGATTTGAACTCGTGAACTACTTATGTTATACAGAAAATTTACATCTACAACAATTCTCGTTGAACTCTGCTAGAATCTTGGACCGCTACATTATAAACAGTCTTAAATAATAATAATAATAATAATATGTTATCACCTCGAAATACTGAAGACAGACAAGGGTCAGTCATATCCCTCATAAATAAAGAGCTACGCTTTTATAACGTTATTACGCCCTATCACTATTTTAATCTTTTAGGTATTTCTAAAGTTTTGTAAAACATTTTTACAAGAACCTAAGTACTCGAGTAAACCAAGCGTGAATATACAAAAATATAGGTTCTGTTTCAGCAAAATAAGATTCTAAACACAATGTTTTACCGCAAAAAAACAAAAACAAGGATTATTAAGAAATAAAGAGCCTCTTCAATAAAATGAATGAAAGCATCTAAATCAACCTGATAGGCAATATATTCTACATAATGAGCGATAAACATGTATCAAAATACTTAATCTAGAACATAAATTAGTACTGCAGATTGAACTATCAATTCGTTCTACAATTTAACTGAATCATAGCTCTTCGTAGGTGTTAAAAGATAAGATTTTATAAGTTACCTAGATTAATCTAAACTGATGTAACATACAAAAGAAACATTGGTTCTGTTTTAAGAAAAATACATGATTCAATACTGAATATTAACGGCACCTGATGGAAATATAAATAACACAATAACTTTGCCGCACAAATAATAATGATGATATAAATATTATTAGCCTCTTCAAAACAAAATGAATTACTGTAACTAAATCATTCTGTTAGACAGTATTTTCCACAGTATGAGCGATAAACATAATCATTAACATTTTTTTGGAATGCTCCATCTGGAATTAACAATAATACTGCAAATCGAAACATCCATTCAGTATACAATGTAATTAATTGATAGCGTTACAGTGGTGTTTAAGGAAGCTTAGAATAGCCAGTAAAGATTTTCAAGGCGCTTGGATTCATTTAAAGTGCATTTTTATATTGCAACAAAATTTTAGCAAAACATTATTCAACAAATAGCCACAAAACCGAAACAACTATGGCAAAACAAGCTAAATTCCTGTGATATATGAGATATAGTCTTTTGTGAGAAAATATATGTTTTTGTTTAAAGAAGGTAACGTTTGTATTATTACAGAACTACTATGGAACATAGATTACATTTATTGTCAAGTGTTCTAGAAAATGTGTTTTCTGGTTTTCATACGAAAATTCAAATAGAAATTTTCAATTAGTAGGACAAACCCTTTTCCTCGCAATAAAACTTTTAAGCAAGAAGTTTTTGCTCTCTTGGGACCGGCGTTTAAGAATAAATCAGTTTGGTGACATTTAAAGCCATACAAATGGGATGAGACAAATTATTAACTTTATTGTTGAGATTTCATTTGAACAGTCCAGGTTTTCTGAATATAAATCATTTGTTTTTCTTGTATCGATAAAAAAACGTATGGTTTTAATGTACAAGTTTTTTACGCTTTTAGATATTAATTCAGTTTTACCGTGTAGTCAAATGAAGACGTCATAAAAACACAAATCTCTTTTCACAACCTCGAATACAAAAAGAAGTTTGATAAACTGATACTGGTTAAAACTCTAGCGTTAAGTTAATCCTGAAGAACAGTGATTTCGTTTTCGTGTTTCTGAAAATCAAAAAGAAATGCACGTAAAGCTTGTACTCCTGTATGGTTTACCAGTTAATGTCAAGAAATGTTTAACAATTGATAAGTCTGATAGGTTGGTAGGTGCCGCTTTCTTAGGTTTATGTTGATACCAAGATTCCTGTAAGACATTTGTGCGCATGTACTTTCCATTTGAGAAGGTATGAATATGTTTGAGAACTGTTGTTTTTCAACAATGTCTTAAACGAAAACTAGTTCAAAACCAAATACATTTCCTTCCAGTTAACAGGTTGTGAGTTTAAGGTATTAGAATATTAATAAACATTTTGTTAGCTCTCATTAAATTGAGCTTTTTAAGAAATAAACTGTCCTAGGACAAAATAAAGATCATGTAAGACACTTTTACAATGGAAGTTTCAAGATATTCACTTCAAACGTCATCCGACTTAATGGGTTTATAAGGTTTAGAGAAACATAATGTTTTTCTCTAAGACTGACCATAAAATCACTTATCATTATATTACTTGGTATGTAATCATTCACATTATATAGTCCTACTGACAGTTGACAAAAAAGCAAAAACAATGAAAAGCCTAGTATGAGAAGAAACGAAAAATGATTATAAACATGGCACGAATTTACTTATCCCACTTCATTATGTGGTGATGTTATAAAAGTAAACTTCAATTTAAATCTTTGGGGCTTCAAATAAGCTACAAATATTTTATTTATGTACTATTCTAAACAAAAAGGCAAAATATAAAATATTTTTTACCGGCTATTTTTGGAGAAATTTATAACTGAAATATTAGGTGCTCAATTTTCATTGATTTACCATGACAAGAGGGCCATGATGGCCCTGTATCGCTCACCTGAGTATGACTGCTTTTAACCAAGTTGATATGGACCTGGTTAATTGACCCCAGATGACCCATATTTGAACTTGACCTAGAAATTATTGAAACAATCTCTTTGACAAATTTCCAGGATATTTGGACTGAAAAAGAGCATCTAGAGTGTTAACAAGGTTTCTCGATATTTAGGCTCTGTGACCTAGTTTTTGACCCCAGATAACCAATATCCAGCTACAAATCATCAAAACAACCTTTCTGACAAATTTCCAGGACATTTGGACTGAAAATGTAGCCTCTAGAGTGTGTACAAAGTTTTTCAATATTTGGGCTCTGTGACCTAAATGTTTTGACTTCAGATGACCCATATTCAAATTTGACCTAGAAACCATAGAATTATGCTTTCTGACAAATTTCCAGGTTATTTGGAATTAAAATGTTACCTCTAGAGTGTTAACAAGTTTTTTCCATATTTGGGCTCTGTGACCTAGTTTTTGACCCAAGATGACCCATACTCCAACTTGAGCTAGAAATCATCAAGAAAACCTGTCTGACAAATTTCCAGGATATTTGGACTGAAAATGTAACCTCTGGAGTGTTAAAAAGTTTTTTTACATATTTGAACCATGTGACCTAGTTTTTGATCCCAGATAACCCATATCCAAATCTGAGCTAGAAATCTTTGAAACAATGTTTCTGACAAATTTCAAGGACATTTGGACTAAAAATGTAACCTCTAGAGGATTAACAAGGTTTTTCTACTTTCGGGCTCTGTGACCTAGTTTTTGACCCCAGAAAACCTATATTCAAAACTAAGCTAGAAATCATTGATAGAACCTTTCTGACAAATTTCCACGTTATTTGGACTGAAATTGCTACCTTTAGAATGTTAACAAGGTTTTTCCATATTTGGACTCTGTGACCTAGTTTGTGACTCCAGATGACCCATATTCGAACTTGATCTAGAAATCCTCAAGGCAACTTTTCTGACAAATTTCCAGATTATTTGGGCTGAAAATGTAACCTCTAGAGTGTTAACAAGGTTTTTCCATATTTGGGCTCCGTGACCTAGTTTTTGACCCCAGATGACCCATACTCCAACTTGAGCTAGAAATCATCAAGAAAACCTGTCTGACAAATTTCCAGGATATTTGGACTGAAAATGTAACCTCTGGAGTGTTAAAAAGTTTTTTACATATTTGAACCATGTGACCTAGTTTTTGATCCCAGATAACCCATATCCAAATCTGAGCTAGAAATCTTTGAAACAATGTTTCTGACAAATTTCAAGGACATTTGGACTAAAAATGTAACCTCTAGAGGATTAACAAGGTTTTTCTACTTTCGGGCTCTGTGACCTAGTTTTTGACCCCAGAAAACCTATATTCAAAACTAAGCTAGAAATCATTGATAGAACCTTTCTGACAAATTTCCACGTTATTTGGACTGAAATTGCTACCTTTAGAATGTTAACAAGGTTTTTCCATATTTGGACTCTGTGACCTAGTTTGTGACTCCAGATGACCCATATTCGAACTTGATCTAGAAATCCTCAAGGCAACTTTTCTGACAAATTTCCAGATTATTTGGGCTGAAAATGTAACCTCTAGAGTGTTAACAAGGTTTTTCCATATTTGGGCTCCGTGACCTAGTTTTTGACCCCAGATGACCCATATTTAAACTTGACCTAGAAATTGTCAAAGCAACCTTTCTGACAAATTTCCAGATTATTTGGGCTGAAAATGTAACCTCTAGAATGTTAACAAGGTTTTTCCATATTTGGGCTCTGTGACCTAGTTTTTGACCCCAGATGACCCATATTTAAACTTGAGCTAGAAATCATCAATAGAACCTTTCTGACAAATTTCCAGGATATTTGGACTGAAAAAGTAGCCTCTAGAGTGTTAACAAGGTTTTTCTATATTTGGGCTCTGTGACCTAGTTTTCCAACCCTGATAATCCATGTTCGAACTCGTCCGAGATATCAATGAGACAAACATCCCGTGCAAGTTTCATGACAATTGAGGCAAAAATGTGACCACTAGAGTGTTAACGAACTAATTGTGGACGGACGGACGGACGGACGGACTGACGGACGGACGGACGGACGACGGACAAAAGGTGATCAGAAAAGCTCACTCTGTCACTACGTGACAGGTGAGCTAATAAAAAGCTTTGTTACAATTTAAATATATTTAAAAGGAAAGGAATTGAATTTAAATTCTATATAGGTTTTTGTTGTAAAACCAAAACAATGTAAAACTGCCAAAAACTAGAGAAACAAAATTTGGCTTACGTTGGTTTGAACCCATGTCCTGCAGTGAAAATGTCTCAATCTGAAAAAAATGGAATTGAATACCCACAGAATGGAGGTAGGGTTTTAGTAAGTACGTCTGTCCTAACACCTTTAAAGAATGTTAACGTGACCTCTGCATATTACCATTACTACAGACTATACTCGTAGGCCGCAGCAAATCAATCCTTGTAATAACAATTATTTGCATCCTGCCACTATGTCCAGATTGGTCGGCATATGATAAAGATGGGTCTCATTACAAAGAAAAATCTACGAAAATTAAGAAGAAAACTTGTCTGTTACCATAAAGGGATGAGCATCTACATTTTTCATCTAGCATTGTCTGATGAATCTCTACCAATATTGTTATGTCCCTCGGGTTATTATTTGCTCGAATGAGCATTCAGGAAAATAGTTTCTAAAATCTTATCTGCAGACAAAATACCAAGAGCTTTAATAGCTGACAAGTTGCGTAATTTAGATTACCCGAGGAAAGTGTTTACCTGGTTATTACCAGCCACATGAATCACGTGTGCTGAATAGAAAGTTACAGTAAACGATTTAAAAACATTCTACTCTGGAAACAAGATATTAAAATCTGACCAGTTTTCTACTTAAGAAGACGGGTTACAGTACAGTTACAGTCTATTGGTGTCGCTCTATAGCAAAACGAAAATATTCTGACTGGTTGTCCCGGCGTACAATTAACGGTCAAACGTTCATATCACAGTAGACTTATACTCATTTAAGTTGTGTGCGACTTTCACATTTATTGGCAAATGCATTAATAATCACATTGCTTAGACAACTCATTAACGATAACAAATTAAATCGAGGACAAGACTAATGCCACTCATCGATGCAGATGTATACATCCTTTGAATATTTTATCGTTTCCGCTCTTTTACATGGCCGTGTAATCTTTTAATTTGAATAATATTACGGTATTTTTTTTCATCAGGAAGCGAAAGTGCTACGAAAAGTGAAATGGACGTATGCCTCTTTGACAACAGTATTTGTTGATTATGTCATTAAGGATAATGGTTTTGTTGTGCCGGCTGTACTTCCCCTGACACAAGCTAATTTCGTTAGTTCTATTTTCTTAAATACGCCGTCAAATTGATTCCTTTGTGATGGGATACGTTAAGGCCAGATTAGATTCTACGTAAATGGATACTTTATTTATCCAACCATTCATTTTATAAATAACCATCCAGTGACGCTATTTTCACTATGCACATTATCTGAGGTTCTGTATCTAATAGGAGTTCTCAGTTTAATCAATGTTTGGAAATAATTCATTCCTATGTTATAAATAAAATTTCAGAAATTTACTTTGAAAACACATGCATCCTAGTTGTTTTGTTTTAAGCGACGGACTCAGAATTTAGGCTTAATTTTTTTTCTTTAAAATTAAAGAGAAAAGGTATACTATAAAACAAAAATATAAAAAAAACATAATGTTATACTTCCACACGTTTTAATAATGAAGAGAAAAATATGATTTAACAGGATTCGAACCCATGCCCTTCAGGTCTGTAAAAATTTGATAGCAGCTACCCAGACCAGTGAGCAATTATTGAATGTTCTTACCAAATCAAAATTAACAATACAAAAAAGTTAATACGACCGTGACTAAAGGGGTAAATTTTTTACCGATAAAATCATGAAAAACTATATTCTGGTGTGTTTCTGTAACAAAAACTAACTTTGTAACTTAGTTTAAATATGTTCTTCACAATCAAAACCAGAATTTTTTTTTACATACATAAAGGTTGCCTTTTTTATGAACCATTGACCCGCCTGTGAGTCAGTCGCTTCAGGGCTCACATAGAAATTACAATTTCTCGTTTGATTTGGAGTTTGTTGCAAACCTAAAGAACAATTTGTGTTTGGTAGAACTTATAAACAAACTTTTAGTTATAAGGGAAAATTGCTGACAAAAGCAAATTAAATAGAAGCTGTTATGTGCTTAAATTTTCGCAGCAGTATTGTTATAAAAAAAAGAACAGCATTAAATTCTTACACATTGGTAATTGTCAGTGCCTTATGAAAAATACTTTGATTTCATTCTTCAGGGTTTTAGACCCATGACGTTTTGCCTCTACTCTGAAAAGTATTCATTTCAATTGATGTGTGTAGGTTTGAGACTTTTTCAGTGAAGAGATTTCTGTTTGCAGTTTATTTTTCCTTATTTACAAAAAAAAAAAAACATTTGAAACTTTTACTCAGAATTACAATTATTTCTCTTGACATTAAATATATTTCAAATCTTATTAAAGACCTTACATAAGGAAATTAAATTAAAATCGGCGTAAGTGAGGTCCCTCAGAAGAAAACGATTATGTTGAAGTTAGCATTAACTTAGTCCATCAGCATGACGTGAGTTGCGGAAAAGTATTATATCTCTAAATACATATGAATATTTCTCTCTAGTCTAGTGGCTTTAATTCCAGCGGTCACTATGTCTTTATATTATGAATGATTACATACTACTTTGCTGCTGGTTTTTTATATAATCAGAAAAAGAAAACATGAGGGCCAATGGCCCTAAAGCGCTCACCTGGGTTCAAGATGAAAGAAATTTTTATGAATGTAATGATGCATATCACAGAAATGGACAAATGCAATTTCATTGCCATACCAAAACAAATAGGTCAGTTGGTCAAAATATAGGTCATGAGACGACAGTTTTGAAATCGGAACGAAAAGCTGTACACACAGTCAAATTTCATTGCCGTAGCTTAAAAACAAAAGAGTAGGTCAGTAGGTCAAAAATATAGGTCATGCTATGACGTTTTGGAAATCGGAACAAAAACTGTACACATGGTTCAAATTTCATTGCCATAGCTCAAAAACAAAAAGTAGGTCAGTAGGTCATAAATATAGGTCATGCGATGACATTTTTGAAATCGAAACGAAAAACTGTGCACATGGTCCAAATTTCATTGCTGTAGCTAAAAACAAACAAAAAATAGGTCAGTAGGTCAAAAATATAGGTCAAAGAATAATGTTTTTGAAATCATCTTGAAAAACTGTACAAATGGTACAAATTTTATTGCCATAGCGAAAAACTTAAAAGATGAGAAAAATAATTTTTTTTTTGGGGGGGGGGGAGTGACCCCCAGGGGAGGGAGGATTACCCCACTGTAGTCACAGTGCAAACTACCAAATATCAAAGCTCCAGGCCTTGCAGTTTGTGACAAGAAGATTTTTAAAGATTTTTTGCTATATAACTTTATGTAAAACATTTGACCCTTGGGCGGGGCCAGTTTTAATCGAGGGGCCATGATTTGAACAATCTTGGTAGAGATCTACTAGACAATGCTCAACACTAAATATCTAAGCTCCATGCCTTGTAGTTTCTTACAAGAAGATTTTTTAAAGTTTTCCCTCTAAAACTCTACGTAAATCAAGTGACCCCCAGGACGGGGCCAGTTCTGACCCCAGGTTCATAATTTGAATAATCTTGGTAGAGGTCTACTAGATGATGCCTCATACCAAATATCTAAGCTCCAGGCCTTGTGGTTTTTGAGAAGAAGATTTTTGAAGTTTTTTCTTTTGCTTGCCATGGCAACCAGAGTTCTGCATGGAATTGAATTTTTTGAAAAAATGTAAAAGAGCTTCATGCATGGAACAGCCCATGCAAGTTTCATTGAATTTGGCCCAGTGGTTTCAGAGGAGATGTCGTTTGAATGAAATTGTTGACGCCTCACGACGCACACCGGACATTGGGGTATGACAAAAGCTCACTCTGACACTATGTGCCAAGTGAGTTAAAAAAGGAGTGCTGATAGATCCACTTTCACTTGTGAGATTTAAGTTGAAACTTGTCATACCATGTAAAGCTTATGATTAGTATCTCATATTGTTTATTTTCTGTGTTTCTAAAAAAAATGCTTAGTTCAAAATAAAGTTTTAAACAATTGAAAAAATGCATAAACAGGATTTATGATATTGCAATTAATACAGCAATGATTATCTTGGAATTTGGATTACTTTCAGTCAACTTATTAAACAAATCAAATTAGTTCCCATAACGATTCAAAATGTTTTCAATAAAAAAAGGAAAAAAATTATTTTCAGTGGTTAGAAATTCTACAATTGCACTAAAATGAACGAATTACTTTTGCAAGATTGAAACTGATATTTGTAATCAGATTCATAAGAAAGGAAACTGACAAGAATTGAGAGTTTAAAATATGGGCTAAAAGCTCTTTTGTATTGTGCATTTTTTAAAATGAATATAACTTGAATTAAAGAAATTTGCTCTTATGTAATGTGCAAATTTGCAGTATTGCTCAATATCTTTTTGTCTTAATTATTTGCTAGAAGGAAGAAATACTTACCCCAAGCTTAAGAATTTCCGTTTACACTGTTAGTCTACGATAAGTATTTAACCCAATTATGCCCAGTGGATTATGCCATCCTTGTCAGTTGGACAATATTTATAGATCAACAGTTGTGAATTCTGCAATCACTAGTTACATGAAAATGCTGAGGAAAATAGGAATTCTGAAGAAAAAGCTTTATATTTCACTAGATTACGGACATAATAACCACAAGTATAGGTAGTCATTGGACGGTAGTTTTATTTGCGAAAAGAAACTAAAATGACAGGAAAAGACTTCACAAACAATTCAAACGTGCCCCATAAAAACACCGCTTTATATCAAAGACATTTTTTGTGAAGGATATTTATGGTTTGTCATTGTAATTAAGAATAATTAACATGATGCATTTTGAGAAGTTTTGAAAGAAACGAAGAAACGAAAGTTTAATCCGTTTTTCGATGTACCTGTTGTATATAGATCTTGAGAAAAACATTTACAGTGTCTGTTGGTTGCTTTGAGCGCTTGTAAAGTGTTTCTATCATTTTTTGTGTTCTTATATGATGCATTAGGAAAATAAATTCCCAGTTGTTCATAAGTAGCCAGAAAAAGTCTGAATTTATATGGGGAAGATATTTGATGATGCACCGTCTTCATAATACTTCAAGGACTTTTAGGTTATTGGTCTCACTGTTAAAGTAATCGTTAACAGTAAGAACATGATTCATAGTCATTTAAATGCCATTACAGACAGATAGGCGATCAGAAGTGTTCTGTCGAAGCATTAACGTTTTTTTCTGACAAATTACACAGATCTATGATATGTAAATACCTATCTATCATCATAAGAAAATGGTATTGAATACACATCAGAACACGAGATGGAATTTTGGTCCACAGATGTGATTTGTTTGGAGTTAAAAGAGCCAATATGTAAGGACAAAATGTTATCAAATAATGGTGACCTTGAACTTCTGAATCAATTTTTTGATAAACATTCAGGCTTTTGACACAGATTTTAGAAATGCTTTAGGGGAAATTCTACAGCTTACAGCTACCAATCAACATGAATAACAATATTTGTAAGTTTTGGTTCAAATTTAATTGATCTATTTGATATAACTGTCAAACGAACGCTTATTTACGGCGCTGAAATTTAGGACTTTGGTAAACTTAATGTTACTGAACGGGTGCAGCTACTTCTAAGATATATTATGAAATTTAAACGCTCTACCCCGACTGATATAGTTTACAGCGAGACTTATGGCATTAGTGAAAAACACTGTGGAAACTATCATTTTGGTGCAGATTATGTGTAGCTTTTACATCAAAGGTTGCATTTCATAAGTATATAGAAACATGCCAAGTGTAGCAAAATACTTACTAGAAGAAATATAGAAGATAATGTTCCCTTGAATATACAGTCTTTTTTCAATTCAATCTTGAACTGTGGATGTTAATTTGTTAAACTAAGCTGTTAAGCATTTTCTAAAAGATTTATTTCCTTAGCTGAATATTCAAATATAAGAACTTTTTATAGAATTCTGAAAACAATCCTTCGGAACTGAACCAGACGTTTTCATTATTTTGTATAGTTTTGTTAAATTTGGAACATAAATTCATCGTTTACCAACACAAACTTTGCATTGGTCAAACATCCTGTTTGTTAAAGAGTTTTGTCTAAATGTCAAGGCTAAATAGGAGATAAACGCATTTAGTTGTTTAAATATACGCAGTTTTGTGATGAAAGAAAGCGATACCTAAAGCCCGTAGTATATGTTTAAAATTGAAATCAAAGACAAAATAATATCTCTGAATTATCAAAAATATACTAATTTATCTTTCAAAACGTTAGAGCTTAATATGATCATATATTTAAAGAGTTTCGTGTTTTTCGTTGCAATATGGCATGCTTAATAAATAAAGTGTTCAAAAATTCATTTTAAGTTATTACTAACAAATAATAAGTATATGAGAAAAATGTACTAGGTCAAGTAACCGTGTAAATATAATATGCATGTATCTTTTTATACATGCTAATTAAGTGTAATAAAGGTTCTGCTTCTGTTCGTATTCGTTTTTTCCTAGTATTAAAAGCACAACACTGATTTTGCTAAACGGGATTTTACGGAAGTAAATTATATACTTGTTATAATTTGCTAATATAGTTGTTCTACGTATGTATCTTATCTGTTCATTAGAATATGCTATTGTTGTTTCCTCTCTTCAGCGGAATAATTATAATGTATGACAAAAAACAAACAAGATCATTTGTCGGCTAAAGCTTAAAGACGCTCTTGAAATTCGAAGCGTAACACTGATTTGTGATGATTCATAACCTATAAGTAAGCCAATACAATTTTTGTTGGCTATATTACTGTGCATGAAAAAGATGAACGATGTATCATTTTCTTATGAAAGATCTAAGGCTATTTCCAAAGGGTCACAGATACTGTCATTGAATCAGATCGAAAGCACAAGGGAAGTACAAATAACTATGAAAAACTGTCGTATCATAAGAAGAGAGAAAAAGATAAATGGTTCAAAAGTTCACAGTCGATAAGACGGTCTTCCAAAGAGTTCAATTCCCATAACGATTTCTTTTGTGATTTATCAAGTCTTTAGTTACGTACCTAAATATCAGTTATAACGTGACATATGGGTAATAGAGTCATATTTATTTAAAAAGTACGCATTAACGAAATGAATAAAATTGTTCGAATAATTGTAGCGAATAATGACCTACGCGGAGAAACTGTCAACATGTTTTTAATCACAAAATATAATTTCAACAACTGTCTTGTTTTGTTAAAAAATGGTTCAAGATCACAATGTTTTTATGGCTTACATCTGCTTAACTCTTTAAAATTATCTGAAACAATCTGGACTTTGATGTTTCAAAATGCTTCAAAATTGAAAATTCAGATAGATACGTTTTTTAATTTCAAATTTACATTTACCTTCAGATAACAGCAATGTTTATTATGCATGATGATTTGTTTTTTATTGTAAATAACTTTGATGCTCCTCTTGAAGAATGTTGGATTTAATGAATAATTAATCATAAGAAGTTGGTATTTGTTAGATATTCAGACGTAATTACAGTCTTTCTACGTTACAGTTCAGAATGTAAAAAACATATTCTAGTGCTATTACGTAGGCCGTTGTAAAAAAATAAACTTTTATTATATGAATTATGGAATTATGGTTACTGGTAAAAATAAATCTGTGGTTAAACATGCTTTGAATGAGAAAATTGAATAAATAGTCAGTAATTGGTTATTAATAATAAGCTGTCACTGCATCTAGGCAAAACTGAGCCCAAACTAAGGTTAAATCCAAATCTGTGCATCTTGTAATGGTCAGGTTATTGAGCCAACCTCATCTTTCAATTATCTTGGTACCACCCTTGACCAAAATTTATCTTGTGATCCAATGGCTTCCTCGGTTCTTAAAAAGCCAACTCTATGTAAAAAATGTCTATATATGAAACGTGAATACCTTACACAGCACACAAGAAACTGTCAGTTATGTCTCTTATTCCATGTCATTTCGACTACGCTTGTTCAGGTGAGAAAGTGCCAACGCGTTGAATTAAGGTCTCGAGAAAATGCAGTAATAGTTAACGCAAAACGTACTCAAACATAAAGTATGATGGAGAATCTTTTCTTTCTGTTTTATTGAGTTAATTACCTTAATTATTTGGCAGCAGATAACGCGCATATTACGTTTTGATAAAATAACGTACTATCTGCATTTTAGAAATTCTGTACTAGTAAGTTCTGTGATGTAAGAAGGTGCCGTGAGTACACTGGTTACGTATACTTTTATCCTAATTGATTGATATGTAATAATGTAACAAACAGGAGTGTTTTAGAGCTCGACATACCTTAACCTTGATCTATCTTACTGGGTTTATGTATGTGCCTTTTTAAAACTTTTTCGTAATTATTCCCTGAAAAAAGAAAAAGTCGCAAGTAATATTTGAAAACTTAACTCTTCTATCCTAACAGTTTGGTAAAGCCTCATCTTTTACCAAACAAACCTCGGATAAAAAAATGTGTAATGCTGTCAGAGAGCAAATACATCTGAGAGACTTTGAAGTATTACAACCATGTCTCGAGTTGTGCATTTTTAAAAGGATGTGACAACCGCCATCAGTTCAAAAGTGCTAGGTTACAGTAAAAGTATGAACAGAGAATAGTTACAAACGAATTACATTATTGTGTTATATCTAACAAAGGCCTTAATGTCAGAACATGAAGACTGAGTTAAAATCTGATAATAGTTTTAAATTGAAGCAAAGCTTTAGTGTATACTGAAGATTGCTCTGCAGTCCCTCGTGCGCCGAGTGAAGATGCAACATTGAAATCCAACAATAACCATAATGAATGTTTTTGACATGAGACATCTTGTTGCAACTCTGATTATGGTAAGTTGTCAGAAGTGTTTGTATGAAAGGATCAAAACAAGGAAATGAATTGTCTTTTGTACCAGTTTGGTCACTGATGAAAAAAGATTGCAGTGAAATTTATAAATTATTTAGTTTAAACTTATTTATTTTACATCGATTGGGAAGTAAGTTCTTGCAACTTACAGTAATCCTTCTCGACGACTGCTTCCTGGGTTCCAACCAGCACTCGCGCCGAAAGTAAGGAATGTGGAATGACACTGGAAACTCTAACCCCTAGTGGGAATCGAACCAGCAGCTTTCGGACCGGGGGTCCGGCACTCTATCCCCTTGACCACTGCCTCTCCAAAGGAACTATTTAAAGTGAGATACGACTAAGGTAGAAATAATCTGTGTTTTGTTGCTCTAAGATCGTTTACGCGAAACTGAGAACAGAGGAATGTCTTCATCCATTTAGTATGTAACAAAAGATCTGGGGATAAATTGCCGGTGACATTGTTACACTGTTTAAATGGTGATGTTCTGACTAAATGATGTGTAAATGAATTTGCAACATGATTTGTTTTAAAGTCTTATTTGTTATTTTTATTTTTTATGTAAATGTTATTTTGGTACACGAGCCCTAAATAACACCCCTCTTAAACGGTGGCTCTTTCACATTTTGGTGATCTGTTTAAATGATCTGTTTAAATCGTGCATGTAACATTGTTCAAACCTCCCCTTTGGCTCAACATAAAAGATAATTCACATTGCGGTTGGCGCCAGCACCTTGTCGATGGCTCGATCACATTTGGAAAAAATGTGAGTATTTTGTTTTAACCGAGCTCTGTAAACTATTTTTGTGTTGAGCCAAACGGGAGGTTGGGACAATGTTAAATGCACGATTAAGTGGGCCAACATCTACTCTACAGTAGAAAAATTACTCAAGATGTGTCTCCTCGTAAAAGAAAACACACGTGTTGATATTTGGTAAAAGTTCAAGCAACGTCATTTTGGGGTATTTCTTATCGAAATTGCATCCAAAATGATGAAAAAATGTTCTACATGGCATGTCATTTTTCGATTTTTGAAAAAGAAGCGTTTTCTTTAAAAACGGATATATTTATCTTTGGTCGAGGCCTCTCATTTAAATAGATCACCAAAATGTGAAAGAGCCGACGCTTGGTAGGGATGTATTACGTTACTAAAGAATACGTTCGTTTTAAAAATACTGATATCTAGAAAGAATATCAACATAAATAAACATGGGTGGCACCGATTTATACTTTATCCATAATTATGTCTCGTGCATGAATGTTTTTGTCGTCGTTCAAAAGGGATGAGGCATTTCCCATTAAAGAATTGGCGTCAGGTGACAGTTACTTAAACAGAACGTCTAGACAGAACTTTTTTATTAATTGAAAACTACATCTGATTGATACGCCTTCGATTTTTCTATGAATATTCAGACACAGAAGGTGCATTTTCGGATTGATCTAAAAGTTTGTCATAAAATAATCTAAAATTACAGAGGCAAAACTGCAAAACTGGAAGGGGGTGCTCAATAAAGATGCGGGTTTGATAATGTCATCGAATGATTTTACTCCTAAGTTTTCACATTTACATTTACCGAAGTTGTGATAATAATTTGAGCAGCATTTGCATTTTTAGATCGGCTGTTTTCAAAGAAAACACCGAGGTATTGTCATAGCTCCCTCGCCTCCTGCGTCTGTGTCAGCGTCTGCCTGCAAACATTGTGACATTTTAAGATATCTCTAACATTACTTCACATATTTTCTGCTAACTCACACTACATCTTTATAATGACATCCCGCATAATTACAAGTTACATATCTCTTTCTATTTTTTTTAGAATAATGCCCCCTTTTCAACTTCGAAATTTCCTTAAAACTCAATATTTTTAGCAATTTCTGTTATTTCTACACAATGTTTAGCCTTCAACATCTTCTTTATAGCTAATGTAACAGGACAAGTAGCATAACTCTGTCATTTTAATTTCAGAAATTATTTCCCTTTTTTTAACTTTGAACAATGATTTAACATTTTATTTACCTTGTTAACACTTTACCATTATAAAAATAAGCCAGAATCTCTACCTAGACTATGTCTAGGCCAAGTCAGAAACTAGATTATATGGGGTCAAAACTTAGGTCACCAGACCAAATCAAAGCAGATCCCTGTTAACAGGCCACTTTACAAACAATCATCACAAAACTTAATAAGAATGTTTGTCTTCGTGATCTTTCAGCCAAGTTAGTAGCTAAGTCACATGGCGTCAAAAAATAAATCATCAGATCAGACAATACAAAGTTTGTTTACATTCTAAATTTTATGTTTTCCTATCATTATGAAAATTTGTCAGAATATTAGTTTTGATTATGTCTAGGTTTAATTAAGAAAAAGATCAATTGGGGTCGAAAAGTAGGTCACCTGGTCAAATCATAAAAAATAGATTTTTTTTGTACTCCAGGGAAAACATTTTCTAAACAATAATTCTGAAAATGTATCAGACTGTTTGTCTTCGTACATCTAGGTCATGTTCAGAAGTTGGTCACAGAAGGTCAAACAGTAATCACCATGCTACAGGCAATATTTTTTTACCCAAAGATGATGAAAATTTGTCAGAATAGTTGTTTTGATGATCTAGGTCTTGTGTAAAAGCAGTTTACGAGGGGTAGAAAATGAAGTTCAGCATAATAGAGGCAGTATTTTCTACATGATTATCATCAAAATTTGTCAAAATGATTTTCTTGATGATATTTGAGTCAGGTTTCAAAGCGCGTCATGCGGTGTCAAAAAGTATGTGAGCATGCTAATGGCAATATTTTCAACCTAATCATCATGAAAAATTGTTAGACTATTTGTGTTGATGATATCTAGTTCATGTTAAAACTTGGTCACACGGTTCAAAAAGTAGGTAACCTGGCTGGAGGTCTTTTTTTCTAATTGATTTTCATTGAAATTTATTTAAAATGTTTGACTTGATTATATCTCGGGTATGTTCTAAGTTAGGTCATGTTGCGTTCAAAGAAAATGTCACCATTTGAAATGTCATGTCAAGAAGGATATGAAATTACATTGTTCTATATTTCAACATAATAATTGTGATCTTTTTTATCTATTCATTATCATGGCATTTGATGATTTTCAAATACAAATTTAATACTAATAGAAGACTTCCTAAATGTTTCCACCTTTTCTGACAACTAACTGCAGATGATCATTTCACCTAACATACTCCTGTTTCAATTCAAAATAGTTCTGTATGTTCAGATTCAGATGAGCTTTCATTATTCTCTTAAATGTAACTACAGCCGAGTGTTACCACCCGTAGGCAGTGCTCTTGTGAATTACTTAATTTACAACTGTATGAGGGTTGACCGAAAGTAACGAATACGTTTGATTCCGACGAATATACACCAAACTGTATAATTCAGTGATTAAATTCTTTTCCTTGTAAAAACAACGCTATTGGACAATTTGATTCACTGCACTTGTATATATTTGTCTTGTTGCAGTAGAAACGCATAAACGCTATCCCAGTGAAGGTATACATTTTAAAAAACTTTCATTATTCTGTATCTAAATCGGATGCTTTCCTTTTACGGGAATTATGTAAAACTTAGAAGATATCGTTATCTGATCAAATTATATAACTGCTAAATATGACGTAATTTAATTGTTGTTTCTGCCAAATGAATAGCATAGAGGGCACCACGCATAGACGGTGATTTGCGGCAAAAAGACACCTGTCACCGCATAAAAGAAACAAATGATAGCATATATGACCGTATAGGCTGCTACAATAGGAACATGTATTGATTTGAATTTATGTCTAAGTGTTTCTAAGTATTTCTCCTTACGTAAAACCGTAGCAGTTCGATGACATGTGCACGAATTACCGAACTGATGTTCCTCTTGGCCGGCACCGTTCAAATTATGTAATTGAAGTGTAATTTCTACTTTTAAAGTCAAATGCCACCGCTAGATTATTCAACAAAAATTTGAAATCGGCCTAGGATCGTACAGCGCACGATTTGTCTGTGTCAGTGCAGGTGCGTTCGTTTTTTCCAGTCCTTTGATGCCTCACTGTAGCAATTGATCCTTGGACTCCGATCGTCGCATCGCGCGTTTGCCGCCAGGTACCTGTTCAATTAATACAAATAAATAGACCGTTTGGTTGTGTACCAATCAAAGTAAACCACGGTCCCCTTCCCCGGGAAAAGACAGATCTTTGACTTTTCCACCCGGATAAAGTCCCGGTACCTCAGGAACATGCAAAAGGTCAAAACACGGCTCATTACAACCGCTCCGTTTCAGGCTATTGTTTCCGGTCGTTTTGAACAAGGAAAACACCCGATTCTGACACCACGGGGACATCGGAAATGATGAAAACACTGGTCTTTTCACTGGGACCAACCGGAATGGGGACGGGGTTTATACTGACTAGTGCTTTCTGCGACAGAAATACAGTATCAACCGTTCGAAGCGACCGAACAGTTGCTCGACTAATAGATGAAAAAAGATGTATCCCACGGTAGATTGATCGCGTTTGAACGAGACTGAGAGCTGGTTACATTTTACCTCAAAAGACATACTGCATCAGTGGAAATTGGAGGACTTACCTCAAAAGACATACTGCATTAGTGGAAATTGGAGGACATTGTATCACTTAACATGGTTCTAAGGTCGAAATACACCCTCATACTTGTGACACCAAGACCTTCTTTGAACAAACTACGTCCTAAACAAAGAGGTTGGATATCCAGAGAGAAAAAAGGCAATAAAGTTTACTGCCTTGGGTAGTTAATTGATGTTGCCTCGAATTATAAACATAACTACACAAACTAGTTAATTTGGTTTGACCGCAATTTTTATTTAATACTTTCTTAATATGATGCTTACAATAAAATTTAACCAAATTACATTGACTTACTTGTAAACAAGATAAAGCAGCTTGATATAGGCTCCTAGCCGATATTTAAACTATGCTTCAATAACATACCTTTAAGTTGGTAGTTCATTGAATATTCAAAATAGTAAATTTTACTAGGCTTAATAATATGTTTACTATAAGTTATATTTCTACTTTTAGTAAACTTTATTGTTTTCTGTAGTTGATTGAATAGTAAATAATACTTTTCACAAATAATAAACTTACTAATTTACACAGTTATTCTAAGCAATAGTAAACAATTATTACCCGATGGTGTACTCAATGGAATTAAGGTTATGGAGCTGCCTTATGTGATAATTGCCGAGGCGAAACCGATGGTCATTTTAAGACACTTGTCCCATTTCGAGCTTAGTAACCAAAATAAAAGGGCATATGTATATGCCAAACATAAACCGTTTTGTACCTGTAACGTCCCTTAGGGAATTTTAGATTAATTCCTGTATGCTGCAAAAAGGCACAGTTGTGCCGCACAAACAGCTTCATTACCTTTATGCGATGAGCTTCGCCGCATAAACGTCTTCATTCCCTTTATACCGCATAAACAGAATCTTCACGTTCTGCCTAGGTCTGAAAATGTCCAAGGGCCATATTCTGTGAATTCCACGCCCTTAGAATTCAAAGAAAGACAAGTGATGGCGGATGCAAAGACGTTATTTAATTAAAGTATTAAAGAAAGATTGGGATAGCTTCTTGAACAAAATTATTGCAACAGATGAGACCTGATTTTGTTTTTTCCGATCACATGTGAAAAAAATCAATTCGTTGAATTGATATCCCCTGCCGTGTGATACAAATCACTGGAATGAGACTGCTAAGTATTATTAAATCTTTACAAAGATATTTGCACTTTGAATTTGAGTGACAAATCAGTTTGGTATCGTTATCCATAATGAATCAATGCCCATAAAAATTGAGCTGTGCTAAACCGAAATAGCACTTATAGGTCTTGTGGTTTTACTGAAGAAGATTTTCAAGTTTTCCCTATATATGCCTTCATTATAAATCAAGTGACCCCCTGTACAGGGCCAGGGGAGATAATTTGAATAACATTGTAGAGGACCTCTAGGTGAACCTGTATGCCAATTATCAAACCCCAAGGCACGGTAGTTTCAGACAAGAAGACTTTTGACGTTTCCCTATATAAGCACAGATAAATCATATTGCAGCTGGGGCGGGACTCAATTTGACCCTAGGACCATATTTTGAATGAATTTGTTAGAGGACTATTAAACAATGCTACAAACCTAATATTTCCGCAAGAGGCCATGGGGTTTCGGAGCCGGATATTTTTGAAATGTTCACTTTAAATTATTTTTTTCTTGCTCCTGTGACTCAGAATTGAAGTTATCCGGAATTGTTAAACTTTGCTAGAGCTTCATGCAAGGAACAGCCAAGACACGTTTCATCAAATTAGACGTTGCGGTTTCTGATTACATGTAATTTGAAACAATTGTCGACGATATGCGGACCACAGACGCCGAAGGACGACGGACAGTCTTTGCTTGAGCTTCATGCAAGTAACATCCAAGGCAAGTTTCATCAAGTTTTGCCTTGTGGTTTCAGATGAGATGTAATTTGAAACAATCGTGGACAATTGATGGACCACAGACCATGGACGCCGTAGGACGACGGACAATCACCAATCCTAAAAGCTCACATGAGCACTGTATGCCCAGGTGTACTTAAAATCTAATTGATATTCTAAGATAAGGCTTCGGACAGAAAATTTCTATATAAAATTTATATTTAAGAATAACAAATGGCCATAGTTCTACAGTACGCAGGTTGTTTTTTTTATACAAGATACAAGATACAGGAAACTTTATTTAACGTCCGTTTTGTACAATAAAAAAACATTAGCTATAAGCTATTTTCCGACATAACAGAGATCATTTAACACATAGACATAAAAAGACAATCAACGAAACCTGTAAAAAGAAAGTTACGACAGTTATATTAGAAAATAAAACACAAAATTGATAAGACTGACGTTCTAACATATAAAGAACATCACAAAGTTTGCACATAAAATCACATAGAAATTATATACATTTACGCATGACACATGTACAGGTCTGACCAGACCAGGTCTGGATCATTCTAGTAAATTCCTTGTAGTTATCACATGTTCTTACATGATTTGGTAGATTGTTCCAGACCCAGGCTGCCTCAAACCTGAACGATTTCTTACCATATGTTGTTGTTCGGACTTTTGGGACTAAAATGGTATTACTGTTTCTAAGAGTATAGGTTGATTGTTTGAATTCAACAAGATCGTGTAGATAAGGGGGAGATAAACGGTAAAGGCATTTATATGTTTCTATTGCTATAGTTCTAAGTCTAGCAAGATGCAATGTGGGCATGTTTACTTTTTCTAGTAAATCTTCGTAGGTTGAATTAAAATCATTAAAAACAATTCTAAGTGCACGGTGTTGAAGTTTCTCTAACTTTTCAGTATTCTGTTTACTACAAAAATGCCATATAAACGGACAAAAGCTAAAATTTGGCCTGATAAAAGGTTTATATACCAACAGTTTACATTCTACAGATAAAAATTTACAAATTCTTAAAAGTACATTTAACTGACCAGCAGCTTTTTTGCATAACCGGGTAATCTGTGCATCAAAATTCAATAAAAAGTCTAAATCTACACCTAAGAATTTAACCTGATCTTCACATGCAATATTTACATCATCTATGTTAAAACATTTCAGTTGATCATGGGTTTTCTTACCGACAGCTATGGACTGAAACTTATCTGGATTGGCTTGCATTTGATTAATGTTAAACCAATTAATGAGAGTTTTACTTTTTTGTTCTAGAGTAGATTTTAAAACATAAATATCAGGATAGTTAAAAGAAAGGGTGTTATCATCTGCGTAGATATAAAGTGTAGATTTTTCAATAAAGTAAAAAATATCGTTTATAAAAATGTTAAAGATAAGAGGTCCTAAAATAGATCCCTGTGGGACGCCTTTGATAGTTTCAGTCCATGAGCTGTGTACTTTACCTATTTTAACCCTTTGTTTTCAGTTAGTTAAATAATTATGTACAAGTGAAACAGAGTTGTCTGACAAGCCATATGCTTTGAGTTTAAGAGCGATGAGGTTATGTGGGAGGCAATCAAACGCCTTTGACAAATCCATAAGTATGGCACCCACATGTTCATTGTTATCTAGTGCCATTTTCCAATCTTCTGTCATTCGCAAAAGTGTTGTCTGACAACCGTATTTCGGACGAAATGAAGCTAAAAAGTTATGAAAGATATTATCAAAATATGTACAGAGTTGATCATTTATAACTTTTTCAAAAACTTTTGACGTCGACGAAAGGATGCTTACAAGTCTATAATTTTTCATTACAAATGGGTCATCTTTCTTATATAATGGGGTTACATGGGCCTTTTTAAGATCATCAGGAAAGATATTTGTTTCAATCATTTTATTAACAATGCGTGATAGTGGTACACTAATAGACGGAGCAGAGCAATTAAGAATTTTTGGTGGGATATTATCGACGCCATTGGCCTTTTTAGGGTTTAACCACTTAAGGGACTTAGATATTTCTGTTTGGGTAACAGGTTGGAAATGGAACTGGTTGTTTGTATTGTGTGTTTCAATTATTTTGGATACACTATGGTGAGTTTGTGAAATATTTTCCTGAAAATCGATGCCTATAGTTTTGGCAATATTAACATAGAAATCGTTTAGTTGTTCGCATACTTCTGATTGATTTGATATCAAGTTTTCATTTTTTTAATAATGATTTCTTGAGAGCCACGAGAGAATAACTTTTTGGAAAGGAATGGTTTGATAGTAGGCCAGAAATCCTTGGATTTAGGCCCGCAACCACAACGTTCGAAAAAGTATGTTTTAATCGAATCACGTTTAACTTTAGTTTTAAGGTTTCTTAAATGTTTTATATTCATCCCAATTTCGACTGGTTTTATGTTTCAGATATGTATTGTGAGCCATTCTAGTTTTGTAAATGGTTTTACGATATTCAGAGTTCATATATGGTGGTGGGTTTTTCCGTGGGTACTTCTGTTTAACAGGTGTATGTTCATCCAGTATTTCTGTGAACAGTTTCTCGTAGGCCCAATATGTATCATCAATGTTGTCAAATACAAATGCTACATCAAAGGGGACATTTTGTAGGTCAAGGTTAAATTGGTTTCCGTTAAAATTTTTGTAACTCCTAAATGCTACTTTCTGCCGTGAGATACTGTTCACTTGTTCTTTAATAGATGTAAAGATCATACTATGACAGTCGCTAATACTACAGTTGAATACCGACGTGTTACAAAGCAAGGTTGGAGAATTAGTGAGAATAACATCTATAAGAGAAGGGTTTTCAAAGTTTTTATGGCAAGTTGGTTTCTTCACTAAATTGACTAAATCAAATGAATCCATAATATTTACAATGGTTTTAGATTTTTCTTGTTTAATCAGATCATAATTCATATCACCAATTGTCAAAAGGTTGTCAAAACTCATTAACATTTTGTCTAAACATATTGTTATATTAGATTCAAAAGTCGTGGAAATTATGGAATTTCACGTGCAACATGCCTTTATCCATATATACACTCATGTCAAATTCTATTTAAATCCAACTAACCAGTTCAGAGATATGGATCCGGACGGATTTTTTAATGCCTTTTCTAAGGGAAACGAAATTCACAAATTCAACCGACACCATAATAAGGTTTGTGCATTTATTGTTAAGTTTTGAAAATTTTACGAATATTGAAAGAATATATACTTAGAAATGCTTAATCAGAAGTAGCGATTTTTTCATCATCTGCCAACCGATGTAACGCGCCATCTGGTCACGTGACCATTTAGGCTGTGACGTAGTCATTACTGCTTAATTAATAACTGCTACAACAGGAAAAATTATCGGAAGAATGCCAGTTTGTTGCATGAAAATATGCGAAATAGATGGCTTATTTTGTATTATTCTTAAATAAAAAAATCGTACACATTGGTTCCGCCGAACATACTCGGCACGAGAATAGACTAACTAATCAATTCGAAATTTATATGTGCAGTACCTTTCATCGTCATTGTACACATATCTTAATCAGATAACAGGAAGGCAAATCGTGCACTTCGGGAAGATTGAAATTATACTATCGTCATATTATCAGTGGGTATCTATGACGTTAGAAATGAGAGTCTCGGTTAATCTCGTTGTGTATTTCTGCAACAATGGCGCCGCCAATTAATTGGGTGTAAAGCAAAATTTTGACTTGAAAAATCATTTAAATGCGTTTGCAGGCTTAAGATGTGCTTTTCATTTTGGAATAAAAATAACTTCACGTGATAGTTAAAATTATTGAATCGGTACACTTTAAGTAACAAAAGGTCATAATTCAATAACACTCAGGTGGATTTGAATGGCATTTTACGTACATCGTTTCCTTATTAATGAATACACTCATACTAAATTTCATTTTAATCTAATTAATCAGTTCTAAGATATGGATCCAGACGGACAGACAACGCCATTTTAATATCCCCTTCCGATTTTATCGGTCAAGGTGGTCATGGTGGGATATTTTGATCAGAATTTATTCACGTCATCAGTATTTCAATTAAACAACATCTCCTTCATTTCTACTGAATGGCACTTTATGAAACTATATATGGATGATTCTGCAAAGGATTTCAAGATAAGGGGCTCAAAACATTGAGCTCCACGCAAACCTGTGGTTTCTATACTAAAAGTGAAAAAACTTGCCCAGAACCGCAAATCGAAGAACTTAGATATTTGTTAATGCAATGTTAAGTTAACCTCTACCGAAGTTGTTCGAATTATGGCCGTGGGGTCAAAATTGGCCTCACCATAGTGATCACATGTTAACAGACTTATGATCACATACTTATTCATAAAAAAATTTGAAAAGCTTCATTATTTAGAACCTCAAGTCAAAAGGCTTAAATACTTCAATAGATATGAACATTGAAATGTCCACAAAGCTCAGCATTCACGTATATAATGTCCTTATAATATTTGGTGTGACCTGGACGAAATATGTTCCGAGAGCTCAAAACGTAGCATTTCGTTAGTTTACCAGTTAACTACTTGTTTTTACTTGGGTGTACTCGTATTGGTACTGATGAGCGATATATGGCCATCATGGCTCTATTGTCTAATTTTCTTATAAAATTTGTAAATAAATGGATGAATAAATAAATAGATTATAACGACTTATTAATTGTAAACAGAAAATTAGAAATGTATCCAGAGGACAGGTGCGCCTCTGGCAAGAGGTGGGAGGCCGTTCCTAAGTCAAAGTACACAACCACTTTCTGATACATATCCCTCCTAAGTTTCATTATCTTGGAAACAACAGTGTTGACTGAGTGTGTGACACTAACTTTTTGGTTCATTTTTTTCTCTAAATGAAAGGCCATAACTCTGCAGGGAGGGAGACGAATATCCACAGGAGGGTTACTTCATTTGCTGGTCTATATCGCTGTGAAGTCTGTAAAGTGTTATGCTGAGCCCGCAACACAAACTTCTTTGAGACAGACAGAAAGACAGACAGGCAGAGGACAAGCGCCAATCTAAGTGCACGCCTTCGCTTATCCCCCCACATCCACCCCCGCCCTCCCTCATTTCGGCTCAAAAAAACTCATCAATTTGTAAGAAAAAAAGATGGAAAATATTATTGTTGTAGGTTGTCGGACGAAACTTAGTGTGCCCAAAAAGAGAAAGACAACGCCAGCCACCTGTATCAAAACTTGCACATACTTGTTCAGTCGAATAATGAACTAAGTTCAGTATCGCACTGCATGACAGTAAATGGAAAGCAAGCTCTTGCACTTTATGGTAATTCCTCTCGATGATTGCTTCCTTGGTTCAAACCAGTACTTCTCCCGAAAGTTTGAGGAGTTAGAATGAGCATTGATCGTTGGGTTACAGCCCCGTACTCCAGATCCGGATGTTGCTGGTTCGAATCCCACCAGGGATGAGAGTCTTCAAAAACTTTCCACATTACATTAATTTGATATGCGGAAAAAGCTTAGTGCTCAAACTGATATATTCTTAATCTTCAGTGCATAATGAACTCAAATAGATACAAAAACATTACTAAAATGCAAGAAATGACACTTGTGATACCTAAGTTGATACCTTTTATAACTTGAAATTTATCTAAAATTCTAATGATAACTGCACAGTGCTTTGTTATTACAATCATAACCTTGACATTCCTGCAAGACATGAGGATACCAGTATGAAGTTCAAATATGCAAAAAAGTGATTCTTTTAAAAATTCTTCTTCACTAAGCCTTTGTTTTGCATTCTCCCCTTGGTCTTTTGCTTAATCCTTTTACTGAGCTCATCAAATGAGGCATTGCATTTCTGTTTGCTTAGTTATGACAATTTAGGAAAAAAAGCATTCAGTGACAGTTAAGTAAATTTAGTCTAGACGATATGTTGTTGATATATTCCTTGTATTGGCTCAGTCATTTGAACCGTCGTGTATTATTTGACGGATATCTTAAACAGACAAATTGCACAATAATAGGCTGATATGAGTTCAAACGTTTCCTGATAATGGCCTCGAGAATAAGTGTGGGCGAAGGCTTGTTAGACAAAATATTCTAATGTTCACATTACAGTTCAACCTGATGATTAATTTTTCAAAATTTGCCTTCATTTCGTTGTTTCGTCAGCTAAGAATAAATTCATTGTAAGACTTGTACAGTGACATAAGGGCTGTGCGTTATTCCCAAGCTGTTATGTCTTATTGAATTGAAATTGAGTTTTTGTGTTATCAAATTGAGTTCTTCTCATATTGAATTGAGTTCTTCTCATATTTAATTGAGTTCTTGTGTCATTAAATTGAGTTCTTGTGTTATTAAATTGAGTTCTTGTGTTATTAAATTGATATCACAAGATTAATTTCTGTCATTCCAGTTTCAACGAAGTAGCTTCCTATATTTCCTATACTCATAGAATTAGTGTATACGTATATGCCATGGGTGGCCTTTCTAACAGTAGTAGACCTTTTTGTTCAAACAATACATATAACCACTTTTGCGGTCAGTTCCGTGTGTAATATGCTTTTCGTGAGCAATTTTTAATTTTTATTCACCTGAGAATTTTCATGAAAACATCTTATAAGTGTAGTAAATTTTAGAAATGCTATGAGAAATTTACACATTCAATAATGAATATACACGTGGCATTGCTTAGTATGAGTTCTAATGGTCTTAATAAAGAAATTAAGAAATTTGTTTGAAGTAAAAGAATTGCTATAAAATAAAAATGCGAATATATGTTTTGAATAATACTTTTGAATGATTGCTCGTTCTCTATGTTTGCTGGACTTAAGATTTCCATACAATGTATTGATTGTTTAGATGTTTGTCTGAATGGTTATGATCTACAACAGTTGCAGACCTTTGTAAAATACCTCACTAGAGGAAACAGAATTCTAAAAATACCGTAATGCTTTGGATTTAAAGTACTTTGATATATTCAGAATCTCCGATTGCGAAACTTTTATTAGTACATTTTATTTAACAGAATAAGCAAAAAGCTAAAATTAGCAATTGTATCTCAACATGTTGACATTCCCTTGCTTTATTTAACATAATAGTGTATGCGAGTACTTTTGAACAGCTCACTGACTGGCAGATATTTATAAACAAATTACTTTTTGATGTAACAGCCGGACTTTACTTCAGGGTTAAGTAATCACACATATATAGTATTTGATTAAGATATGTTTTGGAAATACATAAACTTTAACAAATCCCAACATTTATGTTAGTGTTTTTGCTACTTCTTTACAAAAATCATGGAAACAGGGAAACAAGACATCTGCTGAGAATGTTTGCGCGCTGTTAAATCGATAATGTCTGTAGGCAAATAACTTAGAATCATTTAAATGTCATTATAGATAAATACGTTAAGTATCTTATCAAAACATGAACAGGTATTTCAAAGAAAATAGTTTCAATAACGAAATTATATACTTTAAAAAAAAAGAAATGTTATGATGGAGTTTATGAAAAAAGGAAATATTTAAGCCCAGTTTAAATGTTAAATGTTTCGTGAATATTTCTGTGCTTTGCACTGTTTACTGCATGTGAAAAAGAAATAAATCAATGAAGTTATACAATATATTGACTACCGTGATAAGAATATGTGTTTTTGTTTATATTTCTAATGCATCTATATTTACTTAACTTTCCTCGCTTGTTGATTCGTGTAATGTGTTAAGCCTGACAAATACAGAAGACAAACAAATAAATTTTAAATGTGGCTAATGTATAATAGGTAAATATTATCTGTTGTAATGTTCCATGATTATTTACTCCTATTATGATATGTAGATTGCCTCGAGCTCAAGGGATGTTTTCGCTTTTCTTGCGTAAGATTTGCAATATAGTAATAATGCCATTTTGACAACAAAAAATTATACCTTTATGTTGTTTGTTAAAAAAAATTTCATTTATCATATTCAGATAATACCGCCAAGAAAAAAAAAACAAAGTAGTAACCTTTTCATGTTGAATGGTAAACTAGAAAACATATTTAACATGAGATATTTATATTCACCTCTATATATTTTTCTTGGAACAGCTTACTTTTGTTCAGACTTTAATATATAGTCAGTATCATTCATTTTGCAATCATTGTATTTAAGAAGACATGAATTTCTTAGAAGTAACTTTAAAACACCTCTTCAAGTATATTAGATTTTTGACATGACCACACGACGTATTAAGTTTTGTCAATCAACTTCCATACAATTTCAAAACAGGCACGCGTAAACTAACAAATCAATGTATGTTCAATGGCACGATAGGACTAAACAGTCCAAACAGTTGACCTACATCTAGTTCTGTCGTTCTGGTTCTGATTATATTTTGTTTACGAACAACCAGAAAGGATTAATGATTATAGCACCATGTTATAATATTAGATAAAATATGACTTGTCAAAATGTTTTACGCTAAGAATCTGCGACACTGCTATGCAACTTGTAGCAAACCTGTGATATAATAAACAGTTTGCCCTATCTTTTCACAACCGAAGTTGAAAAATAATGTTAGCACTTAAGACTAAAGTGTTGTTGTCTTTAGTTCAGACTTCTCTGACAGTTAGGCTCCATTATAATAATCTATTTTTAATAAAATGAAGGATGAATCCATTATATACGTAATGCCTATCCATGGCTGTCATTTTTCACAAGAAATGCCCCAGAGTGCATTAAGAAATTACCTTTTTTACAATATTACTTGCGTAACAACTGAAAGAAATATTGTGCAATAATCCAGACTGACAATGCATATTAAGTATTTTACTTTCACTTTCTTTCTAATTAATACAAGCTATTATATGTTTTACCAATTCCTTACAACGCGTATGCTACCAAAGTGCCTGTGATACTGCAGCGATCCTCGTTAGCAGCTAACCAATGATTATTCATTCTGTAGGAATAACGAGCTCATTTAAACGGACAGAAACGCTTACGACTTGGTTTGCCACCTTACTGTTCCAGCGAATGTCCAATAGGTGCAAAGCTAAAGAGTGGCCAGTAAAGGTTCCCTCTCTGTAGAAACTCACGACAGATCCTTCCGACATGCGTTCTTGCCCTGTCCTGCTGAAAGACCAGGTTGTTTGCACGCACAAAGGATATATTGTGTGGTCTTAGAATTCAGTCAGCTTAGTTTATGCTCCCTTCTTGTTTGAAATACCGGTTGTTGTCAGTCCGAACAAAAAAAGCTATTACTTAACTGAGAATAGTATGCTACCCAAATATTTTGCAGGGAACGCCTTCTGTCATTTCATAAAATCTCAAAATAAGGTCCGAAAGGCCTTGTGCTGTGTTCATGTTAACGTCGTAACACTTAAAAAATAAAAACGTGGTGTGCTGGATGCTGTTTCTATGGTTGAATGAAAAGTGATAACTTAAAGGTTGATTGGCTGGCTGGATATGTTGGTCTTGACTTGCAATTGTCCTTTTCTTTGCCAATTGTTTTTGGTGTTTGCATTACAAAAGCCTTTCACTAAGACAATAAGTTATCGACTGAGCTATTCCAAGCTGCCTAGCCACGTATTTTAGAAAATGGTTCTACTTGTGAAAAGTCAAAGCACAGACCCAGTGTTTACAATGTAGTTTTCGCATTTACGCGCGCGTTTATATTAATTACACTAAATATTCATCGCAATCGAAACTTTAAATTAATCAAGAGATAACAGTAACAAAAGGGTAATTTTAGGCAAAATCATTACATTATTATAATTTTGCTATAGTATCTGTCAATAAACATATTTACCTTAAGTATTTATAAAAAATGACATATATACAGTTATTTTGTATGTTGGCCATCTCGGTCTGTGTCATTAATAGGCGTAACATGAAAGGAATTTCTATGCTTCAGTCCCAAAAACCGAAATTATTTTAAATAATATAATTTTATAGGATTTTGCATGTTCCATTTACCATTTCCTTATAATTCACTTCTTACAGTGTGGTAAAATTCTGAAGAGGATGTAAGGGATACTTAAAATTATTGTATGATGGAGCTTTCTAAAGCGTGTCAGATGTAAGGAGAGAAGACATGCATGAAAGTAATTATTGATTTACCTTAACTTATTATTCCTTTGTTATGCTAACTATTGATTATCATACCTATATTATTAGCCAATTGTAGCCTCTGATTAGTTGACATTTTTTTTCAAATATGACAGGTGAAGTTGTGGCTTTTGTTGTCGCGTTATCTGATAATTTATAATAAATAAAGCTTTATTTATTACAGTTGTCATTGATCCCCTGGCCCGTCAAACATATATTGCACTGCTCTTGTTGATACATATCTATGATACGCAGTTCCTATTATAGGCACTTTGGTTCCAGAATGGCGAATATACCGACTATAATGACGATCGAATAGACTCAGCTTATTGTCTCGTATAATTGACAATTTCATGTTGCGACATTATATAGAGATAATTATCAGTATACACGTTAGTTGGTTTTTATGTTGTATCAGTAAAAAAATATACGTTCCAGCGAACTTTCACAGCAGTCAGAAGATTATTCCAAAGTGGGCATAAAACGCTCATATTCACACCTTCGTGAATATATGTAGAACTATTTGTAAACGCTCCCATACTACCCCAGTCTCGTATAAGGTGTCGGCTGAGTGCACCTTTTACCTTCTGTTATGTATGACGTAGTAGTATCTTCCATTATCAAATAACGAAATTGTAACGGTAACCCGAGCACGTTGGCACAGAGGTGTCGTGCACAACTCTTTTTATTTTTTTAATTGCACTTCCTTTTCATCTCGTTTCAACGAGATACTAATTCGAGGGAACGACTTAGTATGTCGTGATAACAAGTTACATGTACTTTTTGGTAGAAACGAGATAAAAAAAGAAAAGTACAAATCTAAAAAAAGAATTGCAGTTGTTCCCTCGACATAGCTAACACGCACGGTTCTTTTTTTATATCACGATTCTTTTTTTATGCGCTCATTTGTTTTCTAATGCAATATTTTTTTTTCAGATTGAACTTTTGTCATATTGTTCCAATGACTTAGTAACTCGTTATCACAACATACCAAGTCGTTTCCTCGAGTAAGTATCTGGTGGGAACGAGATAAATAAAAGAGAAGTGCAATTTAAAAAGGAGTTGTGCATGTCATCTCTGTGCCACCGTACCCGAGTAATAATACTATTTTTTCAGATTGTGTTAGTGTCTTTCTTTCTTTGTTTTTCTTAGAGTTTTTCGCCAGTTTCAACTTCTTTTTGGTTATATCCTGGCGTTTAGTCTACCCGAGTATCCAAGGAATTTACTAACCAGTCTCTCCACAAAAAGCTGACTGCTTTCTCATCTGAATCAGAAGTGACGGACATTGTCTTTGTCCGATATCAGTTATCAAAAAGAAACAAATGACATATCACTATGTTATGTTATTCTAACAACTGTAAATTACGTTTGGCCATTGGTTTGCTAGAAACAGTAAACACACTTTTAATTTCAGTGTGATAATTTGACAAAGAACGATAACTCATTTAAAACGAGCAAAAAGAAATACGTCTCATCCTAGAACTGAAGCTTTATAAACAACACCCGGACTTGTATAATTAAATGTGCTACACTTAACGAATCCAAGCTCTCTATCCAGTATGTTATGAGCACATTATTTCATACCGCAACATTCTGTTTCACTTTGAATCAATTTTTATTTTTCTGTGATATGGTCACCATAAATCAGACACGACGGCACGATGGTGACCATTTCACAGAAAAACAAAACTTGATTCAAAGTAAAACAGAAATTATTGTCTACACTAGTCTAGCAACTAATTACGTTTGATAGCATATATTAGTGAGACAAATATGTAAAAGCAAGCATTATACATCATATGAAATCGAAACATTCGGCATTTATAGTCATTCCGTTGGATTTATTTGTTTGAAGTAGTATTATGTAAATGATAATTACACTAATATGTAAAGGGAGGCGTCTAATCAAGATAAGTAATAACTGGTATATTTATAAGAGACATGTTCGAGAAAAACTAATGAGTGACTATTAGTTCGTGGAAATAAATTTGTATTTGCAATATACCGTACTGCAAAACTTGCCGTTATATAAAATGTTTTAGGCCCTGTCTCAAATACATCAAATACATAAAGTGTTTAAAGGGACATACATGTACCCTACAATTAACCAACAAAATACTGCAGTTGGCTCATTCTCTATATGATGAAAACAAATTGATTATTTAAAGATAAATCATGTTCACAACCGGGTTTTGTCTAATGATAAGCCATACTTTTTTCCCATTTCCACTCAATTATTTTATTTAAAAATTAATACTTGAAAACTTTATTCAGTTTTTGTTTATGCATATTATGAGCATTAGTCTGCACTGCATGTGCTTCAAATGGAAATCACTGTAGATACGTCTATTGCACATATGAATGCCACAAATATTTTTCATTTTTGTATTCAAGGGCATAAATTGTTTTACATTTTCATAAGACAAATTGAAGATTTACAAAAAACATCACTAGAGACGTGTTGTCTGAAATTCCATTACAGCAAATGTTTATACAGATTTGTGCAACTTGATTAAATTATTTGTTCAGATGTTGGTCTGAATAACTGATAGCATCTATAATGCTTGCAAACATTGATATTGTAACGCACCTGGGATCACAGAAAATGAGGAAATGTCTTATCACTTTGTTACAAATACATTGAGTCCGATAACAGCATAATTTGAAAGACCTTGTGCATAGTGATAAAATGGCTTCTTTCACAATGTACCTTATCATTAGTTTTTGTTTTTAAAGGAGTATTTAAAAATAATGTAGATTTTCTACAGTAGGATTGCCCAAGCCTGTATGTCTCAATTGTTCGTGGAATTCCTTAAATTTGTTGAAATCAAAAACTGGAAACAAGAGGGCCATGATGGCCCTGTATCGCTCACCTGGTTATGACTGCTTTTAACAAAGTTGCTATGGACCTGATTAATTGACCCCAGATGACTGATATTGACCTAGAAATTATTGAAACAATCTCTTTGACAAATTTCAAGGTTATTTGTACTTAAAATGTTACCTCTAGAGTGTTAACAAGGTTTTTCCATATTTGGGCTCTATGACCTAGTTTTTTAACCTAGATGTCCCATATTCAAACTTGACCTAGAAATTATTGAAACAGTGTCTCTGACAAATTTCCAGGACATTTGGAGTGAAAATGTAGCCTCTAGAGTGTTTACAAAGTTTTTCGATATTTGGGCTCTGTGACCTAGTTTTCAACTCCAGAAGACCCATATTCAAACTTGAGCTAGAAACTATAGAATTAAGCTTTCTGACAAATTTCCAGGTTATTTGGAATTAAAATGTTACCTCTAGAGTGTTAACAAGGTTTTTCCATATTTGGGCTCTGTGACCTAGTTTTTGACCCAAGATGACCCATATCCAAATAAGCTAGAAATCATTATAACAACCTTTCGGACAAGTTTCAAGGACATTTGGACTGAAAATGTAACCTCTAGAGCATTAACAAAGTTTTTCTACTTTCGGACTCTTTGACCTAGTTTTTGACCCCAGAAAACCTATATTCAAAACTGAGCTAGAAATCATCGATAGAACCTTTCTGACAAATTTCCAGATTATTTGGACTGAAAATGTTACCTTTATAATGTTAACAAGGTTTTTCCATATTTGGACTCTGTGACCTAGTTTGTGACTTCAGATGACTCATATTCGAACTTGATCTAGAAATCCTCAAGGCAACCTTTCTGACGAATTTCCAGATTATTTGGGCTGAACATTTAACCTCAAGAGTGTTAACAAGATTTTTCTATTTTTGGGCTCTGTGACCTAGTTTATGAACCCAGATGACCCATATTTGAACTTGAGCTAGAAATCTTTGAGGCAACTTTTCTTACAATTTCCAGATTATTTGGGCTGAAAATGTTACCTCTAGAGTGTTAACAAGATGTTTCTATTTTTGGGCTCTGTGACCTAGTTTATGAACCCAGATGCCCATATTCGAACTTGAGCTAGAAATCTTTGAAGCAACTTTTCTTACAAATTTCCAGATTATTTGGGCTGAAAATGTTACCTCTAGAATGTTAACAGGATGTTTCTATTTTTGGGCTCTGTGACCTAGTTTTTGAACCCAGATGACCTATATTCGAACTTGAGCTAGAAATCATAGAAGCAACCTTCCTGACAAATTTCCAGGTTATTTGGAATTAAAATGTTACCTCTAGAGTGTTAACAATGTTTTTCAATATTTGGGCCCTGTGACCTAGTTTTTAAACCTAGATGACCCATATTAGAACTTGAGCTAGAAATCATCGATAGAACTTTTCTGACAAATTTCCAGGATATTTATATTGAAAAAGTAGCCTCTAGAGTGTTAACAAGGTTTTTCTATATTTGGGCTCTGTGACCTAGTTTTCCAACCCTGATAACCCATGTTCGAACTCATCCGAGATATTAATGAGACAAACACCCTGACCAAGTTTCATGACAATTGAGGCAAAAATGTGACCACTAGAGTGTTAACAAACTAATTGTGGACGGACGGATGACGTACAAAAGGTGATCAGAAAAGCTCACTCTGTGACAATAAAAAGTGGAAAACTTTGCTAAACTGTTTAACATTTAAAAATTGAAAATTTGCAGGAGATTACGCCCCCCTTTTTTATCAAATCCCACGGCTTCAAAATCTGCTGACAACTATTTCCCTAAAGCAGGATTTTTTTCGTACCTTCGTGTGTACAATTAGTAATCATCACCTGACTGATTTTGCTCTTGATTGTTTTTATGTCATCTGATTGACAGCAATTCCACTTCTTAGGCCTGTGCCCATGACCCTGCCTGATCCGTGTGCCGTTCCTATCTTGGTATAATTAGGACGAGTTGTTGTGTGAAAACACATGGGATTTAAATCTGGTTTTGATAACGGACTTGGAAACGTAGAACACTGAAGTCCATGGTTTACAAATATATTTATTTCTTCAAAGTTCTGACAAATATGCTATGAAAATAACTTTGAAAATGACAAGATGGTTGGAAATACATTGTGTAGGAAGTTCGATGCAAGAGATCGCATACGACAGATAGGTTCATGCACAAATTCTATTAAACGATGCTCATACTATATTCTTTTCCAGAGAACTATAACCTGTCTAAATTGGTGAGTTAATGTTTAAACTTGATAAAGGATAAGAAGTTTTCTGTTATTTATTCTGAAATAAAAATTAACTTAAATAAATGACTTCCGTTAAACAGTCTAATTTAATTAAGTCTGGCTTTTATTTTTTATTAGGAAATTGAAAGATAAGAAAGTCCTAAAAATAACAGTATTTCAAATGCACACTTGTAAGGTTGCTTAATGTCGTAAGGAAACGTTTCTTTTTTTTTTGAAAAATTGTTTAATTCATCTATTTTTCATTTTAAGAGAATGAGCCAATACAATAGACATGCAGTACTTAAGACGAGTGCTTTAAGTCTGTATAACATTTTACAGAATGTGTATTTAAAATTACTCGCACTGATCAGCTCAGACTTCAAACTAAATTCAAATATCACCAGTGGCTACTGGTGTGATTGACTCCTGGTTTAGGCTATGGTTAAGGACAAAGCATAGAATTTTCTAATGTGTCAGTACTTAAGCTTTCAATAGATACAACGACGGCACTATAACTTTCAAAAACAAGGACATTCTTCGAACAAAGAAATAGGTTAGGAGCATTCCATAGATACAACAACGGTTCGACAACTCGGAATAGCAGGGGTATTCTTCGGTCAAAGAAATATCTTAGGGTTTTTCCATAGATGGAGAATCGACACTTAGTAGGACGTTTCAAATGGACCGTTGGAATTATCATTCTAATCTCTGTCTGACGATGAACATAACAACGTAAAACCCAAAACCCTTGTGCCATGTTATATGATCCAGTAAAAATATGTTTAATATCACGATCATCATCAACAACAAGAGTAATCAATAAGAAGTTGTGGAAGAACATTCTGTTACTATTTCTCATACATTATATTAATTTTCATCATTTTCATTAAAGTGATCAACATAATTCAAGCAAATGATTAAAATTCGATCATCATAAACAATTTCATTCATTTGCCACTCACAGTTTAGGCATTTTCAAATATATATCGGTCTGTTAAGTTTTCGTTTCTGCTATGAACTGGTTTTAGCGTACTGCTTTCCTACAAAATATCGGTTAAGCTAAAGAGTTATCAACGACAATAATTTCTCAATTTTGTCTTATCACGTCTGCGCATGCCCTGGAAAGCAAATTTAAGATTTGACTGTCATCTGTTATGGAACTCGGTGAGGAGAAATCTGTTGTAATCAGTTAAGACAGCAACAACCATCGGGTACCATATACACCTGCTAACAAAAAGATGAAAACGCCTGATTTGATTTGCCCTTGGAATAAACAATTTTTAAGAACCTGTTTGTTATTACTTGTCAAAGTAACACACGCTGATTGGTGACAAAATGTCATTTTAAGAAGCCATGTTAAAGGAAGCGTATGCATATTGTCAGTGCATAAAAATATATTTCACTTAATGCATAAAAAGTACCTTTATCAATTTTAAATTCCAGAGTTAGTGTTCCATGATGTATTTATGAACTATAAATTCCACTGTATAAGATTTTACTATTACTGCTATTATCTGATACATACCGTCACTAAATTTTATGATTTGTTTCTGTCTGGAGCCGTTGTAACAAGCAACGTAAAAAGCACTTCGACGGTGCCGGAGTGACTAGCCACCGTGAACTCTGGCCCCTTAGATCTTTTGAAATGTACTGATTACTGCATACGAATTTAATGAAGCCGGATTCATTTTTTCAAACCGAAATCTACTCCTACACAAAGGTTTTCTTTTTTTCTAACAGTTTTATTCGTTTATGAAGTTTACTTAAATGTTCTGTTCTATCTGATAATTAGATGTTTAAAATATGTTCAGTTGAAAAGCTTCAAGAATCGTCCCGTCTAGAAAATAGCTTTAAAACCCACCCCCTTAACTAGATGTTCTTAGAATTTCTCATTTATCTTTTTAACACGTTCTTGAATGCCTTCCTGACAACTTTAATGGATTTTAAACAGGTCGATAATTGAGGATACTGGGAAGTATAAATATTTCATACAATATTTGGTGATTGTTTCAGGATGAAAAATAGCGCTCAATTTCTTCAGCCATTTTTATCGGTAACACTGACAGTAATATGTCACGTTAATTCTCTTCCTTACCAAACAATGTGATTTTTTTTCAGAATGCTTGCTCTGATAATATCTTCGACGAGCTCGAAACTGTTTCACATGGGCATAAATAAGTCACCGGCTCGGTTCAAATGGTAATATTGTGAGCATTATCAAGTCCCAATTGTTTACCTTAACTGTTAAGAAACTCAAAGTAATCTTTGAGATGAGTTCAGTACTGAGTCAAACGAGGTAAAAACTGTCATCAAATGAAAATATAAGAATACTTGTGGTCGCGTTTACATCAAAATAATTGCTGACTCTTTACAAGCAAAATAGGACCTATTCGGAATGTTTGCCATGATGATATCTTTTAGGTTTTGGGAAGTTTGTGACATAAAAACTAGTAGAGTCAGTTCGTAGGAAAAGTTTTGTGAATGCTGTAGTCACATAATAGTATTTTACCCAGTAAATGACAAAATGTTTGTCGCACTGGTTCTTTGTCATTTGGACGAAAACTGTCAAATCTCAGTAAGATGAATGGAACACTTTGTTAACATTCCAGAAATCAGATTGACCAAATTTACAAACTTGTCCAAAATATAGGTCGTTTATGTGTGAAAACCTGATGACGAAGTCTTCAAAACCTTTCATTATTTATTCATGAAGGAATGTGATTAACGTCTCGTTATATGACACAGTTTTCTTCATACAGTTAATTATTAGAAACAAAGGATTCTAGTGTATTGGAAAAATGTGCTAAAATGGATAGCCCTACTAACTCTGGTAGTCAGCTTCAGATTTAAGAAATTTCTTAAGATATTTCACAAAAGACCAGTATATCTATGCAACTTGTTAATTGTTAGAATATTTTTATGCCCCCGAAGGGAGGCAGATAGTAATCGCACTCTCTGTCCGTCCGTCCATCCGCCCGTCTGTTCCGTAAAATCTTGTCCTCGCTTCAGCTCCGAAACCGCTGGAGGGATTTCATTGAAACTTAATAGGAGTGTTTGTCACCAAGCCTATTTGTGCATATCGTCAGGAGATTCCGCTCGATTTATATTTGGCAGAGTTATTGGCACTTACTCAAGCTTTTTACTCCAACTTCTATATTAAAGTCTTGTCCAAACTTCTTCTCCAAAACCGCTTGGAGGATTTCATTAGAATTTAACAGGAACGTTTGTCACCAAGCTAGTTGTGCATATTGTCAGGAGTTTCTGGTCGGATTATTTTGGCAAAGTCATTTTTGGGGCACTTAGTCATCTTTTACTATAACTAAAGTAATAAATAAAACATAAAAGGACTGGCAACATAAGGTGGTAAGTAGATCTAAATGACAATTTCCAGAAATGGGAGGAATGCATGAAAACATAAAAAAATTGATGTTCAAAAATGAATTTGCTGAGTTTTTAGCTTGGAAAAGAACACATTGAAGGTGAATGTAACTTGTCTATAAACCAATCTAACAATAAATGGTATGTGTGGATACCGAAAAAATGCATAAAGAAACGAAAAGTTGGTAAGTGCTTGTTATTTAATCAGGTCAACTTGAAGGTCAAAGTCACTGCAAACTATGCTATTGTCAATTGAGCTACCCGGGATGGTTTAAGTACGAAAGTAACCATATTACCTATAATGGTCCTGTAACATTAACGCTTGATATAAAGTGAATCCATAAAAATGTGTTTCCAGACACTTCTGGCTCACGATACCGAGATGAATACTTGCTAACACAACACCTGTTAATGTGATACGCAGTAGTACATGTCGTATAATGCCTCACATAGCACATTCAGGATGAATGTTTTCGCATTTCGCCGAATTTCGCTCCGTGTTGCACAAGATACAGTGAACATTTTGAACATTTTCTTGCAATCGGCGAGACTGTTGCATAAAGTTTCCTTTTAGCTAAAAATACCTAAGTTCGATATCAAGCAATCTGATTGGCAAATTAAGTCATGCGGCAAAGGTCATGGTAGGTCATGAAAAACGAGCTTAATACAGCTGCTCCGAAAAAAATATTTGTATTCAAACATGTCAGTACGTCATAAATATAAAGTCCACGTAAAAGTTGTATGATACGATTTATCTTGGACCTAGTGTTTATACTGATGGCATTTAGTCAAACAACAAATAGTTGGTTCTATCAGTTTGCGGCCTCTGCTTCACATCGAGGGTAATGATTGAATGATGAAATGCTTTAGGCACACCTGAGTGTTGTTCCATTTTACTTCCTACCCTTGTAATGTTTTATTACTTTTACTACCTCAGCACCATTTTGTACAGTTTTAAGAGTAAAAACATTTTTTGTACCATTTATTGAATACATCCATGCCAAATAACAATAAATGAGAATACTTGCATTTTCTATGATTAAACACTTACCGAAAATATACGGTTATTGCCTGTACAGTACTTTTACTCAATATTAATTGACAGTTTGTACTCTTCATGAACTTTGGCAATGGTTTTATTGTACCGGCTGGTAACGCTTAACGCCAGACGCCTTATATAAATCGGTTTACGCAAAAGATTGATTTTATATGATCATGTTAACTTTCATCAGATATTACTCACTCATTACACAATGCTTTTGTCTCTCGAAGAAATCAATAAACGGCTTTTTTCTGGATATAAAGGTATGTGAAAGCAAATTACTGGGTAAATTTATATTTATTAAATGACGTTATTACAACGACTTTTCTGACAGAGAGTTATTTAGTACATCATTTACAAAATTTAAAATGACCGCGCACATTATTGGGCTTCTTCCACACGATAGGATGTTGAGAAGGTCCAAAGTTAGCATGTTTTAAGAAATCAAACTTACTAGATCAGTGAATATTTCATTTTATTTGCCAAGTTAAAGATGACGTGTAAACTGTCTAAAAAGATCGAGATCGACAAAGCGTTCACTTTATTATTAAATCGAACAGTATCGACTTGTCCTTAATTAGAGTTATATTTTGTCCCAAAAAAGGGTTTGAAGGTAAACATAGGACCCATCTAGTCAGGATATTTATCATATCAAACAAAAATATTTTCTTTTATAGTTTTCAGCAAATTCCTGTGATGAGACTGATGTTTGCCAGTCTGGATACATGTTGGAAAATCATTAATTGCTTGCATCACAATCCACTCAGGTACATTTAGCGACGTCTCCAACAACACAGGCATCCATATAAGCAGGAACATATTATTTTGGGACACTGCATCTTCTTAAACTGCAGTTTGGGCGGAAATAATGCTACGACTCTTAATTCGATGTAATTGTACGCCTTGTTTTATGTCACACCCAAATTAATTTTAAAATAGGGTATTTCTGGTAATTTATACAAAAACGTAATGCAAATATACTGTAATTGGAAATCTTGATCGAACATAAACACGCTTGTTACAAGAGTTAAAACAAACGAACATTGGTCCCTACACATACCTGTTATGAGCTCATTAATCTTGCATGCATTTAAAAAAATGGCACTAATCTGATATGTATTGATATATTTGTTTATTTCTTTCGGGGAATTTGACTTCTATTTTGACATTTCTTGCTTCTGCTTTCGGTTTCAGTAATCACCTCCCTTGACCTTACCTGAATACTTTAAAGGAAGGAAGAGTATATCTTTCATATAGCATATACAAAAATGATGGCCCGCTCTGTAACTGCAATTACTATAAGGTTTTAATAATACTTCCAACAGAAGTTCATCACATTTAGAGGTCAATGTATTAAAACCTGTCCAAGTATAATGCAATACTACCAGTCTCTATGTCCTTGCCCTCCTTAACAAAGTACATCATATTACGAAATATTTTGACACAAGTATTCAGCAGATACAAGCAGCTTGTTGGAAATCGTCCGTCTGTGCCACCATCTTATATAAATTAATGCCAACCTGTATTTATTTATTTGCACAGTGACTTGAAGGTATGTGACTTTTTAATAACTTGGCGACTGAATATTAGATGGTATATGTACATTTGCACCTACACCTATCCCTTCCGCAGGCCAACCTTTGACAGTTTTGATTTATAATTAAACTTAATCTAGTTTTGTACTTGTCTAAATTCACAAAAATGTCAAATCATTTATAGAGTGAATCGTACCATAAATAACATGTATCGTCATCTTATTTACAAACGGCCGAAACGTTTGTTAAGCTCTGTCAAATTTGAACAAGAATGGCAAGTAAAAAACATCACATGGAGCTATAGGGTACGGAAGGGTAAGATCCGCTCCATTCTGAAGAGCTGAACTACAAACGCGAGCTTAAGCTGTTCACAGTTTCCTACCTTTTTCGTAATACCCTAAGTGAGCAATGTAAACATGGTTTTACATATATTTGAGAACCAGGCTTTTCATTAATCATCTATTACAAAGATTTGAGTGGCCCCAATCAGGGAAAAGCCTTATGTCAAAATCCCAAGTTTATTCCTCATTAAGTAATAGATCTTAAAAATGAGATCATTCTAGGGAAAGTTGCAAAAGATCTAGAAACGGAGTTAATCGACATAAATTTGATTTTGGAAGTAGGTTCAATGTCCAAAACAGTTTCGGGAAAGATCCTTTTTAACGTATTGTTTAAACTGTCTTCCAAATTCATTTCAACAAATAAAAAAGTAAATTTCTAGTAAAAATGTCCCTACATTACAATTTAAATTGTTTATTGACTTTTTAAATGTTTCCTTACGGTCTACCAGTTTTAATTAATTGTTCACTCGAACAATTTTTGTGCGAACACGGGTTCGTGTGGCCTCATAGATATTGTATACTTAGTATGTAAAATATCATAAATCATTTTTTTCAATCAACCGTTTTTCATTTAATCGTTTCCTGTACTTTGACATTTAATTGAAAAGTTTCTACACACTTCAGAGATGTCAGTGTGCTCAAATAATGATTATAGTGGAACGAAAAATGCATAAATCTGCATATAACTCATCGTTACCGAAATTCGTCACATAAAAGTGTCAAGTAATATAAGTACAAAAATTGTAAACTCAGTATCCCGAAAGAAATTTAAATTGCAGACAATATCTGAACGTTTCTGTCGTTTCGCGAGTATCATACCTACGAATGCATTGTGAAGCGTTACTAAATTTCCAAGCATCGTCAATTGGACAAATATGTATATATCCACAGAGAGTCGTCGCTGAGTGGAGACTTGTCACTGAATGATTAATAAAAGATATGCAGGACTGGCTTGACGCAATGTTTTGTATGTTTATAATTAAACCAAGTATCTAATCTAACTAAATGTTCATCATGTAGTCTCAACATTATTTTCACCAGCAGGCGGGGCTTATGTGGAGCGTATAAAGCTGGAGAATGGGGAAGTAAGTATCAAACCATTTTGCATATTTTTCCACTTGCCTTCTGCAGATAAACACATTTTATTTTATTATATTGCTAATGCTACTGCCTTAAATTGTCTTTGCAGTACAAACGGAGGAGAAAACTGTTGTAAGTATTTTATTTCTACATCAATTTATAGGGGGCATAGTGCATGCGAAGCGGAAATTTGTGGCCTACATACAGGTCCTAATGATTATTTTGCCAGATGTACAGTTTTTCTGAACATTCGGGAAATAAAGAGTTCGTAACAATATGTTTGCTATCGCGAGAAGCGCATCAGTTTTCCCGAATGTTAGAAAATTCTGTACATCTGACAAAAGAATCACCAGGAACAATGTGTAGGACGTAATTTTCCGCTTCTCATACTTACAGCAGTTTTCTCCTCCGAATCGAGTCAAAATAATGCTGCTCGCGATAGCCTAAATGACATCATATACCACGTGGTATGGCCACCTTGTTTATCGTCCACGGCAATAACAATTTACCCTTGATATTCAAATACTATAATGTTTAATATTAAATTTACATATAAAGAAAGGCAAAGCATGCTGCGTTTTGCATTATCAAACGAATTTGATATATTGTTAAAAGACAGAAGCGCATTATTAAAAACTTGTATCACTTAATTTTTGGCACTTCCTCTGGTGCACGAACATAATATATGCATTACCTATTCAAATAATTGTATTTTGATTTATCTTTCGCCCATCGTGTCATGTTGAAAATTGAGAACAGTTATCTGTATAACAAGACTGAGTTTAATTACTTAAGTTATGCATTCTAAATATAACTGCATGTTTAATGTTTCGAAATTGTAAGAATATAAAGACAATAGTCAATTTTAACTTATTCAAAAAATTCTTCTGATGTAATGTTGAGCAAAAACTGTCATTTTTATACAGAACAGAACAGAACAGAACAAAAACTTTATTTCACTCAATATGTTATACATGTTAACACTTATGAGTATAACGATTCATATAACTAAACATAAAGCTGATACTTCGAACGTGACATGAATTATACAACCATATTCCTTGTTTGAAAAGAAAAAAAAATACCAGGAAAAAAAAAAGGAAAAACAGAAAAAGAAGGCACACTATCGATTTAGTTTTAGTCATACATAGATTATGGAGGTGTGTGCGATGAGAGTGGGGGGGGGGGTTTCAATGCCCAGTTTTAACCGAGTTTGCAGATACAGTAGGCCTTTTTTTTTTTTTTTTTTTTTCCCCCAGGCTAAACAAACTTATTTTCTACGTTACAGTTTCTATCTGACAGACAATATAAACTAAGAGCGGGGGCGGTAAGATTTCACAATTCACTGAGTATCACGGCAGATTAAAAGATAATCTAGGTCAGTGTGTCTTAGATAGAAAAACATGTAACCAAAACAGGTGTGTCAAATAGTTGCAAACAAACAACATAAAAGAAAACTAAATGTGGTTACCTGATGTTGTTAAGCAATATTTTAACAAATTTGCTTAGTCTTTGTAAGTGTTTCATATTGGTACTGCATAATAACTCTTTAAACTTAAATTTATTTGGTCTTGTATAATAATATTTTTTTATATATTTTATCTGGCATTATCAAAAAAAGGACATTTCAATAAATAATGTAGTTCATCACCAACTTCATTTAAATTACATTTTAAACATTTTCTGTTTGAATATATTATACCGAGCCATCTACCTGTTTCGACAGGTAAGTAATGGTTACAAGTTCTGAATTTTATTAAACTGATATAGTCTTTTTTTCTTAGTAATAATATATACTTTTCCAATTCTAATTCCGTTTTAAAAACAGAGTAATTTTTACCTTTATAAGACTCTCTTAAAGAAGCACGCCAATGTTGTTTATTTTGATCTATGAGATTTTGCTTAATTTTTACTTTAGCTGTTTTATCGAAGGCGTTATTTTGATTAAACCATAGTTCGTAGTTACCCGTTTCATTTAGTATAGATTTTATTTTTTCAATCCATTTAGAACTAAAGTTTGGAAGATTGCACATATACTGATATACTTTATATGTAATTTTATTTTGATTACCTGTTATAAGTCTTATCCAAAAACCTATCATTCTGCTTTTAATTTCTATATCGATGGGATATCTACCCGATTCCCCATATACCATATAAAGTGGGGTACTCTTCTTAAGATAAAGGATTTTTCTTAAAAATGCACAATGTACTTTTTCTAACATGTCTGTATTTTCATAACCCCATATTTCTGATGAGTAAGTAAGAATTGGTAAAATCGTGTTATCATATAATTTAAAAACAAGGTCTACCGGTATATTTAGATTGCATGTTCTTTTATAAAGTAAATGGAGGGCTTTCCTTGCTTGTTGTAACAGGTGTTTTCTCGTCGAGAGGAAACTCCCCGATTTAGTAAAAAATGTGCCCAAATATTTGTAAGCAGCGACATTTTCTATTTGTGTATTTTCAATTTTAAATGAGTAATTTTCATCATTTCTTGAGCCTAATATAAGGACTTTGGTTTTGCTTTTGTTAATATTAAGATTCCAAATATTACAGTATTGTACAAAATCATTTATGCATTTCTGTAATTCGCTAGGGTCATCGGCAATTAATACAGTGTCATCTGCATACAATAAGATAGAAATTTTGAGAAACACCACTAACTGATCTTCTATATCCTTTAACTGTATTCCAGTGTTACCTTTACTTTCTAAATACGTTTCGAGGTCGTTTAAATAAAGAGCAAAAAGCACCGGGGAAAGATTTTCCCCTTGCCTAACTCCACAATTACATTCAAAGAAAGCTGATTTTTGCCCATCCCTGGATACACATGACTTTATATTTAAGTACATATTTCTTACTAACATTAAAAATTTACCATTAATACCATAATGCAATAATTTCTGCCATAAACCTATTCTCCACAGAGAGTCAAAAGCTTTAGCAAAGTCTACAAACAGACAAAATACCTTTTTCTTTTGTTTTCTTAATATTTCAATAATTGAATTTAACGTAAATATGTGATCCAATGTTGAGTAATGACTTCTTAAGCCTGCTTGGTTTTCTTCCATTATATTATTTATTTCTAGGAATTTATTTAGCCTACAATTTAGGACTGATGTAAACAGCTTGCTTACACAACTAAGTAAAGTTATAGGTCGGTAGTTAACAGGGTTATTTATGTCACCATTACCTTTATAAATCGGTATGATTATGCCTTGTGACCATACAGACGGTATAAACCCAGATTCTAAAATTACGTTAAAGAGTGAAACATATACAGGTAACATTTTGTGCTTAGATGATTTTATATATTCATTAAGGATATTGTCAATGCCAGCAGACTTTCCATTTTTTAGTGAATTAATACATCTTAGTATTTCATCTTCACTAAATTGTGCATTAAGTTCAGAGTTATTAATCTGTATATCAATTCTATTAAGAATATCACTATCATTTAAATCATGGCTACTATTATTACTTGCTTGTTTAAAATGCTGGTACAAAGAATCAAGTGGTGGTAATTCTATATTTTCATTTTTACATACTTTATTTAGGTATTTCCAGTAATCCTTCGGCAGTTTACTTTGCATATTACGTAATTTATTTTCATATTTTTTATTGTACAGCCCCATATTTTTTTTCATAACTCTTTTATATTTTTTACTTAAGTGATTCAATTGTATTTTATTTTCCTCAGAAGGATATCTGTTATACCTTTTACGTGCTTTACTGTAGGATTTTTTAGCCTTTTTACAATGAATTCCATACCAAGGCTTGTTTTTCTTAAAGTTATTAACATTTGGTTTAGTCTTTTTAATTGGGAAAGACTTGCTTGCACTATTAAGAAATACATCATTTAATAAATCTGAAACGGAGTTCACATTTTCTTGTGAAACATTACATCACATCTTGAAATGAAACAACACAATTATAAAAATGATAATAATAATAATAACAACAAACAAAACAAACAAACGTGAAAAACAATTGGTTAATTATTTTCCACAGAAGAATCACCTCATTGCCGCATTGCTTACACAAATAAATATTTCGTTCTCATAACGAAGCTATTCTATTATCTTCTACCAGGACGTTAATCAAAACAAAATCAACCTATTAACAGTTCATTCGATACGAGATATCTGCCTTCACAATTACGTTCTGACTTCTATGATTTCAAAGTACCTACCTGGGAATGTGTAGACGTCTAAGGAGATTTCTTCCACATTTTTTCACACTGAAGGATCCTAGTGTTAATCAAAAGAATCATTGGATGGTAGCTATTCATTTTTATTGTCTGTTGGCTCTAGGGCTACTTGTTATCCTTTTTCTATAATCACATCAGCATGTTGAAATGTAGGATTTTCCATAAAACAAAATGTTAAATCCTTCATAACGATTATGACGTATTGTTGTCATTGTTCGCTACATCGCTTTCATCTGACAAGTGTAAGAAATTCGTGGTAAAAATACAGCTTGCTTAGAACTCTCAGAAAACGTTTGCAATACATCGCCTGCTTGTCTATTTTGCAATGTATTTACGATAAGAAAAACATTCATGAAATATGCCCTTAATTTAAATTACAAACTGAAGTGGAAAAGCACAGGTAATGCATATATTATGTTCGTGCACCAGAGGAAGTGTCAAAAATTAAGTGATACAAGTTTTTAAAAATGCGCTTCTGTTCTACTTTGGCAAAGAGTGCTCAAATCGTCTTGCGGTGGGGGTTAGAGTGGGGGTCAATTGTTTACATAATATTGTATAGGGAAAACTTTGAAAATCATCCTATCTGAATAAGTATTCCCTAAAGATTAGATAGCTTGTATGTAGCACTGTTTAGTAGACCTCCACCAGGTTTGAACAAATTGTGTCCCTTCAGCCGAAATTGACCCTCTCCCTCCAGGGGTCTTATTTGTTTTATATACACTATTTTTGAACAACGTCATATCATAACTCGTAGGCTTTATAACTTTGTATGAAGCATTGTATACTTGACCCATCCATCTTGAGCCCAAAACTGGAAATTGATAAAATTGCCCGTACGTATTTAAAGGTGACGTAACATAACTAACAGACTAGGAAACAAAACAAACTGAACATGTCAGACAAAACTCAAGTCGATTAAAAAATTTCTGCATAATGAGATTTAGAATATGTTTTAAAAGCAAACATAATTAGCATTAAGAAATGAAATCAGTGCCCTACTCAAAGAATTACGCAATACCTGTAACAACTATATAACATTAATGTGCCATCTACGTAACTCAATCTTCAGCGTAAAACAAGTATGTTTTTGCAGAATTTATGCTCTTCAAAGAGTTTTTTACGTAAAATAAGTGACATTTTGTAACACAGCTTTGAAAGTATAAGTTCACTTACGTTAAGTTAAGTGTTGCTTCATCTGTATCTACGTTTGTGTTACCATTGTTATGCATTTCCAGAAAATGTGCCATTTTCTAACATTTTCCAGTTTTGTGCCCTATCTCACTTGACCTTTAAAAAGATATTATAATTATCTCCCTTAAGTATTCAAAGCATTGATATTACACCTGCTGATAGAGGGCAAATAGATTGAGTGCTTTATTAACAAATTTACATACTTACCTGGCTATGTTTATTAAATATCTCCCTTTATTATACCCTCACAAACGGGTGTACATGAATCCTCATATCGGTTGGTCAGTCGGTCCACTTCTTTTTTTGGCTGTAACTTTCATGCAGGGATTTTGAAATACGTTACCACAAATGTTAACCACGTTAAGACGATTGTCCCGTGCAACTCCCATTGACGTTACTCAAAAGACAAGGTCACTCTAGGAGGTTGTCCATTTTTGTTTCCGCTCCGCTCTTTAACTTTATCATTCGTCCAGTGATTTTGAAATAATTTGGCACAGATGATGTCTTCATGATAACGATATATTGCGCTAAGTCATTTTTATAGAATTTTTTTGTAAAATTTGGGGTATTAACCACATCCAGTGATAGCTGTAGCTATATTTGAAAGCAATATTTTACTTGATTTATATTTAGAAAAATAAAAAATACATCCATTTTGAAATGGTGCTAATGGGGAGCATCTATTAGTTCTACTTATTTTCTTTTTTTTTTTTCTTTTTTTTTCTGAAAACTAAAATGTGTTTTACCGGTGTAAAAGAGTAAGATTCTAACGGTCATTTAGTCGCTTTCCGATTGGCTACGCTTTAATCGTCTGTCACCGTGGGAAACATTGTTAACCGATATACCTTTAAGTACAAAGAAAATACAGACCTAGTGGTTGTCCCATGTTGATGTCCTTTTTTTTGTGCCAGACATGCTGCGAAACTCTTAATATAGTATATTTATAGAACTGGTCTCGACTCTGTGCTGTACAAGACAAGTTACAAGAAATGTGTATGAAATGTGAACCTGTGATATAGATCTATCTGTTTAACATAAGTACATTACTAGACTAGTACTTTACTCTGTCTGAATTGATAATATTCGCTATTTAATTTGTTCAATGTTTAGATATATACGATTTACACTCTTGAAATACTGCTGTAAGTAAGTTAAACGTTTATATGAAGATCGTACAGTACTACAACCTGCAAGGCAAAAAGAGTTGTTGTCGTTTCATTATGGTATTAATGTAGGCATGCGATTATAAAAGCTTTTTTTCTAAGCTACGTTTTGTACATATATGTGGAGACATTATTTCTTGCTATATTTAGAACCTGTTACATCTTTAAATGAAGTCGAGACCTCATGCCAACGAAACCTCATTACGGGCAAGGTTCTCCCTGTAGACTTTTTGACATATATGGGGTTACAAAAACCAAACATTCTGCAGAAAGTCACGCTTGATATCACATGATTACTTTTTAATGTAAAACTAAATATAGACTATTCCGTTAACAAGCTTTGTCACTTTCAACTCGGACATGTCGAATAAGATTGCAGCTATATTAGGGATAGCAAATGATACATTTTATTGGATTTCAGTTACATAGTCGGTTCAATTTCCCGTCCTTTTATGCAGTCACAGAATCCTGTCAAATACATTTTGATTAAAACATATATCAGGAAAAAAGATGAAAGTATCGTTGTGGGTGAAAAACGAAAATGCTTACATGGCCAGTATTCGAAATAATCACACCTCATTAAATATTTTGCCCATTATTTAAAAAAAACTTTTTTGTGAAGAGAAACTTTCATGCATGTATTATTTTAACGTTATTAGGATTGTTTATTGTTCTGTAGCGTTAGCATCGGCAGTATTTCCCTCCGTTAATGCACCCAACAGTTTCCAAAAGGTGACAGACAATTATCGCTGTAAAAACGCAACACTTCCTAGATAATTGTAAAGAGATTAAGACTGTGACGAAATAGCGAGAATGAACCACTGGCGCATTTTGCCTATTAATTACCGTGAAATCATTAAAACTTTTCAAAGTGACTCATGATTGTTTTTTATACAGAAAAGTGATACTTATTTATCTGAGAAATGAGACAGAATTTTTGTAAAGCAGTATACAACCTATTATAATAAAGGTAGTAAGGTCGTAATGGACATTTTTTAAACACTTTGTTTAGTTATCGGTTTAAAAAATAAGCTATCTAATAACAAAATATACAACCAAGTGATTATAAAGATTTAAAGGGGCTGTGCTCCAGATGACAAAAAAATCAAAGTTTTCTTGTATTATAAATTTCTTGTAATATTTATGACTAATGCTTAAAAAATAACTTACTGACAAAAAAAAAAGTCAAATAATTACATTATAAATTGATTTTTTTTCCCTTTCAAAGTGCTATACCGTAACGCGACGGTATAACTATATCGTATAAGATTTAAAGTAAATATCTGTAATATCACATGCGGCGATGGTGGTGACAGTAAAAGCGTTGGAAATATTTTGTTAACATGAGGGTCGAGAGTTCGAATCAGGCTGGAGCGAAAATATTTTTTTTATTCTATTTTGACTTTTATAATCAGTTTTGAAGTAAAATATTATGTTGTTATAATCTCACGGCATCTAAATATATAATTTATGAAAAAAAAAATTTTATGTGAAATCTGGAGTACAGCCTCTTTAATACGTATTAACTTCTTTCTATTTAACTGCGAACTAAACAGGTATCATTCCATCTATCTATTACAACTACCATCCGACCATAAAAACTACAGCAATCTACAACATTCGCAGTACAAACGAACTACATAATATATTCTGAGAATAAAACACAAAAAGTAAATCAAAACATGATAATCTATTAAAAAAGTGATAATAAGCATGGTAACCACTTCGAAATGAGGGAAAGTTATCAAAGAAAATTCAAAATATATACATTTGGCTGATAAGTTTATTCTTTTACTGTTTTGCACCTTTAAGCAATATATAACAGATTTTCTGTGAAGTTTTTGCAATAATAAATAATAACTCTAATCGCTTATATGTATCTACCATGTTTTAAAGCTTTATAACATTCGAAATGCATTCAAAAGAACTACAGTCAGATTAATTCTAATGAAGACGATAGACAAAAAACTGATCGCTAATGCAAAATAAAGCACCAGGTTGCAAGCCTATGTGTCCATAAACGTCAGTGCGCCGTCAAATTTCTTGCCAGTGTGTGCCAAACGTGCCTTCAGATGAAAGCAGACAGCAATAAGCGGTAAAATGTAAAAACGCAATCATTGACTTTTACGCTCTGGTCGACATCACCTTTTCAAGATCTGTAAATCCGCATCGACCTCACAAGGAGGCAATATAAATGTCTAACTTTAAAATAAATGATATATAATGCTTTTATTTGTCAGCGCTTGCTCATGTTATTCATGACAAAATATCGCATTCAAACGAAGGCGGAGCCATACACACGTGATATGCGTTACGAAATTAATCACGAGCTGTTTGCTAGAGCACATAACGTAAGAGAGACGTTAATGTCCCGCCATTTAGCAACAAGCACAAAATCTAAACTCAAACTAAAAAGAGTGTTTGATGCGTTTAGGTTCGTTCATTATGTGTATTTAGCGACCTTAGAAAACTGATAGGAACCTATGTTACGCCTATGGTTCATAGTCATTTTTTTAATTTGAAACTGGTAGTATGAGTCAACTCGAACAGAGGCAACAGGAAAATATTTACCATTACCTGTATATTGTAAGGCAATACAATGATGCAAAAAGATTGCTTGTTGTATGTTTATTCTTCTAGACTTTGAAAATTCGTGTTATTATGGTATATATCAAAAGATGAAATTAGATAAAAACACATCGGTTTATTAATAGCAGCTCTTATTTCCTCTAATGCTAATTCGTCGACTCGTGGGAGTTCTTAGTCGACTGTTATTCGGGTGTCTTTGTCAACGAATAATTAAGGTATTTGCCAGTCAGCCTAAAACAAGAACACCTTTTACAAGATCGATATATCCACATATCGCCCCAGTAAAATGCAGAAACTATATTTCCGCATTCCTTTAACATAATACGTCATGCAAGTGTTCCTTTCACATGACTTTGAACAGAGGCTATCTATTGAAATAATGTACGACAAGAGTCCCGGCATTTTTTAGATTAGGCACCTTGTACATGTTCATATTTATGGCTCAAATAGTTTAAAAGTAGCGCCTGAACAAAAGTTATTCTGTACAGTGGTACTATATGTCACATGATTAAAGGGAGAAAAATTCTGTGTCGGCATCTGAAACTTTCTCTTATTTTTTGAGAATATAATTTTGCTATTGATCAATAACCTGTCACTTTAGTTCTTAACTTATAAAATTACTTTTTTTTCAAATATATTAACAGAAACTTTCAGATTTTAAACATTTCTCGCTCTTGTCCATATAATTTTATATATATAAAATTTCAGTTTACCTACACAAATCAGAAGCGTTTGGGTATGTGATGAAGCACGTAATAATATTTTCCAGTTTTAAGTCGTCTTTCTATCAACCATGATCTAATTATCACAATAAAACTTTTCATAAAACATGTTTCTGATTTCATTGCATGCAGCTGTTGGGTCCGTAGTGTCTGCATGTAATGTGACAACAAAGACATTTCTGTGAAGTTAACAAACATTGTTGACACTTGAGAAAAGATACTTTATAACATAAGTATGGTATACTGAATCGAAACCATTTCCGCGCCCTTTCCTCTTCAACTTGTAATGCTGCTCGATAAATTCAGTTTATGTTTGTATTATTATTTTTTATTATTTTTTTGTATTATTATTTTGTATTATTATTAATTTTGCATATTGCACAATCACGAATCCAGATAATACTTTTTCAATAACATTCGCAAATCCACCACAAAACAATCTCCCTTGGCCATTTACAAACCATGAAATGTGAAATTTGGCAACGTTACACCTTTCACTTATTTTTTTAATGTTCGTTGTTCAGGATAATGGAAAATGCTCATTAATCTAAATAATTATTTATGGGTAAGAGTGAATAGTTGTGAATCCTTTGTTTCAATTGTTATTGAGTGTAAGCTTGCATTTATTTCAAAAAATTTATAATAGGTCCAGGTTTTGTCGACGGAAATATTTATATAAAAGGTAGGTTTTATTCCAGACATTACACTTACTGCCGCAGCGGTTGATTAAAATACTGTTGCCTGGTTACTTACAATCCACTGATAAATTTTTTATTGAAAGAAAAGTCTATGATTTGGTTAGAACTTATCATGTCGTGGAAAGATAATTCTGTGACTTGATTTGAATTTATCTTCAGTATATAAATATTTAGAGTATCTCTTGTAATGAACCATTGCTCCCGTGAAAAGTAGTTATCAATGATTATATACAATTTTAGACTACCATTCTACAATACTTACTATACACAGAACTTACCAATGGTTTACCAACAAGAACATAAATCTAATTTCTGATCTCGTTGATGGATTACATTAAATATGGCAAGATTCTGTTGAACTTGTGTGCAAAAGTTCGGCAGTACTATTTACACAGTGCGGGTAAGATAATTTGATAAAGCGTCTTGAGAGCAAGTCCAAGATCCTTATAGTTATAACAAAATCTGAGCTATGGCGATATAGTCAAAACCAAAGTTTTATGTCAATGGCTTAAAAGTTAGATATAGTTAAGAAGGAAGACAAGTACATAGTAATATTAACTTGACATGGGCGCTAGTATCAGCTAGTGTTAGCTCAGTCCTTACTGCTTTCTCTACTTTTTTCTTCGGAGTTCCACTTTTACATACAGTTTATTTTTTCTTATCGTTCTACAGTCTCTCAAAATGCATTTGGCAATAAATTATCAGGCCTTCTTTATTTAAAAATATCACCAATAGTATTAGCCCTTGTCAGGCGCTACAGAGAGAAGTTCTTCAATCGGAAAATACAACGAAAAATATCGATTTTCAAGTGTTGTCATATTAAGTAAGAAATAATAGGAAGAAAATTTTCTAGGAAAACGAACAACAACAAAAATAAGTATGTAACCTCATGTTGAAAGGTAGTTACAGAAATAAAAACAACTTTAATCAAAGTAAACAAAAAACTGATGGACCGAATGCACACTAATTATAAAAAACTTGTAAACAGGTCACGTGCGGCACACAATTTTACGTTTAGTAAGTCCGCTCTTAAGCAGATAAATAAAATAAACTACTTAGGTATGACCAGACGAATCAATAATTAAAAACAATTACTTCAAAACAGTCGCAAGTCTTTATATCAAAAATATCAAATTGTCTTTTGTAATGCTGGTTCGATTGTCCAATAAGGTTTAAAAGAAAAACTGCCTCAGATTCTTTTATGAAGACATTTCTTTTATGACTGGGTTACAGACGCTAGGCTAATAATGATTAGACACATGATTGAATTGTTATGCAAATCTTGATACCAATTATTTTGTTAAGCAAGTCTGCTGCCTAAAACGCAGGTACGTCGGATATTGCGACAATTCAATATCTGTTAAAATAAACTTCAAATACATTGTTCGTTCTGTTTTTTTTCTGACTGGACTGCATATGCTGCATTTATTAGAAAAAGAATTTTTAATTTAGAAATTTAGAATACTAGTGCTATTACTGCGTTGCAGTGGTTTTTGATAATATTCACAGTTTTAAAGTTATTAAGGTGAACAAAAACGAATGTAACCTAAGTGTGATGCCATAGACCATTTGCATATGTTTTATCAATATGGAAGTCTGTTTTGCCCTTTATCAACCCATCAAATGAAACAGTGAAAGTTGCCATCTCTGTAAACTATTTTGGCAATATAAGTGGATTTACATCATGTTCACATGACGGCAATAAACAACTTTCAGTTTAATATTGTGTTTATTTCAACTAAATGAATTGTTAGAAAGACCACATACAGGTAAATAGTTCGTCTTCTTTTTTATCCTTTATATAATGTGTGCATATTTCTGTACTAGAATATCAATATGGATGAAAGATTTACACGCTTTACAAACTGTATCCATTTTAACATTGCTGTACTGGAATATCAATATGGACGAAAGATATATGCGCTTTACAAACTGCATCCATTTTGACATTGCTGTACTAGAATATCAATATAGATGAAAGATATACACGCTTTACAAACACTATCCATTTCAACATTGCTGTGCTAGAATATCAATATGGATGGAAGATATACACGCTTAACAAACTGTATCCATTTCAATATTGCTGTACAAGAATATCAATATGGATGAAAGATATACACGCTTTACAAACTGTATACATTTCAACATTGCTGTACTAGAATGTCAAAATGGATGAAAGACATACAAGCTTAGCAAACTGTATACATTTCAATATGAATGAAAGATATACACGCTTTACAAACCGTATCCTTTTCAACATTTCTGTACTAGAATATCAATATGGATGAAAGACATACACGCTTTACAAACTGTATCTATTCCAGCATTGCTGTACTAGAATATCAATATGGATGAAAGATATACACGCTTTACAAACCGTATCCTTTTCAACATTGCTGTACTAGAATATCAATATGGATGAAAGATATACACGCTTTACAAACTGTATACATTTCAACATTGCTGTACTAGAAGATCAATTTGGATGAAAGATATGCACGCTTTACAAACTATATCCAATGGTTACCAAAACGTGCAAAATTTCATATCCTTGCACAGTGTTATTAGAATTTTTCAAATAAATAAATAAATAAACAAAATAAAAAAATCCCTAAATTACTTTTCCGGTCAACTGCATTAAGCAAACAGCTTTCAGGCTAATTAACTAGAATTGTTCATAAACATATCGAACTGATTGTTTTATCGTCTTTCAGAAATTTACGAAGACAAACAGATTGATAAACGTTCCATTCAATTAGTCCTTTCTTCCTTCACTGATGGCTTATGATCATAAACCTTCAATCTTACCTGGTTGTGAACCTCTCCGTTCAGCAGATACATCTGAAACATGTTTTCCAACTTTCAGTTGAAAGTGGTAAACAATGTTGCTGATATGGTATGGTTTTACCTTAGAACCCTTTAGAAATAATTAGCTCTTCGTATGTTTTATTCTGTTTTAAATAAATATATTTATATGACTGAATGATTGTTATAGATCTTACGATGTTGAATCTCGTGGTTACTTATCTTAATGAATTTCTTGTTACAGTTGACCTTGCAGAGGAAGCATAAGTACACGTGCGTTAATTCGAGTGATTAACCTCCTTTACAAAGAAGTGGCATAGCCAGGCAAATAAACAAGAATCGAGACTCAGTGCAAATATTGCGAGGTATGCTAGTAATATGTTTACAATGACGAAACTTTGTTAGTTTTACTAACAATAGCACCAAGATAAAATCATCTTTCATTTCTTTGACCCCTAGTCTTCAACGACAGTGAATCACAATACATTAAATCATAAACAGTAAGTTATGGAACAACACGGATTTTGTCTGACATATTTCACTTTACATTGTAATGAATGATTGCTGAGCCATAATTTCAGTCATCGTTTTCATTGCATCTATCCTATCTTAATTTCGCTCTTGTTAGAGCATTATTGTATTGCTGATGTGAAAAAAGTGTAAGCTGAAACCACGAATAATAAACAGCTTCAAATATTCACACAACGTATTGTCTATCATAATAACAGAAAACAGATCTTAACACTAAAATGAAATTTGCAAAACAAATTTATATAAGAAATTGTTCACGCCAATATATTTTACTGACTACAATAAAGATTTTTCTCCAGGCATTTCATTTCTTTATAGGCCATAACGTATTTCGTTATCTTATCTAAGTGATTGAATAATCTCTAGAAAATTTATTAAGACAAATTAGACTGATAAATGATTCATCCTATACGCCTTATCTATCTTCATGTTGAGATTCTTATCATGATTAGCCAGTGTATCTGTGAAAAAAAAATCTGCTACGTATATTACTAAGTACGAAAAAAAGTCTGTAAGTTCAAGAGGGTTGTATATTAACATTGGAAAACATTTAACAAATAAATGCATCGAAATTGTCCTAAAAAAGGCACTAAGGCAAGGCAAAAATAAATGGACAGCTGTCACAGAAGACATTATATTTTAGGATGCAGTTTTAATTCTTAGACACTTAGCAGTTTTTATAGGTTATGAAAAGCGTTCCTTGATCAGACAGTCTGAAAAAAAGCAACGTTAAGCAAAACAAGCTCGCAGAAACACGTTTCAGTAAAACGTTCAATGGAATTCTACTGTGTGAACGTTTCATAGGTTCATTTTAATTCATAAGTCAACAAACAGAAAACATCATTTTTTTTTATTCAAGCCTCAGCTATCTGTAAACCGTTAATTAAGATAAAATAAACACAGTTTACTGTTTAATTAAGGGTTTCGAGTTGGGTCAAATTCAGAAAGTAGAGCTTTTGATACTGATACAGCAATAGATTTTATGACTTTTAAATTTATTAATTCTATCTTAATATCTAAATAACAGTCGAGGAATGGGTGAACTATGGTGGCTGATTTCTGCCATAGCGTGTTCTCGTATCGGCGGGTTTGGAAAGGCGCCGTCACGACAGTACGCAGACACACCAAATAACCTTTTTTGGCTTATCAACGTGCTAAAATATCGTTCTGGCATTCAAGACGCGCCGACACGAAATAACGATAGAGAGAGGGCGCCATTACGATATTTTCATACGCAAAACAACGCTAAGACGGTAGTAAAATGTATCGATTCGGCGATCTTCTTTTGACGTATCGGCGCGTTTAAACATCGTCTTGGCGTTCTGTCGCGTCCTTGGGCGCCGTTACGAGAACACAACAAATGAACGCACCAATACGATAGAGTGGTTAAGTCAGTTTTCGCGTAATGAATGGATCATACTAGTAAGGGTTATCCCAATTGATTCCGAGGTTGTTGCGTCAATGATCGACGTCACATTGACGTTATCTGCTTTAACAAATTGCGAATGAAGGTTGGTCCTGGTAATAAGATCACCTCTTCTGATATGAAGATTGTTGTTTGGGGTTATACACCTGCAAATCAGTGTTGTACAGGGTTTGCGCGGAAGTGTAAGATGACAAAGCTGTCTGATTGGTCAAAAATTGAAAGTTTATTCTGAAAATCATTTTTCTTGAAAAGAACGCATCTACTGAAGAACAAATTGAAATTAGGCATAAGTGTGCCGAACTTTTCTTGGCTCGTTTTAAAATAAACAGGACATTTCGACAGATTATAATAAAATATACCGATATGACTGAAGTGATCTCCTTCGAGACGATATTCCGGAAACGTTGACTGGTCATGCTATGAAAAAATATATGAATTTAATTACATGTATTTCTCATGATTTATTTTTCTAGAAATCGGCAAAGGTAGCATCTTCAGAAGCTAATAAAGTGAGATTCGGACTTGTTGTTACAATGAAATACTTTAGGATTTGATTTAGTGTAGTGTGTAAAATTGATATAAAGGGGCGTCTGTCATTTATATAGCTCGTCAGACAGATATAGTTTCAGTTTCAGAAGAAGAAAAAATATGATAATGTTAATATTAAGCAACACAACTTTCATGTTTTCCAGCAAAGCAATAACGAACAAGTTAAATGGATTTCCAAAATAAACAATTTCAGGATTTGTTCAAATCTGATTTGATTTACAGATTTCAGACAAATTGTAGCCAGGGAAACGAGACAAAGCAATACGTTTGAACAAGATTTGCTAAGTTTGACAAGAGTAAACAAGGTTAAGTCAGTTACCAAGTTGAATTCTACCCTTCGACAACTAAATATGAAGGCAAACAAACCATAAGTCGAATACTACATCACGAACATTGGGAATTCTCTGGAAAACGTAAGGTAGATGGCAGTGTAAGTTTGCTACATAACAGTTCAACGCTATAATTTGCTTTAATTTATCTGCTGATGAGTCATTGTCCTTTGTACATGATGAAAAATGGACATGAATATTAGTTACCAAATTTTTTAATATATTGATGATTTTAATGAAACATTTAATCCTCCCGTTATTATTAAATTAGTCTGTAGAATCGTCAGTCATGAGTATCATGTTTGCGTGTGTGTAAACTTTTAGTTTATCAAAAAGCGTGATTTGCATTCTGCGTTGCAGAATTGCACGAGCTAAAGACTGCAAGATGAATGCATTAAAACCTTTTTCACTAAAAATAGCCTTCATTTTGCTGATTTCATTGCCGATTTGACACGAACAAAATGTTGCAAGAAAACGAGACAAACACGTGTAAATATTTACATAAAAATATTTCTCTAACAATGAAAACGTTTTGGATTACAAGTAAGCGTGTTCTGCAAAGCTGAAGAAACATAAACAAGTTATATTTAGTTAGCCAAGCATTAAAACTTCCACAGTTGAGCTATTTTGACGTGAAAGATTATAAAGAAATTCAATGAATAAATCTAATAAGTCTCAATAAACATGTAACTTTTTAAAAACAAATTTCCACAAAATAATGAAATATCCGAATCTACTTGCAAATATGAGACGGAGAATATCGACAGAAAAGAAACACATGAATGATTCTTAGGAAACCTACTCAATACAATTTACAGCTCACTTTAACTTCACGCCAATGCGATCAGTTAATAATACGCAGAACTTAAACTCAATTTAACAGAATCTCTTCTCTGAATAATATTGCAAACAGTCTCTACGTCATGTTGTAAATGAGATTGAAATAACAACGTTTTGCCAAGGCAAAGGCTGGTATAAAGAAAACATCTTGCAAAATACATTTCAGGTCTTCTAACATAAATCAATGGAAGAATTCCGTTATGGCTTAGTGTTTACCGTTGATGTAAATATCTTGAAACCATTGATAACGAATGAACCTGCAGAACAACTTGATTCTTATTTCAAAAATCATGTCACTTATCATTAAAGCCTCTCATATTTACCAAAACAAGGTCAAAACTGACTCAGTCGGTATTAAAGAAAAAAAAACAACAGTGAAAATGAAAAAAATATTTTTTTTCCTGAGATGTGGTATTCAGACTACTAGACTTGATATTTAAAATTACCTTAACTCGGTGTTCATCTGATACATGAAGTAGAAGAAAATGGTAATAACATATGTTCAAAGAGCTCCTATAAGATACAGTAGGCCTAGCACTAGCTTTGTTTTCATTTCCCGAAATGAAAATTCATATATATTATAGTCTGTAGTAAAATAAAGGAATGGTCAGATGAAGGCTATACTAATTTTCCAAAATAGTATAATCTGTTGGTATATACTAAAACACAAATTAATTTCTCATTAAAATCAGAACATTTCATATCCCCGTACTTGACGCAAACATATATTAATTGATAAAACAAACATACGAGCCAACATGAAAAAAAAACCTGACATTTATACTGAAGTGCAACACTTCTCCACAAATGAAACGAGACTGTTTTGTTGTTTGTTGTTTTTCTATCTGTGAAGAGAATTTACCTACCAATGTATCATAAGTTGTTTTTTGAAGAGTATTTGAACTATTAGTGAGTGAAAGAGATATTTTCTAACTGCTTTATATAGAGATATTGTTTCAAAATCAATTTTCATCTCTTATTATTCTGTTTTCAATTACTGCAAGTTTAGCAAAAGGTGTGTTTAAATACTAGTTGAAATCTTATCGCATGCATGAATATTAAAGATTTGTTTTAATATATGTAAACAATCACAGTTTTGTTTAGACACATTGTAAATATATATGTAATAAAAAGCATTGTTTTCGAAAAAAGCAAGTACCAAATATTGTAAATGATTATGCACAATCCATATGCTAGATTGGTTAATTTGTTAATGATAAATTAAAACGTCATTGACATTTCGTCTTTGGCATCTTTTAGGTCGAAATGTACTATAAAACGCTCTGTGAGTCAATTGTTAGCCAATATACATTATACGGTACTTATAAAACTAGTAGGCCATGAGTCACGACATGCAGCTAGAACAAGATACCTTTTGGGAAATATTTGATATCATTTGAAATTATGATATTAATAAGGGGTTTTGTATACAGAACACTTGATTTCGAAGCTTTTTGCAATCATTGTAGTAGACAATTTGTCTGGCTGTGGGTATAAATGAGAAAAAGCAAATTCATTCAGATAAATATGATTAAGCAAAGGCTATAAATCATTTCTTCTGTCATTTACCAGCATTTAGATTTGGAGTTTGATAATAATAGAACAAAATAAAGAAGCAACAACATCCATCAATTCATTGATGTTGAAAGACTTTAACTAGAATGAATGACAAACGATTATTAAAATAATCAGGAAAACGTTTGAAAACTGTTGATTATGTCGTCGGGGACGTTATGCCTTAGATAATTGATATATTACTTTTAAATAAATCATTCCATTTCTTCTTTGGCAGAAGATTTTCATTCAGATACTGTTTTCTGTGACCTTGTACTGTTGTTTGTGCTATCTATAGAATATTCAATAGGACATCGTCTGATTAACGACTGGTCCTGTCTTAGAATTAATAATTAGATATATATTGTCTTTGCAGTGTATAAAATTAAGATAATTACAAATGACTGTACAGGTTTTAACAGTCCATACAATGTAAATAATAATTTTCAAAACACAGATTTTATTGGCATTGAAAATGTAACTGACTTTATATTAGATTGTATTTTAGAGGTGAAAAACTATAGATAATAAATAATATATATATTTTATGAGGCCCCGTATCAATAATAAATATTATAAATAATAAATAGCAATAATAATAATAATGATGATGAATAAATAATAATAATAAATAATTAATAAATAAAATTTAAAAAATCAGCTAGTATTGATTGCCTGAAAACGGGTGAACGTTTTTTTTATCTGATTGCACGCTGAAAAAACTTTCACCCGTTTTTCAGGCCTAAACTAGAATTTTACATTATAAAGATTCTTTACATAAATACAAAGCACACCAGCCAATCTTCGGTGCACAACATGATGCGGAATTCGTTATCTAATTGTAACTATATTTTACATTAAATTTGATTGAATTGGTATTATCTGTAGAATGCGTTGTCATGTACGAGACAACTACGTCTAAACGCAAGGTTACGGTATCCTTGCACGGAAATTTGAGAGCAGCGCTATTCCAACAAGAATCAGGAACTGTACCTTATATACAGATAATAACCAAAAGCGAAACTGTTTACCTGTTTTCAATACAAATTCAGTATAACCTTCTGCGTTTTACGAAAAACATCATTAGTCTCTTCACATATGTCAATCTAATTAATGACCTTTCGTTGTAATCATTCTAGTCTCGACCTAGACGACCTTAGATCTCGGATAACAAATATATCCATTCTTGGTTTGGTATCGCATGTCAATAAACTTTGAAGAACGTTTTATATACCACTCCAATACGATCCCGGTTTATTAAAAAATCCATGTTTCGTTTTTTGCTTCTTTAGCAATGCTGTCTAGTCAGTGGTCATTTGCTACTTGGAAACGATTATATATTCTGTAAATAAGAGATTAGGAATATTTAACCGAATAAAATAAATCACCAGAACAATGAAGTGAAAAAAAACGCATTCTCAGGAAACAAGAGTTTTTGCGTAAAGTGTGATAGATCCACTTTGTCATTTATCTGAAAGTGTATAACGACAGATATTTGTAAACGTAATATATTTACTTCATAAAATACTACGGTAACATTTCTTAACAATACCTAATTTCAATATTGTGTTTGTATATGAATTATACTTTTGTCGGCAATATGCTAGTTGCATACCTGTCAAGTTTCGAATAATTAACATCGTTTCTTACTTTTGGCTTCTCGTAATTTACCATGTAAATATGCTGGTGTTTATTTTTTTTGCCAGCATGGCACACGTCCCTTCAGGTATAATTAGTACTCTATTTGTTATTCTATTCGGCTATTTCTCTTGTCAGAATTATAAATTGCAAGTTTTTCCAACAAAAACGATATCTGTCATAGGTACCACGTTCACTAATTAACATAATCTTATGTTTATTTTTGCAATGTGGTCAATCTTGTGGCATTCCATATAACGCATTTTACATCAATGTGTCTTAGCATTCCTTTGAATTTTGAATATTTCATTGAAACCTTAAAGAGGTATCACACATTCTTTCTCTTTAAATTAATCACTTAGATATTTCTTTTATCACAAAACTAACATCAATTCAATCTTAATAGTATAAATTAACGTGACAGTTGTTTGGATCTTTCTCTCTCAGTTCAGATCTACGTCGTGTTGACAAACTTACAAAATTTCTAAATCAAACATAATTATAGAAAAAGCTCCGTAGCTTCTATGTCTCAGAAATATTTAGATACTAGTCATTACGAAAGAATAATATATCTTGATTATGCTCATAATTGTTCAATTGACGATGATACATTTCCCTTGTCTCTCATTAGTCAATATAAATTAATGAGTACACCAAACGAAGGGCAGTAGAGAGTTTTCAGTGAAGATGAATAAAACATATGTCTCCGTCGATGGTGATACCGAACAATTTATACACTCCGACGATCTTATCACGTAATGCAACGATTTGCTACACACGAAACGAGATTGGCTTTTTCAGTGTGTAAAATTACTTTCCCATCAAAATATATAACGAGATACAATGAGAAGACTATTTGGCGGCGTATGTCTTATGATTTGCGTGTGCGAGCAATTTTCTTTCAGTTTCTTGTTAATAATAACTCATCAACAAATTAAAGCAACTTTCCCAAATTATTTGATCATTTTTATTAGAGCTCTCTCGAAACATTTCAGTACTTACCGTACACTCTAAGTGTTCTTTTAAGTGTTCGTTTTAGCTTTATTGCAACGTAGAGAGCTTTTTTTAAACACTGCGTCCTTAGAACTTGACGTCTACTATTTACAGCGTAAAAAAGTGTCTATAGTGTGTGTCAATATTGTATATCGTATGTGTATGAAAAACACGATTAAACCTGATGAAGTCAAATAAAATATCTGTTCTGTTCTGTTCTGTAACGGGCAACTTACCAATCCATGCTCATCGTGCAGAGACAAGAGTATATTATGAAGTCCATTCACATGCAGATCTTTGCAACTATAAATATAAATTTTATGTAAATATAATCAAGTACAAGGCAGACATTTGTATCAAGTAGGTCAGAAAAGACTAATTCAGTTTCAAAGCAACGGAATTTTAGCGATAAACTTTATAAGCAATTGTTTTAATGTTGCAAATATGTTTTATATGGTGACTAAAACAAAGTTTTTGTTTCATTCATGACTAACTTTGTTTGTCAGAATAGTGAAAAAGACATGAACAAGTGCACAGACTGTGCATGAGAGATCTCAACATTATATCCGACTGTTCGTTAAGAACGTGATCATTACATTAAAGTAAGGTCTTCTGTACAGTTCACCTACGTGTCAGGTAGATTGTAATCAGTGTTTGTACGAGTTTTACAACAAGTGGTGTTTCCGCACGCTACACTGAACAAGCATGTTCAACAACTGACGCGCCATGTTGTCGAAATGTTACAATCATGTAATTGTCGGGCTAGAAACAAAAGAATGGTGTATAAAGCAGTAATTAACGATACATAAAATTTTAGAGAGAGAGAGAAAAAAAAGCGGGTTTAAGCGTTTAAATCTTACAACTTGTTGTCTGCAGAAGGCCTCGGAAATTTATTTTCACAAAGACATTTATAGTCCAGGTATCACAAACATACACATGCTCTATAAATTAGGGTGTTCTGTATTAAAGGGTAATAAATCACAAGCCTACAAAAATCAAAAGTTTCAATCAACAAATGCTCTAAAGAATTAACTCTACTGCGGACTTTTTTCGTCGTTAATGAATCACCTGAACATTACATTTTAAGTTAATGTTCTTGATGTACTTACAGATATTAAAAACGTAAGATAAAGTTGATTTTGAAATTTGTTGCAAAAGAATTCGAATAAAACAAATCATCTATTGATTTTTCATCTGTTTCTTTTAGCATGTAACTATTTTTTTATCTTAGCAACTGGTCTTTGTGTTTTGCCACGCTCAAATACTGTTGTCTACTTGAAGCAGGTTATTTCGATGACATACATCTGACTCTGGACCAGGCTTACAATATAATTAACTTGACCGGCTTCAGATGTTCAGGGTGTGACCACTCTATCAAGCTACTTAACTACGTCCTTCTCAATCGTATAAATATATATACAATATCATACACAATTATATCACTCACTTTCTGATTTGTATTCTTTCCGGCATGTAACATATGTTCTGTCTTCCGTAAAACAATTTGTGACACCATATATCAGAGTAATAACTTCTGACAGCAAACGTTATGATAAACGTACTTATAATTACCTTATAATCACTGGTGTTCTATATTTGTCAAACGTTTCAATCATCATCCTTCCAATTATAGGGACATCTGGTGCATTCTATAAGAAGACACACGTTTATTTCATATTTAGAAATTGACAAAGTACATTCTTCATTATTTAATCATATAAATTTATAAATAAAAGGCCGTGCAAGGTATAAAAGGACACTTTCCAGTAAGAATGTTAAATTTGTTAAAGTCTGTTGTCTCACACTTATGGTATAATTGTTTCACTTCAACCTAGACACATTAAAGGGATATACAGGCAAAAGTTTTATCATTTCTTTCTCATTCCTTCTATGAATATACTCTAAATGTGATCGAAATAAATACAATGATCTGTCCCAGTAACAATGATTTCCTCTTTTTAAATGAAAAACCGGGTGGTTTCCTAACTTGACCCACGTGGGTCTAGATAGAAAATTTAGATTTCGCGCTAAATTTCGCGGTGAATGATTGGACGGTTGAAGTACCTGTCACATGATCTATGGCATAAACAACCCAAGAGAAATGATGATTGGTTGTTTTTGCCACGTGACCTATTTGAAAATAACTTGGTGATTTCGTTCACGTTTTACTTTTTGTTAAAGAATGTTCAAATATTTACATTCAAGCCCGCATTTCACTACAGACATACTGGGAATTTAACGTTCTGCATATTGAACGTGATTTGAGCAAATAATATCAGTTTTAATTTTTGGGGCACTCATTTGCCTGTGTATCCCTTTAGGCAAAACCTTACAAAAATGCGAAAAGAAAGAAACAATATTGAATGTACATGAAGCATGTGTATTCTTAACTGGTTTGTTTTCACTCACCTTTATCTAAAGCCACCTTACGAATAGCCTTCCGCTACGGCAGAAAATTAAGCCATAATCTTTACCGCGTCCAATTCAGTTCTCACCGATATGACCTTTCGTATTTAGACCATGCAAAATCGTTGATTCTTTACTGTAACAGATTTTTTATTTGACTTGAATGAATGTATTTGCGAAATGGAGTCACATGGAAAAATCCATATGACTTTGTCAAGGCTGTTGATTTCTATTAAGCGAGTCAACAGATATATCTTTGCATTGCCTCGCCTTTGCATTGCTTCGCAACCTTATATCTAAGTTTACCAAACAATTCGCTTGAAATTATCGTCAAAACTTGACTCTGTTTGTAGAAATACATATAAGAAGCAATAGGCTTTGTTAAAGTACTCAGAAGCACTTGAAGTTAGGCTAGGCTACACCTGTATAACGTCGAACAACAATGAATCTTCAATCTAACATGTATATTGAACAATGTTAAAAAGCCTGGTAAACCGTGATCATTAAATAATTAGTTTTTTTACAGTTTTTTTTTATCTAAAAGACTCCTTAAAAGTATAGCATGAATGTAAGGGAATTAGTATTCCCCGTACAAAAGTATGATGCATTTCATTACATAACACGTGTATGTTTATGCATTTAATATTAACACCTTCACCCCACTGAATTAAAGAAACATTACTTAAATCATAAAAGAAAAATAACAGTATAAGCAGAAGCTTAATTAAACATAAATGGGCATCAAATTGGCTAACCGCGGCACTAATTAAGTTTCCTTGTCCTAAACTAATAAATATATTAATCATTAATGGCTATTTTATGCCAAAACGGCTTCATAAGCATTTCTTTTCTTGAAAGAAACGACTTAACTTCTTTTGTAACTTTTATTTTGTTTTTATTGTGCTTATATATTGCGTGCACGTTGGAATAAGTGTTTCGTTCTAGACACCAGTGGCCTTAATAATTCCAACAAAACGTTCTTGACAGTAAGACATCAAAAATTATACCACGACCCTTTAAAAATTTTCTCGATATAACGTGCTGTAAAATCCAACTCTGTAGGAGATATTAAATTGTTGCGATGAGAGAGGCAAATTGACCGAGAGATAATAACACATGAGGCGTTCTTCCATGCAACAACATCTATTGTAAAGCGTCTACTGCTGGATCATGCGCGAGAAATTGGATTTCCTGTTATAAGAACGCCGCGCGTTGCAAGTACTTAGCTCTCGTCAGTTTATATTTTGCGTGGCGATGTACATTATGTGCAATGTTGGAGCTTTCTCTTAACAGAACTGATTTTAATGCAAGAGAAAATGACTAGTTTTTTTTTTAAAAAATGGAACAAAATGTATTAACTTATTATTAATTAATAAATGGTGTGTCTATATAAAGATGATCTTATGAGCTATACAAATCAAAATATTTTCAAATCTTCGTTATCACCAGCGAAATGATTATATTTGTGAATAGACTAAGTACATATAATGTGTTGCAATGTGTTTGTTAAATAGGTCTTTTTTCTTGTTAAGTGAGCTGAATATTCAATAACCTTGTGATTGTAGATAACCTGAAAAATAGCACAGGAAATATGAATACCACAGAAGCAAGCGACTTAAATTCAAGCAGCACTTCTATACCCTTGACCAAGGAGCGATTGCTTGAACTGTCTCTGGGGCCAAGGTTCCAAGACACTTGGTCTGTTGTGCTACTTTTGATAATATATGGACTCATATTCATATCCGGAACTGTTGGAAATATATGCACGTGCATTGTCATTGTTCGGAATAGTTACATGCAAACTGCGACAAATTATTATTTATTCAGCCTAGCTATTTCTGACGTACTTACCTTGTTGTTAGGTAAGTTATTTTTATTATTCATGATGCAGAAAGATACAAGAAAAAAAGGTTATGAAATACATTGTTATATACGTTTTATAAAAATGTCCAACATTTCAACAAAACGAAAAATGCACACTTTGTACATTTTAGGTATGAATAAAATGAAACGGGTTTCTCTTTTCACATTTAATTTAAAACAAAACAAAAACAAAGGGGTGATCTTTACCTCTTCGCCATTTTACTTAATGTTCTGTTGTTTTTTTTTTCAATGTAAAAAGAATGCTCTATTTAAGTAATAAAACACGCTAAAATATTACTTAAGTTTTTATAGAGCAATCGTTATTATATTGAAATTTGCTACATTATTGCTACATTATAAACCAATTTGACTGATAAGCAATTCGATAATAAATATACTTTTCAACAAATGCGGTGGAATTATATCAGACAGTATGTTCTATCAGTTTTCATGTTTAGTGCTTACAATACCACAATCCCGACGCTTTTGTGCTGTAATTTAGACAATTATACATCAGAAACAATTCTTGCTATGCCCTAAATATCCACAGTATTTATTTTTGACTACATTATGTATGATAATGTTCATCTCTTGTTGAAAGATTACTCAATTTGCTTCTCCTTTATTACCATACCCAACTATTTGTATATTGTTTATTACGACAGGACTTAGCCTTCGTCTAAAAATATGTCGTCTGTAAATCTGTGTCACATTCAAAGTAGCGCCAGCGTTTGTGTTCGTTTTTTAGGAAATCTTTATGTATGGCATAATATTCGTAATTAACGAACAAGAGGCGTTTTAAGAAGAACAACTAAAATAACAAATAACTTATTAGTGAAGAAACAATATTAAAATAATTGTGTTTTTACTATAATAAAGAATATTATACACCCTACTGAAATGCACTCATTTCATTGGTCGAGAGTGTTGCACGGAGGTGGTAAACACCACCAAAAAGTAATAAACACGTGAAAAATTTGAACGAACAAGTAATTACTATGCGCACTTAAACCTGTCAAACTACATATCAGTAGGGTATTTAATATAACACTTATAGACTAATGTTTCGGTCAAAGGTCAGTATTATTTTTACAAGTCCGTAAAGAGGCATAAGTCTATATCTGCAAAGTACATATAAAATCAATAAAAATATAGTTCTTAAACATTCCTGTTTTGAAAATTGATCTTTTGAACGAGGGGAGAATGATGAGAAAACAAAACAAATACACAGAACTGTAGCACAATACCCGATAAGGATACTTTTGATTTTTTGTATTTAATATTTTACTCGATTTATTTAAAGTTCTTTTTTGAGCTTGGACTTATTCTCTTTTCTTATACGAGTACAGGAGAAAACAGTTGGTTTTTTTTGACATATGGGAAAATAAAACCTTTAACATATTCGTTCAATTGTCTGAAAAAAAACGAAAATGGGATAAAAACGCAACGTGTTATACATAATATAATCTGTTCGCAAAATAGATCAATAAAAGTATGACTTTGTATTTAGAAAAATATAAATGATTCCGCGCAATGTGTGAATTACACAAGTAGTTCCATATGTTAGTGTAAATGAAATACTTTCTTCTGCTATAGAGGCTGGAGGATTGGTTTTACTTGATTTAACATCATTACACCTATTCTTACTAATTTATTCCCTAAGTGTACTAAAAGTGAGATTTAAGAATGAAAACTCGCTACAGTTGCCTTGCTTTTATTGAACCAGACCAAAGGTTTGTGTATGGTAAATAAGTAGCATCATCTGAACTCGCCATCGATCTTATTCTCGGAAAGTTTTCTGCTAATTTATATGTATTTTGTTGTATTTTGAAACAGAAAACGCTATAAACATGCCATACGCGGTACTATATGTAATTATCTTGAGAATCAAGTTTGAAAATCTCTGGATTACTAAACAGATTTATGCGAAACCAGAACAGCATTTACGGAAGATGAAGAATTTCAGTAACAGATAAACGCTTGTGTAACCTCGAAACTAATGAATATGACTTCAGGTTTACTAACGCTAATGTTTCAGGTTTACTTAAGCTAATGTTTCAGGTTTACTAACGCTAATGTTTCAGGTTTACTAACGCTAGTGTTACATCGAAACTAATGAATATGACTTCAGGTTTACTGACACTAATGTTTCAGGTTTACTAACGCTTATGTTTCAGGTTTACTAACGCTAATGTTTCAGGTTTACTAACACTAATGTTTTAAGGTTTACTAACGCTAGTGTTACATCGAAACTAATGAATATGACTTCAGGTTTACTTTAAACCTACTTTACGCTAGTGTAAGACAATTTGCAAATATTGTTGACGTAGCTGAAAAAGAGATGAAACATGATTTGAAGGAACATGTGCCGAGGCACACTTTGTAGATCAGCTTAATTTTGTTGCTGCATTTATAAAGACTGACACAGTCAATCCAAACGACAAATTTATTTCATATAGTTTTCACAATGGTAGGCTGTATAAAAGTAACTAATGTGTTTAACTTATATATAAAACCAAGCACGTAGTTAACTGCGTGAAATGCATGTGTTAACAATTTTCTTATCAGTTAATATAGACATTGGCGCTATGATTTATCTGAAAAATTTTAAATACAGAATCATTTTTCTGAAGATAGTAGGTTAAATAAGCAAACATTTCTGTACTTGTTAACACAGCACAGACAGTAGCGTTTTAGTTCTGACAACACACTTGTTTCAGTTCTGACGTACAACTTGTTTCAGTTCTGACAAATGTTTTTATGTAATTTCTGACAATTCACTTGTTCTTACCTGTTTCAGTTCTGACAACTCACTTCCTGAAGTTCTGACAACTTTTTTTACAGTTCTGACAACTCCCTTATTTTTGACACCTTTCTTATTGAAGTTCTGACAACTCTTTTGTTTCAGTTTGACAACTCACTTGTTGAGGTCCTCGAAACTCTTTTTTTCAGTTCTGACAACTCGCATGTTTCAGTTTTAAAAACTCACTTGATGAAGTTGTGACAACTCTTTTGTTTTGAATCTGACAATTCACTTGTTTTCACTTGTTTCAGTTCAGACGACTCACTTGTTTCAGTTCTGACGACTCACTTGTTTCAGTTCTGACAACGCACTACTTTCAGTTCAGACGACTCACTTATTTCAATTCTGACGACTCACTTGTTTCAGTTCTGACAACTCACTTGTTTCAGTTCTGACAACGCACTTGTTTCAGTTCTGACATCTCACTTGTTTTCACTAGTTTCACTTCTGCCGACTCACTTGTTTCAGTTCTGACAACTCACTTGATTCAGTTCTGACAACTTACTTGTTTCAGTTCAGACGACTTATTTGTTTCAGTTCTGACAGCACACTTGTTTCAGTTCAGACGACTCACTTGTTTCAGTTCTGACAACTCACTTGTTTCAGTTCTGACGACTCACTTGTTTAAGTTCTGACAAGTCACTTGTTTTCACTTGCTTCAGTTCTGACAACTCACTTGTTTTCAACTGTCGAAAGCTTCTTGTATTTCCCTTAAATTCTGTAAAACCTTGTGATAGAAAATCAAAAGACTTAATATTCAAATTTGGTAATTATGGTTTTGTAAAGTAATTATGTGCTGTGAGATACGCTTATGATGGAAAAATGTTTATGTCTTTTCGTTTACGATGTGAACGCCTACTGCATCATTAAACCAGCGGTAGCAAAACTAATGCAACTTAATTGCGCAAACTGCTTTGTCCGAATGTTTCTGACTATTGTTCAGCAATGTTATTCCTTAAATATGCTTCAAATGAATTCAAAGTATGAAGTAAAATTAAGTCTATAACATGAATTGTGTTTACTCACACATTTTACAATGATGTAAGGAGATCTATAATATCCACATTTCATTTTAAAGTATAACTGTTAACTCTTTCAACCCTCGAAGTCTTTGTTCCTCTTTTAATTACTACGTCGTTGTATTGTCCCGTCTATTTTCTTATATCACACTCATACTTGGGACTAAGTTATTAAAAAACTGATAGGTGCTGTAACTTTGGTAAATGGTAAGTTTTCTCCTGAAATGAAAAATTCTGATTCTCTATGGTTGAATATATTCTGCTTTAAGCAAATAAAAGATGTGAAAAAAAATGCAAATGTAGTCTCTTTCTCGATTTACCTAGAATATATGACATACTACAAAAGAAGGATAATTTCGTAAAATCTAAGAAGAGCTTGACATACTAATATGATAATATCACCAATATTATAACACTCATCTGAATCGACTTTGCAGACTTGAATATAAATTTTTATATACAACTTTGCACTAAAACGAGAAACGATACAACTAGTTTACCAGTATCATATAATTTTCAGGCGGATGGTTCTACTTAAGTAGAAATTACTTCCAATTGATTTTCACATTTGCGAACCTAGTTCTTTGTCGTCTATTATCCGTCTACAAGACAAGGATAAGTATACTTTAAACCTAGTCATGAGTATAATTAATTATCTGCTATTCTTTCTCTACACTTTCGGAACAAATCTAAATTTAATTATTTTGCCATCGTTTGTAGACTTACCATTATCTTTGTTCTCAGATTTCCATTGATGCCAACCATTTCAATATACTTGTCTTTGTTTTGGAAGATGTGCTAATTTTGCATATAAAGACACTTTACTTGCGTGTTTTAACAACTACAAATTCGGAATTTAAAATTGCATGAAACAGCTTGTATTATTGGTTCTTTGTCTTTTGTAAAATTCCTCATAAATAATTGTGCGAAGAAGAGTTTTCATAATGTAAGTGATGCAATATGACCTGACTATGGAGTATATTTGGTTTTTATAGTGTATTCTTTGAGGTTATTTTATTTACTAACCGAACCTGACAGTACATGAACTTGTGGAAAGAAAATAGAGGCACTTTTATAGCAGCATACACATTATGTTACAAATATTTGGTTGAAAAAAATATTTTTTTAATTGACAAAATGATTTAATAAGTATATATCAGAGGCTGGTTAGTATTAAAGCGGTGAGAGTTTAAATTTGCTCTTTTTGTTGAGAATCGAACTGAAATGTTATATTGTCGACAGAATGTTAACTTTAATTTTCGCTTTTTTCCAAGACGGGTTTAACTGATAGATCTTAATTCCTCTTTAACTTTCTGGAATAAGTTGGGAGGAATAATCAAACATTTATTTAAATGATTTTTTTTCAGTCGTACATTCAATCAAAAATACAGCACCTGTAAAAAAGAAATAATCAAATATTTATGAAGTCATAAGTTAGCTGCGTATCTTAATTTTGTTGATATGAAAGAAAGTAACCCATAATGCTGTTTTATTACTGACATTTTGTTAAAGAAACTGCGTTTATAGCATAGGATTTACTGAGAGCAAAAGCTCTTCATTCCCTATTATACTGTTGACTGGACTCTTCTCATTATTAGGAGGATGTTTAAAGGGATATACAGGCAAAAAGTTTATGCTTTCTTTCAAGTTTTTTCAATCAATATACTATGAATGTGCTCGAAATAAATACAATGATCAGTCCCAGTCACAAAGATTTTCTCTATTTAAATGAAAAACCGAGTGGTTTCCTAAACTGACCCACGTGGGCCAAGATAGAAAATTTAGATTTCGCGCTAATTTTTGCAGTGAATGATTGGACTGTTTAAGTATCTGTCACTATTCTACAGCAAAAAGCAACCCAAGAGAAACGACGATTGGGTGTTTTTGTCACGTGACCTATTTAAAATAACGTTAGGGTTTTACTTTCAGTTAAAGAACGTTCAAATATTTACGTTCAAGCCCGCATTTCACTACAAACATACTGGGAACTTACATTTCTTCATATTGAACGTGATTTGAGCAAATAATATCAGTTTTAATTTTTTGGGCACTCATTTGCCTGTGTATCCTTTTAAGTAGCATCAGTAGAATGATCAATTGATCTTTTTACTGGTACATTACATATTAATTTATAGATATGTTTCGAAACAGAAAGCGCTATAAACATGTCATATCGTAGAACCCTATGTGATTGTTCAGGGATCATATAATGAAGTTTCGATATAATAAAATAACAATTAAGATTAAGTCAGAGATTGGCAACACCATTTTATTAGGAAAAGGAAACAATTTACAACAGAACACTCCCAATTTTTCCCACAGGACAGAGATAGCGTGAAAACTCACCATAGATACTCCAAACAACAGTTTTGGGAAGTAAATGTTACTACGTTTATTGAGTTAACATCTGTTAAATTTGAAATTAGTTTAAGCAATTTGATCAAAACATTACCATCTTTTAACAATAATTCATACAGGATAATAACGTGCTTTCTAGCATTGCCAAATACATTAACTTCCACTTTTGTCATTTATCGTTTTCATTGAGAAATACCACCTTTAAGTACTTAGAATACTGCATTTAACGTCTCTGAATAAGGGAACGAATAAATGTGACAGTCAAGTAGAACATTCATTATGAGCTGAATTAAGTACTTGAACAACAGTATTTACACCCATCTCCTGAAAACTGACACTGAGAATTTCTTTTAAACAGGCCATAAATATATTTTTATATAACGCCAAGGATGTACTGTTATTAGATTATCTTTTTTTCTTTTCTATTTCTTACTTATTCTGGTTTGTTATCATTATCTAAATGTTTACACGAAATGTCTTGTATGTAATTTATTTTATACCTAAAACTGTTTGATGTTTGCAGAATACCTCTTTGCATCCAGCTGGAGAAAGACTGTCATGCCCTTCAGCATGCTGCGATTTTTAATGATAGATGTACAAATTCTGTCATTGAAGTTTCACCCATTAAAGAAATCATGCTGTGCCAGTCACTTTTTATGGACATAGTGTTAATTAGTCTAACAGTGTCTGACAAATTACGGATTCTGTTGAAGCGCTAATTGAATATGTCCAAAGATTGCGTCAGCTAAATCTATAAGATTTGCAACTGCTAGATTCAAGCTTTGAGATCAAAGCATAGTTTGAGTGCTTACATATTTCGTCTCTTGAATCTCTGATTGGCTGACTGGGAGTCGGCACGATCCTTTGTCGTCTGTTCTCATAAAGAAATACTTACTGTATTTTAACTAGATGACATCATAATTTGCACCAGCACTAGTTAAAAGACACTTTAGGATAAAGTCAGCAACTAATTTCAAAGGTTAAAGAATGTAGAAAAGTTATACTTTAAAGTGTAATGACTGATCAAAGAAGCCCCTGAATATTGCAAAATACATTTGGACCGATGTTGTATCATTAGATAAACAAACATTTACAATATTTTTACCAGTTTGATTTCTACTTTGGAATAAACGTTTATGACTTGCCCAGTAATAATTTAAATTGACATCTATACTGGAAAGTATATATTGATTAATCTATCACTAACATTTGAAACTGTTATTTCGACTACTCTTAACAGTCAATGTGCTTGAAGGATTAATCTTTACTGTCACGCATCTTGCCCTTATATAGCTTTAAAAACCTTAAGTTTACGGTATGAATTATGCTGCTGGCCGATACACTAACGCTATTTTTTTCTTAACGATCTTCTGACAGAAAATAAACAGGTCTATTTAGACTTTGTTGCTGATATCTTGAACGCTTCAAATAAAATTGCAACACTTCTAGTACCAGAACCTTACTGTTTCTTGAGGTAATTATATGTCATCATACAAAATATTTCTATTTCTGTTCTTTGATTGAGACCCTACTGAATAATTTAGTCATCTGCGTATGTTTTTCAGCAAATTGTTAATTTACAACGAAGTTTGGTTCTTCATTACCATAATATGCCTGTTGTTCACTGTTTACTACGGGGAAAATTAGTTGTCTTCCATACATAATGTCCTTTATCATGCTTTGTCACATTAAACAACAGGATGAGAAAAGCAAGTATAAGAGTACAAGTTTTTGTTTCGTTTATCTTCCTAAGTGAATGAGTATTTACACATTGTAAAACTCGGCTTTTATTTGCATTTGAACTAAATTTCATTTCATTCTTTATATATAGGTTAGACTTACTAGCAGAAATTTGAAAAATACTGCAATGTGATTGGACAAAAAATACTGCAATGTGATTGGACAAAAAATAATGTTGATCATTAATGTTCTAAATATATAGACTTTTTAAAGAGAATACAGACTTAAAGGTAACATTTAGTGGCTCATATTACAGAAATTTAGAAGTTAAAGTTAACAAACAACAACACATTACAACTTAACATATTGAATATATATTAATAATGCGATACAAAGCAGAGACAATAAATCAAAATATATCTTTTAATTTACTTGTTCAGTAAACTAGTGTGTCTGTGTTTATTTTTTACTGTCTACGTAATCATTGCTTCTTGTTTAGCATGTTCTTTTTATCTTAGTTGATAGTCAATTACTAATTTGCCGAATAAACTGAAATGACAAAGTTAAGAACAACTAACATAAAAATTGTTAATTCATACAATTAATTTCCCCCGTACAGTTTTCAAAAATAAGAAACATCTTTATCTGAACTGGCATTAAGTAAGTTTTTTTAAGAATAAAAAAAGAAAAATATAAAAACATGGTTATAATTATTTTTTATAATTACATTTCTGTTTGTTTACAATCTTAAAAACATTTTAATGTTTTTCTAATGGCGTTAGCAAAATTAATGATCTACTAGGTAATAAGATATTTACTTAGCAGTGCAGTGTGTTTTCTCTTTTTGCTACGCCGTTGAAAAAAATGATGAGCATATTATTAACATTGCATGCGCAACATAAACAACAGGAAACAAATTCCGTTTTGACGTGACATTAGCTTAAATGCCATTTTAGAACGTTGTATTTTATTGCAAAATAGAGATGGATCTGCCATGATATGTTTCATGTTATTTTACAAATGAACAGTTAATATAATGATCACGTTAGCTCTTAAAGACATGTTCTTCGTTATAAATATTATACGTACACATTTTGTTTTTGTCAATTAACAGAACTTATTTTTTCTTCTTTTTTTACCCAAATAGGGAAAATTACATTTCTATAACATATTTATTCGACGTAAAATGATATGTTTCTACCTAGAGATTACACACAACTAAATCATATCCTACAGTATTTCGTTGTAACATCAAGTCCCAATCTCACTTTATTAGCTCCTGAAGATGCTACCTTGGACGATTTCTGGAAAGAATAAATCATGAGAAGCAATTTCATTAAGATTTTCTCACAGCATGACCGGTCAATTTTTCACTTACAACCTGTTTATCTTAAAAACGACAAAATTGGCCAAGAATTGTTCGCCACACATATGCCTAATTACAATTTGTTCTGAAACAGATGTTGTTTTCAGGTTAAATGATTTTCAGAAGAACCTTTCCATTTTTGGCCAATCAGACAGCTTTGTCATTTTATAGCTCCGCACAAACCCTGCACAAAATTGACTGGTTCCCGAAACACAGATTTGGTGGTGTATAACCTAAATACAGACGAGTGCGAATGTGGTAAATTATCCTTCTTGTGATTCTGTGGAGTTTCGTTCAAATCATTTTGTACTACGACTTTGTGTAGTTTTTGCAACTGATGTTCTTCAAAACAATTATTCTTTAAACAGATAATGTAAAGTAGAAAAAAGTCATATAAATACCAACGGCAAGTTTGTATAAAAATACCATTTGCTATCCGTTTATTCTTAAACACACATTAATATTCGCGTATATCACGGTTGTTTCAACCCAGACCATTTTACTGAAATATGATCAGCAAAGCTTAATTAGTGAAATTACCACCAGCAGAACTCAGAACCGAAATTTCCTTCGCAACATTTTGAAACAGATATCAAAGCATGGTAACTTTGTATCTAGAAAATACGAAAACTCTTGAAAGTTAAGTTGACATTTTCTTACAGCTGTATTTTCAAGAGGAATTGTCTTATCAAGTACAAAGCAGAAATTTCACCGAAATGCACAATCAAAGCGTCAAACTACCGTAGATAAAAAAATTCACTGAATATTACAAAAAAAGCTGCTACCATTTTTGCTTTGGTTTGATAATGTTAAAGTACGTGTTTTCTGCTGTTGTCTACTGCTGGCGTTAATTCTGTTTTGTCTTGATGTTATGCAGACTAAACATGTAGAAACAAAATGCGTTTTTAAACAATTTTGTAATTTTCGTTTCATCCCGAAATAATTCCATACTGCTGCGTGATTTGTGCGTTCATCCTGATAAACTTGTTTCCCATGTGAACAGACTATGGCTTTCAAAATGTTCTAGGAATATCCTTTAAAATGTAACTAAAAGATTTTTTACCATCCCAGTTGTTCTGTATAACTTTACCACTGAAAGTATATAACAAGTTCGTGTGTATACCCTTAACAGTACTATTAAGCTGTAATTCATCAGCTATCTAATTTTGACAAAAAATCTTGAACTCCTTAACTTTATCCGTGTGCACGAATATTTTCAAATTAAAAGAAGTTTCTGTTATTGCTTTTGAAAACTTTATTGGAAAATGCAGCGATCAATTTAATTGCAGAAACTTAAGTTCAGTTATTCAACTGAATGCAATGGCAGTTGATGAAATAAAGATAACAATATTACATCTGAGAGGATGGAAACAGCACAGTCGTTGTTCTCAGGGACAAAGGAATAATAGCACATACCTTTGTCGATGTACAGTAGCGAAAATTTACGTATCAAGATCATAAAAAAATCCATTTGCTTCTTGCAACACCAGATTGTCCAGCATTGTTTGTTATAATTAAATTATTACTATGACTACTTGCTACGCTTTTAGATGTCCTATAAAGACAATTGAGTTACTCGCGTAGTTATTTCTAACAATTCTTGATGAACGGCGCAATTTGTTTTCTATCATATATTACAATGCTTTTGGAGTGCTGTAAATTAAGAAGTAAAATTAGCCGTCATCCTACGCTAATGTCCTCTCTATCAATCTGTGTCACACACAAAATATTCTAGCTAGGAGTGCAAGATTATTATTCAACGAAAGCGAATATTATTAAATGAATGCAACGCGTGCATAGGAAACAATGATAAAGCAGCAAATGAAAGATAACAATACCCCCGAAGTGGTTCTGAGGACCAGACGAATATAAATTGTAGAACCTTCAAAAAAGCGTGTCTTTTCTGTTGACAATTTGACCGCAAGGTCAATGTCATTTAGGGCCAAGGTCAAAATTAAAATATGTCATTTGTTTTGTTTATTATCCTTCATTCTCACACATTCTCAAAATACTTTCTTTTAATGTAGAACCAAGTGTAGAAATGAGTTAGTAAAGGTTACTTTGGAAAAAATACTGATAATTCTGAGGTTTTGACAGGATACGAGAGCCTTGCTATTATCGTTCATAAGTAAATCCACACATTCTCCAGATACGTTCTTTTAATAAAATATGAAATTTCCAGAACAAATAATTTTTGATTAACAGTATTTTTCTAAAGGTAAAAATGCAGAATGTTGTAAATGCTGAAGAATGTGAAACTACCAGCTGTGGCATTATTGTTCCTAGAGGCACGACTCTTAATGTCGAATCGGACTTTCACCTTTAATAACGAAAATGAAGATGGATGATGTATCATTATGAACATAATGCTAGTTGAGATAGTTAATACATATCGCAAGGCATTACAACATTTGCTTATGTAACATGTTTAAACTGAGCTAACATAAAAAAAATTGTATTTTGAAGTGTAAACATTTTAAAAATCAATAAATCATATAAATTGCAGGCATAAAGAATTATTTAATTGTATTCATTGCAAAAATTGTTTTCTCGGGGTAAATGCTAGTAAGTTCAACTTCCTTAAGCTCTATACTTCAAATTTCAGGGTTTATAACATGAAAATATTAACACATTCTTTATTCTGGAATGCGGTATTCATTTCATTTTTCTGTATAAAAGTTTATTTGAGTGCACATTTTGATATCAGATAAAATTGTTTAACCAAACAAAATGTAAATGCATTTCAACATTTATTATTTTTATCGAACTTGTATCAGTTATACTCCAAAGTTTCAGCATAAATTAATGCGGAGGTCGGGCGACAAACACGGAGATTAAGTAGAAGAAATAAAGACAGGCATAAAACTCTCTGTTTCCTTACAAAATGATTAAAAAGTATATGATTAAAGTTTGAGATTTCAGCAGAATAAAATTTTTCACAGGCGTCTGATGTAAAGTGTGTAAATATTATTTTCAGGATACACGGAACAGTCTCTCTTTTGAGTGCTTACGTTTTTAAACAAATCACAGACAATATATAATTTCTAAAAGGTTAAGACAACTGTGTCACTCAGTTGGAAATACCTAAAATATTAAGATTCCAAAGCAACAACTCCGATTGTAACAAAGATATGCAAAAGTCGTATATACATATATTACTAAATTGCTTGAAATCTACTGTCAAGAATTAAAACTATTGGACTGTGTGGCCATCAAATGAACCATACAACTGCAGTAAGGTCTATCCCTTTTAATCAAAGAATATGTAGCAAATGATAGAACTAAATAGACGTCAGTTTCTAAATAAGAATGGATTAGGACACTTATGTACTTGTTACTTCAAAACAGTTCCAAAATTAATTAACTCTTATGGCGTATCACATAGTTCTATATGTGTACTATGTGTGTGTGAGATGAAAAATGCATGATACTTAAGCATAAGCAAGTTAAAGGCAGTCATGCAGGAAACTTAGCTTTCATGATTGACTCAGATAATATCTGTTAATCGAACACAGCAGTAAGTTGAAACCAATATTAACTTTAAGTACAGTAAGCCAAAGATTTCTTTCGTATTTGTACGTTTATTTGGATTTTAAAAAAAGTACAATACACATGAGACAAAATATTTAGAATTTGTTATCGACAGAGCACCATCAGCATTATTATCAAGCTGATAGTTTATCTAGAAATCTATCTAATTGACCCTAGTAAATGGTGGTTTTACATAAATCAGCAATAATGTGTAATAAATAACTTTTAAAGCAGAAAATCATAGACAGTTCAAGAATACTTTCAATCTTTGTAGCAACAACCGTTTTCTAAGTGCTGACCATATCTGTTTTACATTAAATAGTTCTCAGAACCTGCTGGTGTTGAAAGCTTATATTTTTCTTCTTGCATTGGAGCTTCATCAAAATGGCATTAGGCACAAATGTTGTAATTGCGTTTTCAACAACTAATTACTTCATGCTGCGTGATTTGTTTATGAAGGCAAAAAGTTTGTTGTCTTGTTTTATCATTAAACAGGCATCTGTAGAACCAAATTCAATGAATTGCGAACAATCAGTTACCTTTTTATTGTTTTTTTCAGCTTATTTCCATTTCTTTCAAGTGTTTAAGACTTTTAAAATATTGCATAAGCTATACTTCACCTGCTCATGATCAACTTCAATTTTACGCGTCCCAAATAACATTTTACTCATAAAACACTTAAATACTGTTTAATGACTATATTCACAATCGTTCCTCCATGCAAACTCGAACAGATAATTACCTTTAAATTGCCTTCAATATGCTATGCCTTTTGCATGGCATCGACTAAGATGAGCACTCGGAAACGAAAGGAACGGCTGAGTTGCATCGAAGGAGAAAAACTCAAAATTCTAAAGCTGAGTTGTTATCCACGCATAATAGCCAAAAATAAACTAAAGACAATTGTTATATACATTGTACAGAAAACAACGTATGTGGAATACTGATATATAATGTAAAACTGAATGCAGACTTTGGTTTGTTGTATCATTTGTATACAATGGTTACAAGTTTATTTAAATCCTGCTGCTAATAACAGGCGAAAAACTAACGTACTTGTTTTGAAAATATTAAAGTACTCACATTGTAAGTTATGACTTAAAAGATGAATGATTTGTTTTCTGTTGCGTTTTTCAAGTTTTCTGATTTTTGCACTCACGGACAAGTATCTACATATTCATACAAATTCGAATATCAACTTTGCTATGTTGCTCCATTTCTTAAGCTTAACAAATCCTGGTACCGCAAAAAAGCTGATTCTTTTTTTCAGATGAAAATTAGAATACAGTTTAATTTAAAACAAACAACATCAAACGATTAGTTTTATTCATGTAAAATGCACTACCTAGTAATATTTGAGTATTCACGGAAGCTTCATTTTCCAGTATGGTTCATGCAAATGTGCTCTTGTTCCTGTTACTCTGTTTAGGTGTCTGGTATGTAGATTAGTCGCGCAGGTATTGAGGAGATAATTACTTTCGCGGGAAAAAACTTTGCATAATATGTTTACTTTACAAATGAAACCTATTGTTTTACATAAATGCTTTTGCTGGGTGGGTATCGTGATACAGAATAATTGCTTGCTTCATTTTCTTCTTTTTTGCGCTCAGGAAATACAGTTAGTTAATTGAAACGGACATAATTGAACAATCAAAAATGAAATTGTCACTGGCGATCGCTTTGTTATGGTAATCAACTATAATCGCCTCTGTTATAATAAGTGCAATGAGTTTTTCTTTTGTGACTAAGCCAATTTCTTGATTAAACAAGACTTCTTCTGTTACTGATTCGGGCTCTGATTTATTTTGTGGCGAGTCTATTCAGTTATTTCTATCGAAATTCATATCCATCGAGAAAAGATTTGTATCACGATGACACAGGAAATAAAATAATGGAGTTGGCATTTCTGATGGGAAAAATAATGTTTTTAATAATGTATTTTGCTACTTTTTGTTTACGTAACACATTCGAGAAAGTGTTTGTAGTTGCAAGACAGCGGATCACAAATAAAATAAAATTTAGAACGAGACATTACAGAACGGGAATTGAAAGTCAGAAATTGTATAGTTCTGTTCCATGTTTAATGAAACACAATGGAATGAGCAAAAAACATTTTTTAGTATGCCGTAAGTTTTATAATTTAGATTTTTGAACTATTTAGCATTGTATATTCACCGATTGTTTGAAAAAGTGATCAATTACTGAACCAGTCATCTTAAATACAAATCCACAGCATCATATGAGTTCATCAGTGAGAATACATTCTTAAACAAACGAACAATGCATTAATTATCACACTTTCTTGTTTAAAAGAATTAGTCTTGTCAACTGTATGAGTTCATTTCGTATCAACATTGTTATTTCTAATCAGAAGTTTATTGCAGACCTGAAGGATAAAAATTGTTCAAGACATTTATATCAAACACATTACCGCCAAGAATTTGTCAGGAAGGAGATAACAGAATCTCGTGTGTGATATAAATAATTTACCTGTAGTTTTATCAAAGCAGAAAATGAGGGAAAGTAAGCATTGCCGGAGGAGATCGTCAGATATGTCTTGACTACGTCGAAAATACGAACTTCACTTTTCAAAATTACCGAATAGTAACTAACTTATTTACAACAGTGACGTGTGCTGTAAGCAATAATGCAGTTGGCGATATATTGATTTCACATAAACACCCGGACCCATTTGCATATACTGTCATTATTTAAATAAACAGGTCACTGTATTTAAATGAAAAATAGCTTTATATGCATCACTGTATGTGAACAAATAAGTTTAACAATAAAATGCTTTGACGTCAAATAATTGACAGTTGTTTTCGTAAACTAGCTTCTTTGGATGTTCATTCTTAAATGATTGTATATATTCCGAAAGAAGTACGGCTCAAATTCATCTGACCTGTTCGTTTGTCACAATGTAGAGCATTCTCAAGTTATAAGAAAAGTAAAGTTGAATTTAGTCGCGAAAATAGATTTTTTTATGTATTTTAAAATGTTTTGATTTAAGTCTAAGCGTTTTGATTTGTTGTAAGGCGAGAAATATTTCATGAGAACCTTTTACAATGTTTGCCAATTGTATATAGATATATATCTATTATGTTGCAGCCTAGAAATCTAATTCTCATTTTCATTCTTTACTCTAATTAAACATCAGACGAAAAGTACCGTTACTGTGATTATACCAAGATTAGATTGTTTTTATGCTAAATCAATGCATTCGCGTAATGTTGTTTGGCTTTTAATTATTTGGTAATTGTATGGGCATGAAATGTTCAAGCGGCCAAGAAATAACTACAATTTTAAGTAGCAGTAAGTGCATCTATTTCTCTTTCGAGTCCTCTGTAACGTTAATTTCTATGTTTAAGTTTAATTTGAGTACATCTAAGAAGCAGAAAAGGAAATCTGAAAACTCTAGTCTTTTAAACATGCACTTCTGTTGTTCAGAGAACCATGCAAAATTGTAACGATAAAATATTCTTGACAGAATCAAAAAGCAGAGACAGTTCTTTCGTCCAGTACAGGAAAAACCGAAGTTATATTTTTTAAAATCTTATTACCTTTTTTGGTAACTTTAATTTGAATCAGACTTTAATATTTCCTCTAAACCGTGTACTGGAAATAGTGTGTTCTCATATTTTTCTAGTGTATGATACTAACCTACCTGTAAACGCATATGAATCAGGAAACGCAAAATATTTCTTGGTATATCTAATTTACTCAGATATTTACTGTTTGTTCCGTCTCTTTCCTCTCCTGTCGCCACATTGTCTCATATTTGCGAGGATTTTTATGTTTGTTACAAGTATTTCTTAATTTCAGGTACATATTTGATGTTTTTTGATTCAGACTAACTTGTATTCCAGATCATAACAGCTTATATCATAAAAGTTATCAAGGACGTTTCCAAGAAATATTTCATTGTCAGTGATTCTAAATGATACGAGGTAATTACTTCCATATGGAATTTATATATTACTCCTGCAGTTATATCAAAACAGAAAATCATGAAAAGTCTGCACTGCTAGAAACGATTTTCACCTGCAGTATTTTATCAAAAAATTCACCAGTGTCCGTTTAGTTCTGGCTACAATTCAACATAAGAGTTAAAGTAATAAAGCATTGTTACAGCAGAGATATTTATAACATAACAATTTGAGAACGTAAACATGCCAGATTCTTTTGTGCGCAGAAATGAAACCCAAAATAACATTTAAATGATTTTTCTCAACCCGTTTTTTATCTTTGTTTTAATGTAGATAAATATTTGTTTATATGTATGTCAAATCCCATCTGAATACATTGTTGTGACACTGTCAGGTTTTCTTACACATCCTCCTGGAAAGTCAGTGTTAGTGGTAATTGTAATAGAAAACTATGGGACGCCTTTTTAAATACCTCGCCATGAGTTCCTCAGTTGTGTTTCGTAGAAGCACGTGTGTAGTTAGCTGTGTGTTGGAAATATCTAAAGAATGACCACATTACATACAAGTTTAATGTGCAGTGATTCAAGTCAGAATTCATCATAAAACATTTCCATGTTATCTGTCTGTTAATAAATTTATGTCGATGTGAGTGTTATATACGCTTCTGTAAGTACTAGATTTTCTTGTTAGATAACACGGAACTTGTTAGAAGTAAGGCTTAGTGTAAATATCGCGACTATGTAGCTCGTCGCCACTTTGCGTTAATTTCGCGTAAAAATAATAAATATTGAAGATATATCGCTGATATAAGATTTGTCTGAGGAATGCTCTCAGAACATATAATCTGCAACGGTTTTATCTGATAAGCAGTTTATAGTTTAATATATCATATAATAAGTATACATGTAGTAATATCAAAAAAGAAATTCTGGGAAAATAAGCAGTATTGTAAGACGTGTCAAATAGTCGATATATTCTTTCTAGAATAAGATAAGGTAAGACGAAGTTTAATATGTTATCAGTTTTGAAATAAATTTGCCTCTGTCTGATCGTCAATGCAAAGTAATATATGGAACTAAAATTTTTCTTGATTATAAAGATACGCTGTATTTAAGTCATAAAACATGTGAAAAACGGACGGACTTTTCTTATCATTATGTCCCTACAAATATAATAAACTTACAACTTGATTAAAATACAAATTTTAGGAACTGAGGAAAAAAGAAGACAAATTTAATTTTGTTCTTTGTTCTTTTTATTTGAAACGGCGTACAAATTTTGCAATTTCGATCGTTTTCTTGTAATAGTTTAGGTGTCGGCTTACAAAGTTTTCCTAAAAAGAACACGAAAAAAACAACAACAACTAAAACAAAAAAAAAAAACAAAGCAAGAAACCAACAACATCAACAAAAAAACAAACAAAAAAAACAACAACATTAGTTTGAATATTTAAAAACATCTGATACGTTCTGAGTGCAATCTATATTTTCTAACGTGTTAAGTAAGTCAGTATTTTTTATTACTATTTACATCGAAAATGCAAATGGTCTCACAGTAAGCCTGATGCAATCAAAGTTTATTTTGCAGCAGCAGTTGTTTCTTGTTAGATATCTCCTATCGCCACTGTCACATACTTGCGAACATGTCTGATGAGTTTACCAGTTTCTCCCTTTTCCATTATGTTTCATCCAGATTAACATGCATTCCTGATCAGTACAGTTAATGAAGTAAACTTACAGAAGTAACGTTTTATAGTCAAGGATTCTGCCAGACATGAGATTAATAACTTTCATCTGTATTCTGAAGAATACAAGCTCTATTAAAAGAACTTCAAAAAGAAAGTAAACTTTATCTGTATTTATGTGAAATCTTAATAACAGTGAAATAACCTTTTTCATGTGATTAATGAGAAAGTTATTGCAACAGATTATATGACTTCTAAGCTCAGAAATATGTCATCCATATAAAATCAGTATCTTAACAAAGAAATCAGTTAATGGTGGTGATACTAGAAAACAATAGGACTTATAGACAAAAAATTATTCCTAGATTTAAAGTGGTATATATTACAGTCTCGCCTTGTCTCCAATTCTAAGTCTTTTCACTTATTTAAACCTTTAGCGAAATTAACCTTTGAAGATTTTTTTAGTGTAGTTTCGTGTAAATTGAAATCGTCGAAAAGTTTTAAGCACACAGTTACCATCTGTTATTCGTCCGATTGCGAATGATTGATTGATTGATCGATCGATCGATTGATTGATTGGTTAATTGTCTTAATATTTTTCCGTTTCTTTGTAAGTTTGTTCATAACTTCATATATTTATTCATTCAACTTATGAACCATGTATATGTAGCCTTTAAGGCAATGTACAAATAATTCACAGGCTTTTCAAGTAAAACATGTTCATATTCTATTCTTTGACTAGGTAATCCATGTGTCTCCTATGTGACAGATTTATGACATTTAGAGATATGTTTTCTGTCTGTTTAATGTAGCTTTACAGGCACTGTTGATTAACTCACCTTCCGGGGAAGCATTTAGTATAGGCGAACGTGTAATGGTTTTGTCAGGTCATTATGTAAATCAAATTAAATGCTTTGCACAGGTGGATATCCGTTTCGTAACTTGTTCAGTAATCATTTCAAAGTAATAAAGTACTGTACATTAAAAAAAAAAAACTACCAGAATGTTCTACAACTGTCTGTGAAACTACCACTGTTTGTAAACTTGAAAAGAAAAAGCTTCAACTGATGATTGGGACCAGAAAATGAACTGAAAACCCACATAGGCAAAATATCGGTACGTTGATTCGCTCTGCTAACGAAGCGTGATAAGTACCTAAGGATTGGCGTTTCTTGATCTAATCTAAGTGAAATAGCCGTGTCTTCATTCAGCTTTTCTGTAGGGTATATAGAAAATAATAGGTTGTTGTCGTGGATGGAGAAAGTTTATCTGGCGAGGTGTACGAATTTATCTGGTGAGCCGAAGGCAAACCTGATAAATTTCGGAACCGTGCCAGATAAACTTTTTCCATCCACGACGCCGACATATTATTCTATTCATCCTGTTACATAGCTTCCTTTGTTTTCTACCGACAAAAAATAACGAAATGCAAGCGCAACATCGATAAAAGTTCTGATTTAAATTAATCCGGCTTATCATAAGATTAAGATCACGTGACAAACAGCCGTAGATAAAAAAAAAATGCACGGCACCTTGTTATCGGTTCGAACTTGTTATTATTGACAGGATAAAAATAGTAGCTTGTGGTTTCTTGATTTTGTTTGTTTGTTTATTTTGACACTTGAAGCAAAACAAAAACATCTGAGCTCTGTAAGCATTTTCATAGAACACTGACAGTCTTCATCTTTTTAAACAAGACACAAACTGCTCTTACATAACAAGTTCAAGGTTTACAAATTGATTGTCTAGAACGTAGTTTGTTTCTTTTCATTTCAGTATAATATTAGTATTTTGCTTATCATTGTTGTTGTTGTTGTTTTACATTTGTGAAAACTACGCCAGATATAAACACTTATGAACGTTGATATAGATGTTTTTTTCTCTTTTTTTACTAATATAGCGTCAAAGATGTTCTTCAAAACTCTAAATAAACGAAGCATTCCAAGGACATTTTTATGTTAAATAAACCCCGTGAAGTTTCTTTGATACAGAGCAATGAAATATTTGTATGTATCTGTATGTTCCTGCTTTGTTGACAATTCATTCTTGAAATAAGTTAACTCAGATCCCGTTTACGAATTTTTAAATCTTATGCGGATGTGTGTAAAAATAGATGTGTTTGTCGATGTAAGTGTACGTAATAAGTTGTTTATTTGGATGCCTAGGTGGAATCAACAGGACAAAAAGTCATGCACACTACGCTGAACCGAATATAAATTCGTATGTAACTACAAACCTAAGGCAAACTGATTTTTGTATGAAAGTCCCTCCTCTACACGTTAATGCACTCAGTATCAGTATTAGCTTTTGTTTTTTTACCTGTCATTTCATTATGTCATGATAAATGCACGAATCTACAACAGGCATACAGCAATATTTTTCCCGTGCTTAGCGTAAAACATTACTTACTGCACAAATGTATGCGTAGAAACATTATACAAAAAACACCCATATTTTACCTGTTTCCTATGTCTGCTGAATAACTGACAAGACAATCTCAGTAATGTACTAAGCATGGCTTCTAAAATGTAACATAAACTAATAAGTAAAATACTAAATGGAAATATAAACATTATTCATCATTTGATATCTGTCGCTAGCTGTTTTGAAAGTATGTGTCATGTGTCTTATAAATACTAATAGGAAGTTGGTAGTAGCAGTACGCAGTAGCAATACGCAGTAGCAGTTGGTAGTAGAAATTAAATCAAACGTGAAGTTGGCAGTAGCAGTACCAGCAGTAGCAGTAAGCAAAACGTGAAGTTGGCAGTTGGTTCAGTAATGGCATGTTCTTATTATTTTCCTCATTTTCTCAATATTGTCCTAAAACCAGCATTAAATTGGCAAGAGTAAGATTTTAAAAATCAAATTAAAAAATTATTTACAGATTATGCGATTTGCTGTATCGTGTCTATGAACTAATGTACGGATGGAAAAGAGATTAGGCCATGAGAGCGTTCACCTTTCATATATTTATGTTATAGGTTATATATAATATACCATATAGTAGATACGTTAGGTAATATATGATGCATAAGAAGAAACGAGTTCATAGGGTTCAGTCATGTGGAGAAATACTGATTAAAAAATCAGACAAAACAATAATCAGTTTCAAAGTTTGTCGTCGGGAATCAGTACATCTCCTGTTTGTCCATATACTGTAAGTCGCATCATTCTGAACACTTTTTAGCGATAAAAGCACCTTGTCAAATTGAATTACCAAATACAATTTTAACAGTGAAGAATTTTGTTATGGGTTCAATAATTATTTCAAGTGCATTGTTTAATCCGTCTTTTTTGTTTTGTTTGTTTGACAGCACAAGTTCTTGGAATGTATTTTTTCCTAGAAGAAAATGATGTGGAAATTGTAATGTTTGCTACTGAAAAAAGTGTGTTAATGATGTATTTCTGCTTTCAATGACCTATTTACCAAATTACAAATGACCCTGTTTAAGGCTGACATCGAATTCAGTTTGTCGTCTTGATGTATTAAAACTTTGACAAGCCTTGCAACATTGAAACTGTCTCCAAATAAACATAAAATTATATGTTGCACGTCTGAATGTGGTTGTTTCATGTAAAGAACATGAACATGATATGAAAAACCGATGTAAAATATTGTGTAAAAAGCCGCCGTTTTATGTGATTACAACACCTGTTTCAATAAACAATCTATCAAAGCTTACACCAGAGCATTTATCTCGACCTCTAATTACTAATGATGTTTCTGATATGAACAGAGATAAGCAGATCACTGGTTAGCTTTGAATGAATTACCCTTCTGTTAAGTGCGGTATTACCTGTAGAATTACAAACTTACACGCCTTGTGTCTCGTATATTATATAAAAAGCTCAAAACGTATATGAGCAACACTTTGAAGACATAACAGAACATGAATTTACTTAGAAAGAAAATAAACAGCTGTCAGTTACGTAAAACATACATGTTTCGCACGGTACTGGTACATTAAATCGTTCCGTAATAATATTTCAGCGTCAAAAGGGTTAATATAATTTGTGACTCTCCCTGTGGTTGAATTTTATTTGGGGGTCTCTATGTTGTTCGTACGATTTATTTTTGGACAATTGGACACTGATTAACTGAAGTTGTCTAGTAACAATTTACTCACAACACAATCATGCTGTTGATTTAAAACACGTGATTCCACGTACACCTCTGAACAATGCTGAAAAGCCGCTAAACGCACACTTACTTTAGTTTTTAAAAAGGAATTTTTTAAAAAAATTGCAGTCATTTTATCTTTTTAAAAAATGAAGCTTATAATCACAGGAAAATGACACAATGAAATTTTTCATGTCTTACGTTTAAAGGGATATACAGGCAAACGTTTTATGCTTCCTTTCACGTTTCTTTAATCAATTTACCATGAATGTGCTCGAAATGAATACAATGATCAGTCCCAGTAACAAAGATGTCCACTATTTAAATGAACCGGGTGGTTTCCTAACCTGACCAACGTGGGCCAAGATAGAAAATTTAGATTTCGCACTAAATTTTTGCAGTGAATGATTTGACAGTTTAAGTAAATGTCACTATTCTACAGCAAAAAGCAACCCAAGAGAATCGACGATAGGCTGTTTTTGTCACGTGACCTATTTAAAATAACCGTTCAGGTTTTACTTTCAGTTAAAGAACGTCAAATATTTACGTTGAAGCCCGCATTTCACTTTATTTATATGGACAAACATAATGGGAATTTAAAGTTCTTCATATTGAACGTGATTTGAGCAAATAATATCAGTTTTAATTTTCTGGCATTCATTTGCCTGTGTATCCCTTTAAGTTTACGTTCAGGACATTCGATGCGGCGCACAAAGCAAACATCTACGATTTGATAATTTTATCCAACAAAAAGAAAGAAAAAACTAGACAACTTTAAAAATAGAATATAAGTAAAAACATATATATAATAAGTGTTTGAAATGCGAGGAATAAGCGAAGAAGACAGTTATGTTCACTGGATATTGTCAGAAACTAGAAGGTCTATTTCCGTTATTGAATTTATCGTTTGCTCACAAATGTGATTTAATTTGTAAACACTGCTGAAGAAGAAAAGAGTCCAATTAATCCAGTTTGTGAAATGAAAACTCAGGACAGGTTTTTCTTGTGTGAGAATCAGACTTTGTTCGTGCCATTTACTTTGAACGTTAACATCGTTAAAACATGAATTTACTAAGTGTTGATACTTCTTTTAGAGCATACACAACCATTTTTACTATCACTCAAAAATATTTTATAAGTACTATTAGGGTGTGTGTCTTATATAGTTTGCTTTGGTTTTTACAAAATGAGAGCTTAAGCTTTTACAATTACATCCAAACAACACTCCATTTACAAGTTAAGTTTTATAAGTAAGACTGAATTTTACGTACCTATGGCAACTTCTTTTACACAAGCGTGGCTTTGCAAAGTACCTTTCGCAATAGCATGAATGTTGGGCCCCCGATTCGAGCTTAAATCTCATTTATCATTCCTCAATGACAGCCCGATGCAAGATTTATCGCCTTTAATTATTCAAATGATATCTATCGCCTTGGAACATTCATATCTAAGAAACATTATGTATTTTTTATCTTTTCGATATGGCATTACATCTCATATTGTTTTTTTTTTTTCAAATCTGAGCGTTCAGATCTATTCTTATCTTTAAAACAAGAATTTAAATGTTTAAATCACAAATCTGTGACTTGCGTTATAAAGAAATCGTAATTTATTGCAGCGAGGTGAATAGATGTCTGATCATCCGATATAAATCATCATTCATTTCATTTTTTATGCTCCCGGAGGAAGCATATTGTTTTTAGACTGTCTGTCCGTCTGTTTGAATGTTCGTCACAAATCTTTAACCTAGACCCATAACACGGAAGTCCTTCCACCTACAGCCTTCAAACTGCACCTTTATGAGCTGTACCCGTAAGACCCACTTAGAGGTCATGGGGTCAAAGATCAAGGCCACTAGAGGGATGGCGTTCATTCGAACGTAGCGCTTGTTTGTTGCTCTTTCTGTTTCGTTGAAATACAATTTAGAATGGTGTTGTTCGTTTCTTATCATATTTTGAGGGTTTTTTTCCAATCATTGTTACTCTAATGCATTATTTAAATGGCCAACTGTGCCTTGCCGCGAACACACTGGTTTTCACTCTACGTTAGTCTCTTTAGATATCTATGGACATATAAATGTGTGTGTGTCATATCAAAATAGAATAAAACAAACATATATTAAATGTACCGTCTCCGCGGCCTAGTGATTTAGGCGCCCCCTTTAAGGAGCGGGAGGTCGACGGTTCGAGTTCCGTCTAAGATTTTTTCGATTGCGGCCGCATGGTGAACCGATAGATAGTGAAAAAATGATTACCAGTTGCCTGTCCGCCTGGCGGATAGGATGACAAAGCGGGGAGTAAATCTGCACACTAATAGAGATGTCTCATAAGCCCAAGAGGCTGGCTTTTTCAATAGGAATGACACTGTAATAAATAAGCACTTTATTATAAAAAGAATGTTTATTGCTAGTTATCTTTAACAGTAAAATTAAGACATGACAATATTCAGTCTAACTTTCGCGTGTACAGCAATTCCATAGATGAAAAAAAAGATGAAATCTGTCTCATAATTGATGTGAGCAGAATGTAGTTGAAATCTGTCAATGTTGACATCTGCTACAGTTTGTATTTGTGATAAATATGTTGCTTATTACCAGCAGGTAAGATTTTTATCTAAGATATCAATGTTGATTTTCTTCAAAAAGTCTACTCTGTCGGCAGGTAAAATAAATGAAAGTCCTTGGAGTTGTAAATGCATTGGACGAATTGTGTTCTGCAGTTTCGTATTAAGTATTTGATAAACATTTTGTAACCGTGTAACGGTCGGAAGGTTTTATAATGTAATTATTTTAACAGGTTATAACAATTACAAACTTTATTCATTTTGTTCAAATACAATTACCATCTAAAAGCATTCAGATATAATTAGTTTTGTAGTAAAAATGTTTTAAGTATTAAACATAGAAGCCAATATTTGAACAGTTAAACAATTTTTGACGAACGGTAGTAAAGTCTCATACACTGAAATAAATTAACAGCTCTGTCAATCTTCTGTTTATCCGTTTATCATTCAGACAATATCAGGACTTTCATAGCATTTTAACAAGGGTGTGTCTGCGATGCAATACTTACGCTATCTGATTGCGCCAGCCCCCTCTCTGATTTCAATAACAAAAATATACATCATGCCAAAAACATATCGGACTTCCATCGGCAATATAAAACTGACGGACGAACATGAAGCCTGATAACATATGTTCATATGTTGCTTTTTCAACATCTGAAAATGCTTTAAATGCTGCAGTAAAGTATATAACACAGATTTGTTTGTTTTGGTCACAATTAACTTTTGGCTTGGTGATTTCATATCTTCTCTTCATCTGAGGGCATACTGTTTTGAAAAACAGCGAATATCTGGCTGATAGGAAAGCTCTGATTACGCCTATTTCTGGAATTATTTCATGACTGGAATAATTCTGGATCATTGCCATTTATATAAGTGATTTATGATGACAGCAATATTTTCCTAGTACAGAGAATACGAATGAAACACAATCAATATAACAAATCTGATAACTATATAGTATAAACTTGATTTTCTATTCAGTACTTAGTATATACTGAAATATTTACGTGATTTTGATTATGTTACGGCTAGTATTGGATGCATTTTTACACTCCTACTAGCAGATGTTTGAGGTATTTGAACATTTGCCCCGTATGTTTTACCTCTGCAATACCGGGACACCTAACACACTCGATGCGCGCTACTTCAGCCGATGAAAACTGGATATGTAAAAATCTGACACGAGGGCACATGTTTCTCGCATGATTTTGATTGAAGGCTTATATTATTTGTGAAATTTCGAAACAGTGTTGACAGAAAAGAGGCAGACACCTTAACAATTTCATGTAACCTTTCTTTAACCTTGCCAGATATTTGCTCAAAAGTTGATTTACACCGGCCCATGTCTTTTGGTACGAGTAATGCGATCAATTCGAGAGGCCAAAATCTTTGAAATAAAATTACACGTCTGATATTAGCAGAAACTTAAGGAAAAGGGTTCCTTTGTTTAGAATGTTAAATGTACACTTTCACTGTGTGGAATTTACGTATCGTTTGAATGAACATTTCAGTTTCCTTATATTATTGACAGCCAGATGGTGTAAAGTTGCGGAAAATAATAAGTAAATTGTTGTTTTTTTATTTTATCTAAACATGTATTAATATTTATATATTCGAGGTCAATAATTTGTTTTGAAGATAATTCTCAGTTTCGTTTGAAAGGTTATGCTGTGTAAAGATACTGAATAATTTTGAAATAAAATACACATAATTGATTAACTGAGACCAAATTGTAAAACAATAATGTTACTTATTTAGGGGCCCGGCTTGCAAAATATCACAACCATACTTGTAACGAACACTCGCATTATTTAACAATAAATATCCGAAAAAAAGATGGTCGGCGCAGTGTGGTTGAAAAATAGGTTATGTATGAACTGACACTGAAGTGTGTAATTTTTAAGAAAAAGGAACAAGTTGTCTTTTGAAAACAATGTATCCCCGGTGTAAAAAGGGTGCAAATGACTATAAACATAAGGTGGTTAGAAGATTTAAATGAATGCACGAAGACAAAAAAGTTATGTCCAATGAAATTTGCTGAGTGTTTTTAGCTTGAAAACAGGCACAATGTAGGTGAAAGCTAACTTATCTATGACCAAATTGAATGTAGAACAAATGTGACAATAATGGTGTTTGTTGATATCGAAAAAATACATAAAGAAATGAAAACAATAAAGTCGAAAATTTAGTAAGTGCTTGTCATTTACTCAGGTCACCTTGAAGGTCAAAGTCACTGCAAACAATTCTATTGAAGCTGTGACACTGTTCATCAAATAAGTTTGATGAAAAGATCCTATCACAACACACACGGTTTTTCGCTCTATCAAAATTATCACTATTTTCAGTTAAATTGCTTCGTGATACTTAACAAGTTGGCTGCTTAAAAAAGCATCCAATGGGTTATGCTAAATAACTGAATTTTACATATGATCAAATCTTTATGCAACATTCCTTGCGATATTGATAGTTGTCCTCTTCTTTTAATATTTCAGTCTATGTTAGTAAATTTGTCAGCGTGTGAGCAAAGCAAGTATTTGTTTTAGAATATATAGTATTATCAGTGTTTACGAGCACCGGATATAATGAATACACTACAGAAATATAAAAATAAAATATTTGAGAACTCAAGACAACTATGATCATCTATTTTAGAAATAATTAAAGTATCATAAATAGAGCTAAAATGGAAAATTAAAAAGGGAACAGCATAACAATTTTATTTTTTACAAGATTAAAATTTCCAGCGTACATTATAATTATATTTACTTACACATTTGAAATGAAAACACTGTATTTTGCATTTTTGTTGTCACATTTCAACAAGCCGGTATCCTGCAGGAGCAGTGGTAACGCACTGAACTGATATTCCAGGGGTCCTTTATATTTGTGCTATACACTGAGTATGCAAAAGAACCAGAGGCGTCATTGAAATGAGATGCTTTCTTGTCTTGCACTATACCCAACATCCTAAAAAGCTAACCTCTCTATGGGACGTCGGTCAAATGGTCAACACGTACCGACGAGAAATAAACTCAAATAGATAAAGGAATATACAGTTAATATAGTAACGCTCACATCGCCTGCTGACACTATATGCATTTTCTGAATTCTGCGAAATTGCTCAAATTGTTGAAGTTCTAAACATTCATTTAAATGAGGCTTCATTTAAAAATATCAAATCTAATGTTTATATCAAATGGTTTTAGTGTGAAACATGTTTCTACGGCAAAATAGTTGCGAAAATCCTAAAGTCTGAATTGTAAGTCCGTTTTCTTTGTGCAGTAAATAGATTTCAATTTTATTTCTGTCGTTTTTAAAAATTTTGGCAAAATTATATGTAAATTACAATCAATTTTTCTATTGAATTTTAACACATCATTTACCTAAAAACACAAACATATATTTGCCACTCACATTGATACAACCAGATTCAATACATTGAATGCAGCTTCCTATATCATATGATTGCACATTGTTAAAACTAGGGTCACAAATAGGACCGCAAATAGGATCGCAGGGCCGCAGAATAAGGATGTCAGACAATCTCCGGATCTAGACGCTCTGCTCCATATTCTTTTTCAATAGACGCTCTGTCGCATTTTGAAAACTCGCCAGTATACTGGGTGATGCCCTTAGGGGCATAACCCAAAAATCGAATCCATAAAAATTTGCTTCCAGAACATCAAGCTCTCCAATACTGAGGTAAATATTTGCTTACACCACACCTGTGAATGTGTTACGCAGAATTACGTGTCGTATGTTATTCAGGATGAATGTTTTACAATTTCGGCAAATTTTCATCGCGTTGCACAAGACATACAGTGAAATTATGAAAACTTTCTTCCAATCAGCAAGCCTGTTGCATATAAGTTCTATATAGCTAACACTATATAAATTCGATATTAAGCAATCTGATTGGAAAGTTTAGTAATGCGGCAAAGGTCAAGGTAGACCTTGAAGAAGGAGCTTAATACGGCTGCAGCGAAAAAAGCTAAATACAAACCCCATATCAACAAATCTGCAGGAAACATCAACGATTTCCCTAAGTGGATATTACATCAAGTATACGACAGTGTGTTATCACGACTTTAATTTATTACAAACGAAACGAATGCCCAATGTTTGTTACGAATTTAGATGTTCGTTAAAGAAAAGTTGTAATACGCACATGAATAGTTAAGTCGTATCATTTCAGTATATTTATTTCAGAAAAAAAGTTCAATACCACGTAAACGTCACTAAATGCAATTAGCAATTTGAAAAGTTCTATTATTATACAGAATTGGTGTTGTCATAAATTCTACAAATCTAATTATTTTCATGCACTTTCCTTAACCATTGGAATCCATTTCACTCGTCTCTATATAAAACCTTCCCTTTTCTATACATAAAATTTCAATTTAATCATCACAGAATGTTCATGTTCTGCTCCATATTTTCCAGTATGAAGCCGTTAAAGTGCACTCCTATATGCTAATTCACCATTTATTGTTTAAGGCTGAATTGGTTTTGTTGTTGTTGGAAATAAGAAATTCCCTAGGCTTTAAAAACATAAAGGGCATAAAATCATAGACGAAAGAGATAAATCAATTAGTAAATGCTAAAACATGATTAATTTGCATAACAGAACTTTCTCCAAAATGACAGATGCACACGAATGTTGTTGCTTTCATGTGTTGTGCTCAGCATCTTGACGCAAATTGCATTTTGATCAATGTCTTCGTATGGTGAATAAATTCCTCGTTCGTTTATTCATACATTTTCTTATACTATCTGCCGTTAATGTTACTTTAATTCTGTGAAATCGTTTGGTAAAACGATGAGCCAGAATTCGGTTATCATTATCTCTTCTTTTTAACAGCCTTCTGATAGATTACTTCGGGAATATTAATTGGCGCATTGCACTTTTAAATATTATGTTTTTATGTATTATTTACTATGTTTACATGAATAAAATATTCAATACTTTAAATTAAAAACTAATTTAAAAAAGGTTATTTTGCATAGTCATCAAAATCAACTGATTTTTTTTTCAAACTTTTCAAAATGTGTATTTTCATTGTATGTACGAGGGTTGGTCGGGAAGTTCGTAGACTTTTGTCATATTTCGATCTATATTCAATATAATATTTGTATTTCCTGTTGAATTGTTTGTTCATGTCCTGTTGACCGAATTTAAACGTGCATTCTTATTGTTATGAAAACAATGAATTTTTCTTCTGTTCTATGAATCAAAACTTACATTTTCAATCTGCAGTTTAATTCTTTTGTGTTCTGGTTGCGTTGTGGACAGTCTAGCAGAGATAAATAAATACCACATTTGCGTTCGTATCAATCTATATAGTAGTTTGATCTAACATTTTAAGGACGACTGACCGAAACCTATTTCTTTCTAAAATACGTTTGTCATCATTATAAGATCAATTTACCAAAATATTTCATATGTAATAAGGACAATCATTCTGAGTGTTTCCTTAAAACAGCAAAATGATCAATATACAGTAATTGGAAATATGGATCGAATTCTCCTCATTCGCAAACAACTTAGGAAATAGTAAATTAAGTACCGGCACATTAATATATTAAAGTCAGCACAACTGTTTATTATTGATGTTTTTAACCAATATTTACTAATGCAGACTTTGATTTTTCATTTGGTAACAGCCTTGTTTAAAAAAAAGAAAAAAAATATTAACGATCAGCTGAAGGGCGCTTTTTGATTAGTAAGCGTTTACGTAACTCTTGTTAAAAATTAATGACTGATTTTGTGAATGATCCGAAACATGAAACAAACGAAAATCTTGCTTATACAGTTAAAGAACAAAATATAATAAAATCACCTATTAAGTCGACAGATAATTATTTTAAAAATCTCTTTCAGCTTTTTATCTCTTCTACAAGCTTTCTTTAGAAAAGCCATTTCATGTTACACCCAAAGCATGCCCTTTTCTTATTCGTCCATCCTTACAATTAAATCACACGGATCGAGATGTTTATGTAGAATAAATAATAATTTATGCAACTAGCTCAAGTCGAGGTATATAAAAGTCTGGGCATAAAAGTACGCTTTAATCTCAAAACAAGCATAAACGTATGTCAACGGGCAGCTAGAAACGCCATGGAGCATAAATATCTTCGTTGTAGACGCACTAAAACAGAATGTTAGGGAAATTCTCCTCTAAAAATGGTATTACACTACTAAAAAACTAAATCGAGTACTCCCATAGGCGTTCATCTTACAGGAAAAAAAACGAATATCTTCTTGTAAATGTCAATATTGTGATTGTAAATAATCTGTGTTTTCTGTCGTGGCAGTAAAAGCCAGACTATCTTCAATTCTTTCCTTAATTCGTAAGCTTGGCTGTCTTCTTCATGTACCTTTCAGCTGTCAGATAATACTGCAAGTATTTTCACCATGAAATATGTCACTGTGACGCCTCAAGCTGGAAAGAAAAACACAAAACAAGTGAATTAGACATCAAAAAGAACTGTTAAATTATCTGAAATCAAAGGAATAATTTTATTTTAAAACATCATACAAATTCTATAAGACTGCAAAAAAAGTAAAGAGGGATTGATTGACAACTATCTAATAAAAGGTCATTTATGCGTTGGATTAAACAGTTACTGGTTAAAAGCATACAGGTTGAAACTGATTACTTCGAATTCCACTTTTTAACCACTGAGCACTTTAGTATAACACTATTCTATAATTACAGTTCACGCACTAACATACATTCAGCACAAAGTGGAGGATGACTTGGGGTGTTGGATGATTCAGATTCAACTGCAATTTGAAACATGTTAAGATTTAAAAACACCCCATGACAATGGCAATCAGCTTTGACGTTTTGTATTTTAAAACATGCCACACAAAAGGACAGTTTTATTTATTAATACTTGTGTCAATGTTTTATACTATCTCGAAGTTGTCGTTGTTATTTATTTCCACTTCAAGTCTTTTCTCAAACTGTCAAACAATCGGATTTCGTCTTCTTCTCAGGAAGAAAGATTTTTTTTCATGAATAATAACGGAAGGAAAGTAATAAGGTTCATTGACTTAATTGTTCAAATATTCTTATCCGTGGATCGTAATTTTTGCTCAAGTCAAGGTCACATGCGATTTTCGAGCACACTGGTCAACGTAACAAAAGTGCCTTTTATGTGAAAAAAAGCCTGAGAAAATTATTTGTTTGCTCAACACTTTTCATTATTTATATCAACAAAATCGATTTATAGACCAACTCGAGACGACAGAAATATTCTGCTATTGACAGGTTTTTGATAGAATGTCTTTGACCGGATAAACGTATATGATCAAGTTTCAAGTCGCAAAACCCCCTTATAAGTCAAATAAACTTAAAAGATTTGTCCAAAGTAATTCAGGGAATACAACAAAGATATTTATTTGTTCCGGAGTACATCTGCTGCCGGACTAAATTTTAAAAGATAATGTGATTATATTTGTATATTTTTGGACAGTGTTACTATTTAAAGTAAACAATCTCAGTACATCGTTCCTGGCGATAATGCTATTATATGGCGTAATTCCCTTTTCGTATAAATTTCAGAAATTAACTGTTATCAAGTAGTCAGAACTAATTCGCCACTCAGCTGTTCTTCCACCTAAACAAGGACGATGCCATTACGATCCTACGACATACTTTTGTTGTTCCGAGAGAGATTACTACATGAAAGTATCGGATTAAGTGTAAAGAGTTTACACCAATGGCTGTTCAGAATTAAAGAAAGAAACTATTTCTTCTAATAAAGGATACACTGAATTTACAATTATAGAATGGTAGATTACTTAATAGGTAGAAGGACAATGACAAAAACTGTTTGGTGATATTCACATAACTATTTTTAGTATCAATGTGCATTTATTTACTAGAAGCACATCGTGGGTAGTCGGACTGTAGTCCTTTATTCCTTTAAGAAGTCCCGATAATTTGCACAGTCAGCTTTATCGTTGTCTCGTTGGTGTATAACGTATGTTAGTATATGTATTGTTTGCAATAATTAATGACATGATACACAGTTCAGTCTCCATTCTGATTTAAATCTTAGCAAATGACGTCATTTTTTTGAACATTTCCGAGGACAATGTACACAGGACCATGAATACAAAAGTAAAGACATGTAGGATTTTCAAATAAATGCTTATACATTGGGTGTTTTCAAAAAATAAAATTGAAAGGATATCTGGCATTTGAGAAGTAATATTTACATTATTGTAGAACAAACTTGGTCACCAGTTTTGAAAACACTATTTTAAGAAACGATGAGGCTAGAATATCAATGTCAACTAACTCATTTCATCGACTACGGACTAATTACAAGTAATCCTTTTACATCTGATTTTGTACTTTGATTTCTATAGAAACTGGACTGCATTTATTGTGAATCAGTGTGGAGCCTTTATCCAATTGCTTTATGTAAGCTCTCTACTTGTTGTTTATACTTACAAACGGGTAAAAAAAGGTAATGGAACAAGTATACAAATTCAGAAATCAAAATTACGAACATAAATGTTAAAAATATATTCCGACAAAGAGCAATAAAGACTTGAAAGTTAAATTACCTGTGTGTTGTCCGTCTTTGTCTAAAAGCAACGACAGCGATACATCAAAAGAACATACGATATCGAACTGCATTAAATTGTTCTTAGGTCAAGATGATTGGTAGTAACCTGAGATTATAACACTAGCTTTGGTCTAGATTTTTTTCCATCAGGTTCAGTTAGTTAAAACATGCTTTAGTTTAAACCCTAATGGGTTACATTAATATCAACAGTCAGTGTTTCACACACACACACGCGCGCGCGCACGCACACACAAATGCATGTCATTTCTTGATGATATGGTTATAGCATTGATACCGGATGACATTTCCATCCTTGATTACTAAGAAGACACACAAAAATATGTTGAACTTAATGGTTTATTTAAGATATTTCTTATAAACATTTCAGAATATCACAGACAGAAAAAAAACTTTTCAATGTATTTTACGAAGTTAATAACATATATACGTATGAATGAAAGATTCGTATCTCAAACTGACATTCTAAAAATGTAAAAGTATACGCAAATTTATAAAATCTGAAATGAAATATTGCAGAAAAATATGAAAGACAATACTTTTAAGAAAATGTTTCTACCGTTCATTTAAAATCGTTAATATTTGTGCTTGTATATTTCAGCTCTTCCTTCGGAGGCTTACTCAATCTGGGAGTCGTATCCATGGCGATTTGGGGAAATATTCTGCTACATAAAAGCGCTGTTACAGGAGATGACATCTTATGCATCAGTGTTAACCATCACCGCTTTTACAGTCGAACGATATGTTGCAATTTGTCATCCACTGAAAGCTCATAAATTTGCAAATCTTTCTCGGAGTATAAAAATACTTATTGCAATATGGACCACGTCACTTCTGTGCGCTCTGCCATATCCTTTGCATACAGAACTGTTTTATTACATCGACGCTGAACACAACAACGGAACTCAAATTGAAGAGTCATTAATTTGCAACATCCCTCAGAAGTATCATTCTACTATGGTGTATATTTTCCAGTTTTCCACTTTTCTCTTCTTCGTTTTCCCTATGACTGTTATAGCAGTGTTATATTTCCTGATTGCAATATCTCTCCGACATGCCGCATTACAACGAGTTGCTTCACAGGAAACAAAATGTCAATCGGGCACGCCTATAACACATTCAGGGAAATCAGTTTTTCGAATGTTAGGTAAGTTTCAGAAAATTGCGTAATAATATAATTGGCAAGTGAGAGTGCCAACGATTTGATGATACAGGCTTGTTTTATCACGTAGTATGGCTTGTTTAAAGTTAACTGTTTTTGTTTTGCATAGACTTAACATGTGATCAGTGAGTTTAACTCGACCTCATGCCAACCAAAGACAACAACTATTAACGAGCTTGTATATTATACATGTATACGCTTGTAGATTCAAAGGTGCTACACCATGTGTTTTGAATAAAAGGCCTATTGGACTTTATTAATGTTTCATTCATATCATCTGTTCTAAAGATTTATACTATTGATTTAGCTATTGAAAATTTAGCTCCGCATGTATTGGAATCCCAAAACGTTGTGCCCAGTATAGTCATGTGATAATAATGTTAGTTTTTATCACCAAGCTATTGTAAGCAGATATATACAAATTGTTATTTTCGCTGTATTAATAAGAAAACTGACTTTGTGGCCTTATCTCAAAAAGTCAAAAGTCCAAGAGCGTCACGTGTACAACAGCATGGTGTTAAAAATGACGACATAGTACCTTCCATTTTCTATCAGCGCGCTGGATAGTTGAATACTGATGACATAAGATTAGGTGAACTATCTGGAAAAAACTTAAGAATATATGAATAAATGAGTGAAACAAAATTCTACAAATAAGCTTAAAAAAGAAAACAAAATACATTTCATGTTGCGATTCAATCGATTAACAAAATGCAACGAAATATTCTTACAACAAGGAACATTGAATTTTATCTATCATTAAATAGTTTCAAAGATCCGAATCACCACCAAAGACAATGCAATTGTATAACTTTGAACAAGTTGGCAGAAAAAATATACAAATAAAAACTTTCCCGAGCACGCCCGAATAGTTTTACTATGAAACGCAACTTTTGGGTAGGATATGTTGTTGTGCAACATGGGAATCTTGCATTTTCCAAATAACTAGAGAAATAAAATGTTCCCCAAATTTGACATTTATTTAATTGTTAAATGAAATAATTTCATCTGCGCAAGTTTTAAACTGACAGATGTACTTAAGACTGAATAGTCAAAAACATCTGATTTCTGGTTTGTGTACCAGTACCGTGTGTAACGTCAGTTTTCTGAAGATATGAATGAGGCACTCTAGATAAGAAAAGTCAAAACTAGTTACATAACTTGCTTCAACAAGAACAGTTAATGCATTTAAGATAAATGGGGTCCGTAAGCAAATGTAAAAAAAAAACGTCATAAAAAATTATTCAGCAAGTTGAGGCTTTACTGTGTTTCAGAAATAGAATGTAGAAACTGTACATGCTCAGAAACTAATGTTAGAAATGAAAGACTTATCTGCTCAGAGAAACGGATTAAGGGAACATTACATCATTAAAGCTCTTTTTCTCGTCAAGAGGAACGATAAGTAAGACATCAATATAAAGATTTCATAATGAAAATAGAAAATGTTGACCTTTCTTAAGAAACATAACAGAAAAAAGAAACTTTACGGTTTATTTCCACCATATAAACAATCTTCTGTTGACTCGTGATGCAATGAAACATCACAATAATTGCCGAGGATATCAAAGAATTGAAAATTCTCATGTTAAGGCTTTACTCTACTTGGTTGTTGTTGTTTCTTGACAGTAGATTTTTTACAAAAGCAAATTTTCTGTCATAAACTATATACAAACTAACAATATCATACGTTCCGGTAAATTGTCGGTAGAAAAATGTAAATGATGCTGACTGAAATATAAAGTGCCTCAATATTAACTTAGGCAGCTGGCTATCTTGTGACGTTTTTTTTTTTTTTTTTTTTTTTTTGATACATTATTTCCAAATAGATACAATTCATTCAATATTTACTATTTCACTAAATGACATTTTCTATCATCAAATATATTTAAGAGTTTGGTCGCCGAAGTACAAAGTCTTAAAAAAGTAGAAACATATTTAGTCGATTTTTACTTATTTATTTACTTGCTTTTTTAACTGATTAATTAATTAATTAATTAATTGATTTTTAGAAAAGTGAGGTAATTTTCATGCAAATGTTATAACACAAAAAACAATCCAATGCTTAAAAAGTACAAGCCCATTAGAGTCATCAGGTCTGCACTATTTAAAAGTCACTTGGAATAAATTAGAATAACCAATATGGTAATTTTCATGCAAAAGCTAAAAAAACAAAATAATTCAATATTTAAAATATTGACCGAAAAGCACTAGCCCATTACAGTCATCAGATCTATTTTAAAGTGACTTTGAATAACTTAGAAGAAAAGGTGTAATTTAGAGACATATTATAACTAAATTTCCACGTGTGTTTTGTTTTTGTTTTCGTTTAAGACACGACCTTGTCCTTATAGATCACATGATTTGCATATTCATCGAGATGTGTTTCGCCATTTCAAATCGTTAAGTTGAAAATAAGTCATAAGAAAAGATACGCAGAAATACACATTTTTATTTCAAGTCTTTAAAAACATTTAAATTTGAAGGCCAAACACATAATTTTCCTGTTTTGTGTCATGTTAGCGACATGTGACCGGCATGACTCGGATTGAAAATGTTCAATCGTAATGTATAAAATATGTCTATCTGTTGAAAAACTGGAACAACTTCTTGCACTCTTGGGCCTAAAGCTCATTTTCTGCCTTTCGTTTACGTTTTATTCTGTCTGCAGTCGGCATTTGTTGAGATTTTTATAATGGCGGATAGTGTTTACATTAATTTGATCATTAAAAACCCGTATGTAGGTTTCATGTTGCCGTTACTATACCAGAGTCGCTGTCGAGCATATAATGTCCTTCATGCACCTTTCATCAAGCAATTGTGCATGTTTTGGATGATTAACGCATTACGAGAAGTCGCAGCTAATGATAAAACTCTTGCCAAATGTTGTTGGCGATTAGCGTTTGTTATAAATTATGCACAAATTTTCCAGTTATCTAATTCAATTTAGATGTCTTGCATAGTCAATGCCATTTTACAGGTTTAGGACTAATTGAACCTTCAGCAATTATTTCTTGCATTGTCACTATATCAAACACTTGAATAGATTTTAGTACTGCACTTATTACGTATACATTCTGATATATCTGTTATTTCAGTTGCTGTGGTGGTCGCTTTCTTTATATGTTGGGCTCCTTTTCATGCTCAGAGATTGCTCACCTTGTACAACCGAGTCTGGACTCCACTTTTGCTGGATATACAGAGCGCATTATTTTTCATATCAGGTAATATTTTCATTTGTGTTCTTTTTATTAATCTGACGTTTATACCTACTCATTGTCTGAACCTTTCACTCAGTTACACTCTGTTTGTTTTTCTGCTTTTACTTTTTCCATACCCAAAACGTTTTTCGGTGTAGCTGTATTAAAATCGATTTTGACCTACATATGCAACGAATGAAATTGTAAGATAAAACATCTCCAGCTGAAGAAAGAAGTTTGTCATTGGTTAAATGTTGCTGATATGATTGTAGGGCGGATTTCGTAATTGTTAGTTTAATTGCGTCTGAAAATAATACAATTATGGTAACTTTAATATAGTCGCAAATTAAATATCAAAACGATTTAACCATAAAGAAATAAACTGGATGGAATAAATATAATTATAATAAATATGACAAAATATCTAAATTATTTCATTGAAAATGATATTGACACAGTTAGCATAAACTCAACCTTATTCGATTACCATGTGCGTTGTCTGAAAACTGTACACTTATGGGGCATTACTTTTATACTGTAACCACGCCGAACAATATTTCTTGTTTTAACCATGTTACTCTTATTTATCCTTCTCTTAAATAAACGTGCCGTCGTATATATAAAGGTAATTACTAGTCCAAAAACAAATGTTGCTTATCACTTTATTCTGGCTCCTTCAAATATACAAGATATTTTCTTACGCATTTACCTTCACCTTTAGCCAGTTAAACAATAATGAACATACCGCAATAAACTGATATTTCGTCAGGCTGAATAATTTTTTCAAGGAATAAAATTAAACAATTTCTTTAAATAGATTTGTTTTGAATGTTATGTGATAATAGAAAAGTGTCTGCCTGTAACAAGTACTAAATCGTTCGACAACATTTTGATACCTTTATGGGCACCAGATTTTCAAAACAATAAATCAGTAGAAAACAACGTTTTGCATTGTCAAAAGATAAGTATTAACAATAAACATGAATGTTTTGAAACTTAACTTTGATGATCGTTTCAGACATTCTTAGTGAATCAGTTTCAAACACAACTCCATTTGAGTTTCTTAGAAGTGCAATTTTCACAGAGAAAAGGGGTTTAAAGACTACAGCAGTTACCTTTCTTTTTTAGGAGTGCTTTATTTTGTCGGATCTACAGTGAACCCGATACTTTACAATGTGATGTCAAAGCGATACAGAGAAGCGTTTCGGGAAACTATTTGTCATTGTAAGCGGAAACGCACGTTAAATCTGAGAAACAGTGGCCTTCACCAGTCATATTATTGTAGTAAAACTTCGCGAATGACTACGTCACGTCCAATTTCACGGCGCGGTGAAAGTCACGTGATGAGGTCGGACACTATACAAACTCAAGTCAGTCTTTCATTAAATGGGAATAGTGACGAAATGTTGTGTGATCCTCACAGGGAACAATTGCTTCCAGGAGGGACCCATTCAAGTTCTTGTGACAAGTCGTGGACGGAAAATAGGAACAAACCAGTTTGTTGTAAAGTATGTGTATCTGAACGGGAGGCTGCCACTTCTCCTTGCTATGAACGCCAAGGTTTACTTTTCCATACAAGTTCCGCAGACAGCGCGTGCTGAACGATAATTTATCTGCATATGGAAATTTATTCTGTGCTAAAACCTTCTAATGTCTTTCTCAATTGTTGAATAATGAACAAGGGCGAGCATTGATGTCCTTTTAACGATGACTTGCATCGTTTCACTTTACAGATATTTTGTTTCGCTTTTAATAACCGTAAGGTTTGTGTAAAAATGATTGGAAGCCCTGCTTAACGTATTTAATGAAAGTCTATATTTTAATGATTGACAATATCATAGAGATTGTATGACTGACGTTGCTAGGGAAAGGTCATTATACTTGGATTATTTTATTGTAAATATTTTTGCGAACATCTCTGGACCATGTCTCAGTGTTTCAATGTTTATATCAGACACCATCATAGTATAACAAGGTATGTAATCAAAATATATCATGATGTTCAAAATAATGTAAATTAAAAAAATTAAATAGATACACATTTTTAATATCCTTTTATATAAAAGAAATATTTCCGATTGAAAGATAAACCCATTTATTTTGACATCTCTTTGTCCTTTGTACATGAACTGATGCAACTTATTTTGAAATAAATCAGAAAAAATGAGTCCTGTTAACTGCCAATTTTTCCCAGTCTACAGATAACAGTGTTACTGTGAATAATTTAAATACATGTAACAATAACTTGTCCTATGGAACAAAACAAAACATTGAATAACTCTTTGACACCAAAGCAGATTTGCTTAACCATCATTCCATTTCATTTGCTAAATTAAATGTATTTCATTTTTGTTGACGAATACTATATATGGTTAGAGACCTTCCCTGTACTAGAGAATCAGGTTACATAAGCAAGTATACATCTTCTACCATAACTGTGTGACTTTGTCTCTTATACTATATAAAGACTAAGGCGTATATATTCTAGTTTAATAAATGGAATGATATTCTTAAGACTTTTTACACTATGTGTTAGAGTAGGTACATTCTAATTGTTTTAAACTTGGGCGATCTCTATTTATGCATTGAGATTTTGATCGACATTTCCTTGACACATGTCTGACACAATAAGCTTTCAGCTGGAAACTTGAACACAACTTGAAGGTAACACAATGTGAAAAACAGTCTCTTCCAATTTTGGAACTTTCAGAATTAGTTAAGTGCATGCGCACTGATAAATGCAAATTTATGATACGGTAAATGTTCCAGAAACAATGCAAGTGCGAGTAAGGACGGCTTCTCAATAATCATATAACAATCAACATATTCAGAGTACGTGGCTGTGTCTTGGGAAAATAGCTATTGTTTCGAATTGCTCCGGAAAGATCCTTTACACAAGCAAACAAATTTTACGTTTTATTTTATTTTTTTCATTTTTGTGTCTTTCTGCCCGTTTCTACGACCGCCAATTTGCATATGCCTCGTCAATATTTCCTTTCCGAAATGCATAACCAAATGTTCTTGATTTGATATGGATGTATCTAAATAGCAAAGAACCTTCTTGCGATATGTAAAGCTACGGGACTTATTTAGAGTCTACCACAGTAACCATCTTATGACATATCGAATGTAAAGTGCAACAACATGGATATACAAAAGAATATGACTTTACCTGCTATTAAAATGCAAAGCTAAAAAGTCAGCGTTTTTTCAACATGCATTCAGAAAAAAAACTTTCCCCCGTTTTCCGGCCTTAACTACATTTTAACATTATAACAATTCTTTACGTAAATACAAAGCACACCAGCCAATCTTCGGTGCACAACGTGATTGTTTTGCAACTCTACAGATTTCTTATTGAAAAAGACCATTTTACCTTTCAAGCGACGGATTGTTGATCCGAGGGAGAGCGTAAAACAGGTGTGCGACGTAGTATCCTTCTATTGTGTAATGAATACCTACTTTATCGGGATAAATTAAAAAGAATGTTAAACTATTGATAAAAGATGAGAACTTATCAAATATGTGACCGACTGACGCTATAGAAGCAATTTCACTTTCGGAGTGCAAACGGAAAAATGACTGGAGTGTATATTGTACAGTATGGTAAACGACCAGGAACATCTCAGACAAAAACGGACTGCATGAAAGACAAATATTAACTTTGTTGATGATGAAGTGTATCAATTGAAAATTGAAAAAAAAATGTATGTATAACTTTTACACTTAGTTGGTATTTTTCCATTGCTTTACAAAATCAAAAAGAATTTACAGCGTGAATGAATTATCCGATTACAGAACTGAAATGGCTAATTTATTACGTGTTTCATACTATTAATCGAATAACTATATATAGAATGAAATAAATATTTTTTTAATATTTACAGTGCCGTTTCTTCAAAAAAGCTGTAAAGGGAAAATATCTTGCTATTTCCTGTTTGAAGCATATCTGTTTGTTTCCTTTCAGATTGTATAAGCAACACGCCACCATTCTAGGATTTGTGTGATAAAGCAATGTTCGCCGTTTTGTAACCTTTTTTCTAATATTGCGAATCAAGTATGGCTAGAAAATCTAATCAGTTTATGTGCTACACTTTCCTTACAAATACATCCCTTAAAATCCGACCCGTAAATAAACTCGATAATGATTGAATTATTTTATTTCTATGATTTATATTCATTACTCATATAACACCAACAGTATGCCTATCTGATCAGGGAACAGACATGTTAGTCTCAGAACGGTAATAAAGGCACGCACTCGGGTTCTTGGAAACGAGAAAAATCATTAGCGTTATGAGGCAAGTCTTGCTCAGAACCAAAGGGAGTGACTCTCCCTCCAAGGTTGCATTAAACCACAAGATCGTTAAGCCAACACCCTCGAGAGTTTCATTTTATTGACAGTTGTTCACTCCCTAAACATTTATCAAAAAAAAGATGCTGATTTTTTTTTCATTAAATCGACGTCTGTAACGGGAAATTAACATTCCCGACTATTTTTTTTCATTCGCCAAATCGGCACGCTATACAATCTGATGCAAAAAAAAACCCCTAAAAACGTTCACAGAAGTCACTAGAAGTGATAATTGCATAAATCCAACGAAATATCAATTAAAGTACCCCTTAACCTAAACGTTCTTTTTCTAGTTTGATCATTTGCTGTATGTCTTCTACTATCATTCAAAACAACTTTTTCTGAGAAAGAGCTGATACTAAAATCAAACAAAATCAGGCTTTTCAACGGTTATAACACGACATAACAAATTTCTTGAAATTAAAATTAGAAAGCTTGCGTTTTTAACCACACATATTTAGATAAAAAATTACTCAAAATAATGGAACTGATATCTGTTTATGAAGATATCAAAATTGTTATTAGGAATATTTTTTTCTAGATATTCTTCAAAAGTGATTTTAGAGAGTAGATGACGTTTCATATTTTTGACCTGGGTTGCTTGTAACGGAACAACTATTTCTGATAACTAGAAATGGGTTTTTGATTGAACAAAAACATATGTCTCCCCCCAGCCAGTTGCTGCAGGTAGTATTGAGTCAGACGATTGTAAAATTTGACATTTAACCTCCAAGTGTGACCTTGACCTTGAGACACCGCACCCACAAAGTGGGTTCTGCACGTCACCTTGATGAGGTGAACATCTGACCCAAGTTTCATAAAAATCCTTCAAGGGCTATTGAAGATACAGAGCGGACACGATTCTGTGGCATTTGACATTTAACCTCCAAGTGTGATCTTGACATTGAGACACCACACCCGCAAAGTGGGTTCTGCATGTCGCCTTGATGAGGTGAACATCTGACCCAAGTTTCATAAAAATCCTTCAAGGGCTTTTGAAGATACAGAGCGGACACAATTTTGTGGCATTTGACATTTAACCTCCAAGTGTGACCTTGACCTTGAGACACCACACCCACAAAGTGTGTTCTGCACGTCGCCTTGATGAGGTGAACATCTGACCAAAGTTTCATAAAAATCCTTCAAGGGCTTTGGAAGATACAGAGCGGACACGATTTTGTGGCATTTGACATTTAACCTCCAAGTGTGACCTTGCCCTTGAGACACCACACTCACAAAGTGGGTTCTGCACGTCGCCTTGATGAGGTGAACATCTGACCCAAGTTTCATAAAAATCCTTCAAGGGTTTTGGAAGATACAGAGCGGACACGATTTTTTACGGACAGACAGACGGACGGACGGACGGACGGACGGACGGACAGACGGACGGACGGACGGACGGACAACTGGGGGAAAAACAATATGTCTCCCCCATTTTTGGGGGGAGACATAATTAGTGCAAGGAATAAATCAGAAAAAAACTGGAAAAGAAATCATAATAAACTTCCTTAGAAATGACAAATGCATTCAAAAGACTATTGTTGTGTTATTTTCAGCGTTTTTGTGTAATTATGTCAATTTGCTGAATTTGAAAGCCAAGCGGTGTATCTAGTTAAGGCTCAGTTGCAAACCTGAAATTATTCTGTCCCTCCTAATATAATTCTTTCCTTTCCAGAAAATAATCTTCCAGTGCAAATTTTAGAATCATTTTAACATGAAACCATATTCATGATCTAACTGTTGCAAAAATGAATGAATATATTTTCGTTCTTCAAAAATTTTCATTTATAGAGGCGACAAGGCTTCCATGAAAACGCACACCATTACAAATAATTACACAAAAATTTCCCGTATGTTTCAATGATACCTAACATGGTAACGTTAACAGTAATATTTGATAATGAAACTGTTTGTATTAAATGAATAAAATCATTCAAACATTTTTATAGATTTATCATTTGTCAAGTATTTCCTCAAGATGCAACAGACTCTCTCATACGCAACAAATAGACTGTAACATGGTTAAATACCTGAGCGAATGCGCACTTCACGGCAAACGCGAATATTTATCTTATGAGAAGGGACCGTCTAACTGAGGTGTGTGTTGTTAACGTGTTTAACTGAACCATATCTTTTTAATTTTCTTCAGCTTCAACAATTAAAAGAAGTGATAAATACAGAATTAAAGGAGGCATCAGAAATAGACAATTAAACTCGCTCTGCATCTTTTTTATCTATTCTCAGATATATATTACTAGAAACCAAATACATATGTAAAATAAATAATAATTTAGACAATGTGGCCATAAAACTTACATAATATCACTGTCTGAAAGTAGAAAACGTATTTTTTGTCTCAGAACTGCTATAAAACTACGCCACGGGGTATATAGAATCACTATAAAACTATGCCACGAGGTATATAGAATCACTATAAAACTATGCCACGAGGTATATAGAATCACTATAAAACTATGCCACGAGGTATATAGAATCGCCAAGTAGAATAGGAATCTTGTTGTTAGACATATTAAATCAGAACTTAGTGCAATAACTATCCCTTGGATAGAAAATACACCACTAAAAGTAAAGAGGCTTTCTCCCAAGGGTGATGTCTAAACTGTATACGGACATTTTGTGATAAATCATTGTTAATGTAATAACAATGGCCGAAATATAGGCATTGTGTAGCTAAAGTTCATGTTTTTGTTTCACTATCTCTCATCAATGAATATTTTTTAAAGACACCAATACTTCTTTAGTGAATTCGTGTAATGATTACATATTTTGAGAGTTTTGTAAGTCCAGGCCAAACCATTTCACATACATTAACGTAGAAAAAAGCTGACAATTTATTTTATAGACAGGTTCTAAACAGAGATAATTTATTTTCTTCGAAGCAAACGTCGATACATTGTGATCATAAGCTGTAAACGCATTTTTTTATTATTTGTTCTTGTTTTGCTTTGTTTTGAGGGAGCAAATTCTGTCACAAGATGGGAGCTGATTCAAACCAAAATATATAAACAATGTTAAGGTGTTTTAAGTAATGTTTTTTGTTAAAATAATTGTCCTGAAAGTAAGCTTATTAAACTGACTGAACAATTTACTTACGTCTATAGTATATTACCGGTAATTTCAAAAATGATACTTTCCGTCATTAGCAAGTTGATATTGACATCGTGTATGTAAAAGTAAACATATTAAAAACAAGTTGGCTGCTTAAAAACGCATCCAATGGGTTATGGCGAATAATTGAATTTTACATATGATCAAATCTTCGTGCAACATTCCTTGCGATATTGATAGTTGTCCTCTTCCTTTAATATTTCAGTCTATGTTAGTGAATTTGTCAGTGTGTGGCAGAACAAAGCAAGTAATATTTTTAGAATATATACAATTATCAGTGTTTACGAGCACAGGATATAATGAATACACTATAAAAATATAAAAATAAAATCTTTGAGAACTCAAAACAACTACGATCATCATCTATTTTAGAAATAATTATAGTATCGTAAATAAAGCTAAAAAGGGAAAATTAAAAAGGGAACAGCATAACGATTTTATATTTTACAAGACTAACATTTCCAGCGTGCATTATATATTTACTTACACATTTGAAATGAAACCACTGTATTTTGCATTTTTGTTGTCACATTTCAACAAGCTGGTATCCTGCAGGAGCATTGGTAACGCACTGAACTGATATTCCAGGGGGTGTCCTATATATTAGTGCTATACACTGAGCATGCAAAAGAACCAGAGGCGTCATTGAAATGAGATGCTTTCTTGTCTTGCACTATACCCCAACGTCCTAAAAAAGTTAACCTCTCTATGGGACGTCGGTCAAATGGTCAACATGTACCGACGAGAAATAAACTCAAATAGATAAAGGAATATTCAGTTAATTTAGTAAAGCTCACATCACCCGCTGACATTATATGCATTTTCTTAATTCTGCGAAATTGTTCAAATTGTTGAAGTTCTTAACATTCATTTAAATGAGGCTTCATTTAAAAATATCAAATCTAATGTTTATATCAAATGATTTTAGTGCGAAACATGTTTTATCGACAAAACAGTTGCGAAAATCCTAAAATCTGAATTGTAAGTCTGTTTTCTTTGTGCAGTAAATAGATTTCAATTTTATTTCTGTTGTTTTTAAAAATTATGCAAAATTATATGTAAATTACAATTAATTTCTCTGTTGAATTAAAACACATCATTTACCTTAAACACAAACATATATTTGCCAATCACATGGATGCAATCAGATTCAATACATTGAATGGAGCTTCCTTAATCATATGATTGCGCATTGTTAAAACTAGGGTCGCAAATAGGACCGCAAATAGGTTCGCAGGGCCGCAGAATAAGGATGTCAGAAAATCTCCGGATCTAGACGCTCTGCTACATATTCTTTTTCAATAGACGCTCTGTCGCATTTTGAAAACTCGCCAGTTTTCTGGGTGATGCCCTAAGGGGCATAACCCAAAAATGTATCACAAAACATTATGTTCATTCTGTATGTTTGAAATTTGAAATATCACTGAAACCTACCTTTGATCTATTTATTGCCTCTAACTGCCTCCAGTAAGTCGATAAAGATGTGTTTAAGATAATGTCGCGATCTAATTCCGATTTATACAACAATATCATCATTTCTAATAACAAAATTAATTATATTGCTCTAGGACACTTTCATGGTACCAGTATGAAAATTGATTAAAATGTTTCCAAATTCAAACGTACTTCCGAAATCTTATTTATAATAGAATCGTTCACTTTCTACATTAAATCGGATATAATTTCATTTATCTTTGAACCAGTTGAATCAGAAGGAGCAGAAATAGATAAAGGAGTCCATTGAAGTTGATTTCACTTTTACTGAGGGTCTTAGATGTGCAATCCTCATTAAAGTTTTTTAAAATGTCTCGGATGAAATGAGATTATTTGACCGGAAGTCCGCTTGTGGACGGATGTTGCGCAGACTAAACAAAAATCGGAAAGACAAAAATAATGCAATTGAAATGTAAATATTCATTTCGATTTATAATTAATGAAATGTCAATTAGATAAGTTATATTGTGCAAAACTTATCAAATGTTAACTGAAATCAAAACCTACAGATTGTATTTTGTCTTTGATACTAGCTCAAGCTAAACTAGCAATTTGAAATACCGAAGCTAGTAGGGAAACAGAATTTCCCTGTAAGAATATGGACAGTTGTCTCTAGCGCACGTTTGTTGTAGTCTTGACATTTTCGGAACGATTTTCATAACGCAAGTGAATATTGAATTAATAAACTCATAAAAAGAAAATTTAACCTTATTTATAAACCACAACACGGAAAAGGTTTTAGATAAATATAGTATATCTCTATACCCCAAGTTGTCACGAAATATAAAATAATTGTAGAGTACTACGGAACTTGTGCTACAGAGAATTTACAGTATAAAAAGGTTATGTTCCTCTACATTGCCTTTTAGTCTTGTTAAAGACACTTATGACCTTTTAAATTTCATCTCATGTTTTAGGTTAATAAAAACACACAAGCTGCAGAAGAACTGTTTTCCAAATTAACGTCTGATGTTTTTGTATTCATTCAATAAAATGCTGACATCTTGATGTGAGAGATGCAATCCGTCTTGATTAAATTGCAATTAAGAAATAAAATCACTTGGATTGTCCTCTTCTTTCCCAAAAACCTGTAGGCCCGAAAATAATGTCAGTTAGGAGAAAAATTGCATTTGATTTGTACCGATATTTTTTTTTTCAGTTGGCTTCTTGGGAAATAAACGCAAAATAAAAGGAGGTATGCAATTACACAATTTTACAAGTAGTGATAACTTATTAACTGTTGATGTTGTCTATTTTTGCATATTTTAGGCTAGCGTTATAATGTGTGCTTTAAAAGAAATGTAAATCAGCTTTTTTACATGGGAGTACATGCATCAGTATAAATGAGATTTGTGAAGTTAGCGGCCTAGCGGCCTAGCGGCCTGGCGGCGTGAAGTTAGCGGCCTGGCGGCGTGAAGTAAGCGGCCTGGCGGCCTAGCGGCCTGGCGGCGTGAAGTTAGCGGCCTAGCGGCCTAGCGGCGTGAAGACGGCTGCCTTTATCACAATTTTGGTTGATTTTAAAAACGGATTGAAATCGATTTTTTCAGCATGTAATGTACATTTCAGGGGTGAAAAAGCAAAATATAAACAAGAACTAGCTTTGATTTTTTTTTAAGTTTTCGAAGTCTGGCGGCCTGGCGGCCTAAACTTAATATTTATCATAATTTATGTTTATCTTAAAAACGGCTTGAATTCGATTTTTACAGCATGCAATGTACATTTCAGGGATGATTAAGTAAAATATCAACAAGAACTAGCTTTGATTTTTTTTTAAGTTTTCGAAGTCTGGCGGCCTAGCGGCCTAAACTTAATATTTATCATAATTTATGTTTATCTTAAAACGTCTTGAAATCGATTTTTTCAGCATGTAATGTACATTTCAGGGATGACTAAGCAAATTATTGATATTTTTGTTGATATTTTACTAATCATCTTAGTTCTTTTTGATATTTTGCTTATTCACCCCTGAAATGTACATTACATGCTGAAAAAAAATTGATTTCAAGACGTTTTTAAGATAAACATAAATTATGATAAATTTTAAGTTTAGGCCGCCAGGCCGCTAGGCCGCCAGGCTTCGAAAAATTTAAAAAATCAAAGCTAGTTTTTGTTGATATTTTTTTACTTAATCATCAACTGAAATGTAATTTACAAAGAGTACATGGGAGTAAATGTTCAAAGAGTTTCCGAGTCGTCTTTGCAGATAAGCTAGAACTTTGTTAAATAATTTATTTTAGAAAATAAAAGCTAAGTCATGTCGATAACTTTCTTATACACCACTGCAATTTACATTATATGCTGTAAAAATAGATTTCAATCCGTTTTTAAGATCAACCTAAATTGTGATAAAGGCAGCCATCTTCACGCCGCTAGGCCGCTAGGCCGCTAACTTCACGCCGCCAGGCCGCTAACTTCACGCCGCCGCTAGGCCGCCAGGCCGCTAACTTCACGCCGCCAGGCCGCTAGGCCGCCAGGCCGCTAACTTCACGCCGCCAGGCCGCTAGGCCGCTAGGCCGCTAACTTCACAAATCTGTATAAATGTACAAAGACAAACCGCCAGGAATGCCAGCACTTCTACTGACGGTTGTGTAAAAATGTAAGTAAAACGGAATAAGAAATCTCTAATTTCATAATGACAAAACTTTTAATACAACAATGATAAGCAGAATGTGAACATAATGGTCTTAAAAAAAGATTCATATTATATAGTAGCCTTTCACTACCTTGTTCATTCTGTATGGATGTTTTGACAGTAATGTCTTCAAAAAAAAAAGAATTTCATTTGAAGGTTTTCATGCAAAGCAGTGATGAATTATACAGGTTTAAAAATTGGAATAAAAGAAGTAAAAACAAAATACACAATTCAGAGCAATGCAGACATAACACAGATAAAAATACTGATTTAATGCCAAAGTCTGCATTTATATAAAAGACAAATATTTAGGCGCAAAATTATTACAGTAACTTTGAGTCAGTGGGTGCTTATCAATCCATTTGAATCCATGATTGACCGTATCTGGGGAAAACATTCGCGGTTTAGGGTCTGGATTTCATCCATCCGGTTATAAACTGTAATAGATGTAACAGAAACGAACTTAAAAAGATAGATCTAAAACGGTGTGGATACACAACGTGATAAATCTTATGTCATTTATGAAGAAATCTTTAGAAAACAAAATCAGTTCACGATGAAAACGTTTTCTAAAGCAAATTGAAGACACTTGCGATAACTCGAGATTTCCTCAGTGTTGGTACTGGATAACATTCCGCATGACTTATAAAATTCCAAGAACGGCGCAATCGTCCTGAGTCTCTGTAACAACGTCATTCTTGCATTTACGTCAAGTCTAGACAGAAATTGCATATTAACATGAGAAGAACAATTTGTTTGTGAATACTCAAGTATCTTTTGAGGTCCTTTTCCAGTTTTACATGTCCCAATGTAATATGGAAATTTTATAATTTACAAATAAACTGCTCATATTTGTCACGATACACAGTGTCTCGTTCGAAAAATCTGTTCATTGTCGGATTGTTAGATCAACCTTGAATCAAGTAAGAGTAAACATATACGATGCAATGGCATTTATCTTATGAATTTATTTTACGATTTTTTTTTGCTTGGTGGCATTGACTAAAATAGCATGATTCATGCCTTATTTAAACGTTTAAAGGAAACAAAGCGCACATGAATTATAAGTCTTAACTAGAATTCGGTATCTACAAACGATTTACAGTTACCCAAGTCTTCACAAATAAAACTTTGAACCTTTCAAAGGCAAAGCAAATGATAAGTATTTCTATGCAGATTTAAATAAGTACCAAAACACATTAATCTTTGAAACCCGAAGTCTGAATATAACTTTAACATTAATACCTGGTATCTGTTAAATAGAAATAGAAAAGTTCCACTATAGCTCATCTTTTCCCCACTAGTAATAACGTAATGTTTATTACAATTTTTGGACTATTTGATGTTACTTTTTTCCGTCAATTTGCTTCTAGGTACAAACAAGTATTAACTGTACAGTTTTGCAGCATAACAATTATAACATTTAAATGTTCAAACTATACATATTTACGAGTAGCTGAAACGCTATAATTGATTCATTATAGATATGTTTATCTATTGCTCTTAAAATTGTTTCTTGCATTTGAAACACTATTTACTTTCTTCTTATCTACGTTTGTAGATAGCACATGATTTCATTTTATTTCCCCCAAAGTCTTCAAGTTATTCTGAGTGCTTTTCCAGTTCACTCCTAATTTATTTCATTTTCCATATTATTTTCTTTCTCCTGAATGACAATTTGTTTATTTGTCAAAGGTATGCATTTTCAACATTTTATCTCTTTGTTCCTTTACAGTTTATCTTTCTTTTTTCACCTCTCCCTTTCAAAATGTACCGAATAAACACTAAAATAAATAACAACATTAGTCTGAGAAAGAATAATTACAGAAGTGATTTACACAACATTAACTAACACTCAAAAACTAGGTAATATCAATAGTTGATTGTCATTTTATTTTGTTAAGTATACGCAAAAACAACCTGCAAACATGATCCGATAATAATAACAATAATGATAAAATCTGATTTAAACCATTTTTATACAAAACATTGACAAACACATAGACAAATTACATAACATTATGTCAACATAGAGAGCCTCAAAGTATCTTAAATGTTGCATGAGAATTTTTTTCTCACTTTCTAGGAATGCCCGCTTTTTGGTCCCATTTCGTTATGATCATAAATGAAGCGTTAAGTACGAAAATATCTTGTCATTTTAGGCGACATTTACCTCAGAGACAATTTCATTTGACAGTCATGATTCTGTAGTAAATTCTCAAATGACACTCGCATCGTATGCAATATATTCACTGTCATTTATACTATGACACAGATCTTCTTAAGCAGTTTTCTCTATTACCTTTTTTTGGACAAGTTGTCACACACCAGGCACATTTATGATTTTATTTATATACTTATTTTTTTCTTTATATACCGCTGAGATGCCTTCATATTTAATAATAACCTTTTCACCTATAGGCCAAAGCAAACTACTGTTAATTTGAAAATTTGACAATGTTTATGCCTATAAAATGTGTTTAAATTAAAGCTGCAACAGAGGCAATATCGGTGTGCATCTCGAATAATTATTGACGGATGTACAATACAACTGTTAAGTTAGTTCAGCAATTTGAAAGCAAACCCATTTACTATGAGTAAGATAAAAACGTAAAACTATGAAAGACTAAAATAACTAGTAATGATTACCGATGTATTAAATCTTTATGTATTTTTAGTCATAAAAAGGGCAAAATCCTAGAAACCTAATGCTTGTATGAATAACCTTTATTGTTTGTATATTGAGCATCTGACTAAGTATATACGGTGTCGACAAAAGCTTCATATTCAAAGCTCCTACACACAATTTCAGTTGTTTTAAGTCTTTTTCTTATATCAGATAGCGTATGATTACTATGTCTTAGTTCCAATAAGGTTATGTCAGAATGGCGAAATTGTGTGTAAAATACCAAGATATGTAATAATAAACAATTTGTAAATTCGTAAGCAGGCTTTATCGAGTCACTGACGGAGCACATGGTTAAAAGCAAAGGTAGGAACCATTAATACTGAATTCAACTGAAAAAAAGAGTTGAACGTACTCATCGTATATCACATTACAGGTAAAGTGCAATTTGTACTCATGCCGCCTCGGTCATAAGTACTTAGCTAAAGTAAAGCTCTAACCACTAAGAACCGATTCGTTGAGGTGGCTGCCAAAGGTTGTATCTTTAGAAACGCAAGTGTTTTTTGATTTGTATTTCACTTGCTCTTCATGTAATTTGCAGAAGAAACAAAAAAAGCAGAACTGTATTATTCGTTAGTAACTGATCCTTTTTTCATATGTAGCGCTACTTAACGCAACAGCTACCTCCATGAATAAAGGGGCACATTACTGCTAATTGGCGCCTTCTTGTTTCAGGTTAATACCTTCGTACAATTTAACCATTCTTTTTCAATGATAATTTTTTTTTAAAAAAAACGTCAATTACAACTATTCCCCAACATTTGCTATTTTTTAACTTTTACAATATCAAATATAATAATTATAACATATCCTCCTACTTCCCGAAGCTTTTGAAATTCTTAGAAATGAAAAAAGTTGAATATTATTTTTCGATATCAATTTTGATTTCAAAATATACTTTCATAGGAAGAAATAATAATTACTGTTTAAAGTACATAAACTAAATTAAACTCTTTGATATTTGGCCAATTTATTCAGAATATATCTTAAAAAATAGCTATATATAATTTGAAGCTTCAAAAATGTGTAAAAATTTAAACCAGTATCATGTTTTTATTAACTTCGTTTATTTTCAGTATTTTGTTTCCCTTTTTCAGCAGAAAATATTTTTTCATAGTGGGAATCATTACAGACACCACTGTTGTAATTTTTTCTGATAAAAAAGAAAATAGAAAAGATGCATTTTTCTTTACTTTATAAACCCATTAAGTCTCGTGTATGGAATACCAGTTAAAATATAAAAAGGTTTATGGTAAAAGTCTCTATTTTGTTATAAGCATATTTCTTGAAAGGCTCAGTTAACGTAGGGTTGTAAATAATGCATATGGGTCGAATACCTTAAGTCTGAGTGTATTCAATATTACCCAGATTTTTGGCAAATTTCCAATTTTACGAAGAAATTGTATGAAGCAAGCATATTTAACTTGTTTCTCAGTTTGGTTTTTATCTCCGATTGAGAAGACAAAAAAGAGATATCCTGTTTAAAGAGTGACATTTTAAAAGGCTTGACAGTGTACACGCATGCGATCGCATCTATAAACTCACGTGTCCTTGAGTAGAGAATGTGTATGGCATTTTTAAGTAGAGACTGTTGTATGCCTCTCTTTCATTTTTATGACCATATTCGACGCCAACATGCATATATAAGATAAGAACAGCGTCTGTTTTTGATTGATTAATATCAAAGAATTACACATTTTCAACCGAAAAATCAGAAGATCTAGGTGAATAAGACAATAATATAACTAAAAAAAATATTATATCATTTGTACACCAGGTTGCTAGAATTAGCCTGATGGATTTAAGCAATTGTTTTATCTGTTAGATTATTAAAAATGTACCATCAGATTAAGTTAAAAACACAAGTATTTACCTTTGATTTATACATTACCTTTGTGGTATTCAGGAAATGGGTTTGCTGCGAAGATGTGATTAAGATAACAAAGATCAAACATACATTAATTTAATCTTTTATGATTAGGCATTGCCCGAGGTACAACTAAATGCTGACAGTATATAGAAAAATAGTTGCAAATTTAACGAGTTACTGGTTCAGATATGTTTTTTAGATTCAAATGTGTTTTCTAAAACTCACTGAAATCTAAGCACTGGTATTTATCAAAACCTATAATCTTGCAGTTTAAAAACCTTAAAACGTTGAACACAGCATGGGGCACTAGTGATAAGAAAGGGAATTTGAATACTGTTTTATTTATTATGAATTTATTTTTTTTGTTTGAAACTGCAATTCTTATTATGCACTAGGTGTGAGATAATGTTAGAATACACAGATGTAATATTTGATTTTTCTAATTTCAATTGAATCCCCTTTTTCTCCCGATTCTTTATAAATTCATACGGCATAACCAATATTTTTTCTGCTGCTGTCTGCATTTATCGTGTTTTAAGAAGGTTGTCCTTCCTTATTTGACTTTGATAAAAAGCATAACTCTGTTTCAATGAGAAACTCGATTCTGGCCTGACACTGAAATTACAGAGATATTTTGTAGAGATTAACATTGTTCTAGAAGTACTAATAGTAAAAATGTACCTTACATTTAATGTATTTGTTTGGTTTGAAATTTTCGAAAAAAAAATTTCAAGCAATAGATTATGAAATAAAAAGAAAACATAATGATAAGTAGAAATAAAAACAGTCCAGTTGTTTATACGTGTTGTACATGTATAGCAAATCTGACTTGCCAATGAAAGTACATCAAGCTAAAATTGTTTCGTCAATAAATGATTGTAAAGTGATACAAGAGGATATAAAAACGCATTCCTTAGTTCACTTAATTAGCTAATTAATTTAGTAACTACGTCTTAAGACTGAGGTATTGTATTAAGGTCCATCACATTCCATACAGTGGTTCCTGATAAATAGCTCGGACACGACTTCATTGTACTACCTTATGCTGCAAACCGTGGGACCGATAAATAAATAAATAAATAAGTAAACAAGTAAATAAATAAATAAATAAATACAAATCGTGCTGATAATACGCGCATCGCCTCTTTGTACTAGGGTTTTTTGTGAAGTTTGATTAAATTCCAACCACATGTTGCTAAGAAATAACCCGAGAAGTCCCAACTGATATCCTAACATGCGAATCTCCCCTCAAGTACTGAAGCTTCCCATAAACTTAATTCACCTATTAAATATTCAAGTTTAAATTTAATTAATGCTGTGAATAACCTTGAAAAGTATGTGAAATGGACGGACGTACCCCCTCTAGAAAAATTAAAACGCGTAAGTTGCGCATCTCCTATTGGGTCTATGACACACTATGAATCGGCGACTATAAGCTCCCTCGCTTAAAAATCAGAAACCTTAATAGAACAACTTGATAGCCTTATAATGACTGATTCTGAACGAATTACTCTGGCGAAAACAATAAGTACTGAAAGTTTTAGAGTTTGTTAACATTTATCTGCTGTAACTAATTGTAATGAATTCTTCAATTTACAGTTAATTTCTAGCATTTTTAGCATTTGACAGTCACTGATAAATATGGCTGAATATTTTTCTTTTAAAATCAAACGTTTGACATTGGTTTAGAAATTTCCTTGAATACGTTGCCATTTTTATATGAAATCAACACAATGAAATTGACGATGTACGTTTAAAAAAATAACATCATTTGATATATTCGAATGATGGTACAACTGCATAACAAAAATCTATCAATGATATACAAATGATGTACATGTAAATATACATGTAGTTCTAATAGTCTTATATGAATTTGTTGAATAAATCTAATAAAGATAAGGTTAAAAAAAGGCTGACTAAACAACAGAGCTTCGATGAGTTGGGAGATAACACAAACACAGCTTTTCAAGACAATATTAAAATGAAACTGGTTCAAAAGAGATCATATAATTATGTAAATCTCTTATTTTTTCCCCATTTGTACTTAAAAACATTTTCCCTTGATTGAGAATGCCCTACCAAGAGACTTGTTTCAATCCTTCTGATAATAAAACTCAGAAGCAGGAAAGTATATTGATGCAAAAAAAAAATTGCTGTGATGTAAAACGCTATAAATCGTGTGCGTTCTTAGTAATGAAAGCTTGAGTTAATCTGTTCTGTCATGGATTTTCACGATGAATAAATTTTTATGATTGAAACAAGACACATTCCATTATTCAATAGAAGTATAGAATTGATAATGAATAACATTTTCCAGACTAAAAAATGGCAAAATCACGGAAGAGTTTTAAGCTTTTTTACCAATTCGGTAATAACAAGAACATACCACTGCTATGGCGTACACGACAATATACATGTGAATTTTAAAGAAAAGCTCATAAACGTTACTCATTTCAAGATCTGTAAATAAGTGACGAGGGCAATGACGGAGGGGATTGAAAATAATTCCAATACAGATGTTGATAATTATTGTTATCTTTATTATTATTTAATGCCTTTTTTATTATCAAAACATGTCCGATATAAGTTAAGAATATATTTATAATGATTATCGATTGCTAAATTTCGAGAAAAATGTGATTGTTTAGGTATATGTGTTAATATTTAATTGAAACTTACACTTAAACTAATTTCAAACCTTAACTTATGCAAATGCAAAATAAAACAATATAATTTATAAAAGTCCGATGAAAAATTTACATATTTAATAATAATAATAATATTATTATTATTATTATTAATGCTTGACGAAACGTCATTTAAGCTATAAAATAAGTACGTTCCCTAATCAGGCCGTACAGAACTGCATTTTACTCAACAAAAGTTTCTCAGCTACTGGGGTTTATTCCTAAAGCCGTCAGTTATTTTCAGGTTTCCTGGAATACAAGAGAATGAAATGTTTTAACAGCATAAACGAAATCAAAATGGTCAAATCCACTTTGTTTCCAACTGCAGTAAATCGAATGTGTGATCATAAACTAATTTAATTACTGTATAAAATATAGGAAGTGAAAACTATTCTTCAACTATTGACGTCTTCTCTGAAGACTTTAAATTTCTGATCAGAAATCACTAATGTGTTCTCTTTGTTTTGATAAACTAACTTGATTTTCTTGTACAAATGCCAAAACTTGCATCAGTTCAAAGCACATTTACATTCATTAAATACTTTCTATCAAGAACAGCACAACTTTTAAAAGCCTCTCTGTATTTACCAAGATTGCAACAGAGCTAATTTAATTTATCTGCCAATAAAATTTAAGAAAGCGCAGCTATCTTGATTTCACAAATTATTAATACTTATTCTATACATATAATGTAAATTTGTATTGTGAAATATACAAGGTCTGAAAGAGCTGGTTTTGTTGAAAATAAAGTATAGCTAAATTTTAAAAATTGTTAGAAGTACAATTCATTAACAGTCTAATACAACGGTTATTTCTTTCAGACGTTTCACGTTCTTTGTGCCAATAAACAGAGTAAGGAGTGTTGCAATAAGAGTATCATTAAAACAAAATTGTCGGCAAACACTATTCAAAGAAATTCTACAAACGTAAAAGTATCAAATATCAGAAACCCCTACAGATTTGTTAATGAGGAGGTAATAGTGGATCTAGTTTATGGCAATCAGATACAATCAAAACACTACATGATAACTTATCTTTATGGCTAATAACTAATACTTCAGTCTAGTACTAGGGTGTGAAATTAGATTAGATAATAGGCGTCCGTTATTTTTACATACATTATGTATTTGATAATATTAATGGCTGATTAATATTATTTTTCATTCTATCTGTCGACACAGGCAAACGGACAGGAAATCCAGAATGTAAGCGCCAAGTCACTAAGTGAAAGAAATTTAGTGTGCTCGCATAAAACGCTTCCTAGAAACTGCTGAAAAATTGAGTGTCTGCTACATTTTCCTACATTCGTGTTTGGTTGTTCAAGAGAGCGAGTTACGCGTAAAAAAACAGAGTGACAGAAGATGTTTATTTTTAGCTGTTCATGCTATTTCTATCAAGCGAACATTGCCATTTAACTTTACCATTTTTCATGAAACCTTACAAGACTTAAAATCAGTCCCAGGGTATTTGTTCTCTGGCTTGAGTAACTACGCAAATGTCACGTCGAATACAAAATTTTGCTCGACATATTTTTACGATCTATTAGACTCATCACGTCGTCTTGACTGAAACAATATGTAAGTTAATGCATAGTTTCATAATTTTGAAATGTGCTATGTACTGTCTTACATTAAGAAGAAAATGTCAGGCATTTTTCCAGATGCTGGTTTTGCGTCCTTCCGGATTCAGTTAGTCTTAGAGCGAATTGATAGGCCACAATGACATTATATGATGTTATGCTCTGACTTTTTCGATCATATGAAATCAAATGACTGTTGAATAATGACTTTATGGTTGACTGTTACCATGTGTGATGGTTATATATAGTCACAGCTTTGTTCACAGGCATGTTCAATATAGTAAAACTCTCTGAAATAAAGTGAAGAATTAAACTGTCAATCGAACATACATTGCCAATAAAGTGCACAGTGTTGCATGATACTTTATACACATATTCAGTTTGTGTGCAAAAAAAAGTACTGATACCAGACATGTTGGATATGATTTTGTACTAAAAAGGAAATAAACTCCTTTTTACAATGTAACAAGAAGTGAAGACTTTACATAAACAGACTATAAATAAATCTGAGTTTAAAGCGGCTATTTATAAATGTTGTATTGTCTAATGTTCACTGTTGTTCATGCAAATATCCACTTTTTTACAGGAAACAAATGATTTGTAACGGATTCTGATATACTTGTTATTTCAGACATCACTTAAAATGTAAAATTTGTATCAGAAGAAGATAAATGCATAAAAATTGGATATATATAATTAACGTCAATAGAATAATGCTTAATAATAAAATACTATTCAATAACCAAGACTTCTCATATGTAAAACTATTCGATAATAACACTGTTAAAATGGTACAAACGTGCACTTTAGATTTTGGTGATTTATCGTATTGTTAAGCGTTTTTCTTTAAGTCAAAAGACCAAACGAGAACAGTTTTGAATTGTTTGAAAACTAAATATTTGAGTACTTTGAACTCATGTCAGATGACCATATTTATAGTACAGTCAATAGTAAGCAGCATACCAGTATTAAGCAGTTATATTTTATTCACCAGGTTAAGCTTTGGGTTACTCTACAAAAGAAAGCTTTCAGTTATTTTAATTATGTATATTAAGAAATTGTTGGTTATAGATATATATTGCCACAAATGTATACAAAGGATTATCTGGTATGTTGCATGTGAATTATAATCTGTAAATATGTATTGATCTAATATTCGACTATAAATGCTTTTTGTTTTAAAGGGTTTAAATATCTTACTTGCATCGGCACGTCATCTCGAGTATGATATTTATGCTTTAACAATCAACGTTTTGTTTCATTGCCTTTCTGTTTTGTTTTAGACAAAATTTAGAAACAACTAGAACTGTGTCCATAGGACACGGATGCCCCCACTTTGCATAAGTGCTCATAAACAAGAGCATGTATATCCTGTATGTAAGATTTTTTCTGTACATATACCTAAAATGATCTACAGGTAACCTTATGTACATGTTAAATTAAATTACAAATGTAAAATTTATATGTTCAATTATTTATATGGTATATAGTGAAAAAATCAACAAAGGGCCATAATTCTGTTAAATATGGTCACAGCAAAAATTCCTTCCTTAACTACCATCTACACATTAAAGCTGTTCATCCCTGGAAGTTTAAGCAAAATCTGCCATCCGGTTTAAGAGGAGTTGCATTCACAAAATTTCTATATGGTATATAGTGAAAAAATCAACAAAGGGCCATAATTCTGTTAAATTTGGTCGCAGCAAAAATTCCTTCTTTACTTCCACCTACACATTAAGGTTGTTCATCCCTGGAAGTTTAAGCAAAATCTGCCATCCGGTTTAAGAGGAGTTGCGTTCACAAAATTTCTATATGGTATATAGTGAAAAAATCAACAAAGGGCCATAATTCTGTTAAATTTGGTCGCAGCAAAAATTCCTTCCTTTACTACCATCTACACATTAAGGTTGTTCATCCCTGGAAGTTTAAGCAAAATCTGCCATCCGGTTTAAGAGGAGTTGCGTTCACAAAATTTCTACATAGTATATAGTGAAAAAATCAACAAAGGGCCATAATTCTGTTAAATTTGGTCGCAGCAAAAATTCCTTCCTTTACTACCATCTACACATTAAGGTTGTTCATCCCTGGAAGTTTAAGCAAAATCTGCTATCCGGTTTAAGAGGAGTTGCGTTCACAAGATTTCGGGACGTACGGACAGATGTACGGACGGACAGACGGACGGACAAGTGCAACGCTATATGCTTCCCACTTTGTGAGGGCATAAAAAGTTCCAATAATTATCGACCTTTCCTACAATAATAGTTTTATGAGAAATTCACGAATGCAAATGTTCTCTTTCCATTTCAATAACCTGCTAACTTGATAATTGCGCTGCAGTCTGTCTCTATAACGCCAATAGGGCAAAAACGTTTAGAGCAGATAAATTCGTGTTGTTTCCCGGCAAACACCATCTTATTTGGAAAAATTAACACGGCTCAAGTTAAGCTGTGATCAAAGAATATGCTTCATTGAAGCTAAAACAAATTGAACACACCAGACGATCTTTACTACGATGATAAGTTTGTTCGTTCTCTTACATTTGTTGATTGCACAAACATACCTGCTTTTCTATCTCAATGATAGGATACTACGTCATGGCGCATCTGTTTTATGCTCTCTCACGGACCTTTTTTGGGGGGTCAACAATCCGTCGCTTGAAAATTAAATTGGTCTTTTTCAATAAGAAATCTGTAGAGTTGCAAAAAATCATGTTTTGCACCGAAGATTGGCTGGTGTACTTTGTATTTACGTAAAGAATTTTTATAAGGTAAAATTCTAGTCAAGGCCTGAAAACGGGTGAAAGTTTTTTTCAGCATGTATTAAGATAAAAACTTTCACTTTTTAAGCATTGTATGTAAAATGCTTTTAAATAATTTGACCATAAAACTGACCGTCACTGCAGAACACATCTGTACCGGGTCCTGTTTTCTATCAATAAGACTATAAATTTACCGGTAACGGTAGTTAAGCAATACAAATAAAATTGTGGTGATGTAAAAGAGATTGTATGCATAGTAATAAAAAAAATGGAAATTTCTTTTGTTAGTGATTTCCACAATGAATACATTTTCAAGAACAGAACAAGACACTTGCCATTATTGAAGATTACTTCAGCAATAATACTGCCTACAATTCAGCAGAACCATTAAACTGACAGGATTATACAAAAGAATGTATCTATGTAACAGCATTATTCCTGGATTTTATTAAATGGCTGGACAGAACGAAAATAATAGGTGTGGAAAAAGTCTCGATTGATTAACTGATCGATGACTTAGATTTTAAAGATCTACTGTGTTTTCAAAATATATTTTGTATATCATGCATCTCGATCATTTCGAACACTGATACAACTTTAAGGGACCAAAAAGGTTTTGTTGTACACCGACTTGCAAATAAAATAGGGCTGTTACTTGTCTAAGAGAACATGTCATTGACTTTCTACGTGCTGTCTTTTAACGAACAAACAAATGGCACAAATCCATAGCGTGTTTGATATTCTTAAGAGCCTTTCTACAAGCAACAAGCGTCACACATTCATTGATACACAATAAGGCATTGCATTAATTCATTTTGCTTAGTATATTCCCACTAAAAGCCATATTTTACGATTTCTCAGAATTCAATACACATACTGTTTTTATACTTTTTTACAGTTTAAAAGCAGAAGGAATAAAGGAATGTATTTAGCGAGAGTAACGGTTGATACTTTTGTAACGTTAACTGCAATTTCAAGCCAAAGAAGAAGTATTAAAACAGCTATAAACGTGTGCCATAGACCCGAGAGCATAGTTTGTGATAGATATTACCACGTACTATCTAAACATAGTTGTCAGTCCTTAAATATTGTGTATTAATTTCGTTTTTTCCAAAAATCGAATACTTCATCAGTTCTAATGCTACAGGGCAATTGCTTGTGAGAATTTACAAAAAATGCTTTATTGCACAAGAAAAATAAAAAAACTCAGAAATTATTATGAAAGAATATATTCTTGACAAAATATCTTCTATTCAGTAAACTCCTGAAATAATCATCATAGATTATTATATTGACAAGATGATAAAAATTTAGAAACATCCTAAGATTGGATCATTTGTAATCAATCTTGACAGAACCGTCGAGACAATAAATGGACTTAGAATATTTAAACAGATCGACGATTTGTTGAAAAATGCGAGTTTTCTCATAAGTTCTTTTTTATATATATTTTTTCCTTTACATACGCGTTTACAGGCGATGAATTAAAGGCAAGAATTCAGGATAGAGACTGACTGACCAACAGGGTTTCGATGCTTCCGGGTGGTAAATATATAAAAGCTTAAGTCACAATGATTGAAAAATAAAACTGATACAAAATGAGACCAAATATATTTATTCTGTTTATTTTTTTTCAATTTGTACCCAAAAATATTTTTCCTTGATTAGTTTATGCCCTAACAATTCGTTTCTTGCAAAAAGACATGTTTTTATCTTTCGGATAACGAAACTGAGAAACAAGAATGCATAATAAAATTGTTGTGATGTGAAACGTTATAAATCGTGTACGTTAAGTTAAGTAAATCTGTTCAGTCACGGTGTTTCACGATGAATAAATTTTTATGACTGAAACAAAACACAATCCATTACTCAACATAAGTATAGCACTGATACTAAATAACATTTACCAGGCTAAAACAAAATGACAACATCAGGGAAGAGTGTTTAGCTTTCGTACCAATCCAGAAAAAACAAACAACGTAGCATTGCTATGACGTAAATGACGAGATAAAAGTGAATTTAAAAGGTTACTCATTTAAAGATCTGCAATTAAGTGACAGTGATGGGAGGGATTGATTATTATTATCATATCAGTGATGATAATAAATATTATTGTAAACTGTATTGTTATGTAATGATTTCTAATTATCAAACAAAAGTATTTTAAGTGCTTAAGTATTAGTATCTTTGTATACAAAAGTGACTGACTAGAACTTTTGGTTTTTCTTCATTGTATATTTCACTTCCTCATAACTGAATAAGGGACACGCTCACCAGTCTCTTTGGAGAAAAGTTTACAAGAGGAAGTAGAACTTAAATCGCTTGTAATGAAAAAGAACTTCTTATGATAATTATACTTTATGTACTTGTCAATACTTGATCGAGTCGCTTTCTTTCTTACTAGTTAATATTAATGTTAGATTTGGAACTTCTATTTATAAACAAGTTGTGGTCATCCCTACAGGTATTAATTATGCACATCTTGTTGGTGATCTGTTTTATACTGCTATGAAAGAGACTTTATATTATATCTTTCTTGTGAACATCGGGATGAAATTATTACACCTTTTAACAACATCTCGAGGGGTCTTGACGATTTGTTATATATAGACTATAACCAATGTCAACAAAATATATCCAACTGAACTCCATCATAAATTATCTAAATCTTTCTATTGAAAGTGGTTTCGTAACTACTTAATATACACTTAATGAGATGCGTAGGATTTTAATATTGTTAATTGTCCATTTTTAGATGGTGATGTCCCATATTCCTCAGCTTATTCGCATTGCTAGAACTTGTAACAATGTTAAAGATTTCAATGAATGCAATGAATAACTTTTGCAGTTTAAAATAACTAATGCTACAAGGTATTTCTCAATCAGTGTTTAATGGAGATTTGATTTATAACTTAAAAGAAAATAAAAAGCAATATTAATTTCTCCACGTTATTCGTAAAAAGCATCATCTGTAATTTCAAAAAGAAAGGCTACCAACATGATATTGTGCAGCGCTCTGCATGCGTGGTGATTAACCCTTCTACAGTTGATCGCTTTGCTTACCTCTTTGTTTCAACGAAGGTAGCAGGGGTTTGAGAGTTTATGAAGGTTTCTAGGGAAATCTTGAAAAGAACGTAGACTCAATCATTTCCTTTATTCCTACCATAGTGTTTTTGCTGATTTGACTCCATGTGCTCTGGTCTCAGTAAGGTCATTGAGTGCATACGATTTTCGCTCTACAATGCCATTAGCTTTTATGCAACATTGTCGAGTTGATGGATGGGTTGGAGTAAATTCACCCCGACAACTTGTACTTGTTTGTTCTCATGAGAACTTGCAGGGGCAAGTGAGGTTGGTGTTCCCTAAAACCTGGTTAAAACCACCAGTGTCAGCCCCGCGGGTTTTCGTTTATTTTTGTGTGGTCAGAACAATACTATTTCTAGCTGTTCATGGTTTCTTTACCAGTGGAACTTTGCCTTTTAACTTCACCATTTTTCTTGAAATCTTACAAGACTTAAAATCAATCCTAAGACATTTCTTTTCTATTATGAGTAACTACGCAAATGTCACATCGAATAATACATTTTGCTTGACAAATGTTCATGAATAACTAGAATAATCACGCCGTCTTGACAGTAACAATATATAGATCTCTAAGTAAATGTACTGTTTCATAATTTCAAAATTTGCATTAAGAAGAACATGTCAGGCGAACTTTCAACTGCTGCTACCTAGCTGTTATGTGTCATAAGATTGATAATAATAAATTTTTAAAATGAAAACAAATGGCTGTTGAACAATGCAACGTAGACTGTGGCGGTTATCGTACAGTTACAGCTTTGTTTATATGTTTCTGTGTTTGCGCATGTTCAGTATGATAGGATTCTCTGAAATTGGTTGAGGAAGAAGACAGTCAACCAAACAAGTATTGCTAACAAGATGTATGGAACGCCTGAGCTGCCTCTATATGATGAATACCAGTTCGTCATGTAGATTAATAGGTTTGTGTTGTGCAATTATTAGTTCGTGATGTACAAATTTTAGTTTGTTATGTAGATAAATAAGTTTGTCTTGTGCAATTATCAGTTGGTGATGTAAAAATTAGTTCGTTATGTAGATAAATAAGTTTGTCTTGTGCAATTATTACTTCGTGATGTACAAAGTGTAGTTCGTTATGTAGATAAAATAGTTTGTCTTGTGCAATCATTAGTTCGTGATGTACAAATTTTAGTTCATTATGTAGATAAAATTGTTTGTCTTGTACAATTATAAGTTTGCGATGTACAAAGTGTAGTTTGTTATGTAGATAAATAAGTTTGTCTTGTGCATTTTTTAATTCGTGATGTACAAAGTTTAGTTTGTTATGTAGATAAAATAGTTTGTCTTGTGCAATTACTAGTTCGTGATGTACAAAATTTAGTTTGTTATGTAGATAAATAAGTTTGTCTTGTGCAATTATTACTTCGCGATGTACAAAGTGTAGTTTGTTATGTAGATAAATAAGTTTGTCTTGTGCATTTTTTAATTCGTGATGTACAAAATTTAGTTTGTTATGTAGATAAATAAGTTTGTCTTGTGCAATTATTACTTCGCGATGTACAAAGTTTAGTTTGTTATGTAGATAAAATAGTTTGTCTTGTGCAATTACTAGTTCGTGATGTACAAAATTTAGTTTGTTATGTAGATAAATAAGTTTGTCTTGTGCAATTATTACTTCGTGATGTACAAAGTGTAGTTCGTTATGCAGATAGAATAGTTTGTCTTGTGCAATTATTAGTTCGTGATGTACAAAGTTTAATATGTTGTGTAGATAAAATAGTTTGTCTTGTACTATTATTAGTTCGTGATGTACAAAGTGTAGTTTGTTATGTAGAAACAACAGTTTGTCATGTGCAATTATCACTTCGTGATGTACAAAGTTTAGTATGTTATATAGATAAAATAGTTTGTCTTGTACAATTATGAGTTCGTGATGTAAAAAGTGTAGTTTGTTATGTAGAAACAACAGTTTATCATGTACAATTATAAGTTCGTGATGTACAAAGTTTAGTTTGTTATGTAGAAACAATAATTTGTCATGTGCAGTTATAAGTTCGTGATGTACAAAGTTTAGTTTGTTATGTTTAGTCTGTCTTATGCAATGATAAGTTCGTGTTGTACAGTTGAGACTTATCCCTAGAGTCTGGGTGTTTCTAAAAGTAATCCCTATAAGCAGCCATAAAAGTAAGTTAGGCATGAGCCAAAGAATTCTTCAGTTATTGATCAGAAACCGTTTTTCTGTTCAAGGTCAGTGTCACCTTGGCCCTTGACCTGGTGATCTTTAAAATTATAAATGTCATCTATTGGTCATGACCAAGTTTGAGGGACCTAAACCCAAGCGTTCTATAATTTTTGATCGGAAACCGTTATGATTTTAAGGTCACTACGACGACCTTGGCTTTTGACGGAATGATCCTAAAATCTATAGGGGTCATCTACCGGCCATGACAAACCTTTTCCTGAAGTTTTAGGGATCTTGGCCAAAACGTTCTATAGTTATTGATCGGAAATCATTTTGCCTTTGTACTGGTGACCTGAAAAGCTATAGGATTCATCTAGTGGCCATGACTAACCGGCGTACCAAGTTTGAGGAATCTGAACCCAAGCATTCTATAGTTATTGATCGGAAACTGTATTGCTTTTCAAGGTCACTGTGACCTTGAACTTTGACTTAATGACCTGAAAAACTACAGGGGTCATCTACTGGTCATAACTAACCTGTCTTTAAAGTCCTCGGGAGCTTGGCCTAAGCCTTCTATAAAACTTGATTGGAAACTTTTTGCTATTCAAAGTCACTGTGACCTTTGCACGGTGACCTGTAAAGCGAAATTGGTCATGACCAACCTACATACCAAGTCTGAGGAACCTGTGCCCAAGCGTTCTATGGTTATTTATCGGAAACCGTTTTGCTTGGTCATGACCAGCCTACATATCAAGTTTGTCAGAGTCTCCCCCAATTTCGACATTATTTTAGGCGCTAATGTAGCACGAAAACGTGACGTCAAATTTATACTAATTAGTTACAGTTTTCTCCCTTTTATATCATCATCATCATAATGAAAAATGCACATCACAAACTAATGAATGTACATAACGAACTAAATTTTGTACAACACGAACCTATAAATGCACACGACAAACTGTTGTATCTACATAACGAACTAAACTATGTACAACAAAAACTAATTATTGCTCAAGACAAACTATTTTATCTACATAACAAACTTAACTCTGTACATAACGAACTCATAATTGCACAAGACAAACTATTTTATCTACATAACGATTTAAACTTTGTACATCACGAACTTATAGTTGCACAAGACAAACTATTTTATCTACATAACAAACTAATAAATGCACATGACAAACTGTTTTATCTACACAACGAACTACAAATTGCACAAGACAAACTATTTTATCTACATAACGAACTAATAATTGCACAAGACAAACTATTTTATCAACATCACAAACTAATAAATGCACATGACAAACTGTTTTATCTACATAACGAACTAATAATTGCACAAGACAAACTATTTCATCTACATAACGAACAAATAATTGCACAAGACAAACTATTTTATGTACATAACGATTTAAACTTTGTACATCACGAACTTATAGTTGCACAAGACAAACTGTTTTATCTACATAACAAACTAATAAATGCACACGACAAACTGTTTTATCTACACAACGAACTACAAATTGCACAAGACAAACTATTTTATCTACATAACGAACTAATAATTGCACAAGAGAAACTATTTTATCAACATAACAAACTAATAAATGCACATGACAAACTGTTTTATCTGCATAACGAACTAATAATTGCACAAGACAAACTATTTTATCTACATAACGAACTTATAATTGCACAAGACAAACTATTTTATCTACATAACGAACTAAACTGTGTACATAACAAACTTATAATTGCACAAGACAAACTATTTTATCTACATAACGAACTAAACTGTGTACATAACAAACTTATAATTGCACAAGACAAACTATTTTATCTACATAACGAACTGATGAATGCACAGGACAAACTATTTTATCTACATAACGAACTAATTAATGCAGAAGACAGACTATTTTATTAAACTTGTACATAACGAACTTATAAATGCACAAGACAAACTATTTTATCTACATGACGAACTCAACTTTGTACATCACGAACTTATAGTTGCACAAGACAAACTATATTATCTACACAACAAACTAAACTTTGTACATCACGAACTTATAATTGCACAAGACAAACTATTTTATCTACATAACAAACTAAACTCTGTACATAACGAACTTGTAATTGCACAAGACAAACTATTGTTTCTACATAACGAACTAAACTCTGTACATAACGAACTAAATAGTGCACAGCACAAATTGTTGTATTTACATGACAAACTAGTATTCATTATATTAAGGCAGTGCAGGCGTTCCATAAAGATGCACTGTTCTGCATGGTATCTTACACACACAGTATTCAATATTTCATAAAAGATTATTCGATAATTATGAAGTAGTTGTATCTTGGCATTCTCTGTAAAAGAAAAGGTAAAACGCATATCTGAAAAAAAGTAAAAAATACAGCCTCTCCACACAGTCAAAAAATAAAGACAAAAAATAGACTAGGTTGCCCGAACAGGTTCTCATAAAAATAAACAAGTACAATTTGTCTTGGTGAATTAACAGATGCAGATATTTAAATGATTTTATTTTAGATGAAACACAGAAGACAGCATGAAAGGTAAACGTTTTAATTAATTTTGTTTTGCGCCATCCATTCAATGTGTTGCAGGAATTCAATGCATGACAAGCGACATTGTTAAATCAAAGTTTAAAGTGACGTCATGGCCTACGTAATACTGACAGCCTGCGCGTTTCCTGTACTAAATACATTACAAATAAGTACACAGGAATTATCCAATTAAACAACAAAACAGAATGCCATTGAACATGCAACCTTCAATGTGGTATAAATGGTGTGAGTAAGAGGAAGTGTGAAAAGTGAATGTAAACTAATTCCTAACGATAATAGTGAAAAACACATAGAGCGGGGTCGTCATTTGCCGAACGATGTCTATTTCCGAACAATATATATGCGGTCGTAAGAATAACGGTAAGGTTGCGTTTTTTAAAGTTTTTTGGCGCGAAATATTTGAATATAATCGTTTACTTCCGGTTGTTTACAATTCTAAGGTTGTCCTGTCATCTTTAAAAGCAAAAGATATCATCGAGGTAAGTCCTATAAATTTTGTCATATATTTAGCGGTACATGCTAAGGAGACTGCTGACTAAGATAAGCGATGCAAGTTTTGTATTTTGTGTCTAAATGTAAACATGTATGAAAGTATGTAGATGTATCCCTTCCCCACCCATCTAAATAAGAATGTTCTGGAGTGGACAGACGTAGATCATGCCACGTGGTTGTTCGGAAATACCCTCTCACTTTTTAACCGAGCGTCTAATTCCGAACAAATTATAAGAAAACACAAACATCAAAAAAAGCTAGAGGACTAATTTGTATTTAGAATAGTTTTAGTAAATTATAAATAAATGAATAGATCTAAATAAATAAATAAATTAATTAATTAATAAATTAAACAATCAAAAAAGTTGGTTAATGAATGAAAAATTAATTAATTAATTAATTAATTCATATCTCACAGGTAACATGAGCCGTTCTATCGGTGCAAAGTCGTATACCCCGGATGTGCTGGCAGAGGCTGCCAAGCTTGTGCAGAGTGGGAGCCTTACGTTAAGTTGTGCGGCCAAGTCGTACGGGATACCGAAAACGACTCTGCATGATAAAATCAAGGTATTTAGAACAATTTTATGAATCAATAAGTACGATTCATCTGGTCATTGTAGTTTGCGAACAAAGCAGGCCAGTTTATATAATTCCTAATTCTAGCTAGTATTTTGATTTGTTAAAACGCCATTTAAATGTCGTTTAATCATTATTGTTATATAAATGACAGTAATAGAATAATTTTATCATTGATGAAATCGTTCTCAGTGCACTATTGCTTATTAACCTTGTTCATATCACACTCATACTTGTTTTAGGGAAGATACGCAACAAACAAAACAGGTCCCCGCACTGTCCTCTCGCCGGCTGAGGAGACCCGCCTGGCAGAATGGGCAGTCAGCATGTCCAGGATCGGCTATGGAAGGACCAGGCAGGAGCTGTTGACCACGGTAAAGAAGATCCTTGATGACGATGGTCGTAAGACGCCCTTTAAAGACAATCGACCCGGCAAAGATTGGTACAGGGGCTTCGTCAAGCGTCACCCTGAGCTGACGGAAAGAGCGCCCATGCAGCTAGGAAAAGAAAGAGCAGTGATCACGCCATTAAAAATCTCAAATTGGTTCTCAGAGTTAGAGTTCTTTGTAAACAATGAGTTGAATGACCCATGTCTGTTGTCTGATCCGTCTCGTTTGTATAATGCTGACGAGTCCGGGTTTCCACTTTGTCCTAAAAGTGGACGAATCATTGCCATGAAAGGGGCAAAAATGTTTATAACTGTACAAGTAGTAATAAAACTCAAATTACTGTGTTGGCCTGTGTAAGTGCTATTGGACACTACATAAAGCCAATGATTGTATATCCCGGCGAACGTGTGAGGGCTGATATTCTTGAAGGGTTCCAGGAGGCTGCAATAGGTCGTTCTCCGAATGGGTGGATGGAGTCTGAATTATTTTTGACCTGGATAACGGACGTGTTTATACCCGACTTAGACGAGCGTCAAGTCAAACGTCCGATCTTACTATTGGTTGACGGCCACTCAACACATGTGTCTTTAGAGGTGTCGGATGTTTGTAAGGCAAATGGCATTCACGTGTTTTGTCTACTTGAGCACGCCTCACACTTGATACAGCCGCTTGATCTTCGGGTTTTCGGGGTATTAAAAGAAAACTGGAGTCAGGCTGTGAGAGATTTTCAAATTGAGAATATCCCGAATACAGTTACGAAGAAGACTTTTGCTCAAGTATTTAAGGGCGCCTGGGAAAGGTCAGCCACCACTGAGAACGCAATATTGGCATTTATGTATGCTGGCCTTTTCCCTTTAAATAGAGACATTGTTCTGAAAACAGCAAAAATGGAGCCATCGACTATCTACAGCTCAAAGCTTAACGCACCGAAAGCTTCACCTGCTTGCGTTCAAGTAAATGTGCAGCCTGACTCACTTCCAGATGTACAGCCGGACGTGCAGCAATCTGTACAACAGGAAGTGCAGCAAGCTGTACAACAGGAATTGCAGCAAACTATGCAGCAAGCTGTACAACCGGAAGTGCAGCAAACTGTACAGTCGGACGTGCAGCAAGCTGTACAACCGGAAGTGCAGCAAACTGTACAATCGGACGTGCAGCAAGCTGTACAGTTGGAAGTGCAGCAAGCTGTACAACCGGAAATACAGCAAACTGTACAGTCAGACGTGCAGCAAGCTGTTCAACCAGTAGTGAAGCAGGTTGCACTACCGGAAGTGCAGCAAGCTTCACAACCAGAATTACAGCAAGTTGCCCTGCCGGATGTGAGTCAAGCTGTACAGCCCAACGAACAGATGGACCTACAGTCTGTCGCGAACCCACAAACATCCTCGCAGCAATCGCCATTTTCAAAACACCTAGCAATGCCAAAACCCAAAACTGAAAAGAAAACGATTAAGAAAATTAAGTTGCCGAAGGCAGTTACTGGTGAGGCATTTAGAAAAATAATGCTAGAAAAAAAACACTTAAAGAACAAAATGAACGCGAAAAGCAAGAAAGAAAACTAGAACGTGAACGAAAACGCAAAGAGAGAGAGGAGGAAAAGCTAAGGAAACAAAAAGAACGGGAGGAAAAAAAGCGACAAAGAGAAATTGAGAAAGCAGAAAAACTAAAAAGAAAGGCACTAGCAGAAAAAGTAAATCAACATTTAGCAAAACGGAAACGAAATGACGTATCTAGCAGCTCCGATTCGGGGTCTGATTTTCAACCGAATGACGACTCGGAATACGAATGTGACATTGACAGAATGAAATGTTTCAAGTGCGATGAACTTTACAATGACGATAACCCGCTGGTATGGATCTCGTGTGACAACTGTCCTCGTTTATTCCACAGGAAATGCACAGACATAGATTTCAGTGGAATGGACGAGGAAGACATCGCAAGTTTCCCATTTGAGTGTCTGTACTGCTGAAATATAGTTGCACGAGATCGAAACCAGTGAACTGGATAGATACGTATATCGTCTCAGCTGGTTGTGTTTGGTTACATCCGTACTCCGAGTCATCGTTTGTGTTTAAGACAATCAAATATTGTTGTTATATGTTTTGAGATATTGAATGAATTATCTTGAATTGTTCACATTAAAAGAAATTAAATAAATGAGTTATTTTTAAAAAGCCCGTCATGTTCGGAAATAGACACCGTTTGTGTTCGGGTGACCCGCGCTGTTCGGAAATGCACACAGTCACAAGAGTTTTTCTGGCGCGATTTTCCTACGTACTGTATATCATGAGCAAATGCCATCTGTCTTGTTTGAAAGGTTAAAGGTCAGACAATGTTTGCATGATATTTTTAGTTCGGAATTAGACATCTGCTCCTTATTATAAGCAGCGAACCTTAAGTGTTCGGAAATGCCCGACCCCGCTCTATCAGGAAAAATTAATTCAGAAAATAGATGCTACCTACACAGTCAAGAAGTAGAGAGGAAAAAAGAGCATAAATTTATATAATATTGATCAATCAGAAAAACAGCACAGAAATTAACGAATATGAGAACTCGTGGTTGCCGCCTTAGAACGGTCAGGGGGCTTAAACCAGGTTCTATGGTGCCCCAACAGGTTATTACAAGAACAAAAAAGAATAAGTTGTCTTGGTGAATTAAATCCAACCCACCTTCAACTCGACAATATTGTGAGCAAAAGCACACAAAAATATAAAACAACTAGCTAATGATATTGTAGAGCGAAAAGGCACTCAAGCTTTTTTCAAATTTTGTTTTATTTTTTTTTATATCGTTTCAATTTTGCCTTAATGATGTTCGAGCGGATGCGTTCCTCCATTAAGGATTTGAAAATATTTTGCTGACAGAGAACAGTTAAAGACATTTATAACCAAAAACAAAAAACCGAACTCACTTTTTGTCTATGGGAGTTTAGGTTGATACATCAACAATTTTGTCTGATTCAAGAAAATTTCTAAATATTCAGGGTAGTTGACTATGAACTAATGTAACTGAAATCTGTAAATTAAGCTAAGAACATAGCGCCTTACTATATGAGTAAAGACTGAAAAATCTTCATAAAAATCTTGTATAATTGTCTTGATCACGATACAAACTAAACATATCAATAATAATTACCCCACACACTTTTTGTAGCAAGCAAAATTTTTAAGTATGAATTTCCATTAAGACTTTTTGTGCGTGTTAATAGGTCTCATAGGGCCATTCTTAAGAAATATATGATAAAAACATATGTCACTGATCATTCTGAAATAAGTTCAAGCTTTATCTACCAAAATGTGTGTAATTAGCATGAATAAATACAAAAACTGTGAAATGTAATCAGTTTTATTTCTTCAAGTAAGAATATATTTCAGTGTAATTCATGTTCATCATTTCTCTACTAGAAACACATGTTGCATGTATTCAAAATTTTTAAACAACATTTTAGAATGATGGAGCAAATTATAAAATGGGTACGAATTACCCCAACCACTTTTTTTACAATTAATTCAGTACAATCATTTTCAATTTGTTTTTATTTTATATTACATGACAAATGACACATGACAAATGAATTCACTGTCTGCAACATTGAAAAAGAATAATATTTACTGAATAATAGGGTTATTAGAGCAGTAACCTGCTCCAGACTCCCGGATTTCGCTCGAGTCGTAGTTGCATCACACAAGTGCAAAACACTCATGTGATCCATCCGAGCCAAAAATGAGATCACACCTCTAATAACACTATTTTATATAATGTACTAAACCTTGTTTATGACATAATTTACATTGTAAAAACATCAATTACTGCAACATTCTCTTGGACTTACGTGTCGTTCCATAACAACAAAAAGACATACTTTCTAGATGCATTGTATTTTACATAAGTTGGCTGGGTACACAAGGACAACGCCTTACGGGTAAAGAGGACCTTTGTAGTTAAGTCTGTTGTAACAGATTTTTTTAATGCAATACCACCAGAAAACTAATAATATTCACAGTAGGTAAGGTAACGGAGGGAGAATTCGACCAGTTAACAATTGAAAGTCAGTGTGCTTATTTCTGTCCTAGTTGCATTTAAAATACATTTATTTATCGGTAAAACAACTTCTTTCATATTACCGGATGTAAACAAGTATCTGTTATGCAGACGCTTGATAAAGATAGAAGCTCATTTGGGCGCACAAGGGTAATACCTAGAATTCGGCCAGCTGCATTAGAATTCGACCGACTGTCAGTATTTGTAAAAATCTCATGAAACCTTAACAGTTATGAGACAGGGCAACAAAAGTCAACATTCTATCAAATTTTTAAACACACTTGAGCATTGTAAGCAAGTTTTTGCTCTTTTCTTTTTACATTTCAAAAATCTTGATTTCTTTTTGTTACAAGCGTAATCTGTAGTACAATACCTTACTTTTAATTTATCAGTAACTAAGAAGCTAAATGTTAAATGTCACTTCTTATGTTTCACAAAGCTGAAATAACATCTTAGAAGCTTAAAGCAGCAATGCTTTATAAAAAATGCATTGTACTGGTGTTCAACCCGCTAATTTGTCCTTAAGAGTGGTCCTAGGTATTTTGTATAGATCAGCTGCTTTATTTATAGAGAGACGTTTCGTAGAAACGTCCTGTATAGTCTTAATGACATCCTCCTTTATATGGAAAGCAGCTTTATATGGAAATCTCGCCTTTGGTCTCTAAAACATTATGAAACACTGAGACACTGTAAATGTAAGCCAGGCTATGTGAAAACCATCATAGACTGGATCTAGAGGAGCATCGAAAAATATTACTATTGCTTCTATGATGCTATTAATTTTAGATAACCTACGTTACATTTTAGAGTAGCAACGTGCAAAAATCAAAATTCATAGTGATTGATAAATTCTTAAAAGGTGTGCTGATCCAGAATTAATGTTAATTTTGACCAAGCAGGGCTTAAATGTATCAAAATGAAAAGAGAAATAATGCTAACATCACTGAATGTTGATCCATTACCATTAATAATGGAGTTTCACTGCATATGTAATTATTGAATGCTTATAGTGAGTTTCGGAGAATTTCCTCTCTGTGTGTTTAAAGGCATTCACTTGGGATTCAATTAAAAAGTCACGTATATTTCACTTTTCATTTATTTATCACTCACGATATACAAAATATATGTAAAAGTACACCTATTGGTATATTATTATAGATAGTTATACCCTCTGTGCAGCCCAAGGAAAACCTCTTTTTCGCGCGGTCGAATATTACGTCAGTTGTCAATTTGCTGCATTATTATTCGACAAACACCGGTCACATGATCAATGACCTTAGTCATGCAAATTGTCATTTGCACATGTCGAAGCGATGTGTGACAATCAGGAACCTTAAATTGTTTTACCATTTCGCTACAAGTATGATGATGGAAGTAGTGAAAATGACACTTGATGCTTACAGAAAGTGATAAAAATGGCAGATTGACTTTCTTTCGCTGGATAAACTTTAAATACTCACCGATGAAGACATATTTGATGCAACAACAGTGTGACCTAGATGCGAAAAAGACGATAGAGGGTGCATGATTTTTGAATTTCTAATGTAAAATATGATTGGTTCTCGTTGTATGAGGTACCTCAGTGGGGAAATACCAAGTGGTCGAATTTTAAAGCCGGTCGAATTCTCTCTCCGTCGCCCTATATGTATATAACAAAATTTAATATTTTTGAATTATATCATGTGCCAATGACTGGAGTTTAAACACACATGAATTATAGATACAAATAAAACTATGTTAGTCCATCAGTTTAATGTTCAAAACTTTTTTGCACCATCCTCGTAAAGTGAGTGTAAAAATGCATATTCCAAACCATGTGCACACACACACTGAATTGAAAACATGGCAAAAAAGTTGACTGACTATCTAGAAAAAGATATAAAAGCATTCCCTAGCAATCTTTAGACACACTTTATTCTGAAAGAACCCTTGAAACAGAGTCAATAATTTTGCTGGATTTAGTGACCCTTACTGTCTTGTTGATTACTTCCAAGAAAACATTTCTATTGCTATCAGTGGAACTTCTCTCTAACAGGAGATACGTTTTTTGTGCCTTTGTTTTCAATTTTCTTGATCATTTCTACAACCATATCAGGTTCCATGGCTTTCGAAGAAGCACACCAATTTTTCCGACATTCATGACTTTAAGGTTCCATACGTTTCAGCAGCGTCACGCACTAAAGGATTTGTTTCTAACAGCATAACTAACAACATTCCCTGTCTTGCATCCTATCATTGTACAATGGTCTGAAATAAATAAACTAGTTTTGTATTTATTACCAGTATCAGAATACTTGAGGGATCATATGGTACACAAGGAATATTATGTTAGTGTGGTGCTCTCTGTTAGTATCCTTTCAAGTAGTTTGTATTATTGTCAAATCTCAATGAAAAGGAAGGTTCAGTGGTGATGCAGTGGTGATACAGTCTTTACACATCTAATCCAATTTTGTGTTGAGATTGTCTTTTCAGAGATTTCAATTTCAAAATTATTTCATTTAAACATATTTATAGACACTGCTAATAACCTGTATCATGTAAATGTACAGTACCTTAAAGAGTTGCCTTAGTTTCAGACAATGCTGTACATTCCATTATTCTATAGCACAGTCATGCACATACTTTTGGCGGAAATTGTTGTTGGCATATTTATTAACACATGATAAAACATCAAACAACTACTCAAAATGTACGATTGTGGAAATCAGTCTTATGTATCACAACCCGTGTATAGTGTTCTGATATTTTTTTCTAAATCAATAAATGCTAGATTTGGTGATTTAAAGAAGAGATGAATTCCTAAATTCAGTATCAGCTTCAATATTGAAGGCATTAACTTATTATAATATTAAATTTATTTAAACCAACCAGAAAGTCTGTTATGTGACCTTCCACTCCATCTCTTTTGTCAGCCAGCATCAACGCTCACTTCTGCTTCCATGGAAAAAGACACTTATATCCATGAAGATATAGTCAATTCCAAGATTCTCTAATAATAAATTCAGAGCAAATACACTAGAATATTAATTACAGGTTAAAATAAAAAACAGGTAATGAAGTTAGTAGCATAACTTGTTACATTTATAGGATTAGTGGCATGACTGGTTACATTTATAGGATAAGGTAAGGTACCTAAAATCATGGGAAATTTTCTGACACCGATTTTCTTTTTTTCTCACTCCAAGGCACTAGTTTTCTTGATAATCAGCTCGTAATATCCGATTGAAATACAGTTTGGTTTATACGCTCTGATTATAATGACATTTGTTTCCTGTGGTCAGGACTGTGTATAAGTGAAACAGTTTTTTTGTCTCAAGTGCAGTTCTAGGTCCCAGGTATGACTCTATCACCTTTGTATCTGTTAAGCCACAGAAACTATGCATTTTAACATTACACATGCATACCGTCAGTTCCTGCCCCTTCCTTCAATGCAGTCTCCACTGTCTCATTCGCCACTTCTTCAATGACGTTGCCTGTTTCTCTTAATCTGAAATTGGACAAAGAAATCAGGTAATTAAAATACTTTTATTAATAATGTAATAATGTGACCTATAAACAGTTGTGTGATAAATCAATGTGTAGGTTTTTCATTTGCAGGGCATGATTTCATGTGTTATTATAAAAAATGTTCAATATGCTATAACCTTGCCGAATTCTGGAATATTTGTTGTTTGAACATTGCTTATAGAAATAATGATAAAAGTTAAATCAAAACCTCTTCAAGTAAATAATTACCTCCTATTTATCAATGTGTGAAATACTGTTGGCAGATTTAGAAATTCTAAAATTCTGTTTAGTGACGCACATCTAGTGCCAGAGTGTACAAGTGCTAAACAACATAAATTAAAAAAATCAAATAGTATTTAGTACATGTATACTGTAAAAGGCAAATGTGCCTGCCTTCAAAGGTTGAAAATGAACAAAAATTTTTACGTTCTAGCAATTTTGAATAAAAATGCAAATGTCACATCAGTAATTTAGTGATGTGACAATCCCATAAAACCAACAAGAAAGTTGTTTAAAAACCTTAAGAAAACTGTCTTTGACTCAGACAACTTCAGACAGATATACGCTTGTGTGTTGAACATTCAGTAAACTGATGGTGAAATATTTTCTATATTCAATTTATTTCACAACCAAGGAAGGCCTATCTTTTGTCATGATTGTGTTCATCCTCAGACTTACTGAATCACACACTCAAGAAATAGACTATACATGTATATGCACATCTAAGGAGTTTCCATGCATGCCCTGAAATACTGCTTTTTACATGTGAGGTTTATTCATACGGCTCTGACAGACGCATAGCTGTCTGCATGCAAATTACACAGAGCTCTGCATACACTTTGTCTACAGTATAGGCATTTTAAAAGGACTTACTCTGTTTTAACTGACTGACTGGTAGGTCCTACTAGCAGTGACTTTATTGACTGAACTGCAATATTCACTGAAACCATTAATTGACCTAAACATTTGATTATTGAAGAGGAAAAAAGCTAAAACTAGAAGAAACTCGATTGAACATAGAAATCGAAAATTTCTGTTCTGCAGAAGATGTCGGAGGATATTACAAAGATTTATTGTCTCATTAAACACAAAGTTGTTGAAAATGACATATGTTTTGAATCTTTCGAACAATAAATCTTACATCAATGAAATTGAAAAATCATTGGAATTACATAATATTCCTTGTGAATTGTGATTAATACCTGATAAAATATCCAGATGTGAATCACATGAAAAATGAAAATTTCAACAATATTCTTTAAAATGTACACATTTGAAGGCTTGATAAAACTGTCTAAAATAACCTCAATATTCTGTTTCTGAGATTTTGATCTTCTTGTTCAGGTAAAAATCAGTCGCTGGTTTTTCAACTGCTGGAATCAATGGAATTTCCAGTCCAGCATCAACACAAATCTTGTGCAATTTCATGCATGCCAATAATACATTACCGGATTCTTTTGGTGAGAAAGGCAAACATCCTCCAGTGTTATGCAGCCACCTGAAAAAATGAGGTTACTGAATTTGATAATTGTGTGGTTTTCCTGATTGGCACACATCGTGATGTTTCTAGCAGCATCGTCATCATGATTTAGTATGTAGCATCGTCCAATGGCTCTTTTTCAAGTTCATTTATGGCCCCGTGCTATTTTTAAAAACTGTTTTTAGACAAAAATTCTGTTGTTTCGCTTTTTTAAATTGTTTTGACATCATTTCTCCCAAAAACGTCATTTACTTTAAAAGAGCTGTTTCTGCTTGGCACAGCTCAATTTTTGTGTGCATCGATTCGTTACAGATAAAGATTCATTACAGATGAAGATTCCAAACTTATTTGCTTATATATCTTTTAATGATAAAATACTTATGATTTTACATACATACTATTTCATTATAAGCACTATTTAATAACCTTGCTTTTAAAATACCAAAGGCAGTTTCCACAACAGTCCTTCCTCTGGCATGAGCTCCATTGTATCGAATTTCTCTGGGAGAATTTGGTTTTGCAAAAGGCATCAATGAATAACATCTCAATGGGTAACCGCTATCTCCAACCAAATGCTCTGTATTTGAGATTTCTAAATGATCCTACACGTAAGTTTTTATATGTGCAAGATTTTTTTCATCAATTTGGTAAGCCAAACAACAGCTGCAAAGTGGATTAATTTCGACTTTTCTGACAGTGGCTTCGCAGTCTTCAAACTTCAAAGGATACTCTGCTCTTACTGAGAAGAAGTCCTTTTGATTTGTGGGGTCAGTAGGTTAAAGGTGATGGTCTCCTCGAATTTGAAAGCCATGTCCACTCAATAACTGGAGTACTATTTGGCCCACAGCCTTCGAATTTAAAATGGTGGTTTTTCTTATTGATTAGAAGATCCCTTATCTTTTTTGGGGGTCAGTAGGTCTATAATTATACAATTACATTATTTGCAGGCTTATCAGCAGGTGCCAATACAAATCTGTTATGAAAGTCTTGAAGCCCCTTTCTAGAGCGTTGAAAGTCAAAACGGGTTCGAGATGGTAACAAAATTATGTTTCCGTTATAAAAAGATACGCGAGTGTCAATTATTGTAATTTATTAGTTTAAATTAAGAATTAATTTACTGAAAAATGTCCGGTAGGTTTATAAATCACATTTTTTGAAGGTTGTCAAAATAGATCACAACAGATATTCGATTAACAGTCAAAGGCAATATGGAAAACAGTATTAAGCTACATTTTTATACAAGCTTGGGGTAAATGTTCAAGTTAACAAATTGTGCGATACAGAAATATTTGCCACGAATGCAGACAAAACGTCAGTGATGCTTTGAGGTGTTGAAAGTATATCATAATTTATATATTGTATTGATCAAACATTATAAGACTCTAAAGCTATAATAAGGCTTTTCTTTCAAATGTGTAAATCATTTTACTTTCACGAACAAAAGTATAGCATCTCCAGTGTGATATAGAAAATGTATTAACAATAATTTTTTTGTTACATTGCCTTTCTGGTTTGTTAAGACAAATTTAGAAACAAAGAATTCCAATTACAATTATCGACCTTTCCTACAATAAGTTTTATGAGAAATTCTCGAATGCAGTTTTTTCCTTTCCATTTCAATAACCTTCTAAGCTAATTTGATGATTGCGCTGCAGTCTGTCTCTAAAAAGTCAGTAAGACAAAAACCTTTACAGCAGATAAACTCGTGATGTTTCCTTAGAAAAACCATCTTATTTGGCAAAATTAACATGTAAATTTTACGGCTTAAGTTAAGCTGTGATCAAGGAAAATCTTTATCTAAGTTTAAACAATTTGGATACATTAAACGATATAATATACGACGATGATAAATTTATTTGTATTCTTACATTTGTTGATTGCTTGAAAACTTACCCGCTTTCTATCTTAACAGTTTGAAAAGGGGTAGTTATAATTCTTTCAGACAGTGAAAAAGTCTAATAGATAAGACTATTATTCATTTGGAATCAAATAATCGTTTATAGGCAAACTGATAAATATTTCATGAATATTAAAATAATAAAATAAAATTAAATATATATTTATAATGGAAATTGAACCCTAAATAGAATTTTTTTTCTTCAGTCGTATGGCCCTGAAAAAGAGCAGTTTGGTTGTCTTCAATGCTTAAAACATTACAGACAGATCGGGGTACAGATTCCCCATTACAACCCCTAGGTTCTTCAATCGCCGGTGCGGTTGCTGGTGTTGCTGGCTGCCATTCTGCACCTAAGCATTGTTACAATGCTTCCGTTTTCTCGGCCACACAACGCCCCGACGAGCGAAAAAAAGCTGTCAGCGCCGCTGTTGTTTGCGTCCTCTCTATTTCCCGATTGACACAGGCGCATTCTTTTTTACAAAATTACGCAAACCAGTTTCTTCAAGAATTTTTCATACCCATGTTGGCTAGTGAAAAAAGATACCCGAGTGCGATGTGCACGCGGTATTTTAAGCACTTTGATTCAAGCTCGAACGTCATAGATCACCTTGTTTGACGTCATCAATCTAATTTGGCGACCAAAAAATGACAATGCTTGTTTGTTGACAAAGTTAAAATGCCGTTTTTGAAAGGTGTTTTATTGAAAATTCACAACAAATCTTACTGAATATTTAAGACGGATTATTTTGCAATGAATTCTATTGGAATTAGAAATAGAAGCAAGGTAAACACCTTGTAATCTTGAAACAATGTCAAAAGTAACGAGTCAGTTCCACTCTTTGAATCGTGCTTGTCTGCTTCAAAAACAAATTTCTTTGTCCTAAAGGGCAAGTTTAAAACTTTTAGAGATAAATATGATTATATGATTAATTATGTATCTGTCAACGATGCATTGATGATAGACAACTGCAAAGATTAACAAAGTTTATACATATAGTATAATGTAAACATCACATACGCCTTTTTTCACTAAATGATTTATTAGAAAAGTTGTGGGTTTTTTTAACTTTTTCATGCACTCATTTTTATTTTATTTCATTCATCCATTTATTTAATCATAATTTTTTATTCATTTATTCTATTTCTATTTATTTATTTGATATGATGACAATAAAACTCAGGGTGTTTTCTTTCAGCATACATTGGTTTTCACCTAAAAAGGGCCGTCTGTTTTTATCCTTTTTATAGACAGCTCTAGCGATGATTGAGTCGTCTATTCATCAAGAGATGCGCGACCCTTACTGCCTTTCTTCTCAGTTGATGGAATCTAAGCAACATAGCACATCATCTGACAGAGAACACAGTACACTGACGAAGCCAGTCATGTTTGAGAATGAACATCAAGTGTTTAATACTTATATTTTATATACTTAAAGTAAATAAAACTGAGAGAAATATTTCTTCAAAAAGTGTGTCGCCCGGAAAAGGGCCGTTGGGTGCCTGCAAAATTTTATTCAATGTTATGTTAACCCCTGCAGGCTGCGCAATATTTGAGTTCCCTATGGGCTTTCCTGCTCACAGGAGTCCCGGTGGCCAGAGTGAATGGAGGCTCTTCGTCCTTGTCCCAAGACTCCTTTATTATAAGGCTTAGTATAAACGAAATATGTAAGTTGACAAATGTATTATTCTTTGCGAACACTGCCGGCATTTATGTAGTTATGAATTGTCCATGTATTGTCTCATGGGTGTCTGACCTATTGGTTTTCATCAAATAAATTTAGAAACATTGAAACTTTATAAAGTAAAGTAGAGTCGCTGCTACAATTTCATTGGAGAAATGGAAAGAAAAAAAGATCGACATTCCCTTTTGCTCACATGCCACAAAAATAAAAGCTCTCTAGAAAACGAGGACTTAGAGCATTCTGACTCGGAACCTTAATGTAATCAAACAGGTTAATAAGCATTTTTCAATTACTTTATATTTTGCACATTTGATACTCATGAAAGAAAGGAAACGGTGATAAAGTGTAGGCAAAAATGAGGTCGGATTCATCAATTTCGGTCATGTAACAAAAACCTTCTCGCCAAATTACATTACAAAGCTAGTAACTTAATTAGTGCTGCAGTCCTTGATCTCAAATTGTTAGCTAAGGGTCTATTTTCCAAATTTCATGTGTCTTTGTACCACGGCCGCGTGTCTCTTTTAAAGATACTACTTGTTATAACTGATACGATAATTCTTAGTCTCAATTAACATTTTAACAAAAATTCTGGGTCACTTTAGTCACTGATCTGACTTAAAATTTACCAATAATAAAATACAAATACATGAAGAAATGTTTTACAAAAAAATGTAGAGCCAAAGAGATATATTATATGTGAACAACTGTATTAAATAAACTGATAGCCTTATTTCATGCTTTCCAGTGTTTTATTGTAAAATATCAGATGATTATATTCTGATAAATCATTAGTGAAATTTACAAAATATAATTTTCACTGGTCCGGACTACTTTTTTCCCCTCTATGCACCCCAATTACAAAGAAACACAGTTCGACCGGCATAAAAACGTATCCGCATGATAGAATAAGTGATTGAATTTTTAATAAAACAATTTAATCCAGATGAATATGAAAACACTTTTTATTTTCAGTTATCGTTTAATGAGCTCAGTGGACTCATTGATATATTTGCAGTTTCTGTTACAGTAATATTTCGTTAGATTGAATAAATATTAAAAATGTTTTGTTAAAATGTTATTTTTTTGCTTATGAGTGAAGAAATAAACACTGAAAGCCCAGATTTTCATTATTTTTCATCGAATTTCTTTGAACTACTTTGAATAGCGTCTCGCACGTGCAGACATAGTTAATATTGGGGTGCACCACGGGTGGATAAGATGTTCATGTTATCACTGTTTTAACTTTTTTCCGAAATAGCACTGAAAAGCGTGAAATAAACAGAATATTTGATTTTTTAGTGTGTGATCGAATAACTGCTACGCCACTCGTAAAAATATAAAAATCTGATGGTCACTCGTGAAATAAATTTTCGATCACACACTGAAAAATAAAATATCCTCTATTTCTTACGATTTGTACAGACGAAAGAATTCAATACAAAATTACTTTTAAACTATTATCTCATATTAATTAACGTCTAATTAAAGATCTGTTAATTGAAGTAGTATGATAAAATTTAACAAATAACAAGAATCAAAATTGCGATACTAGAACTGAACTTTCAGAGAAAATAAGTCTTAGATTAGCCCGCATTCTGTGAGATCCTGGTAAATTATAGCCGTTTAGACGATGGCACATCAGTAGATCACTTAATCGTAACACATATTTAGCATCTACGCCATAACACGCTCAGATTAAAATAGTTTGACATAAAACTGACCGTCACTGAAGAACATAACTCTACCTGATTCTGGTTTCTTTCTATCAGGATGTAAATGTAATGGTAACGGTAGTTAAACGATACAAATGAAATTGTGGTGATGTAAAATGTAAGAGATTGTGTGTCTAATAATGAAAACTTTGATTTCCACAATGATTAAATTTTCGAAAACAGAAACAAGACACATGCCATTATTGAGGATTATTTCAGTAATCATACTGCTTAGAATTCAGCAGTACCATTAAACTGACAAGACTATTCAGAACGATTTGTCTTTGTAACAAGATCATTCTTGGATTTTATTAGAATGTCGAACAAGACGAAAATGAGAAAATGGAAAAGAAAAAACAACAAAGAATGCCTTAATTAATTGTTTGTTTGATTGATTGACTGATTGATTGATTGATTAATTGATTGATTGATAGTCAACTTTTGATAAATCCCTTCTCTTTTGATTTGCTAATCTTCACATAATTTACTGTCACTGGTGTTTGAATGGTGCACTTAAAAATACAGAACATAGCGAGAAAAATGTCGTTACATCTTTTCAGCATCCCTCTGTCCTTCTGGATGTTATAGGCAAATGACTAAATTGTTTACCATAGCCTTAGAAAACATAGAAATGAAATTCTGTTTTTTCTTCAGACTGAAGTTGTCAATATTGATATTGAAAGAAAAAATAAAATTTGTATTTTTTCGCTTTCATGTATAAGGATCAGAATACGATTTCGTTTCTATGCTTCCTTTTATGTTTCTTTAAAACAAACGTATTTTAACAGTGTTGTTGTTTTTTTTATTAGCAAGTTTAATAAATGATAGTCAAGTAAACGCCATGTACTTAAAGAAATATTGCTTTGTTAATCAAACCAAAAACTTTCAGGACATACCACTATCTTGACAATTAATTTTAATAGAGTTTTGTGATCGATTTTAATAATTTCATTTCATTCTTCATTGATATCATACTACATAGTGTTTTGATCATCATTAAGATTTGATATAAGGCATTTGCATCATATTCACATATCAAAATAGAAAACACTAAGTTAAACACAGAATATTAAGCAAATCAGTTTGAACAGGGGTGTATCCTTAGAAAAATAAACACTACCCACCATTCGTTTTACTTTAAAAAATGTGTTTTATCTCATCGAGTGAAGATGTTAATATGGCCCAGGGAAAAAGACATGTGCCACCTTACTTCAAAAACTAGATGTAAATCCTAGTATTTGTGTATTAATTTCATATATTTTATCACTTGAAATGTTACAGAGTAAATTTTCTTGTGAAAATGTACAACCTAATGCTTTTTGCACAAGAAAATAAAAAAAAATTACAGAAATAGTTATCATATATTTTAATCTTGACAAGATGACATTTTTATGAGAAAATCCTGAAATAATTATCATAGATTATTTTCTTGACAAGATTATTTTACTGAGAAAAGTCCTAAGTGTCCTAATCCATTTTGACGGAACTGTCACGATATTTAATGGAATTTAGATATTTGATCTTCACTTAAAATGTTTGTAAATAATCTGTTTTATACAAGTGATAGGTATTCCTAGTAAAGAAGTTCAATGGAAAATGATTTACTCTTGAGCGTTCCCCACTCTTCGGAATTCTGTTGTTAGACAAATCGCTGAACTGAAATGTTTGTTTATGATCGCAATGTTGAAAATATAAGGAAAGAAATTTCCTTTTCATATTAAGTTTTTGATAGTCTCTTGTTATTTTGATAGTAGGGACAGCTTGTCCTTGGGAAATACATGCTTAAATAATGTGTTTTTGAAGGCCTACTAAACAAGTTTTGGTGTACAAAAAGACGGAGAATTGTATTTTTGCTAAAACTGAAAACCAAACAATGAATAAATAATTTCCCAAGTGACCAGATATTAACAGTTTTTAGGGACGCTTTCATTTTTTAATAATGTGATTGGAACTGGCTAAAATGAATACGAATGTGTTATTTAAAGAATTGAGTTTTGCGTTTTCTAAAATAAATTATTCCCTATATCCCTCAGTTAATTGAAATAGTAATATAGGAACAGAATAATGTCACTCCATTAACGAGTAGAGAGTAAGATTCTGGAACGTTCTGCCAACCCTTTATAAGGTGTAAAAAAAAATGATGATTTAATTTTAAAAACTTATATAAACTATATAAATCGTTTATATTTCGCTTCAGCCATGAGGATTGTCAGCTTTGTGCATATGTATAGTAACTGGCATTATAAGAAACATTCATTGCGTAATGACAAGAAATTATTTGGGCGGCAATGTACTGTACGATACACTGATTAACATTTCCAGGAAGTAATTGTCAGTGAAATTATACTAAATTACATGTTATCTGATAAATTGCTCCAGTAAAAAAAGCTTTTATTCTTGATATCCTGATACCACAGAACTTATCTTCTATTTAATAATAACAGTTCTTTCATTCTTTGAAAAATATTCAATGTTCTAGCAAAATTATTGCTTACGCATGCAGCATATTGACGACTTCCGTCTATCAAATGTCGAATTTACATATTTATGAAAATAATTTCTCGCCAAAGAAAAAATGCATGCTAAACTATGTTTATGGTTTATTCCTAATAGACATAATCTTGTTAATAACCATTGTTGTCAAATAAGCAGTTGAGATACAAATTGCCGGTCCTTAACAATGCATGTGTATATCTGGTATGTGTGATTCATTAACCGCCATTACATATGTGTCTAGCATGGAATTCTTCTGTCTTTTAATGTGTCAAATTTATACTGATTGCTTTCTTTAGAACATTGCAATGGTCGATTTCATTTAAAATTATTTTTGTTGAAAAAATAAGCTTCCATTTGTTTCGTATTTTTAAACAGGTTTTGAATTCAATGTCATTAAAAAGCAAAATTCAGTTATGTATCACTGTGTAAGAGTGGCATATTAAAAGTTTTTACAGGACATATTATGGACGTTTAAGAATCAGTTATCAATGTCAAGACATATAGCAATATATATAATTTAAGAATGATGTTAGAAGACCGACTGCAACAGTTTTGACAAACGTTTGTTACATTTAAAGTTCTAAGAATCTTTTATTTTTAAATATTTATTTTTAACTACAAATAGCTAACCTATTTTTAAACGTTTTTCACATTCTTTATCTAAATATCCATTTAAGTCTAGTGCTTGCACTTCAGTCAGTTTAGTTAGTATAAACTTGTTCTACATAACACGGCTCAAACAAAACAATTTGCATAAAATATACTGCGCCACGGAGTTTTCAGAAACTGGTGAATTTTTTGCTGGTGTTTTTATTCGCAATAATCGGTATTCCAATCAGACCAGCAGGCAAGACTTAAAAACTAAATTTCTGTATTCTCAAGGGTACTTTAAAGTAGGCATAAGCAATGATTCAGATTATATCATTCTATCTCTCACAAGAATGTCTGGACATCCCATTTTGTATAATTGTACAAAGAGACGACGAATGTTACGTTGATAGAAGATTTTGTTTCTACAAGCGAATTGATTTCATTTCCAGACATAAATTTTTTGGGCAAAAAAGTCTGTGTACCAACTTCATGGTTTCTTCTAGTTTCCATCATGTTGTTTCGCTTGAGTAACATTATTAGTACTTTCATTCTTTAAAGAGGCTGTACTATAGATTTGACATAAAAAAAATTTCATAAATTATATATTTAGATGCCGTGAGATTATAACAACATACTATTTTACTTCAAAACTGATTATAAAAGTCAAAATAGAATAAAAAATATATTTTCGCTCCAGCCTGATTTGAACTCTGGACCTTCATGTTAACAAAATATTTCCAACGCTTTTACTGTCACCACCATCGCCGCATGTGATATTACAATTATTTACTTTAAATCTTATACGATATAGTTATACCGTCGCGTTACGGTATAGCACTTTGAAAGGGAAAAAATCAATTTATAATGTAATTATTTGACTTATTTTTTTGTGAGTAAGTTATTTTTAAGCATTAGTGATAAATATTACAAGAAATTTATAATACAAGAAAACTTTCCTTTTTTTGGCATCTGGAGCACAGCCCCTTAAAATATACTTAAGAAAGATAGTACAAACTTTTGATATGACGTTTTTCATGTATACTATTTTATTCTATTTTATTTATACATACTGGCTAATAACTCTTAAGTTCTCAACGTCAATTTTAAAACTTGAACGATCATATATATATATCGATTCCTGAGTTTATGTAAGGCTTATTATTCCTTACTGAAGGAGAGGAAAAGGATCAAAGACGAAAATAGCCAAATGTGTTATTGTGTATCGTCGTGAATATCATGAATATATTATTGTTAAGTTTATGCTCCGTATATACTTTTCATTGTTTGCATACCTTGCACACTTCGCATACTTTACGTATTTCTTGGAGTAACGTGGCACTTCTTCCGTACTTGATACCCTATTTCACGATTTTTCACGGGTATTACCGCTTAAATGTTACCTGTGATGTTCAGGTTTTATTTTAGCATTTACACAGCGGCTTTTTCGGTGAATTTACTTCCAAGTTTTTGTATTGTGGATTCTGTCACATAAGTTTAGAATTAATTACAACTGGAAAATTGAAATAAGTTGTGAATTATAATTTAACTTCTCTTTCTTATGAGTTATTTAAATTTTTTGAGATAATTCCAGTGTCGCAATGATGGAACTCAATAAAATCTGTCACATGTATCACAACAGAAAGAGTGATCGTAAACAAAAAAATAGTAGAGAAATAAAACTAGTCATTTTGGTGAATGTACTTGGCAACATACATTGCAAGTTATATTTAACTTCAATATTAAAGGCAAAAAATAAAAATACACTGAAAAAATATACGTTCTCTCTAGCCTTTATTAAACGACATTACAGTAGAAAATGGCAGCCAACGATTAATTTGAAAGTAAACCCAGTTCTGAGGTTTTTCTTCTTCAACTAAGCGTGTTTAAGCAATTTTACTGAATTATTGATTTCTTGGTTGTTTTCCTCTTTTAATTCGACGTTGCTTTTAAGTTATTTGTATTTCGAGGTTACTGTTTTTATAACATTTCTATATATAGTTGCATTTAAAAGTATATGAGCAAACTAAATGTCTCCACTTTTTTCTTTTGAAATAAAACTACAAATAGTCATGATTTTCTGCTAGATTTTCTAAGGTTTTAGACAAATTCAGAAATAGGGGATATCAAAAATATCCTCCTGCAATCACAAAATCTCTATTTCATGAAATTTCTCGCAAAATAATTTCTAACACAACTTATTTGAATAGTCTGCTGACAGCCAGATGAGTTCCAAGCAATTAATTCTGATCAAATCAATTCTAAATGTCATATGGTTTTGACATATTTTCCTGGCAATTACTTGTATATCATATTTCAGGAATAGCCTGTCAATTTGATGTGAAAATAAGTTTCATTTATACCCTGAGTCTTCCTAATCAAAGTTTCATATATCTAGAAAAATATGAAAATAACATTTACCAAACATCATTGCTAAAATATGATTTTCTAGAATTTGTTTAAAAAATAAACATTAGTAATGACATGTTAATAATGATAAAGAATTTCAGTTATTTTAAACGACAAACCTATCTATTTATTGAGAGAAAGGGCAAAGGAGTTACTGAGAATCACAGACAATATGTAATTCATAGGTTTTTTCAGACTATCAGGATGCTCTTTTTTGTGCAGAAATACTTTTAACGTTTCCATTCTGATTTTTAAAACTTAAATGGATAATTTATATTTATTTAAATACAAATGTTCCAACAGGTGCAAAATAATCATACTGAAAAGCTATATATTCAAAGTATTAATTTGTAAATAATTCAGTAAGACATTCTGTTTTCATTAAAACTCAAATTCATTTAGTTTTTACAAGACCGTTTTAAAGAAATTCTTTCTTATCAACTTGATATTGACTATCCTTACAAATGTTTTGTGTGAACCGGCCTGTTCACTGAAACTTTCCGAAAAAGATACCATGACAATGAATTCTTAATAGCCAGCGCAAACGTACAAGGAAATTGAAAGAAGATAAAATCAATCAAACTGAAAGATGTCTAAGATACAGAGAAGAACCTTGTTTATGTAAAACAGATCTGTTTTCCGGAGACACTTGTAAACGATTTCACAACAAAAACGGAAATAAACGCCTTAGTAGAGTCTAGTGTCTATCCGTTATTTGAGGTGTAAAAAATAGCAAAAAATGTAATATTTAAACGCTGAAGTAAGTCTTTTTTCTCATGATTTTACGACCATAATAATCCTCCAGTAAAATATATAAAAGACATCGGATATTTTCAGCGTAGATACTGGAAGACAGGCCACTCACTGTGTTAAGCTTACTTAAATGCTAGTTGTATTGCTGTATTTCAAAAGAAAACTATTTCGTCTATTCAAAACAAGTTTCATCTTTGCCTCGTTATACAGAAAACGGTATTAAAATATCGAAATTTCAAATACGCACGCGCTCTATGTTGTAAAGATTTGGGAAGCTTAAATAATTATGCTTTTTGAAATTTCAATCCGAGATGTTTTACTATTTACAAATATACATTTACACATTACACAAACGGTTGATTGAAGAAAAAAGCTATTTTAAGACATCCATAGTTTCTGTATTAAAGACGTAACTTTTTGTTGTACATGCATTCTGTCTCTGCAGTGTCAGACAGTCGACTGCAACTTGCATGGAAGATTATTATACGACAAAACACTAAATGGACAAGTAATGTTCAACATGTTATGCTCTAAAAAGCTATTTTTGAAGCAATCATTATAAAGACAATTTCCATACATTGAACTCTGAGTAAGCCTGCATATCATGGAGAAATTTTATATGATTGGCGAACTATAAAACTCTAAGATTATATGGCACATATATATAGATTATGAGTTTCAGGTTCGGTCTGTGTTCCTCTTGAATAGCTGTTAGAAGCATTGAAACATCCATTGAAGGAGGTCGCGACACAATGAACGAACTATTTGTATTTTTGTTACTTTATTGATGTCATTAACAAAGCTACATATTTATGTTTTAATGTTATCACTTTTGTTACAATGAACACCTTCACGGTTCTGTTTAAATTGTTTCAAGCAGTTCAGGACCTGTCACACACTGCGTCTAGCATTACTTACAAACTTTTGCAATACTTATTTGTTGCTTGTATACTGTAATCTGATGCCCTCTGTCATTTTAATTTACGGAATTTATTTTGTATAACAAGACTACATAACACTCATTTTATTAGCTAGCATATAACGTCAGACGCCGAACGTCTGAGACAAAAATTTAGACTTCTAAAACGGACCTTATATATTGTAATATCTTTTATTCGTTAAGTATTAATTAATAAATGACTGTGCTTCTTTCTCATCATCGACTAAGTTCACAAGTACTTCCTTTTGATAATGGTTTGAAATGCTGATGCCTTAAACAAAATGATAGTAAAACCTGCAGACAGGTATCCGGCAGTATGCATGCAACTGGGTAAGTAGAACGACATTTTAGACATACATTAACATTATAAATGAAAATACTTTCGCTACGTGCAAGCATATATTATTGCAAACACTAATGCTCGAATGCAAGTTGTATATCGAGTATCCTGGAATTTCTTAAAAAATGAAAAAAATGAAACGCAAAATCGTCTTGTTGTCTTCATTACCAATATTTTATCATTCACTTGATTTGCGAAATTTAATTAAGATAACAGTTGCTTTCGTATAACTGCATTCTTTATAAAATGGTTCGTTCAATAACTACAGCTTGAGGCCCATCGTTTGTAGCGTAAAGCTATAAAGTTAAGTGCTTTGTTACTTGATATAAGTCACGTTATCCGATTTTTTGAGCCTTAGTTACAGTAATACCTTTTGAATTTCAGGCTAAGTATTTTATATCCACGGTATTGACACTGATGGATTTATGTCCATATTAAGAATGGCTATTTCACCGAAAGATGAAAGCATAAAATATCAAGCGTTGTCAGAAAAGTCCGTGCACAAATTACCCCACACTTCAAACAACTATTCTTTGTAAAACAAAACCGTCTTAAACATATGCTAAACAAACGTCTGTCTAGCAAAGTAGCTATTTGGTTTGTTCTTATTTTGACGATTCCTCATAGCGCAATATGTACGCAAACTTTAGACGTACATAGGAAAGTCCCTGACATGTAACAATTACCTTTTCCGCAGTATTTGCGAATTCTTGTACAGATTAGATCATAGTTTTAAGTTGTGTTCCTCATTGATATATACATTAATGCCAAGTCTTATTACAAGACAGCAATGGTGGCCCTTTACTCGTTCACCTGTAGTGAGTAAAACTGCAACTAATTTCATTCACACACCAAACTCCTAAACTCCAGGCCAAGAAGACTTTTTAAGTATTTTGCCTATGTCAGTGACCTAGAACCTAGTGATCTAAAATCCAGCCTAAAAGCAGATGTCCATGGAACATACAAAACAGCTAAGATATATTTTAAAAAATGAAAACTCAGGCAAGTGGTCTATAAGACAATCAAAGCTGTGAAACTACTTTTAAGACATGGGACATACGCCTATTTTGGCTTCCCATACCTCTGGAAGCCACGATGGGATCAAAATTGTTCAAGAAAAGATCTACTGTTTATATTTGTTTTGTGGAAGTTTGGTTGAAATGTAATCTTATCCGAGAATAACACCACAACATAAGGTAGAAAATATATTTTTACCTCTGTGACCTACGCTCCCTCAGCAGCTATGTGAATACACTATCCTAACTTCACACCGCTACTTTAACAAAAGTAGATTTATGATATTGACTTTTACAATGAACTTTTAAACAATCATTGAGAGTGCACTAATATCCCCGCCACCGAAAAATCTTGAAACAATTTTTCATTTGTTAAAACGATCATGTGATTGCGAAAATTATAAATAGACAGGCGTTTACTGACAATTTTGTAAACACATTTTAACTGCACGTTTACGTTTTCATCTGAATACAGCAATTAAACGTCTAAAAACAATCATACCATCCTGAGTTAAACCTATTTTTTACAGGTTTATTTAAGAATACAGATAAAAAAAAACACTTTGAAAAGTGAAATAGAAAAGTAACATGCAAACATGCATTGTTTGTTTACATTTTGGGTTGTCAAATGTATGTATATACGATTCGGTGTAGGCTAGTCACTGATTGACTAAAAAGTAACTGTGGATTTCCCTGTCTAAAATGAAAAAATAATCTGAAAATTGAATTTTAGCAGAGATAAGAAAGTTCGACCGATGCGCAGGTCAGTATCTGTGACCTTGTCCTTTTTCCTAATAGCCACAAACCCAGCCCAGTGGTAGAGGTCTGTGCAAGGTACCTACATTCATTATCTAAAATATCAGTCATAAAAAAAAGTAGAAAATCTATTTCAGCCTTTGTGACATTGACCTTCACCCCAGTGAATGGTAAATATTCATGGAAGGTGCGTTTCACCAAATATTTCAAATATCGGTCAATAAATAAAGCCTCTAAGAAAGAAAGTAGAAAAATCATTTATTAGCCTCGGTGACCTTTACTTTGACCCAATGACCTCGAACTCCACCAAAAGAAGGAAGTCCATGCAAGGAACCTTCATAAAAATAGTTATTGTTCAATAATGAAAGCTTTTTGAGGTAAGGTTGAAAAATCTATTTAAGGCCTCCATGACATTGGCTCTAATTAATGGTAGTGGTTCATGCAAGGTGTCTATATACCAAATATCTAAAATATCAGTCAATAAATTCAGGCTCTATTACAAGTACAACGATCTAATTTTTGCCTCGATGGCCTTGACCTTAGTGACTGTAAACCCCATAACAATTTACCAAGTGACCCCCTGGACGGAGCCATTAATGACCCTAGGGCCATTATTTGTATAGAAGACCTCTAGTTATATATGTATGCCAACTTTCAAACTCTAAGGCGTAGTATTTTCAGACAAGAAGATCTTTGATCGTTTCTCTATTTAAGCAGAGATAACTCATGTTGTAGCTGGGGCTGGGCTGAATGTGACCCTAGGGCCATGATTTGAATTAACTAAATAGTGGACTATTAGACGGTTCTATATATTAAATATTTCGGCCAAAGGCCCTGGGATTTCAGAGAAGATTTTTGAAGTTTTCATTTTAAAATCAGTTTTTAGCTTCTGTGTCTCAGATATGCAACGAACCGGAACCATTTAAACTACTTTTGCTAGAGCCTTATGCAAGGAAGATCCAAGACAAGTTCTATCAAAGTTGGCTTTGTGGTTTCAGGTGAGATGTAATTTGAAACAATTGTGGACGATCCACGGACGCCGTAGGACGACGGACAATTACCAATCCTAAAAGCTCACAAGAGTACTGTGTGTTCAGGTGTGCTAAAAATCTAAAAGACCAGTTCTAAGATATGCTCCCGACAGATATTTTCCTATACAAGACGTATATTTAAAAAAAAAACGAAAAAAAAATCAACAAACAAACAAAGGACCATTTACATTCACGCCAATCTTATTATACTTTAACTAATTAGATCTAAGATATCGATCCGGACGGAAATTTTCCTTTAAAAATGCCTATTTAAAAGTAATAAAGGGCTAGAACTGAAAAACGCAAAGATGGATTTTAAGGGCAATTAACCATGCCCTTAAAAAATAGAAACAAAGGGCCATTACCGTAAATGCACGGGTTGATTTTGATTGCATTTCACGTGCATCATGCCCTTATCCATATATGCATTCATGCTGAATTTTTTTTTAAAAAAAAACCTAACTAGCCCGTTCAAAGATAAGTATCCGGACGAAAATTTTTGATTTTAATGTACCAAATAGCCATACTTCTTTAAACCAGAGTATGATTTGGATGGCATTTGACGTACATCATTTCTTAATCAACATATTCATTCGTGGTAGGTTTCATTACAATCTAATCAACCAGTTCTAAGATATGGACGGAAAGCAGGGCGGACGACAACATCATTTCAATATCCGTCTTCTGATGTCATCGGCACTAGCACTCTCGGGTAAGGCAACCATATTTTCGGGTACAATATATGTTATTCTCTTGATTTTCAAAACGATATTTTAGGCTGTATCGTAGAAGTATTTATTATTTATTAGATTCATTGAAACACATTTTCATCCTTCTGTTTTCTTTAACATATAAATTTCTGTTTTCTGGACAACAAAATCGATACCTATAAACGCTTTGTAAGAATTTGTGAAAATTACATATTGTGATCCTTCTCGAATACTTGTGATAGAAATATTGATGAGTTCTGTCAATTTGATTTATATAGTTACGAAATTCGTTTTCTACGACGAGACTCCACATACGTTTAAATACTCATTTAATCAGTCAACATAAAGTCATGATAGCTTAAACGTCAGGGGCTGAAATTAACTGGAGACTTTTGCTAAGAGCCTTCGTTGGACAGTAAATTTTACTTGCTATGAAAGATGTTCATTATTCTCTGTTGCCCAAAACTGTTTACAAGATAGAAATAATATAGGCTAGAATGAGATATTCCATGCGAAAAATAATTATAACGGGTTTAGAAACTCTGACATGTAGGAACATTTTATATGAACATCTAGTATTAAATCATTATACATGAATGACGCAGCAATACATTTATGTTTTATATAATCAGGGCTTACATCACGCGCAATACGGCGCCATGTTTTCTTTGCAAGCGTAGAACTGGATCAGAAAATCCTAATGTAATAAAAGTCGCATGACAGAAAACCATTACATAAAATATATAGAATATAGTTCGCGAACTAAGACTGAAACAACGAAAAGTGCCTATTCTAAACAACAGTCGGCATTAAGCGGCTGTCCGTTGTTCACTAACGCTTTTTTCCGCGCTGTGTACATTGACCTAAATGGAATAAAAGTACTCCCGATCCGCACTTTCGTTCATTTCGACAAAATATTTAATGCTAACATACTAAACGTGTAAATGTTAAATGCAAGACTGGGGACAGATTGAGAATTTAGTGACAAAGTATTATATAAGGTGTGCGTATTTCAATACCAAAGCGTTAAGATCTGGACTAGACTCAATATGCGCATTATAAAACATATCTGTACGTGTATTATCTAACCAGTTTATTTGAACGTTTACTGGCAGTTAGTTGTATTGTTGAATTAATGAAGATTTGCGCATACTGTTATGTAATATGTTGAATTCTTAGAGACATTACTCAAATTGGTTTATCTGTAAAATTATGTGGTCAAACTCTTTTTGTCACCGCGACTTTTTTGTAACTAAAAGGCGATTTATTCATACCTAAAACTGCGTCTTGATATGAATAACTAATATTTAATTATGGTCAACTAGAGTATACTACATTACAATGATATTATATAATTTAAAAAATAATATATAAAGGTTGTATAATAACATTTCCTTATTGTCTTCGAAACTATCGCTTGATCGCATCTTTATGAAAAAGTGAGTAAGAAATTGACAAAGATTGAAACAGCCTGTGAAAATAATTGTTTAATACGAAAGTTTCGAGTCCGCCTTGTGTATCTCTTAGATCAATTAAAATAAGTCATGAAATTAAATTAATTTATTCGAATGTATTCAAATATTTTGCAGAAGCGTTTGTAAAGAAACTTCTTTCCCCGACTCGCTTATAAAATGAGTCTGAATGAATGAGTTTTGATACAATTAACCCCAAAACCTAATGGTGTCTGTGACACTATTCCAATAGAAACTGGTGTTATTGATCAAATAAAAATTCGATATAAATGATTATCAGTGTAGTTATAGAGGAGAATGCTTAGAATGATGACAGAGCTTTTTAGTGTCAACTGATTCAGAATCTCGTAGAAAACTAAACTGATATTCACGTGATAAATCAACGAAATAAGGACGCAGTAAAACTATCGCTGTCTTTATTTACCACGGTGACACAGAGGTGAAAGCACTACTCTTTTTTTTAAACTCCACCTTTCTTTTTTATCTCATTCCCAATACATACTTACTCGAAAGGCTTAGAATGTCTTGGTAATGAGTTACTAAATCATTGGAGCGACATTAAAACAGAGAAGTGCAATTTAAAAAAGTATTGGATTGAAAAAAAGAGTAATGAATAATTAAAGAGCAGTGTTAAAAAAGAGTGGTGCAATAAAACAAGAGTAATGCAAGCTAGACATGTCGAGGGAACGACTCACTAACTCGTTAGAACAAGTGAGCAATGTCGTGGGAACGAGATAAAAACAAAAGAGAAATGCAATAAAAAAGAGTAGTACATGTCACCCCTGTGCTAAGGTATTTACCCGATATATCATTTACATATAAATAAACTGCTAATAAAATTGTAAAATCAAATTCATACAATAGTGTGTGTGTGTGTGTTTCGTTGAAACTTGCTACAGTAACCTGGAAACACACCAACAAAATGACGACATTTTGGAAAGTCACTACATACACTCGTGTAGTGAGTTTCCATATCCCTCAAAATATACTAAGAGCTTCATATTTTGTATGATAGTGCAAAATTTCGAATATGTGTCATTTTCCATGTTTCAGATACTTTAATGACGATACTAGCTTGGTGTTTTTTAATATGCAACCAATGGACATACAATTGAAACCCCATTATTGTGAGAAATAAGTTCAAAAAACATGATTCTCCTTGAACTAATATTTTATCAAATCAAATTAATATATATATAAACAGTTTGTGTTTCATATGGAAAACTACAAGTGAAATGGGAATGTCTTGTAATGTTTGTATACTACTGGATTTCTGAATGCTTTAGTTCAAGAAAAATAAAATTAATACTGTTGCCATGGTTATGCATCTTGAATCATATATCACTGATATATATGATACCACATAACTTACATATTTAGTTTCAATACGGCTTCTAAAAGTAAATCCTTATTAGATTTTCCAAACGTATGTTCTGTTTTTCCTTTTAGTATTCATAGAAGTATCACGTTGGCAATATTTTGCTTAATTTGCATTAACAAAAATAAACAAGATGTTTTGGTTCGGGATAAGACGTAGTATTATGCATTAATTCGGACGAATTTCTTTTAAAAACCCCAAAAAGGTGGGGTTCGTTGTAAAATAATCACAACTGTTGTTTTGTTCACAGCAAGTTTTGTAGGCAAACCAAATACATATACGTCATGGAGAACATGCACATTACTTTTTCAAAACGTGAAACCACGCCAGAAATAAGATTAAACTGAAGAGAAAAAGAAACGACTCAATCTTACTCTGACATCTTACATTAAACGGGAATTCTAAACTAGACAAAAACAGTTGCTTTCACAAAATATTCGTTATGAAAGTTGATGATAAATGAAACATCATTTCATAGTAACATTATGCTTAGGTTCTTAAATTTATATTGACTGATCAGGGCAAGTTTACTAAAAAAAACTCAGTTATGAGTATGGCCGACTCTAGAAGCAACTACAATAGCTAAAACCGAACAAATTACCTAGCAAATATATTAGGATTCTGGCAAAAACCTGGTAGAGCGCTTGTGTCAGTTCCAGCATGTAGGTTAGCTGCCGTCAAAAGAAATCCAAAACCTGCTAAATTTAGCAATGTTGACACATGATGTGAGGTCTCATGAAAACAAGGTCTTGACGTCGGCGAAACATGGTGACAACCATATAATAATAATATGGCATAATTTTGTGGCAAAATATCTTTTATTTAAGACAGTCATATAAATAAAGTCTGTTGCACCTTTAAACGTGTCCCTTTTTCAATTTCTACATTTAATAGGCGGCTAGAATATCTGTCAATGTATAAATATGTTCATACAATTTTAAACTTCCACGATAACAACACTTCTCTTGTTCCATTAAAAATACACTTTCACGGAAATTCCCTGTCCCGTGTATCTAAAATTAAGTACTCCGTTGCTTAGTTTTTCATTGAGGTCTGACAAATTTCGACGACAAAAGATACAAGTATCGACCTAGATTCACACAAAATTTATTCATGACATTTCTGATACTCATATTTTCTTAATACAAATAGAAAATACGGCTTACTGCTAGATGGGTTTCAAGTAATCTATTCTGATCAAAGAAAATCTAAATGTCATATGTTGATAATCTGTTCCTGGTAACTAGTTTCGTAAAAGATTGCAAGAAGATCCTTTCAATAAGATGTGAAAAAAAAATTATTTTCATTTTCACTACCCTCGATATTGCTGTGTCTGATAGTTTGTTGTTATTTCAGAACACTAAACTGTAAAAACATGATTAGATCAAACTGTAGCAATACCATAAATTATCTTGGATTACTAGGCACTGAGTTTGTTTTTAATAAAATAACTCATTCTTGGCTACAAGTCATTTTTTGATCATCACGAGTATTTTTAATACTTTTTGTAATGTTCTTTGTGTTCATGTTGCGTGTTTACATTTTTTTTCTAGATTTTGGACGGTAATAAAATCTGAGGGACTCTTTAGAGGAATTTGTGAAAACTATTTATTGGGTTCTGGTCGAATATTTGTAGAAATATTGATGACTTCTGTCAATTTGATTTATATAGTTACGATATTCGTTTTCTAAGACATTACTTCACATACGTTCAAATACTCATTTAATCAGTCATCATAAAGTCATGATGGCTTAACGTCTGGGGCTAAAATTAATTGGAGACTTTATGAACAGCTTTCGTTGGACAGTTATAATATCTTGCTTTTATAGAAATGCATTATTCTTTTGTTGCTAAAACTGAATTTATATATCTTCGGGACGAAAAGCATTAGATATTTTTACAGAACATTATTACACTTGATTAAGAACTTTGACGTTAAAAATTATAATTTCAAACGAAAAAATCTTACTAGTATTTGCATTGTTCCTTAGCAAGAAACTTGGCTTAATATTGATTACAAATTATAGAATAAAAACGAGGAATAGAGCGTGTATGTTAAAAGTGTAAGTATTTAAACATTGATTACTCTTACTGTATTTTTATTGACGGAAAATAATTCTATCTAGCTTATACTGAGACACTATAACAATGATGAAAATGTACATAACATAACCTTTTTGTATTACCGAACTGTAAATGCGGAGTGTATAAATGAAAGGGTAAAATCACAACTTACCAATAACACAGTTTTTGTATTGTTATCCTCTTCAGGAAAGATAGAGTTTTCCGAGAATTTAAAAAAATCTTCCAGGACTTCTTCTCAGACAGGCTATATATTTTGTTGATTTGACGACAGTAAGAAAATTTGCAAACTTTAAAACATACCAGAAGTGTCTCTTAATTTAACCTTGCCTCTTGAAATGTTGTCACAAGTAGCATATGACTGCTTTCCTTTGGATAAAATTGATGAGCTTATATTGTTATAATCAAGCACTATCTCGTATTATACAGCCACACATACCCGCAGTCTAAGAAAACGTAATTCAATGCAAAAGCAAAATTTAGAAGACTATGAAATAATTGACAAATCCGTTTCCATTCACGGTTTTGTCGAATTATTTTCTTTGTAGGTTTACTCGTACGTGTTAATAACATAATTGAATTGACAGAGAATGTCTACGCAGTTTCTGTCTTTGAATCTTTTATGCTCAGACAACTTTAAAATGAACTATCCCTCATAAAAAATGCATATCAAAATTACAAGAAAAACTATAGACTTGCAAAAATATTTTAAACAATTATTATTGCTCATTTCTTTATTCGGTCATTTTCCTTTCTGAAAACGTTAGCATTCATATTAAACACGTATCTAAGGCTCTGGTTATGGAAAGAAATTCTTTGAAGACATGTTCAAGTTACAATTTTGGAAATATTTTCTTTTTTACCTTTACTCTATATATAAAACAGTAAAAGATGACAGTAATTGACAAAATAACCTATTTAAAGGCTGCTTTACTTGACAAAAGTTTACATTAAACAAAGGTTTTGAGTGTACCATTCGATATATCATAAAATCAAATCCGTAATGTGAACATATTTGAACACTAAGGCGAAATAACGGTTTGTAAAGAAGCATTTATCCACGTTTTTTATAGAACGAGTCTGAAAGAACGCATTTTGATACAACTGAATCAATACCTAATGGTTTCAGTGAGACTGGTGCAATAAAATTTGACGTTATTGATGAGATCAGGATTATCAATGTATCTGTAGAGGATATTGGATTTAGCAGGATCACAGAGTTCTGTCGAAAATAACTTAAGTTATACAGAACCTCCCGGTAAACTAAAGAGATATATTCAACTTAATAAGGGAACTAATATTAAGACACAACACAGGCGCGGTAAATCTTCCCAATATATCATATGCGTATGAATAGACCGTCACAACAAGTTGCAAAAGTGCAGGGTATTCAATCTGATCAATGCAGTGTTCGTCTTTCGTTTCTATTTCCAAAAACATGATTCGTTGTATCATAAAAGATGTGTATTTAATTCACTAAAATCTGATTGTGGAAACAAAATGTGACGGTATCAAATAGTCGGATAGATTTGTTTTTAAAAAGCATATCACCTTTATAAGATTTTGGAAGACTGTCAGAAAGAGAAGTTGAAATGGATATAGGTTTTTTTCATGATAGCATATTTGATATTTGTTCGCACACTCTCGGATATTTCAGACACTTAAATGACGATACGAGCTTTTTGTTTTTCATTAACATCTAATGAACAGGAAAATGTGGAAAATGAAAGAAAATCGTGTTTAAAAACACGATTCATTTATAAAGTCAAATCTATACATTTAATAACGATGTGTATTCTATCTGGAAAAAACAGTTGAAACGGGAACTACTCTTTGATAGTGTTGGTTTTCTACTGAAAATGAACTAGTTCACCCTCTTACCGTGTTAATGCATCATTGTTTAAAAATCGTTAAATGATGCCAACTATCTCGTTTAAGGTTCAATAGGCAATAAATATACCTAACCGTCTGCTTTTCCAAATAGTATTCACAGAAGTATCACCAACCACTGTCTTAGCAACACTGGCTGGAAGTAAGTAGTGTATGGTTCCGTTACACGGTCCTTCCAGTTATAGGAAATGAACGTCCGAAGGTATTAATCTGTGACGGGCTGGACTCACACAACAACTATGAGTTTGTAAAGCTGGCTAGTTCTGAAACTAATGTGTAATTGTAGGACACACGATTCTTAAGAATGTTTAGGAAAGCTTTATGACATTTGAAAATATCAGGAGCGAGTTTATGGAATATGCCCTACAATCCGGGGGCAATCCAAAATTGTGCCAAGACAACTCCCGCACTCTTAAGTTATTAATACTGATAAAGTAACAGGACCCGCCTCAACATCTTTGGAATCTTCACCAAAGCCAGTAAGGTAATTGGATCAATCTGCATCAAATAATTCTACTGATAAATGACCCATTCTTACCATTGGCCTCACCACCATCCCCGGTCCAAGTTGAAAGTGTTGAATTGCCGGATGCCACAAGTATAACTTTTGATGTGAGTATTCCCACATGCAATAAAGTTGTTGAACTGCCATTTACAGTTAGAGACAACAGTACCTTATCTCTGTTTACTTCGACTCTGCCTATCACTCCAAGTCGTGATTCCATTGCGGAAGCAACTACTAGTCAATTACATCAGCCACTGAATGTGACAGTACTACTGCTCTTCAAGCAGTAGGATCCGCAATGGCAGATGAGATAAAAAGTAAATTCCAAGTCGTCATTGAAGCAGGTAAAAAGCGATGTTTATCTTCTTTTACAGGCTTTTTTAGTTTGGTCTATACAAATTTATTTTAATTTCATTTTGATTAGCGTTCGAATCCGTTCAAACCAGGGCCTCATTTGGATCATTATTAAAAATCTCATTTCCTCTGTTTTTTATCACGGATTACTTTAATTTTCCTAACATGTGTCTGTCTAGCATAGAAAATATTGACTTTTGGTAGTATCAAGTTGAAGTTGAATTTGGAAGGAATTGCTGCCTGAAGTCAAGCTAACCCCCAACTGTACCAGCTTTCATCAATGGGTAAAATAAGTTTTATGACTTTTAGGCCGAATTTTAATCCAAGTCGAGTAGTTAAAATTTATGATAAGTTGATCTACAGACATTGTCGGTGATTAAGATAATAAATTCATGTCTTACTCAAAGTCAACTATGCAGTATTGTCCAATTGAAGACTGCTATAAAAGATTGCTTTGTCATTTCTTCCAGCAAAGGAAAATTATGAAATATTGATGTAAAAAGTTATATGCCAGGAAGTGATAGGGAACTCCTTCAATGACTATGTGCCGTCTGCAAAGACAAACACTGCATAGGAATATTTCTTCGTTAATTAAAGAAACATACGAATATCGTGTCTTTAGTTTTCCCTGCTGATGCAGACTAAATCATGTTTGGCTTTCCAGTAGTTGTTATGCCTCTTGCGCTGTTAATCAAAATAAATTTCTGTCCACTAGTTGAAACTATTGACCATTTCATTTTGTTTGTAAACACTTGCAGACTGTATAGCACAATTTTTCAAAGTATTGAATATGTGCAATATAAAATTCAGAGAACCAGTCTGAAATATGACGTAATTGAAGTTGCACGCGCCATACTTCGGATTGACAGATGTGATACACGGTGAAGTTTAATTTGTTGTAAATTAAACAAAGTATGCTGTTCATCGGTGTACTATCAAATGAATCCATTTTTTCCGTCACTCTATAAAAGTTTATCGTTCTTACTTCATTGTTACATCGACACCGCGCTAACATAGGGCTACAGTTATATATAGGTAAATAGATGAAATCAAAATAAAAACAGATTTTGTCAAAGGCCTTACTGAAGTCCATGACAATGACATCAGTTTGTTGACCTTGATCTAGGTGTCAGCTATTTCTTGTGTGAAGCCGATCAGCTGTGTCTCACATCTATGTTTTGAACTGAATCCATGTTACTGGGGGCAAAGTATGTTATGTTTGTCAAAGTAATACATCATGTTTGAAACAAAGATGTGTTCCATTAGTTTTGATGCTATACATGTGAGTGATACTGGTCTGTAGTTGCTATGTTTTGATTCTGACCTTTTTTGTATGCTGGTGTGATGATGGCATGTACTTACAACACATTCTTTTTAACACTGAACAGTTGACAGGTGTTGATAATGTCAATTCGTTAAAAGACATAATTTTTTAAAGAATGAGCATCAATATAATCTATATAAATATTAACTTAAAATAACCCGGAAAATATAAAGGTATATCACCGTTTTAGTTCAGATCACATTTGAGGGTGAAATGTCTACAATGATAGAAAACTGGGGGAGAAAAGGGAAGAAATGCATTTGGGGTGAAATGTCTTGGTTAGGAAAAGTTTTGGGGCTGAAATGTCTGGTAATCATGTCAGGCATAAGATGTCACTTAGTTTTATTTTTGATTTCAGTGAGTTTAGTTCAATACAGTCATGGATGATTCCTCTGAAGAAGGTATAAATATGTTTGTTCACAGATTCAATAAAATCATTTTAAAGCTTACTGGTATTTAAAATCAAATACATGCTTGTTGGGTGACAGATAGTAAATTTAACTTCATCAATTCATTTCAGAAAAAAATGTATTATTAAAAAATGAAATTTTGAAGGACTGTATCTGATTGATTTTGCATTTGTTTTAATCAGAATTTGCAATTAGATTCATGCAGATGTTAAAATTTATTTAAAATGCATTTTTATGCCCCTACCACTTTGTCCATCCGTCTGCTGTCCCACTGTCATGCTGTCCCTATGTAGACTGGTTTGTGTTACTCCAAACGAATAACTGCTAGAGCCATGAAACTTTCTAAGAATAGCTGTTGTCAGCATGTAAACTTATGCACCTGGGTATTTTTACGCAATTTTTTGGAGATAGAGTTATGCCTCCTGATTCAGCAGTTTTAGACGCCTTAATGTTAATGAAAATGATTACACATATCTGTAATTGTACATGATCGTTTGTGACAATACAGCTGAATGTCGGGGCATCCATGTCCTATGAACACCCCTCTAATTCTAAACTTTCTCAATCTTTTAACGGTTCTGCAGAAGCATCAAGTGAACAAATGATGATTGATGTTGAATACATCCTGCCTGGAGCTGATACTTGAATGTAAATGATAACGACGATGAAAGCTACCAACCTGTTGCTACTGGTATGAAGAGTCTAATGTCTTGAAAATCTTATAAATACCTTAAAACTTGTTCCAGCTTCTTCAGAACTGTCTGGTTGTTAGTGGTCCAGGGCATGTTCCGCTAGGTTGAGTTTGCTAAGTCATAGTGTTCCTGTTGTTTGTTTAAGTAACATGACATTTTGAAATGAAATGTGTTCTGTAATGTTTTGCTATGGATGTTTTTAAAGAAACAACAACATAGCTACTGTAGCTATATGATGTTTACTATTGCAAGCTAGGTAGAGAACTGACAATTTTCACTACAAATTAGAAATAGGCTGAGCTAACTTTTCATGACATATTCTACATGATAGTTCGGATTATGCCCTTGTGGTCATGATCAGATCTGTCCCAGGGTCACGTGATTTTACATAGGCTTATATAGGAAAGATTTAAAAAGGTCTTATCTGAAACTCTATGCCTTAGAGATAAGATATTTTTGGTGATGGTTGTCTACTGGTCCTCTGCCAAAGTTAGTCGAATTATTCCCCTTTGTCAAAATTGGCCCCACCCCGGGGCTCCTATTAGTGTGAAATATTAAATATTTGAAAATCTTCTTGTCTGAAACCTTAGAGGTTATGCTCAGAAGATATTCAGGATATTTTCAATTGCTATACAGACACCTTGCATGAACACCTTCAATTAAATTGGGGTATAGGCCACCGAGGCTAAAAATAGATTTATCTACTCTTCCCCATAGACCCTATATCTTTGATAACTGATATGTAGGTTTCTTTGCATAGACCTCTATACATAGGTGGCGTTTGAGGTCACTGGTCGAGGTCATAGTTAATAATATATATGTCTGCTTTCTGTCAGATAACCTTTATTTATTGACTGATATTTTAGAAATTTGGTTTGTACCTATAAAGCTTCCAATTAGTAAATGTAATACTGCTTCTTATGTTTGCTTAACAGCAAACACACAGCCAATGTATTCAGGTGAGCTATCCAGGGCCATCATGGCCCACTTGTCTGTATTAACAATCATTTTTCAAATTGTATACATCGAATACATGTTTTTTCTTCGCGGTTTCATGGATTTTGCCATATTATTGAAACTACATTAATGGCAGAATTATTGGGAAATGCTGCATTTCAGTATTATTATTATACATTATTATTATTATACACCAGATTTATATAGCACTTTTTTCATGTTGATACACGTTCAAAAGTGCTTTACAATAGTAAAATTAAAAAAGGAAACTTGATGTAAAATAAAGTACAACTTAATATCAAAACAATAAGAAAAAAGCAAGGTATATACTGTAAAACAATAAAACAGCATTATATATTAAATACCTAAAACATACATTAAGCGTAATAATTTTAGTTAGAATGAAAAAAAAACGTAACCATATAAAACGATATGAATCAGATTAGTAAGAATAAGACATTAAGATGGATTTGTTGCAGCAGTTAAAACATGACGGGTAAGAATAAGACATTAAGATGGATTTGTTTCAGCAGTTAAAACATGACGGGTAAAATATGACAGTTTTTAAACACTACACATGTCAGTTTCCGTAGTAATCTAAGAATAAATGGGTTTTAAGATGTTTCCTAAAAATGTCCAACGAAGATGAACTGCGAATAGCGTCGGGCAGAGCATTCTAAAGAAAGGGAGCGGCATGACTGAAACTTCGATTTCCGAAAGTCACAGTCATGGTTCTTGGCACAACTAGTGACAGATCATTACTTGAACGTAGAGCACGAGTAGGTCTGTACACATTCAACAAATCAGTCAAATACTGGGGACATTGGCCATTGAGTGCTTTGTACGTATAAACAAGCACTTTGTATTTTATTCTTTGACAAATGGGTAGCCAGTGGAGTTCTTTAAGCACCGGTGTTATATGGTCATAACGTGAGGTTCTTAAGATGATTCGAGCTGCGGTGTTCTGAGCTTGCTGGAGTTTATTTAGATTTGAGCTTGAGATTCCAACAAGGAGAGAGTTACAATAGTCAGGTTTTGATGTCACTAATGAATTCTTGTGGCGTCCATAGTGAGAAATTTGCGGATGCGTCCGATATTTCGCAATATGAAATACGCAGATTTGCAAACGGTGTTTACACGTTTGTCCATGTCCATTTGTGGCGTGAAATATGCACCCAAATTTCTTACAGTCTGTAGGCACGATAGTTGCACTGCCCACTTCAATTGTCAGATTGTCAACATGCTTGAGATTGTTTTTGGAAGAGAACACCATGATCTCGGTCTTGTCAGCGTTTAATTTCAACATGTTGTCATTCACCCAAGTGATAATTTCAGATAGACAGCGTTCAATACGATGGAGTGCTTCCGACTTGCATGTATTGTTCAGTGGTTTGAATGAAATATACAATTGAGAGTCATCAGCGTAGATATGATTTAGTAATCCATGCCGACGACAAATACCACCCACTGGCTTGGTGTACATAGTGAAATATTTCGGCATAGTATATTTATAACAGAATTAAGTTATTGTGGTGTAAAGAGTGTGACACCTGTTAACATTCTGTATACATATTCATTCGACTCATTCATGGAAATCCTATTGTAATGATATGTGTAGTGCTGTTACTGTTTTTGCTTTGTTATTGAAAAGTAAAAAAATAAATTACAGAGAAGACGAAGAATGTAAGCACTTCATTTATTTCATCCGCCCTTGAACGTTTGCATAAATTATTAATGTTGAACCTTTTCAAAGGACATGTAAAAACAAATTAAACCTTTTTTTCGAGGGGCGAGTTATGTAGGTTGACGTTAGTCCAGTTCTTCACTGAATGATGGCATGAAGGGAAACGCCTCGTCTTTTCAGGCTATGACAATTTGGAAATGTGAATGTTTGCCGGGCGAGGCTCCGCAATCTTGAGTGCCCGTCGCATTATATACGTGGCACAGTGCCTTGGGTGCGCAGTGGGTCGTTGTGCTTCAAGCGAGTCTGTCAGACATTCACAATTTCAAATTCATCGACAGACAGGTAGAGATAAACAAAAACCAAGACTCACCATTAGCTAAAGTACCCCTCTAGCATAACACCCAAACTACGCGTTAGCACCACCAGTCGTGTTAGTCTATATACATTGACCACAGGTCAATAATATAATACCTCTGCCATGTATATATAGACATACGGAATAGAGTGGTTCAAATGCTCATTTACTATATAAATCCACTGAATAGCATCAACTCCTCTGACTATACAATGTATAGTGAGACTAGCGTACAAAGTATCTATTTTAGACACAGGAGCTGATGCAGTGCATCAACCAACTGCTCTGGCTTATGATTTCTATAGATGGTATAATGAGACTAACGTACAAAGTATCTGTTTTAGAATGTCTACTGGAGCTGATGCAGTGCATCAACTCCTCTGTTCCTATTATACGGATACGCTGGTTAAAGTGCATAACAATGGATTGAAAAGTGAAATTACAGCTTGTACCTTCCATTCTACATTTAATGACCTATTCTAGATTTAAATAATAGTGTGTTGAATGAACTATTTACCTAAACACTAAGTTATAGTTATTAAGAATTTATACATGGTTGTTGATTTCTGCTGTATTGTGTTGATGCGTCGACACTATTTTCATTTCTGATTTACGCTGGAATGCATTTAATATCGTCCCTTTAATTAATTTGAAGTTGCCATCATGTGCACATATTTATACGGCTAAGACGAATTTTATGCAGACGGATTTTGCAAAAATAAAGTATTTATCAATAGTTTAGATACTGAAAATGTGAGAACTTCATTTTGTGTAATTTTGATTGCTAACTGACACTTGCACACTTATTTTAGTCAAACAAAGTCGATGCAAATTCGTTTATCGTTATTCGTTTATATACTGCACCTAGTATACAGGTGCTAGTACCATCCCCCGTCCTGTAAAATAAAGGTACACCTAAAGACTGTTTTATGCTAGATATAGAATTAGCTGCATATATAAGGTGTATACGTTAGTGACAACCAACTTGGTAGCTGATTATTTTGCCTGTTTGGTGGGCGACAATAGTCGTGTCAAGGGACAAAAATCGAGGTAAAACTTTTACATTATGCACACCTATATCCAAAACAACGTCGTAAACTCACGGTGCATAACCATATCCGAAGTGTCTCTGCGAAATCTATCTACTCGGCGGTCTCTCTGCGTCGGTACCGGTTATTCTCTGCTGTAAACACAGATTGTGATACAAGACAGTCAGAAAAATCGGACAGACATCAGTTCAAACAGGTGAGTAGCTTAAAATTAATAAGTGCACGGAACATAAGAATATCTTTGCTATGTTTACCTGTGTCTACTTTTCAATTATCAGTCACTGTGCTTCGAAACTCGGACAAAATGAAACTGTACGATAGTAAGGGACATATTCCAAATGTAAAAGATGATGTCATAGTTATTGGTTTGGCATTAGATGGACAAACAAATCAAATCCGTCAAATTTAAGGTAGAATTAGCCTACGTCCTAACATATTGCATGTTAGCCCCTGCAATTCTTGTGAAACATTATGAGTTGCATAATATCTCATTATTCTGCGTCAAAATATACCGGCATGAAAAAAACTCATTGTTCCTAAATGCATTTTGCTTTTCCCGCATGAATACAAGTGGTTAGAATATCTGTCAATGCAAAATATATATTCATTTGTCTTTTAAAGTCCACATGCCAACATCTTAGTTAACAACACTTTTCCTGGTCCATTTAGAAAATGAATGGGCATTCCAGTTCCCTATACTTTTGACTTTGAAAATCGCTTTGTTTTTTATGAAGGTGCATACCGATTTAGATGCCAACAAATGTCGAAAAAGATTCACAAAATATTTTTTGACAAGTTTGTTCACGTATTTTCTAGACTAGAATTTGAATAACAAGCTGACTCGAAGATGAGCCTCGAGTAATCTGTTCTAGTAAAACAAATTTAAATGGCATTATGTCTGTGACCTTTCCCGGCAATTCCTTTTGTATCAGATTGCAAGAAGATCATTTCAGTACGCTGTAAAAATTACTTTCATATATACCGAGACTACTTTTCTCCAAATATTTGCATTAAGAAGCTATCTTGATACTTTCCACAAATCGATACAAAAAGGTTTTAGTTACTTTTGAAAGTAAGCAAAATTGATGTAATTATTTGATTTACTTTTTTACAAGTCCAATTACTGATACGAAGAGCCAATTAAAAATAAGCTAGTTTAACTTTCGTCAACCTTAATTTATGCATTATGTACAGTAACGTTTTTAAGGAGTATTACTGATGAATATTATCAATCAAAAAAGTATCAAGGAAAACTGAAACTTACTGATACGACGCAAAATCCTGTTTATAAAAAAGCACTTCTGAGAGTAGAAATGAAATTTGTAAATGCAAAAAAGCAGAAACTAAAAGCATATATTTCCAGATACATTAAGAAATTAGTTTGTTCTCAAGATTAACTAGAAAACTCATAGTTTAAACCTAAATTTTATTTAAATGCTATCAAGAAATAGTTTATACTAATTTATTCACCCCGTAAGTATACTAAAGCGTGGTTATAATGGTAGTATTTTGTGCAAGGAGAAAAAATATGCCAGATGCAAGTAGTATTCGTCATTCCCTTTGCTGAGAAAAAAAAATGTATTCTTCTCTTGTGCATGTCCTGTCCCTAATGTGGGTTGTAAGATAAACCACATTTTTTCCCGAAACAGTTATGTAACAGATTTGTATTATTTTTTACATAAAAATCGCCATAGGGATGATGCCTTAAAATGTCTACTATGATTATATATGTTTGCAGTTTCAATGTGAGTATGGTTCAGATTGTTTAAGATTTAGGTCTTTCTCAAATCTCATTAAGTTGATAATCATTTTCGTACTTTCACTATCCTTCTTTAAGGTCCCTCTCTGATCTTACACGCATCACAGATGAAGAAACGCTTTTGTAGACGTATTTTATGACATTCAAAGTGTTTGGTTTGGCAGACACATGCCATTGTTCCGTTGAAAGATTTGAAAAAAATGCAATCTTTACAATTGTAAAGTTTGCAAACATAATCTTTCTGATAGTGTAACGGTCGAGCGAATTCTATATCAGTAATAACGTTTGAAACACATTCTTAATGGTTTATATAATTTTCCTCGATACTACTCATCTGACTATCATTACCTTAGTTTGTTCACTCTTGTTATCAGTAAAAGTTTTCGAAGATTTGCGTCTTTGCTAGGTTTTCTTCCACCATTCTTTATTTTTCATCTTGCATTTCGGTGAAACTTAAACTTTCTGGACTATTTTCAGTGGTCTCATTGCACTCTTTTAATTCTTTATCATGTTTTTTTTCCTTTTCAGAACCGTAAGCACTGTCGTCATCATTTTTTCCTACTACCTGATAATCATTATTATCCTCACCTCCTTACTCTCACTTGTATTTTCATCTTTACTGTCTTTTTTGCTATCAAGCTGACTGTTCTCATCAGTTTTACTATCATTTGACTTCTTCAAATCCTCTTTATCATGCTTCCTATTTCCACCCGATAAAATATTGGACCTTCAGACATTTTTCGCTCAACCCTGTTATGGCTTTGAGCTTAACCGCATGACAAACCGCGTCATTAAGATTCTGTGGCTGTGCATGTGTCGTCTTTATTCGTATTTCTGAACTTTTCAGGGACTCAAAGAATTTTTCTAGCCAGCGTTTCCTTTACGTCTGCAGGTGCTGTAGGATAAGCAAGATCGGTCAACCTCCTGATATCTCGGGCAAGTTCCGACAAATTTTCGTATGTTGCTGGTTTTGCCATAACTGACCTCTTTTGAGATGAGTCATCCTATTATCTTTATTTTGCATAAAATCGGTTTGAGGCTTGGTTACTTGTTTCTTGTGCTGTTAGTGTTACTTCGTCATAATGCTCGTGCAAACATTCCTCGTGAAATCTCGATATATGTCGATATATATTCCGTATGTAAGTAAGTAAATTATTATAGTTACATGGTGTATATAGCAGATACAAATACATGTAACAAATACATACAAAAACACCCGGCCCACTGGACCTATAAGTCACCTTAAAGTAAATGTACATAAATATAAACTATGAACAATACAAAGTAATGCAAAACGGAAATAAATTTAACTTGCTACTCAATATGTTGATTTCAGTGTCAAAATTCAAAGAATGCGTACAATATGGATCTATATAATCATCATCATATGTTCATTCTGGTATATTATCTGTCGATAACTTATTAAAAAGCAGACTTGTCCTTAGCATATATGTTTTAACAAGAAATTTAATGACTTTGTTCTGATGATTATTAATAAGAAATACTAGCTTTTCATTGTTTGTAAAATTGCTATAAACATCATCTGTAATGTCATTAAACGGCTGTGATCTTATGCAGGTATACACCGGACACACGAGTAAGAAATGCGTTTCAACTTCCGTTTCTCCAGATTGGCATAAAGTACAAAGTATTTGGTTTGGTGCCTCACCGGTATTTCTTCCGGTTTAAATCCGCAAGGGCAGAACACCGCATTGAAACTGTGCATAGATCGAGCATTCATTCCTTTTAAGATTCAGCTTTAAATAACTTTCACATGAAAAATGAGTCTTAAATGTTTTGTAAGTCCTTAATTTGGACACTTTTTCATAGTCAATTGTCCATATGCATGCATAATCCTCGCCAATTTTAGATTTAACATAGTCAATATTCACCGTTTTTTTATTGTAAAAGTTATCGGTAATGTCTTACCTGGCCATAATGTCTTTCACTTCATTAACCAATTACTTGTTGCGTTTGAGTTTTCGTAATCCATATTAAAAACTTGTTTGGTAATCCTGTTATTGTTTAATTTAACGAGTCTATTCCAATATCTGATAATACAAATCCATCTTCTGTAGGTAGTCGGTATCCAGCCTGTTTCGCCTATGAGTGCTAGCTTCGGAGTAAATCTATGGACTCCTAGGAAGTAGCTAATTGCGCGATGTTGTACATTATCCGCTGCTTGAAAATGTTTGAAACCCCATACGGAGGCACAGTAGTCTAGAATAGGAACAACACATGAGTTATATAACTTTTCAAACGTTTTAAATCCACAGTGTTTTAGACTGTATATTTTTGAAATAATGCCACCTAGTGCCCGACATGCGCTTTTTGAGAGGGTTTCACAGTTGTAGTTAAAATCATGTTTATCATAGAGAATAACACCAAGGTACTTATATTTGTCGACTGTTTCCAGATAATTATCTCCTATTCTGAACAGATAGTCACAGCGATCCGTCCGTCCTTTCCGGAAGTGCATGACCTTAGATTTTTCGCAGTTGATCAAGACCCTCCAACGTTTGCACCAATCGTGCATTGTATTCAACATTGTCTGCAAATTTTCTTCTGAGTTGGAGATCAAAACTATGTCGTCCGCATATACGGGCATTGATATCGCTCTGTCTCCCACTTTCACTCCAAGGTCACATTTCCATTTTTCGAACACTCGGTTTTCATCGGTAATGATATCTCCGTTTTCAACTATTTCCGCCGGAATATTTTTATCCTGCCTGGGTCCTAACCTCCGAAATTTATTCCAAAAGTCATTAGGACTATTTGACGATAAGTCTTCTATTTCTAAGGCGATTGATTCACGATACCGGCGTTATGTATGCCTCAGCGTTTTGTCAAACAGATTCCTTGCATTTATATATTCCATTTCGTACAACATTGCGCACAGGTATTGTGTCCTTACACTTCAAGTATGCCCATTCTTAAATTGTCATATTTTTCCAAAGTTGTGACAGATTTTCATCCCAGAATAGTTTTTTGTTCCTGAATCGTTTACTTGTGTGTTTTGATGAGCTATATTTTGGTACCCTTTTATTCATTTCCATTATAAGCACATCACAAAATGTTTCATAGATTTGGTCAATATCACATTGTGTCTCACGGCTAATTTCAAGTAATTATATCTATTAATGCCGCCCTAGAAAGCTCGCTACCCATAAACTCCGAGGGTATCCTATTCAAATTGAATCGTACCGGCTTAATGTTCTCGCCACTAACTTCATCACATTCATTTAACCTATTTGACACAGTAAACTCCGTTAACATCATGCAGTGATCTGGTAATCGTGACCTTTTACCTATTAACCCATGTAATCCATGTTTGTCAACAATAGACTGTACAGTTAGCACTCTAAACTTCTTGCATATCTTCAAAACGTCGTGCGGCACGCATATATAGTCAACCACTGATTTTCCTTTCCTTGATTTGGATGTGAAATTGTCGTCTGCAACGTCAAATCTACCAGTTAGTACAGAAAATTGAGCTTCACATAGGAATTCCAGGAATTCATGACCATGTTGACTTACAGTTTGATCAAGAACATATCTTTTTAGCAATGAGTCTAAACCGTTGATATTATCCGGAAGTGAGCCTATGCGTGAATTGTAATCGCCCGCTAAAAATAATGCGTCACTGTCACTATTTAAATATACTTGAGCTAACAAATCTGAATAAAATCCTTCAGAATCTCTTCCTCTTGTCGAGTTTTAGGGTGGCAGGTAACATGTACAGACGACAAATTCAAAATCAGACGATTTGTTAACAAATTTCACTACTAAAATCCCGTCATAGGATCTGTCCACAACGTTCATTTCATACTCTTCACAAAGTGAGTTTTTCACAAGCAGGCCTACTCCCCCAGAAGCTGTAGGAGCGTTTCTATGTAATTCTCTTCTATTATACTCAAACCATGTAGAATTCGTTACATTTACTACATCGTTTCCATTTAAGTGCGTTTCACAAACAGACACAATGTCTGCTTTTACTGATTCAATGATACCAGATCTAAGCTCACAATTATCATTTGTCCAGCCACATAAATTAATGTGTGCAAGTTTTACTGTGCCAGTGAGACGGGGTCCTTCCTATGTCTGTCTATCTTGGTATTGTTGTTGTTGTACTTTGTGCATGATACGTCCATTTGCATTCACCCGTAACGTATTGCCTTGTGGTAATTCCTTCAAAATTGCTCGCGCATTCATTTCAATGAGTCTTTCAATTCGTATGTTTATCTATTGTGCGGCTTTTATTATTAAACGAAGACAAACTTTTATTTTATTGTAAAGACTAATATTTAATTTCTGCGGACTATTTTCATTACAATAGTTTCAAGGATTTTTTAAACAAATGTTCATACTTAGTTTGACATATTTCATTACAAAAGATTTTAATGAACTCACTTATTCCTGTTTCATTGCTGTCGGGTGTATGTGCAACTATTACAGGTATTGACTAGTCATAAGCCTCTACTATAATTACAAATCAATACAGTTTTTGCCACACCGGATCTTTGATTTTTTTAAGCCTTTGTTTTTACCAGAATGTTTTTGCACTGTCATTGTAAATCATTATGTGGAGTTATAAGCAAATTCTTTTACACAGTAATATTACCTTTTATTAATGTTAAAATAAATTTGCTTTTCGTTCTTTAATGTCAACATGTTTTCATATACCTAAAACGTAAGATTCAAACATATACAAGCATTATTATTCCTTGATACTGAAGCATTTCATACAAATGAAAATGACGGTGAAGTGAATGACTCTCAGACAAGATTTCAAATTTGATTGTTAATAAACATGAAAACAAACTTACATCTTTTTTCCAACACAGTATTTTCTCCTAGCAGTAAGTACTTGTTCGTCTTCCCTTTAACAAATGCAGATCAACAGTTACTGAAACTAGATAAAGATGCACATTTCGTCTATTCTCTTCTTATGCTCTAAGAGTTTAAAAAGAGAGAAGTTTTGTATGGATTAACTCTTTTCCGAGGAGTATTTTAGACATTTTATGCAGATTTGTAGAGTTGAATTTAAAAATTATTTTATTCATTCGTTTGCTTCTTGTGTCTTCTACGAGAAGGGCCATATTCAGTTTGTCTGCCTTTGTTCTGACTTAGCAAACTATTTCAACGTTGTTTTTTTTTTGTTGTTTTTTTTTCAAACATATATAGACTATTTATATATACATAATCATATTTCACCCTTTTTAAACTAACCATTTGAAATCAAAATAGTCTACAATTCATTTTGAAAATTAACTTTTACAAAATGCGAAACTGAAAACATTTGCGCTGTTTCAGCCATTCCAAACACTCTTGTGTGAGTGCAATTTATACATTATGTTTAAAGGAGTTTCAAAAGATATTACATGAACTTATCTTAATGGCTGCTCTTCAAGTGTTCATTTATCTTGATCAGTAAACTTTCTCTCAAATAACAGAGGAATGCTTCAGCAAAAATACTTATGGAATATGGTTTGTGGGTGTATAGATAAGTGTTTAGTTTCATTTTTTCGAAAACATTTTCAAATTTTATTATATAATTTTTGATACTGAGGAGTCGGATTTTGTGCAAACGCAAACATATTTAATTTCGAAGTTGAAACGTTACTGGTGTTAAGCATACACAAATGATAACTATATAACAAGTCTTAACTAGTCTAAAATATTCACGGTCAGCATAATTAAGGTCTAGGCTTTCGTTATGAATGGTTTAGACTTAGTTTTACTGTTTAAAAAAACCGTTTACGTTATGACAAAAACAAGGTGGTCTTCCTTGGGATAATACGCTATAGGGTCTCGCAGTGATGACAGAGTAAAACAAATTTATCTTGAAAACGAATGACATAAAGCCAATGTATGAATCTTAATTTTAATAACCAGTAACATGCATCACATTGTGTAAATTATATGTTGGAACATTAAGTTAGTTTTTATTTAAAGAATTATGATATTTGTTTTGTTTTAAAAGCCTACATATACGCTTTTGTTTGAGATTTCTGCCAGAAACACTTGCTGGACAGGCAATCATGTTTCCTGGAAAGAATCAAAGTTATTATTTCTGCAGAAATCCAGTCTGCGAGGAAAAGAAATTATATGCTTCCGGTACTTAAATTTTATTAAATAAACACATAATAAACGCGACAAAAAGGACGTTTTGCACTTATTGAATGTCATACTTTCAAACTGGAATTGCTTTGCCATATGGCACAGTGGTGTTTCTAGATACTTTTCACAAATGGTATTACACAAACAATATGAATGGTATTACTAAACAAATTTTAATTATTTTTTGCAAAGGCTTATCACTGGCGGATACTGAAACAAGTTTTATAAATCATTTGTTGCTTATAACATTTGTAAATCAGTTTCTTGAGCAGTCTTATATTTTTCTAGGGTTTACGAATATCAGCTAAATAATACATGCAAATTTTAAGATCTAGAACGGAATTGCGGAATTGAATGCGCAGTCATTCAATTTAATTGTAATTTAATTCAATACAATACGTTTCTTGACCTAATACAATGCTTCCGTAAATCGTCAACAATGTTATTGTAGCATTTCGTTTTCTTGAGCTGCCGATGCTTAAACAAGAGAGAAGAATACTTTGGCATGAATCCCTTCTCTGTTTTTGTTGACAAGTTGCTCTGATTCATGTTCTCTGTAAGGTTTCATGTACTTGTAAATTACATTATTTTGATCGACTGAAAAAAGTTCAAACACTTATTCATGCTCAGAGAGTTTATAAATGAATTCTCTAGAAATAGAATGTACATAAATAATTTATATTCATTCCACTAAAACATTACAACTCCCAGTGTTTAATTGTATATGTGCGGTATAACATCAAATGTAATGAGCTAATTAATTAATTAATTATACGGGATAAAGTTTTTTATATACTTAAGACACTTTTTGACAAATGTAGTGATACTCTTTCAACCTCATCTTAATTTATTGCCATTTCGTATTTTTTTGTCTTGTGGCTTACCATGATAGCAGAAATTTCCGTCTTTTCATATAATTTATGATTCAGTTGAAACAAAACAAATGAAGACATGTTTCCTTATTGAATAAAAACATGAACTAATTAGTGAAGTACTTCCAATCAAAATCATTACTCTATCGAGAAATACCTAGAATTTTGCAATAATTTTGAAGTTTCATCTGCATGTTTCGCCCCCCAGTCGAGCACAAAAAAAACACAATCCAAGTACCAGCCGAGGTTTTCGTTTCAGAAGACCACCTAATATGATTAATAGCATTAACTGTATAATCTTCAGGTTTTTGTTTTGTTTTTGTTTGTATATTATTTCGAGTGGCTAATAAGTATAATTCATACATGATAAATTCCGACAGATTGAAAATATGTATTGTAACCGAGTTGATTAGCTTTAATAGTGGTTCAAGGGAAGATTCAAGACTATTCCATCACTTCAAACATCAACACTTGTAACCAGTTTGCACGCTTATTCGATAATGAGCAATACATATATAACCTGTGTATTCTAAGATGTATTGCATCTTTCTGTTACGGACTTTCATGTTCGTAAGATAGTTCAAACAAATCTGACATATTTGATTTAAAATGATAGCAGTACTTAGTTTTCACTTTCTCCCCTGAATTTATGTTCAAAAAACACTCGTCTTCTTATTACCAGATAGTCCTGAAACGATATCGGCTTTCAACAATAGCACAACATTTACCGCTGCAATCTCACCAGACATATACGTATTTGAATCAAATTTATCTTGATGAACATTCAGACAGTTATTATATAAAACTCATATTCATTATGAAGAACTTAAGTCTGAAACTGATAGCATTATGACGTCGGGGATAAATATTTACAAACAAACCGTTCTTGAATAATATCACAAAATGGTCAGCTATTAAGATTTCAAATCCTAATCAATGTCTTTTACTTTACAATGGGTTTTAAAGTTTTGCAAGTTATTTACATATACGTATCACTGCCTTTTGTTTAGAACTAAAATAAGTGCATAACTAAGTAAAAACAAATGATGTTTTGTCATTCGAGCGCAAAATGAGTAAGACTGACATTGTAACAATAGATGTATTGTTTATTTCTACTAAACTTTACCTTATTAATTTTTACTTACCAACATATCCATGTGATAAGAAGCAGTGATGTATTTGCGTTGTGATTGAACGGCTTAAATCGGGCTAAAATCGCATTTGCATAATTATTTTATGCACCAATGATCATTTCTGAGCAATAATAGGACTTTTTGTACCATTTATAAGAACAGTCACCTCAAACGTCAGGGTGACGGGTGGCTGATAATATCAATAATGGCGAAACTTTAACAAACATGCACACGCAAATAGAGGTTTCCTTACATAAAAATATTATTGTAATCGTATAAGTACCTGCAACTAAATTTTTCGACATAGAAATGAGAGACAGCTGTTATATAAACTGATTTTCTTGTTAATTTGAACAATATGCATATGCCATAATTAAGATTTTAAGTCTGGTACAGAGCATGTGTTAAGTTCTTAATAAAATTTCAAGTGTTTCAGGAATGGTTTATAAATACACATTCTCCGTCATTTCATTGAAGAAAATGTGCTATAAGTGTATTCTTCCCTGTTATGCGTGGCTTAAACAAATCAGCTGCTTGTTTTAAATAAGGCTGGTTACAAATTGTCATATGTGAAGTTCTCTTTAGAATTACTTCGTTTAGATTTGTTTTTTTCTCCACGCTCATCAAATGAATTATCACATCCAGTAGAGTAATTTCGATAGATATTATTCGAATATTTACATTGAATTATGACGTAGCTGTGTCTAGCTCTTGACTGAGTATTATAAGAAGATCTTTTGACAAAAAAAAGGAATGCTCCGGCAAAGTTGTATGTATTTTCCCATTTGCGATTACGAAACATGTATTCTTAACTCCATGTCCTACATCGAACAAAAGACGAATGCAGTTTAGACTGATTCTGATAAACACCCACTCTATGAGATAATTTTTCAAACATTGCAAATGCTCAAAGTGATAAAGTGTTGTATTCCGCCGGGAAAGTTGCCATCACATGGATGCTTTCGGTAAAATAAGACAGTAGAAACGCAATTTATTGTGCCTGGACATTGGCTGTTTGATTAATTAAAGTATTTGTATCGAGTGCTTAATTAATTGTTCGTCATCTGGTTTCCTCTAGGTTATAATCGTTAGTTCAGATATAAAGAAATTACACTAAAAATATCTCCGTATGCAGAAAGAAGCAGACATACCGTCTCTTATGTATTTTAAAGTACATCATTTTAAATTCACACTGAACCAAATCTGACAAACATTTCAGACACATGTTAAAGCAACATATTTATTGTCCGACAGAAAGAATAATAATTTACACTTTGCATCACTTTAACTGATATGCGACTACAATTTGATGCAGACAGTATAATATTTATACAATTATGGGAAGGTATGCACTAGACCGTAACTACTAGAATTGCAAAAAAAAATGTGCTCGGCTGTCAGTATTGAGTTTTGTTGAAGCTTACTGGTAACGAGACTTTGTGATATTACATTTAATTTGTAAACAACTATCAATCTTAAGCCACGACATTGCGAGAGAAGTATTTAGGTTTATATTAAACGATATATCATCCGTTAATGAACTGTCAAAGAAAATCGTAAAAAACTACATGTTTCTCAATCAAATAAATGCAATTTCCTTTCTCCCTGTCTATCTATTTTCAATGCTCAATATATTGATTCGCTGCATTGTGCAATCGCTATGAATGTTTTGTTTGCATTAAAATTTGGTTATGGAAAATGTTTGTACAGCTTTGAAAACTTTGTGAAATGTGGTTTTTTTAAGATTTTAAAGATGTTTTTTGTTTTAAGCTCTTAAAAAATTATATATGCGCATAAAAACTAAAATTAATAGAATAGTCGAGTCAAAAGTTTATTTATCCTTTGTCTATCTGATGTAGGAAATACCTCCTAAAAACATTCATTTTGAAAAAGCTGCAAGAATCATTTTTTTAAATAGTACAGTTTTATCTAGGTAAATTTTATCATGAAAAATGGTTCGCTTTTTTTCTCGAAACTACACAAAACATTGTTCAGAAATGGAAAATTAACACTGCTCGATTAGACTGTTAAATGATTGGTAAAGTTTTTTTCTCTATTCAACACTAATATAACTTTAAACAATGTTTACTACGTAAGAGTAATTTTGTGGCGATACGTTCAATGATACTATGATCTTGGTCATCTACATATTGATTTGAACAATACTTACGGTATGTATGATAGGAAAAGGAATATGCTACATAAAAAAATAGAAAAACGTTCTGTATACATAAAATACAAACATCAAAGCAGAGAAAGCATTCTTGCTGAGCCAGAAAAAATGTATATATGTAAACGACAGATATCAGATTGTGTTGTAAAAACAAACAGTCACCGAAATGGGCTTAAACACTAAAAACCTCCAAGAATTAAGTTACCTATTTTTCTTTATCATTTGCAAGTAGTTGAAAAAAAAAACATTCTACCTAAAGAAAGTTACAAAAAAGGTATCTCTGTAACTAATTTATTTTGTAATTTAAATTTAATTTAGTTTTGACTTATTTTTTTATCATATTCATTTAAATATTTTTTGCAATTAAATATGCCGGTATTTATTTTTGGAAATGTACACAATATTGACCGTCTAATCGCAATTCAAGAAATTGATATAAATCAGCCTCACTTATGTCCCGGTCCATAAATAATAAAAAACTAAAATTGTAGGAAAAATCATAATTTTTAATAAAACTTTAAACCACCAAACAAAAGAAAAGAATTTCATATAAATGGATTCTGTTAAGACATGCAACTTTACAGATCAATATCTTTACCTTGCATAAAACCATTACATCCTTAGAAAAGCGACGCCCAAACAATTAAATGGGGCAAATCTAAGTAAGTGGTAAAAAAAAATAAAAAATCAGAATATTTTTCTGTTTATTTATCGTATATTTAAATTTTTAAAGGAATCTATCTATCATATTTCAAATGAGATTTCTAGAAGCAAAATCTCATTTAATGTGCTGATGCAATATCCCTGCCAGTCGAATTAGTATTCATAGAAATAACTTTCTTCGGCGATATATTGCAAATCAACGATTAACTAAAACAAGTTTAAGTTCAAGAGATCAAGTGCAGATCTGAATATTTTGTAATGCGCAATATCATACACGTTACTTCATAAACAATTCCAAACTGATTTCAGCTTACTCAGAAATTTCAAGCAGCGTTGTAAACAGACCTCAATAGCTGTTTTACAATGAATAGAATGAAAGGAATGGTTTCAGAGATCATTTTCTTACCCTTAAGAATAAGAAAATATTATTCAAAATCAATTGCTTTTTATTTGGTTATATAATGAAAACCTGCAAAGAATAAAGCATTGTGTTTGGCAATTTTCAGCATGAGTCCTTTATGAATAGCAAATGATCGATTTAAAGTACCTCGTTGTAATTGTGACGTTTCTTTCTTTATATATATTTATGCAAAATCCTCTATATTTTCAGACATTTTAAGCAATCATGTTTAGCGTATCTTACTTTATCTTATAATGCAAATCATGTCCCAAATGCAATTTAGCATACAGAATTTATGTAAATTTTATGAAATACAAACAACTAGAAATAAAAATTGTGAGAAAAATATATACTTAATATCCCCACACACGGACACCAATACCGAGATGTGTGAATGGAGTCATGTATGACCTAAATGCATTTGACCATGCTCAGACTAGACTACGAACCAACACTTAGCACTCATTGATATATACGGGCGGCCAATGGAAACGCAAGGGAGAAATACTTACCGTAATTTAATGCTGATTTACTTTTTCATTACAAAACCTACAGTAGATGGAAGTTTATGGCCTTTCTAAAATAGAATAATTTCCAAAAGATGACTGAGATCTGGATGAAATTGTAATACTTATGTTATTATTTAGCGTGTTATAAGTCGGAAGCATTGGGCAAAACTAACATCTTCAAAGAAAACTTATAGTTTAAAACCGATCAAACTGACTTCCCGCCACATACTTCAGACAGTACTTTTTACAGTAAACATTTGTTTCAAATCTGAAAAGCATTGTCTTTGTGGCTCCTAGTCTGAGTTTTAACATTAACACGGTATTCACCTGAATTTCTAACGAGTTTACACTTTGAAAGATCTAAGAGCCTGAGCATTAAAGTCAAAAGCTGCATAAAAACTTTAAAAAAGAATGGTTTGGGTTGTGATTTATTTAAGATTTCCAATGGTAAAAAATTATTTTGCCACTACTGATGTCATTACCACGGTAATCCTTTTTAAAAACAGCCTTTGTACAAAGACAGCTTTAAAAAGGTCCAAATATCATTTAGATAAATTGTCATGCATTTACCTTCGGCATACTTCTTTACCCACCCGTAGTCAATGTTCTCTTGTCTTTTGGGGTCCGTATGATGAAAATGATAATAGTTTGGTTTTGATTAAAATGCGTTTTCACGATATGTGATATGGCCGGCCATATTTGATAAGTCACAACTTGAACTTCTGTGATCCAATTTTCCCCCTTAAGAACCGAAACCACAAAAAGATTATGCAAACATGGTAATAATTTGTGTTAAAATTATGTTGCAAAAGAAAACGGTTTTCTGATGAAAGTAGATATTGTTCCACTGACAGAAGAATCTATAACCTTAATATTTCTTGTCATTTATGAATTGGAACATTCATTTAAAAGTCATTAATTTGGGGTATTTTAAAATACTTTATCAAGTTAATTAGATTCCATAAAAAAACAGTTTTAAGATCAGTTCTTGATTTCATCTCGGGAAAACGGAAAATACGAAATGTAGTATTTCCATTTGGAAAAAAATTTCAACTTGAATTTGTGACGGTTTTTATTACAGTAATAATAACCATTATTACCTATTTCAGATTTTAGTATTTAAAAGACGGTGTGATAAATCTTTAATGGGTTATATCCTTACGTTGGTTCTTATTTTCAAGGGGATAAATTTAGAATTAAAATAAATTTAGTTTCTAAAACGGTGTCTTTTCTACATTTTTGCTATAAATATAGCAGTATGTCACATGTGTACCGTAATGGCGGACGGTGATATTCAGGGGAGGTAACCAGTTAAAACCTATATGTGGTGATATCACTTTTATTTCGATCGCTTTATTTGTGCCATTCCTAGACTATTTTTGAATGTAAATTGTTAAACAATTTAAAATATATTTCAGTTTTCCTTGAACTTGATATGACAAAACATTGATACGAGTGCATAGTGTCTTTTTCTTTTAAGATATGTACGAATTGCGATTCTTTTAGTAAACATTGATTTGGCAAACAAATGTTCCCAAAACCAAACGCCTTGGACAAAAAAAATAGCTAGAGAAGGTTATTATTTCTATTAACTGTTCAACAATTCCAGATATTGATATTTGTTATTCTCACTGAAGGGGCATTCTGGTAAATTCGAATAACCTGTTTTCTTTCCTGAATTTGCTTTAGTCTCCAAGAACAGAAAGGTTCATAAATTATACATTTGGTTATATTATCTCAACATGTTAATAATAATAAATAAAACAGAGAACAACACTTTAAACTTGCATCAAATATGCGAGTAAAATACATCTTGTCACTGTTTCTTATGCTTTATTACATTCAGCAAAGTGATAGTCTGTTTTCGTAATATGACCTGAAGTCTTATATATAAATCCATCCTTAAACGTGACATTTGAAATATCCAGAGCTTTTAAATAGTTGATTTCCAGCTTCACTGATTTCCATTAGATTATTTTTAATGGCATTTTTATGAAAGGAAGTCTGGTCTTATTTCTGGTCTAATTTTAAATTAGTAGTTCATCAAAATAGGAAATGCTCATGGTCATCGAGACTTGTTTACTGATTTTTGTACTTAAAACTTCTAGTTCCCTTATAGGTAGAGTGTTTCTTGTTAAGTTGGAGATTATTGTAAGTTGTATTCCAAAGGTAAATCGGACCGAATCAGGTTTGAGGTTTAAGCCACGAAAAACATGTACACTTATTACACTAAACCTACAAGTAGTAACGACTACTGCAGTCAAACAAAAAATAGGCTCAACTGGAGAGTGTTTTTTTTTCTTTTTCATTCTTGTAACCCTGGTGTATCTGAAAAGCATCAAAATTGTTCTGATTTTGAAACATTGCATATCAGGCACTGTGAAGAAGCTAAATAACGGAAATAAAGTAAATTGGGTTCATTTCCAATAATTTCAATAATATTTGTTGGAACTTTTAGCGGACGCTTTGTGGAACTGTTGCACTTTTTGGGCATTATGTATGCTGAATCGTTACATCTGTAAGTAAATTGTTTGCCATTGCGAAGAGATATTAAACTTGTCATTGTATTTTCGTGTTAGTTTTTTTTTCAACAGCAGAACCTGCAAACGCTTAATGTGGATAACATAAAACTAAGAAATAATGTAAGAAGTAGGAGCAAGTGAACTTTGCCTTAAATGTTATTCTTAAATGTCTCAATCTTAGAACTATCAAAATTTAAAATAACTTAAGAGAAAGAAACAACAACAAGCTATCATGTCTCTACACTGAGTCCTTGTTGAATAATCTGTTTTAGCATATAACTTCTTAAAACAATACGGAAATGCATATATCTATAGTTTACCTGATTTAACATAATCTCTGTTTGCCGCTTTCCTTGTTCATATAAGTATTTCAAAACGTCACATTTTAGTTATTTGAATCTTATGCTGAGTATAGCTTGATTATTCATGACAAAACTTATATAGTAAGAGAGGACTATGCGGTGAAGTGCAGAATACAAGATCCCTTAACTCAAAAGCTTAGATCGTTTGTTGTTATCGATGTCTCTATTCATATCCAGTGCACAACAGAAGTATCGTGGATGGGACGCTTTTAGTATTACATACAACTTAAGGCCTCTATTGTAGTCGCCTAAGAAGATATGATATCAAAAGCTCAATTTGTTTAAAACATTTAATTTTATCACTCTTAGAACTCCATACTCTATTATTTATAGTTATATTAATTGAATATTTTCATTTTTAGCTCACCTGAGCCTTTGGCTCATGGTGGGCTATTGTGACCGGTCTTTGTCCGTCGTCCGTCAACAATTTCATTCAAACGACATCTCCTCTGAAACCTCTGAGCCAAATTTAATAAAACTTGCCTTGGATGTTCCTTGCATGAAGCTCTACCAAAGTTGTTCAAAGAATTAAATTCCATCAAGAATTCTGGTTGCTATGGCAACTTAAAGGAAAAACTTTGAAAATCTTCTTGTCTGAAACCACAAGGCCCTGAGCCTCAAGATTTGGTATGTAGCATTGCCTAGTGGACCTCTATCAAATTTGTTCAAATTATGCCCCTGGGGTCAAATTTGGCCCCACCCCGGGGGTCAATTGATTTTACATAGGTTTATATAGGAAATCTTTAAAAATCTTCTTCTCAGAAACACAATGCCTACAGCTTAGATATTTGGTATGTAGCATTGTCTAGTAGATGTCTACCAAGTTTGTTCAAATTATGTCCCCTGGGTCAAAATTGGCCAAGCCCCAGGGTTCTCTTGGTTAACATATAGTTATATCGGAAAAACATGAAAAATCATTTTTCTCCGAAACTAATAGGACTAGACCTTAGATATTTGGTGTGAAGTATTGTGTTGAGAACCTTCACCAGTATTCTTTATATGATGGCCCTGGGGTCAAAATTGGCCCCGCCCCTGGGGCCCTTAATATGTAAAAAAGGCAATTTTTTTAAAAATCTTCTTACTGGAAACCTCAATGCCTACAGCTTAGATATTTGGTATGTAGCATTGTCTAGTGGATGTCTACCAAGATTGTTTAAATCATTCCCCTGGGTCACTATTGGCCACGCCCCAGGGTTCTCTTGGTTTACATATAGTTATATAGGAAAAACATGAAAAATCATTTTTCTTCCAAACTAATTAGATATTTGGTGTGGAGTATTGTGTAGAGAACTTTTACCAGTATTGTATATATGTTGGCCCCGGGGTCAAAATGTTCCCCTTCGGGAGCCCTTAATATGTAAAAAAAGACAATCTTTAAAAATCTTCTTACTGGAAACCTCAATGCCTACAGCTTAGATATTTGGCATGCAGCATTGTCTAGTGGACCTAAACCTAGTTTGTTTGAAAAATGTCCCTGGGGTCACTTTTGGCCCCGCTCGAGGGGTCAAAAGTTTTAAATAGCAGTATAGAAGAAAATCTTTAAAAATCTTCTTGTCTGGAACTACAAGGCCTAGAATTTTAAAATTTGGCATGAAGCAAGCTTTATCAAGCCTTTTGAAATTATTAGATTAGGTTAATGGTCACGGAGGCTAAAAATAGATTTATCTACTGTACCTCTTAGAGCCTTAATTTATAGACCAATATCTTTGATATTCAGTATATAGGTTCCTTGCATGGACGTCTACCCATGGGTAGGGTTTGAGGTTACTGGGTCAAGGTCAAGGTCACCATAGCTTATAATAGATATTTTTACTTATTTTTTGTCATAGAGCCTTTATTTATTGACTGATATTTTACATATTTGGTTTGTAGGCACTTACATATTTTCAATTAAAAAATGAAATACTGCTTAACAGCAAACCTACAGCCAAAATACTCAGGTGAGCAATCCAGGGCCATCATGGCCCTCTTGTTATATTTGCTATAAGAAAACATATATATCTCTTGCTAGCTGTATTTTTAGCTAGCCCTATTTGAAGTGTGTTTGTCCTCTAGGCACATTTTTATTCCTCTCTTGTACCATAGGGTACGATGAAACCCTAATAAGTTATTGTCTGGGTGATTTGATATGAACGGAAAGACCACTCCCCGCTAAAAAAGGACAAACTTTTCATTCAGCCACGTTGAACGCCTTATTTCTGTATAAAAAGTAAACGTGTTAAAGCCATGCATAATCTAAACATGTTTTATTCTTTAAAGTTCTCGTTATTAACACATATCAGACGGTTAGTAGACTATAGCCATAAACGTTGAAACCGATTGACTTTTTGTAATAAGTATAATCGAATGCATTGCCAGTGTATATATTTTAGGTTCTTTGTTTTCAAAGTACTGTCGTCTAACTTACTGAATTGAGCTACAAGTATCACTTTTAAAAAACCTAACAGACTAACAGAAACGTTATTTAAACACTGATGTTTTTTATGTCCATTGCAATAAAACATTAGATTAATATTCCAGGGGGATGTGAGGTGTGTTCTAAGGCCGACACTATCACGGCTAATGCTTTGAAATGTAGTGTTACTTTTACAAATTGTTCATTTTTATTCCATTGGTTGTCGATTAAATAAACTTAAGTGAGCCAAATACACTTCAGCTGTACAATCAGTTATATGTTTTGAGTCTGCAAGTATTACTTAATTTTATTATTTACATTTATAGATGCTACCGTTTTTAGAGAAATGTTATCTGAGATATAAGTATGCTGTTGTTGGTGCTGATCATTAAATTCCTGTGATTCGATCTTAAAATATTTCTGCCATTTATTTAGACTCTTGAAACCTGAGTAGATAGTATGTCGCAACATGTGATACATATTTGCCAACAGGAAAGCATAAGAGTGTATTGGTTAGGAAAACCAAATGAGGTTCTGATTCTAGAAATAACTGTTTTGAAATTACACAGATTTGCATTCGGACATTTCAAATACCGTGATTTTATTGAATGAAAAAATAATGAATTTACAAACTCTGTCGTTGGTTCCTTACATGTTCTCAATAAAACAATTATCATACTTTTTAATTTATTTTTATAAAATACAGCGGTAACGAATTATGGTGTTTTCATTTAGTACATGATAAATTATAAGCTTTGAAAGGAACTTATTTTAAGAGAACGGAACGTGTAATCCAACAATGAACTGAAGAAACCTTTACATCGTATATAGTGCAAAGCTCTCAAGACACAACAGATGAATTGTACGTAGCACTGTTAGACATAAAGCGCACAATTAGCTCGATTTGAATAAGAAAATAACTCGAAACAGTGGCAGATATTTCGACAATAGTAGCACTTTAAAAACTTTGAAATGAAGGTATTTATTTTACAATCAAGGGACTAGAAACGACAAACAAATGGCTATATTAAATATGTCGAGATAACTTAAAGTTATTTCTCTAGAACTCAGAATCTAAGAGCGTGGATAGTGTAACTAACTGAATATAAAGAAAACTTGATATACTTATGGAAGAAAAACATGGTATCTGACCTGAAGATATTTATGTCTGTTTACATTTCTATGAGTAGAAATCTTAAATGGCTTTTTAGATCTTGACCGTGCTTGTTCACATGAAGAATATTGACAAATTATCACTAATGAAAGCATTTTAGCTGCAAAATGTGTTAGGTCTTTGTCCGCATTGTGTATAATGTACGTCATACTATATTTTCTATTTTATAAATTACATTGTTATTCTGTTTTCACAAACAGTCGTGGTATCCAGACAAGTACATGTACTGCAGCATTTGATAGTTTATGATTAAGTTAAAGCCAAATACATTCAAAACATCGTATAAAAAATGAAACAAAAATATATCCATTTCATTAACATAAGAAAGAGAAAATGAACAAAAGATAAGGGAGAAAAAAACGAAAAATGAAATTTCGCTTTATAAAGATATAATGCCGAATTATAGAACGAAATTATGTCAACAAGCCCTTGTCGGATAGAAGATTGAAAACTCGTCTAATATTGAGTAGAAAGTCTTGGTTAAAGAATAAACTGAAACATTTCTAACAGCTCAAAAAAAAGATAAGTAGTAAAGTTAAACAAGAGGGCCATCGCTCACCTGAGTATGACTGCTTTTAACAAAGTTGCTATGGACCTGGTTAATTGACCCAGGTGACCCATATTTGAACTTGACCTAGAAATTATTGAAACAATCTCTCTGACAAATTTTAAGGTTATTTGTACTGAAAATATACCTCTAGAGTGTTAACAAGGTTTTTCCATATTTGGGCTCTGTGACCTTGTTTTTGACCCAAGATGACCCATACTCCAAATTGAGCCAGAAATCATAAAAGAAACCTTGTCTGACAAATTTCCAGGATATTTGGACTGAAAATGTAACCTCTGGAGTGTTAAAAAGGTTTTTACATATTTTGGACATGTGACCTAGTTTTTAATCCCAGATGACCCATATCCAAATTTGAGCTAGAAATCACTGAAACAACCTTTCTGACAAATTTCAAGGACATTTTGACTGAAAATGTAACCTGTAGAGCATTAACAAGGTTTTTCTACTTTCGGGCTCTGTAACCTAGCTTTTGACCCCAGATAACCTATATTCAAAACTAAAATAGAAATCATTAAAACAATCTTTCTGACAAATTTCCAGGATATTTGGACTGAAAACGTACCTCTAGAAAGTTAACAAGGTTTTTCCATATTTGGGCTCTGTGACCTAGTTTTTGACCCCAGATGACCCATATTCGAACTTGAACTAGAAATTTCAAAGGCAACCTTTCTGACAAATTTCCAGATTATTTAGGCTAAATATGTAACCTCTAGAGTGTTAACAAGATTTTTCTATTTTGGGGGTCTGTGACCTAGTTTTTGAACCCAGATAACCCATATTTGAACTTCTGCTAGAAGTCTTAGAAACAACCTTTTTGACAAATTTTCAGATTATTTGGTCAGATAATGTAACCTCTAGAGTGTTAACAAGAATTTTCTATTTTTGGGCTCTTTGACCTTGTTTTTGACCCCAGATGACCCATATTCAAACCTGACCTAGAAATGATTAAAGCAACCTTTCTGACTAATTTCTAGATTATTTGGGCTGAAAATGTAACCTCTAGAGTGTTAAGAAGATTTTTTTTATTTTTAGGCTCCGTGATCTAGTTTTTGAACCCAGATGACCCATATTCGAACTTGAGCTAGAAATCGTCAATAAAACCTTTCTGAAAAAATTCCAGGATATTTGGACTGAAAAAGTAGCATCTAGAGTGTTAACAAGGTTTTTCTATATTTGGGCTCTGCGACCTAGTTTTCCAACCCTGATTATCCTTGTTCGAACTCGTTCGAGATATTAATGAGACAAACATCTTGACTAAGCTTTATGACCATTGAAGCAAAAATGTGACCACTAGAGTGTTAACAAACTAATTGTGGACGGACGGACGACAAACAAAAGGTGATCATAAAAGCTCACTCTGTTACTACATGACAGGTGAGCTAAAAAGACGCCTAATTATTCTTGTAAAACTATTTGATTATCCAATTGATGCCTAATGGATTATGCTATCCTTCTTAGCTGGACAAGTTCATTTTCAATTAAAAGGGTTTCTGGTAAAAAATTCCAGTTTCATTCTATTTAGGGAAGTAAGTCCTTTATGCAAACAGTGTAGACATTGCGGTGTCTGATCTGGGTCTGCACTGTTTGCCTATGTCTAATGTTATGGACGCTAGGCAGTAAAGTAAAGTGAAAACGAACCTTTTGCACATGGTTAAATTGAGGTGAGTATGGTTTAACGCCAGTTGTCGGAAGTTCAGCTAAAACTTTTTTGCTCTTATTTACCATTATAAACTAAGCCTTGCTTTCCTAATCGATCTTATCGAAAAATTCTAGCAAAAAAAAAGATAAAAGACACATCACTTCATTAACTAATTTCTGCATTACACTGAACAGAATACCAACGCTATGCTGGAGAATGCAATACCACCGACGTATACAAGTATAACACTGAGTGCATGTTTGTAACAAAATAAACTTAAGTACGTGTAATTTATGTTGTCACCTTAAGTACTTTCTTTTTGCAGAAAAAAAACAACTTATAAAAGTATGTTTTGGAATAAGCTGCATAGTGGTTCCCGTAAATAACATGTGGTTTTAAGAGCAAAGCAATCAATGTTTACAGATTGTAATTCATTATTCACGTGATCTTTATTGCAACATACGATTGTACGTATATTTTGGTCCTTTAATTTCAGTATGTTTTGTTTAGGTGTGAAGTAAGTGAAAATACGTCGCTGTAAACAGCTTTATACCAAATTAGACAAATGAAATGTAATTTTGTCTGACCTTTGAAGATGCATTTGGCCTTTTATTTAGACACTTTAAAGAAACCATCTCCCTGTTATATTAACGTGCAATACTTCTAAAACAGTGATGTTAGTTTTAGTCTTGATTATTTAGACGTAATTAAACTCATAAACTATGCGTTATGTTTTATTGTCGATTGGTTCGTGTATTTAAGAAATAAAAAACAAAATGCAATATTTAGTATCCCGTTTTTAATTATTTACACAATCTGAAGGAACGTCAGGAAAACAATTTTCTGTATTTCTGACCTGATGTTTGTAATCAAACTGAGTTGATTCGTTCTATCCAGTTTGATGTATAGCGTTTCAGAGATTATGGAATTCATTTTGTAGATCGAGACTCGACGTACATTAAAAAACAGAATCACAAACTGTTAATCTGGGACAAAATTAATTGGAGAGGTCTGGACGGAACACTCTCAATTTCAGAAATCTCATTTAGTTGAGTAATATTTTTTATATTTCTTTGTAAACACATGCTATTAAGAAATGGAAATTCCTGTACTCTTAATATTGATCGTTAATGGTACAAGATAGAGAACTTATTTGAACGTAAACACAAAGCTGTTAGAAATATTGATACCAATTTTTAACTTCTGAATATATATTGTTTGACACAGTAAAATGTATTTCATCTGGCGCGCCTCAAATCAGGGGCAAAATATATTGGATTTTATAATATCATTGTACAGTATTATAGAAATACGTGACTTAATTTAATCTTCCAATAAATAACAATTTACTCTTACATCTTTAACAAAATGTCTGCTGGTTAAACACAAGCGAGCAATGCCAGTTCATCAACCGTGTTAAGAGGGAACAGAACATAACTTGACATTGGCATAGAAATACCTTTGAAAATTAAACAAGCGCTATGTTCGAATGGACCCCATGCAACCTGGTTTGCTTTGACTTTTGACGTTGTGACTTCTAAGCAAGTCTGGCGTGTAGAGCTGATCAAGGCGCATAAACATATTGTTGGCAAAGTTAATATTTGTTATTTTGGGTCAAGACAACCTTAATCTTTTACCCTGAGACCTCTTAGTGGGTCTGTTGGAAAGAGCTAATCAAGGTGAATAAACATGTGAAATTAGAAAGCTTTTGATATAAATACTTGCATTTTATGGCCAAGGTTAATATATGGTGGCCTTAACCTTTGACCTGGGACTTCTAAGTGGGTCTTGTGAGTAGAGTGCATTATGGTGCATACACATATGAAATTATAATGCTTTGGATGGCAGCTTGTTTATTTTATGGCCAAAGTAAATGTTTGCTATTTGGGATCTCGGTGACCTTGGCCTTTGAACCCGTGACCTCTAAGTGAGTCTTGCGGTTAGAGAGAATCAAGGAGGTGCATGCACCTATAAAGTTTGGAGGCTGTAGGCGTGTTATGCTCAAGGTTAAAGTTATTTGACAAACAAACAAACAGACAGACAGACAGACAGACAGACCAAAAACAATATGTCCTCCGTCAGGGGGCATAAAAAGTACATTTTCTAAAACTTTTTATTTTTTATAAGTTTGAGAGTCCTGGATTTATTTGCTCTGATAATATTTGTTCCTGTTATGATTATGTCATGTAGCGCTCGTGATTGTGCAGTGTTTATTATAGTTGCATTCGAAAACGACTTTTTGTAGCTTTTTTGTGTCACAGCCCTTCGCGATAACACGGAAAAAAGGGTATACTTGTGAGTGTTACTTTAAGATCGCGTTCGCAAAGATGAAATAATATTAAAATAGCAGACTTTACATTAGAGCTACAACTATTCTTTAACGAACATTTACATTTATAAGAGAAACTGGACGTTCGTTATGTTTGTAAACATGTTGTTTGTAACCATACTATTTTTACATTTAGCTGAATCAGACCTTATTTGAAAGAAAAAAAGACGCTTGGTAGCATTAATTGGATATACTTTTCAGCTATACATTACTGGAAGAATCAAACAGTTAAATGAAATTTAAGGGTTAATTTTGCATCTTTAATCAACTTTTAACGGATGTGTTTTTTATATTATATGATTACAGTACTGAACTAGAGAAAACTGAATTGTCTAATATTTCTGGATATGGACAGTAATAGACTGCTGCGTAAGTCCTGTAAATTAGTAAAATATTTGTTTAATTTTGATCTGTTTTAAGTAACTACAAATATTTTTGAAACTTTCTCCATCTATGACAATTTCATTTGTTCATGTTCCACGTAAATGAAATCTGAAAGTGCATTTTTTTCTTATGACTGAAAATTCAGAAACAGTAATTAAGAGTTTTATGTATACGTTCTAAAAAAACATGTTTGGTAACACTTTTGAATGCTCCTACATAATTACTTGAAAACTTATAGAATTACTATGCACTAGTGCACTTTCTTTAGGGGAAATGCGAAAAAAACAATATTTACTTCATATTCCTCTTCAATAATGCATGTCAGGAAGTTGTTTAAGCTAAACATATACCAGAATATCTTTTCAAGGTTATGTGTAATGAATTTTACGGAATATACTGCCTTAGAAATTGCTACACTTTTTATTTACTCAAACAATGAACGGGGTAATGTTTTTGAGAACCGAGAACATTTCAAATCATTCAGAACAAACTCATGACTCTAGGACTGAGCTCATATGATTATGTCCTCGACCTAAAAGTGATTCTTGTTAGAGCTTTAATTTGTATTTTTTTTTTGTATAGACTCCGAATTATAAAAATCCTGCGGAGTGATGATACCACAATGGAAATGAATTGGATACAAGAGTATATTGGATACCTTAACCTTAACCTAGCACCATTGCTTTTTTAGACATTGGCCTACACTTACTTGCTTCGGACATAAACGTTGCTCAGTGTAACAGAAAAGGTAAGCACGAAATACCGAATTATTTTTTTTAATTTCTTCTTTTTTATTTTTGTTTAAAAAAAAACGATTTTAAAATCATGTTCGGTTTTGTTTCCTGAAACATCGTTGCTCTTTCAAAAGTGTTCATGATTTACAAACTATATATCTGAAACTTTTTTTAGAATAAGATTTTTATCTTCGTCGCTATGTTTAGCATATTTATTTCACTCAGACGACACCAAAGGCATAATGTCAGACGTTAGTCTAGCAGTATTATACTGATTGGCATAAACAGACCTTGAACTGTATTTTGTATTTATTTTTATAGATAATTTCGTATTCAAAGCCAGTCTGGATAAGCTAGGATTTTGAATTTCCGTGGAATAAATTAAAACACTTTTGAAGTATGAAACTGAAATTGTCTAGACAATCTGACGATGAAACAACGTTAAACTATAGAATATGAATTCGAATCAATATGAAATGTAATTGAGTTCAACGGAAGTCCTTCAAGTGTAGCCTATTTTGATTTTAAATGAAAATAGTTTTAATAGTTTAAATTTAAGTGCAGAGACGTATATATACTAAATTGAATGACATTTACGTTTAACGAAATTAATCTTTAAAGACTAAAATACCATTGACATCTCTTTGATATATCATGCAGATTTAGAGTTTCTTAATGATTTGACACAAATCAGAATGTATTTCCATTGTAAAGATAAATACACCTAGTTGACCCCTTTATTTTTGTTTTAATATTTTCAATTAAAAATCTTCTTCTAAACACCAAACATTAAAATTACATCCGATGTTTACTTGTTGGAATTATTATGATCTTTCACCATACAAAATATTTACCCTATACATCATTTTTATGTACTTCAGTCCAAAAGTACAGAAGGTTTCCACTCTTCATACAGTATAAAAATTTATGTATTTCGTCTTTAAATGTGATACGACTTACTGTCACATTTTGTTTGTAATTAAAGCATATATTAGTCAATTATGTCAGCAGTCGTGTCACACAGAAGGGACTAATAAAGTGACATCAGGTGTTTGCATAGCGTATAGATAACAATGGTAAATATATCAAATAAACATAACAGTTAGCCAGCCTCAAATAGAAAATTTGTTATAAAACTCGCCGCTGATGTGAAGTTATAAGAATAAAGACTTCTTTTTTTAAGTTGTCAAAAATAACTTCGCTTTTTTCCAAGAAAGGCTGTACGAACATCATTATATTCACAAAGGCAGAAAGTCGGGTTTGTAGTGCAATAAATATACTGCCCCTTAGATAGAAACGAAAGTAATAACTTTTCTCACATTCAATTTTGTATGTAAAGTACTTTACGACGATTGAGGTAGAAAAAGAAAAACACTTTCAAAGCTGCCAGCAAGATGCTTAATATATTGAATTTATGGAATGATGTTAAGCCTGTCTGTTGGGTTACCGGTAAAAATATTTCATAAACCGTTCTATTTGTGAACCGTTCTATTTATAGGCAAATATTATTTCGAAACCTTGTATACAAATAGTCTGTGTAAAGAATATGGAAGGACTGACAAACATAATATTCATTTCTTATACTAAGTAAATAGCGTATTAGATGTTGACTTGGGCTTTTATTATCGTTTCATCGTTATGTTATTTCAGCACAATAAAAGCATTAAATGTCTCAGATGTTTCATTTCATATAGCCGTATTTATGTATTTTTGTGGCGATACGTTGTATTTGAATAGCTTCAAAATTAGAAGAATTATTAAATATATATGTTCGGTCGTGGTACAAAGACACACAAAATTTGATCACAATTTGATCAGTGTGTGTGTGTGTGTGTGTTGTTGTTGTTGTTGTTTGTTTGTTTTTTCATATCCAGATGATACTCGAAGAGAATCGTTGATCGGACTCTTTTAGTATTACATACTGTTTAAGGCCTTAATTGAAGTGCAAATGTCATTAGTTCGGTTTGTTGTAAATATTTTAGGTTCTAGTTTTCGATACCTTACGTTTTGTTATTTTCTATGGAAAAAACCCTGATTAAGAACGATTTCTCTTGCTACCCGTATCTGTAACTAGCCTTATTTAATGTGTATTGTTGTCCCCTATACGCATTTTCATATCTCTCTCTCTCGTATCATTCAGTTATGGTATATAACGAAAGCCCAATCAGCAATAGTCTCGGTGATGTGATATGAGCGTGAAGACCACGCCCATACACACAAAGAACAACATATTTATTACACAAATTTGAACGCGCCTTTTCGCATATAACAAAATGCGTTGAATTCTATGCACAATCTAAATATTGTTTATTCGAAAACACTGCTTGTTATTAGTACATATCTGACGATTTGCAGACTGTAGCTAAGTGTTGAGACCGAATGACTATATGTAATAAGTATAATAAGGCATTGCCAGCGCATACATCTGCCTACATTTCAGTGAGATTTTTTTTGTTTTCGAATTACCTTCAATTAATTTACTGAATGGAATTAAAAGTATCAGTTCAAATAACTAGCAGAAACATTATTTAAACACTGGTTTTTATGCTCATTTAAATAAAACGTTAGAGTAATATTTCAGAGGTTCATTATGCATGGATCATAAAGACGGACATTATCACGGCTTATGCTCTGAAACTTAGTGTCTCTTTTACACATTTTATTTCATTGTTTTTCTCGATACTTTCTTATTACATTATAGATAATAAATATCAAATCGTTACCATTTTAGGAAGCCAAATACACGACATTATCATCAGTTCAATCATATGTACTGAGTCTGCAAGTATTACTTTCTTTTACTATTTATTTAATATCATTATATATACATGTAATAATATATATATATTTTTTTTACATGACGCCCTTTTAGCGGAATGTTATCTGAGATAAAAGTATGCTGTTTTTGGTGCTGATCATAAAATTCCTGTGATCCGATCTTAAAGTTATTTCAGCCATTACTTAGACTGTTAAATCCTGATTAGACAGTATGTCGTGACATGTGATACATCTTTGCCAACAGAAGGGCATACGAGTGTACTGGCTAGGGAAACCAAATGAGATTCTGTTTCTAGAAATAACTGTTTTGAGATTACACAGATTTGCATTCGGACATTTCCTTAGTGAATTCATTTAGATGTCGGATTAGCAGAAATTCAGTTTGATTTATTCCTGAATTCGATTACTAACCATTGTTGTTTTGGAAGCTATAAGGAAAGGTTTTACATCGCATTTGATTTTATTTCAGAGTGGTAGTGTTCTAGTAGATTTATCAATCATTTTAAAAAATGATTTTATAGAATGAAAAATAATTAATGTTTATACTCTGGCATGGGTTCCTCGCATGTTTTCGATTGACATTATCATGATTTTAACTGAATTGAATTCAATTCATTTTTATTTAATACATAAATGAATATTGTGTAATCATTTAATTCCTGGTAAAGTTTATAATCTTTCGAAGGAACTGCATTCTAAGGGAACGTTACGTGTAATTCACCAAAAAACTGAAGAAGCCTTAATATCATATCAAGTGCAAAACTCTAAAAACAAAACGGATGAATCGTAAGAAGCACCGTTAGACACAAAACGTACAATTAGCTCTATTTTAATAAAAGAATATCACTCGAAATAGTAGGAGACTTTTCGTAAATAGTAGCCGTTTAAAAACACTGGAAAGCAGTTCTTTTTTGCAAACAGGCGACAAGAAACGATAAACATTTTTTTTAATTTGACTAGATAAATGAAGATTAAATACAATGTATTTTTAACCTCAAAATGTCAGAGCGTGGACAATGTCACTGATTTAATATTAAGAAACTGACTGGTACATGACCTGCAAATATTTATATTTGTGTGCATAATTATCTATGATGAGAAATGATTATTGAATGACATTTAGATCTTGACCGTGATTGAGGTGACATCAACAGTTTACAATGAGGTCGAATTGAAGAATATTGATAAAGAAAAATTGACGCTTACTGATGTAAGCGTTATTTAGCTGCAGAATTTGTTAGAACAGTACTGTGTCTATATTGTGCATAATTTACATTTTACGATATTTTCTACTTTATTAACTAAATTCTTATTCAGTTTGCTTAAAAAACAGTCGTGGTAACGAAACACGTACATGTATTTCATCATTTGATATTAAGATAAAGGCAATTGCACCCTTAACATTGTTTAAATAAGAAAGAAACAAAAATATATTCATCACATTAGAGCCAAAAAAGAAAACAAAATTTAGAATTCACCCTTGGAAAGGAAACTGTACAAAAAGGGAGAAAATACCAACAAAACTGAAATAATTCGAGCACGACATATAAATATTAAGTGTAGAAATACAGAAATAAATTCAGTCAATAAGCACCGGTTTGAAACCCATCTGATACTGACTAGAAAGTATTAGCTGAAAAAACTACAACATTTATAGCAGCTCAAAAAAAAGAGAAGTAGCAAAATTTAAGAAAATTTTTAATGTATTCATACACTTTATTTATTGTTGTAAAAGAAATTTCTTAATAATCATTAAAGTGAAGTGAACTGAAAATAAACAATTTAAAGAGTTTTTAGAAACTCGCACCCGGTTAAAATAAGTTGAGTTGGGGTGATACGCCAGTTGTCAGAAGTTCAGTTATAAGTACTTTGTTCTTTATTTGCTAAGCCTTGCTGTCTTCGTTCCTTTTATTGAAAAATATTTTGCAAAAAAGATAAAACACGCATCACTTCATTAACTAATTTCTGCATAACATTGAACAAAATATCGACGCTACACTGGAGATTGCAAAACCACCGGCGTATACAGGTATAACACTGAGTGCAGGTTTGTAATAAATAAACTCAAGTACGTGTAATTTCTGTTGTCTCCTCAAGTACTTTCTTTTTGCAGAAAAAAAGCTCATAAAATATTTTTCGGAATAAGCTGCATAGTGGTTCTCGTAAATAACATATGGTTTTAAGAGCAATACAATCAAGCGAAGTCTATTGTCGAGACGTTTTCTGAATCAATGATGCCAATACCGGCATAAAAAGAAACATGGTGAAGTAATGAATTTGTTGCTGATAACATGACCTGTAAAAATGTTCTTTGTGCAACATATGATTGTATATATTTTAGTGCCTTCATTTCAATATCTTTTGCTTAAGTGTGGTAAATACGTCGCTTTAAACGAAGATTTATTCTAAATTAGCCATTTGCATGACTTTTGAAGATCCATTTAGCCTTTAAAAATAAGGCTTCATGTTATTTTAACTTACAGGACTTCTAAAATAGTGATGTATAAGAGTCATAGTCTTGGTTATTTAGTAGGGATGTCAACGAGTATCCGAGTACTCGGATATCCGGATACTATGTTGGTATCCGGATACAAATTTCCTATCCGAATATTCGTATACAAAATAATAATAATAACAATAATAAAACCCAGTGAAATTTAACTTTGATAAAAAAAAATCAAACACTCGCAAAAATAATTTGGCAATTTCATAACGGTTAACATAATCGCGTCTATTGACCGCCCGCGGCATATCCCTTGATTGGTTTATTGATAAAGCTTCTATCTGTCGCTCACCCTTAAAAGTGTTTGTTCGTCTTGCAAACTGCTGGGACCTAACGGGACATCCCATTGTGTATCAGTTACTTAAATGTGTTTATATAACCTTTGCTAGAGTACCTTGCCCCTTTGTTAATCAATTAGCAGTGTCAAACATGCCAATTAAGCGTTTCACGGTAACTTCCGCGAAAGATTCTATGATAGTTTTAAAGGGGCTGTGCTCCAGATGACAAAAAAAGAAAGTTTTCTTGTATTCTAAATTTCTTGTAATATTTATGATTTATGCTTAACAAATAACCTACTGACAAAAAATAAGTGAAATAATTACATTATAAATTGATTTTTTCCCCTTCCAAAGTGCGACGGTATAACTATATCGTATAAGATTTAAAGTAAATATCTGTAATATCATATACGGCGATGGTGGTGACAGTAAGAGCGTTGGAAATATTTTGTTAACATGAGGGTCCAGAGTTCAAATCAGGCTGGAGCGAAAACTTTTTTTATTCTATTTTGACTTTTATAATCAGTTTTGAAGTAAAATATTATGTTGTTTTAATCTCACGGCATCTAAATATATATTTTATGAAAAAAAATTGTTTATGTCAAATCTGGAGTACAGCCTCTTTAACACAAGACCAGTAAAAGAATGTTCAATCAAAATGTGATTCGCATTAAAAACTTTGAATCATTCAAAAATATTATATCTATTTAAAACTTCTAACACATTTGAAATCATTGTTTTGTCTTATTTTGATGACGCTCACATAGTCACGTAAGCTGCATAAATACATGCACAAAAAACGATCATGTGACATAGACTTAAGGATACAAATAAAACAGCTTTTTGATCTACGGTGATTTGAAATGATATTTTTAAATTACATAGTTAATTAAAAAAAAGACAATGTTCTAAAGAACCGGACGCATGCCGGCATAGCAGACACTTAGACATAAAGCACGTGCGGATTGGCGGGAAAATATACTTCAAGGACCACGAGGAAAATAATAAACAGTAAACAACATGTCTTTGTTTTATTAACTTTATTTACACGTAATGACAGTTATTATTTTTGTAAAACTGTTTAAACACCTGTAATAGGATTACCGGGACAATTGTAAAACAGACGTCAATGTAATGTTTGGCATAGGAATTGCAACATTGAGATCGTATAGTCGTCGATTTTATACGAGTATCCGGATAGTATCCGAATAGTCTATACGGATATCCGGATACCGATTTAGGTATTCGTTGACATCCCTTTTATTTAGACATACTTTTAGAATATGCGTTATGTTTTGTGCAGGCTGGTTGGTGTATTTATAAAATCAACAACAAAATGCAACATTCAGTTTCCTGTTTTTTATTTATTTACACAATCTGATGGAACGTCGGGAAAGCAATTTTCTATATTTCTGACCTGATGTTTGTAATCAAATTGAGTTAATTCGTTTTATCCAGTTAGATTTATAGCTTTTCGCAGGTTATAGATCTTAGTTTTTAGATCGGGACACAACGTACGTTCAAAAACTAATTTCATCCAGTATTAAAAGAATCAGAAACTGTAAGTCTGGGAAAATTAATTGAAGATGACTGGATGGAACCCTCTCAATTTCAGTTAACACATTCAGTAAAGTAATAATTTTCATATTTCTTTGTAAACAGATGGAATTAAGAAATTGAAATTCCTGTCGTCTGTATATTGATCGTTAATGGTAGACGGTAGAGAATTTACTGGAACGTAAACACGAAGCTTTTAGAAATATTAATACCTATTTTTTACAACACTATTAGTGCTTCTAAATATATAGTTTGACACATTAAATGTATTTCATCCAGCGCACTTAGTTAGAGCAAAAATGTATTGGAATTTCTAATATAATTGTGTATAATACTAGCGATATCCAAGAAAGAACAATTTATTTGTACGGTATCTTAAACAAAAAGTCTTCTGTTTGAACGTAAACGAGAAATGCTGATGAATCAAACATGTTTTAAAGACGTAACAAAACAAATCTGTCATCGGCATCTTTCAAATAGCAAAAAAACTAAAAAGAACGTTTCTGGAACTTTTCATTATGATAAAGTTCAGGAGCCTTGGGTTTATTTTCTCTCTAGTTTTGGACTTGAAACTGTTTTACTAGCGGAAGGTCATTTTAAAAAATCCAATGACATTTTAACTTATTGTCTTTAAAGAAAAATGTTTATTTTTGTAAGATTATCTCATAATCATTCCTTCATATAGTGCTAGTAATTATGCATTGTTTACTTTTATTAAGAAAGATTTTTTTCTGCAATATGGCGTAAATCTTTTATTAGACCCCTTTGAAATATAAAAAAAGAAGTATAAGTATTACTTAAAGGTCAAGTTTGTAAAAAAGAAATATTATACTAAAATACAAGAATTTACATTTGAGCTACAAGTATTCCTCTAATTTAAATTCATAAGAGAAACTGGACATTCTTTATGCTTGTAAACAACATTGATCTGCTAGGCGACCTGTGACTACCCACTTGACAGTAACTGATTTGCATTCAGCTGTTGTATTATTAGTTTGAGAAACCATTTTCTACAGATTTGTAGACTTTGATACGGAGTAGTACTTAATTGTTTGGTTAATTGGAATGTCGTTAACCCTGAACATGCTGAAACTTTGTAATGGATTTGCCCAGCTTTGAATTTGGAACAGTCCATTAAAAGTTAAAGGGATTTCAATATCGAAATACAAAAATAGAGCTACCAACAGTATAGAGCCTGGTCAGACTGCACGGATGTGCAGGCTGGCCTGGCTCTATACTGGTGGCAAAGGCTAATCCCTTTCGGTTCTAGCAGGTTAAGGGTTAAATCTAAGTTGTAACACATACGTAAGTCCTGTTATTTGACACAGAAGATTACCTTTGGTTTGATTTTCCGTTGATATGGATGCGTTGCTAACAAAAATATTTAAAATCTAACCAATCAGGATTTGAACACCTGAGTTGTCGATGCCGACGTAACCTTACCATCAAAGACGGCTTAGCGGCTGCCGGTTTACCAAGAAGAGGGAATGAAAATCCTTCGGATTATCGACGGTTTGATACAAATATCCTCCTCTGTCTTATGGAATAATGTGGAGATAGGCCTTGTTACATATAAAATGATTTTGCCCAACCACCGGGAAAAATTCGAACTTTATTCGTCCACTTGGGGAAATTCGATTGGAGAAACGAGTACACCAAAAGCGGGACCGATTTTTTTTTGTCTTTACCGAGATAAGAATGCAAACTAACTGGAACCATCAGATAAAAAATGGATAATTAACCAAGAGGTAGAAAACGAACGAGATTTATATTTTTTTTTTAAAAGTGAATCACACATATCAGGAGAAAAACCCCAGTCAGAAAACAGTCTCCCCACACAGTAAAAAAGTAGAGAGGAGAAGAGAAATTAATGATTTTTAAGTAGATTGAAGGATATATAGGCTATATACCTAAAACAATGGCATGAACAGAAAAAATCAGATACCAATTTAAAATATTACTACTTAAAAACAGAGCTTGTATATGAACTGTTTTAGATTTTTAAAGATATACTATACCCATCTTCGCATAAAATACTTTTATTGCAGAAATTAATTGAAATCTAGGAAATTCTTACTGAATATGTCTAATTAGGGTACTAGAATACACACACTATGTATGGGAAGCTGCATTCCCTATTACAGGTAATGTTATGTTGGTGCTCTCTTTAAAAACTGCCCGTTTTTTTAAGACACTATGTATTCATACTGTGTTTACCTATAGTGTGTAGAGTTTTAAACGTAACATATCTATTCTATGTGAAGTTTATATTTACATAGAAAAGGTGTAGTAGTTATTTGTATCTGAAACTTGAGCATAATATATCTTTAAGAAATTCGTCAATTAACATATTTTCATGTGAGTTTTAGAACCTGTTGTCATTGGCTAGAAGTTGAAAAAGGTCCATTGTGAAGAAAGATTGTGTATATTGTGTAACTCAAATACTACTTAAGACGAGTTTCAATGTTTGTTAACTTGTGAAGCATATAATGATCTATGCTCTAAATTTATCCCACAAATATGTCAGAAATACAACAGTGAATAAATTTAACACACTGATGTCTTCCAAAAATGAAAACGTATAAAAGCAATTACCACATATTTATGTCATACATTTGATAAAATACAATTATTGTTAAATTCTGATATAGAATGATATTATTAAGTCATATGTATGCATACATATTATGTCTATGTCTATAGTATATGTGCACATACCATTTAATGTATTATGATTTATTCAAATGTTTTGTAAGGGCCCGAGGCCTTAAACAATATAAAATAAATTGTATTGTATAGACAAAGGAATAACATTTCTCGCTGTGTTTAAGCAAGTAAAAATTACTGAGGATTTTTTAAAAATCTTATTAGCCTGTACGAACCGGTGCAATTTATGTCTTATAAAAGTCTTTTGGACACTCGATTCTGTAGGGTTACAGTAATACGGAAGTGTAGCTACTCCTCTGAGTAGAGCGTACTAGTTATCGATTTCACCTTTTGCCATGAGCCATTTTTTTACTGATAAATAAATAATCTTTACACCTTACGAAGTAACAGGCGTCGACCAGCCTTTTTAAAAGATAAATCCTGTTTTCATGTATTCTATCTTTAAGAGTGAACATGTGCATATTTATTATCTAAGAAACATCAAAGTTTAAACCAGTAAATATATGTTGCATTGCTCGGTATCCGCACCAGTATTGGATAATTCCCTATTCGATTTAAATTAATTAGTAGTTAGACAAAATAAGATGAAGACAAAGCGAAGAGTATACCTAGTATTATTTATTCGTCGCGTGTTATTGCATAATTCATGAATCGCGACAGTCACTGGTTGTTCCAGAGTACGAAAATGTAACGTTGCAAAAGTTGCACTTGACTCTCTTTCGGACAATGGAATGTTGGAAATGCTTCTAAATGTTTTGGCATGATTAATTGCGATATAGATGTGAATTGTTAGAGAATTCTGCGGGGAATAAATCAAACTAAGAATAAGGCCAATAAAAAGCAAAATCGGGGTTATTGCCAATAATTGACTGACACATTTGTGTATTTGGTTTCTTCTGGTGAAACAATCATTCTGTCACAAACATTATCTTTGACACAGACATTCCAGTATCCTAAGTTTAACCCATTGTAGATGACACTTGCTAAAGACACAGGCCACATACTGGCCACTGGTGAATATAATAGTTAAAGCAACAAAAGGTGTGAATTCACCTGCTTACAACGCCTTACATTCGGACGTTCAAACATTCACACAAGAGCTATTGCACCAAAAATAACTAGTTTGTTCAACAGCTGATATATTTAAGCCACCATTACTTGTTTGATTGATTTCATATTATTTAAAGAAGAGCATGAACTTCTGGGTGAACTAGAATACATTACACCATTTAATAAGTAAACAATTTATATTTCTGTTTCACTTTGATCTGTTGTTTTGAGATAACAACAAATATTCTTTAAACTTTCTCCGTCTATAACTCTATCATTAAAATCTGCACGTGCAGTTTCAATGTCTTGTGATTGAGAAGTCAAAAACAATTTACAGGATTTTATAGCTTCGTTCTAAAAACATAATTTACATTGGTAATAGTTTTGAGTGCTCCTATATAATTACTGGAAAACTAATAGAATTACAAGGTTTACTGCAAAACTGCAATCACAGAGCACTTGTGAAGATTGCATAAGAGCTAATTCACGTACAATATTTTGACACTCCCAAAAGATTTATTTCAAACTTGCACTCATTAATGAATATTTGTTGTTCTCCTCGTGAGAATGTGCATTTTCTTCCGGAAATATTTTATTTTCAATATAACTTGGGAAGGAATAGAACATTTCTGTATATTTTTTTTAGAATTTATGCTTGTACTCTTTTCCATTAGGCAATTGAAAATAAGTGGCCAAAATTTAATAATGACCATGCTTTATTGTATATTACTTAAAATGCAATAAATCCGTTGCGTCATTATCTCCTTCATTAATGCATATTGTTTTTTACCTTGGCTTATTCAGACAATTAAATAGGCTGTTTTTAAAGCTAACAGTGTATCAAAATCTAAGTAGTTTAGAGGTATGTTTACTTAATTTAACAAATATACTATATAGTATAAATTGCTATATTTCTTAATTTACTTAAATAATAAAATGACGAATATGTATTGTTTCTGAGAACTGAAACATTTTAAATCATTCAAAAGAAACTCACGACATTGGGACTGACATCATATTATTGTGTCGTTTATCATAAAGTTATTTTGTCTTAGAAACTTTGAATAGATCCCTGATTATACAATTGAAATGAATTGGAGATACGTACATTGGAATTCTAAACCTTGACATTTTAGGACATTGACCTTACAATTATTTGCTATCGGACATAACGTTACCAAAGTACTCAATGGAGAAAGCAGGCACAGAATACTGAATTCAATGATTTTTTTAAATTTCTTGTTTCTTTTAAAGATTTTTGATAAAAGGGAAACAATTTTAAAGTAATCTTTGCTTTCGCTCGTTCAAACACCGTTGCGATCTCTAAATAATCATTATCTACAAAATGATTTATTTGAAACCTGCAGGTAGATTTATAACAGCGTCATATGTTTTTCGTACATTTATTTCACTCAGATAATGACGAAAACATTGAAATGTAACTTTGTACTAAAGGTAAGTTTAGCAATATTAAACTGATTGTGATAATCTGACATTGAGCTGATTTTTGTATTTATCTTTTGTTATAATTAACATTGCTTATTCCAGACAGTATAGGTAATTTATTATTTAATTTCCGAGGAACAAATGATTTATGATTAGAATGTAAACAAGTATTAATACTAATGACGTTGACGAAATCATGTTCATGGACTAAACACTAGACACCATTTACATAAGTATGACATATCATGAATATAAATTACACACGGCTCCAAGGCGACTCACTGTGCCTCTGCCTTTTCTAGTTAAATGTTTTCAGTAAGAAATTTCTTATGGTTATCAAACATTAAAATTACATCTGATGTTCGCTTTTTGAACTTAATGTGTTCTCTCACCAAAGGAAACAATTACCCTACATCATTTTGATGAACTTCTGGTCAGAAATACAGAAGGTTTCTACTCTTCATACTGTATAAACGTACAAGTAATTGATTGAGTGGCTTGAGATGGGATACGACTTACTGTCACGTTTTGTTTGTATTTGAATGATGTATTAGTCAATTAAGTCAACTGTTGTTACGAAATTTGTTTTTTTTTTTTCGAGAATATTTTCACGAGGTCAATTAGATTTTGTCCGAACCCGAATTTGAATTTTTATCAGCCATTTAATTACAATAGTCATTAAAGTGAGTTACCGAGTAAGAACTTACGTCATTTTAAGAAATCAGGACAAGCATTACCAATGTTGTACGTCACCACTCGGACCTCTTGTTTTACCCTTTACACGAAATGTGATAATTTCAGAAATAGGGAACTGTCAAATATGTTTCTTAAAGAATACTTTGTAAACGAAATGCAATATAACTATAAAATATAAGAAACTTGGTTTGAGAATGTCATATATTTTGGGAGATGTATGACTCTGAAACGTCTTAAAAGACATTCTAGCGCGCAGATACATTTATATATAAACGAAATATGAGAGCAATCTCCAAAGACACATTGAGCAGAATAAGTTATATTTAATCACACTGAAAACTACATTTCAACAAAAGTAAATATATGTTACTATTTATGGTCTTAAAAGGTTGTATAAGCTCCTCTTCCATAAAAAGCTTCAAACCTTCATACAGATAATTTAAGATACACTAACATATCTCTGTCTAAAACTGTACGCATTTAGTTACTGTAATATAATTCTGATTACAAGAAATATTTAGTTGTTGACAAGTTATTTAAAAAAACTGCCATTGGTAGTAAATGAAACGTCAAAATGTCGCTTAATCCCCATGGCGACCATATATTTCTAACTAGAGAAGTTGATAAGGCACGCTTGTTGAATAAACTTATTGCTGTCTGTCTGAAATTTTCTTTGACATATCCCTTGACATTGTTGAATGAACTTGTTTGTGCAAGACACAGCTTCTTTTTAAAATGATTCCAAAACATTACCTGTTTGTTTAAAGAGATGGTGAAAATTCGGTGTCGTAATTTCTGTCTGAAAAGCTTTTTATCACGCGTTTTAAGAAGTTATATTATAGATTATTTGAATATGTACTCATCCTGAGCTGACATGTTGAAGAAACAAATCATTATTGGCATGACTATGAAAGTGACATATTTCTCTTGTTGTTGTTTTGTTAAATTGCTCGTAATTCCTTACAAATAGTAGTCTTTGATATAGAGATCAAACCGTTGTGATCTGACAGCGATATTCCTTCTTGGATTTTACAGACAAGTAATCTTTGATTCTTCGGTATAACGTAAACGATTATAACTCTATGAATACTAAGCGGATGGGCAAACAAATTGGAAGGTAGACAAAATGAGATTTTTTTCTCTTTGGAGCTTATGCTGAGTTGCATTCAGATATCTACATTACGAATTTAAATAAAGATCGTATTAGCTATAAATGTCTGGTTGTTTTAGCTTTAAAATGTTTACAGATATATATATAAATATACAAGATTAATATCAACGTTGTTATTGCATGTGAAAGATTGCTCTACAAAGAAAAACCATGTTTTTGGATAATACAGTGACAACACCACGATTTTTTCTGTTGTATTCTATAATATAATTTATTACAATAGCCACTGTTGACGACAAACTACATACAAGGTCTTGTTAAAATTTACAGAAACAATGCCAAATCATCTGGAACAATACGATCTTATTTATACTTTTCTAGTCGGATCTTCGCAATGTATGAAAATATAAACAAAATGTACCCTTTTATATCAATTTATTAATTCTATATTAAACTGGTACTGAAAAACAGTTTCAGTTGTTTACAAATGTATGTCACATTTCTAATCATTTGTAATACCGTAAACCAATAGGAAAGAAGCTCATTGTATTAAAGTATCATATTATGAAAAGGATTGGAGGAGAATTATTTTGAAAAGTCGTCTAACAAGACAGTTTTATTTGTAAAAATCAAAAGCAGCACTGTTTAGGGCAATATCTTATTTAGCTAAAGATGTATTTAACTGAAAAAGTCAAGTACTTTAAGTAGTTTGTTATTTGTAACAGTTTATGATGTCAATGATATCTGATGTAAACCTGAAGTAACGATACAATATTTCAATGCGCTTGTCTAGTGCAAAGAAATCAGCATAATTAAGGTACAAACTGATCTTGAGACTGATAAGAATATTGGCTTCTGTGGCACAACAGTTCAATCAAAGTCTAAATTATGGTCTGATAAATAATCCCAGGACCTGTGAGATGAGCAGACACATTTATTAGAAAGTTTTAATAAACCGAGTTTACCTTCTGCTTTTATAAGAAACCCTAAGTCAGTAAATCAAGAACGAAACCTGAGATTACTGGTTTGCAACTGTCCCATTGTCTGTCAGAATAGTGACTTTGTTAGCCTTGAGAACTAATGGTTCCGAGTTGTAAAGCTACTTGGGCATACAAAATCTCCTCGGTTTGATTAATGAAATTAAGTGTAAATCGAGAGGGATATGAACGTACAGAAAACCACTAAAAGACTCTGTTTTAATATGATAACATAAAAATATTTTCGCTTTAATAATGTCAATTAGAAGTGACAAACATTCTGTCAAATGAAAATAGAAACAGAGAAATGCACCTAATAAGTGAATGAATAATGTAGACTTACCTTTATAATATAAGAGCATTGAATGGTGAATGTTGAAAACTATGGGCGGGGAACAAGAATAAATATTTAATTAAAACAAATGCAAGGAAACGTTGCATATTGAAAATAAAGTACCGTATGAGAACTATTTCACCGCGACAAAAGAGGCGACAGAAAAGACATCGAGTTTTTATTTCATTGTTTTTGTTGGTTTGTTTATTTTACACACAACATACAAACACAGTCTTTCCTTTCTCTTTAACTATTTACATTATATTTTAATATAATAAACAGGGTCTTGAACCTAGAGGCAAGAAATCGGCTTAATTGAGAACTATTGCGTTACATACGACTGTCTTTGACGTTCAGCTTATTTTCGAATGATGAATCATTCAATAAGGCAACTGAAGTGTCAATCATTCTCTGCTTTAATTGACTTTCTGTGTGCCTGCAAGAGTTGATATAAGAATTATATATCAACAAACAGGTTATGACGAACATATTGTGAGGATGCCAACCTACATTGAAGTTTTCTTATACCCGAAGATTCAATGTGATTAGGGGCAGTTTCAAGATTACTGTGGGTTTTTTTTTAAAATAATTTTGTGTGTGTGTGTTAAAATCCCTGCCAACGTCTTCTATAACACTTTCACCGTACAACAATTTAGAGTTTTTTTGTTCTAAACACTAGAATGTTTCTTCTTTTTGTATTGACCGTTAATTTGTACCTGGTGTAATCAATGGTAGGATACTACGTCATCGCGCACCTGTTTTATGCTCTCCTGCGGACCATTTTTTTGTCAACAATTCGTCGCTTGAAAGGTAAAATGGTCTTTTTTCAATAAGAAATCTGTAAATGTGCAAAAAATGATGTTGTGCACCGAAGATTGGCTTGTGTACTTTGTATTTACGTAAAGAATTTTTATATTGTAAAATTCTAGTTTAGGCCTGAAAACGGGTGAAAGGTTTTTTTCCAGCATGCATCCAGAAAAAAACCTTTAACCCCTTTTCAGGCCTAAACTAGAATTTTACACTATAAAAATTCTTTACGTAAATACAAAGCACACAAGCCAATCATCGGTGCACAGCATGATTTCTTGTATTTCTACAGATTTCTTATTGAATAAGACCATTTTACCTTTCAAGCGACGAGTTATTGATCCGCAAGGGAGCATAAAACAGGTGCGCGATGACGTAGTATCCCACCATTGGTAATAGTGTCCTGAAAAGTTCAATAATTCTTTAAATCTATCTGATGACTTAGTAAATAAAGCAATATCGTCAGTAAACTTTAAAGTACTAATATCTTACCCTCCACCGGCTTTGAAAAAACGTTTTTCAGTAAATGTATTTAAATTTCTTTTATCACATTAATTTTCTGTCACAGAAGGCTAAGTGACAGCCAAGACACAATAAAAATTACATTTATAATTCATTTTTTTTAAAAAGTAGGTGATGATAATACATTACCGTCGTGAAAAAAAGATGGTAAAGATAGTACCAACCACCTTTGTAACATGCTATTACACACAGATTAAAAGAAAAGTAGCTTTGCAAACCGAGTGACAGCCAAGAAACAATTACTCGTGCTCGCGAAAACGCATGACATCAGGAAACCGAATAAATAAAATCATAAAGTCATTACAGTACAAGGAAACGACCGAAATATACCTTTAAAAACTACCGGAAACTTACAATACTTCCAACTAGACACATTGTACAAAAACCAAACCTCGAAAGAAATTGAACATGATTTGTTGTCACTGAAACTGTTGGTGAACTGCGATCATTACCACCAAACAAGTGAACATTACAACACTACAAGCAGTTGACCAATAGATAGGTAGGTAGGTATGTAGGTAGGTAAGGTAAGGTAAGGTAAGGTAAGGTGGGGTAGGGTAAGGTAAGTTAAGTTAAGGTGGGGTAGGGTAAGGTAAGGTAAGATAGGGTAGGGTAGGGTAGGATGGGGTGGGGAATGGGTGGGGTGGGGTGAGGTGAGGTGAGGTAAGGTAAGGTAAGGTAAGGTGGGGGTAAGATAAGGTAAGGTGGGGTAAGGTAAGGTAAGGTAATAAGGTAAGGTAAGGTGAGGTGAGGTGAGGTAAGGTAAGGTAAGGTAAGGTAAGATAAGGTATGGTAATAAAGTAAGGTAAGGTAAGGTGGGGTAAGGTAAGGTAAGGTGTGGTGGGGTAAGGTAAGGTAAGGTAAGGTGGGGTAAGGTAAGGTAAGGTGGGGTAAGGTAAAGGTAAGGTAAGGTAGGGTAAGGGTAAGGGTAAAGGTAAGGTAAGGTAAGGTAAGGTAAGGGTAAAGGTGAAGGTAAAAGGGTAGAGGGTAGGGTAGGGTAGGGGGTAGGGGTGGGGTAGGGGTGGGGTTGGGTAGGGTGGGGTGGGGTGAGTGTGGGGTGGTGTGGGGTGGGGCAGGGCAAGAGAAAAACAATATTTCCTTACCTCCATCATGGTCTCTGTTATTGTCGATGTTATTTCTTAACTTAAGTCAAATCATAAAGGTTTGGATGAAAGGGGGATTTTATATCTAATAACTTAAGATCACCTTAAATGAAATATAAAAATCGCCTTACACACGAAGATTATTGCTGGAATATAGAGAGGGTTCTTCTCAGATTTTTCCAATTACTTTAGTCTCAGAATGTATGGATTCTGATAATGTAATCTGGTATTGTGATAGATATATATTTTAGATCAAACTGATTGAATCTTTCTGTTTAAACAAGTCTTACGTCAACATTTGGGGATAAGGATAGGGCGTTGTGATTGGATATTGCGACACTTATTGCGACACTCTGAATTATATTTTGTGTACAAAAGAACAGAAGAAACTTTAAGTATCAATATTTGATACTTACAATACAATAACATAGTCATTGCATCATGAATCATGTTCAGGAGAGAGAGAGAGGAGAAAAGACAAACACAATAGATGTTTATACTTTACTTTTAACACGATTGTCTTTTCGTTTCTTCATTTAGATACTGCTGTCTTGCACTGGCGTAAGAAACACCAATCACATAACACGGACATCAAAATACGATAAAATTGTTTGGGATTTTTTTTTCGCACAAAGTTCCTATGATACGACGTGTTTGAAGATTAAGGAATGAAAACAGAAATCATCTGTCAATGCGTCTGTGCTTGAATTGGCAACAAGTTGCTTATTTACATAATCACAAGTAAACACAGCCAAGGTTTTCTACACAGTAGCACACAATGTAGATTCAAAGTTACACTATGAATCAGAAAATGATTCAAATAAATAAACTGCCTCTTAACTAAATTAAAGTAATTCAATGTTTTCGTTTAGGTAAAAAGTTGTATTTTGAATTCATTGTGTATGGCTTATTTGTTTCTGCCTGATCAATCATCAAAATAAATATATAATTTGTATTAACTGACACTCAAGACCCAGACGGATATCAGTCTAAGAGCCTTAAAATTGGGAGAGACCTAAAACCATGTTAGGATTGTCTCTCATCGAGATTTTATGATGTTTTCAATAAAACATGGCAGTAAAACATAAGGAATTTATCTAATAACCTTTAATCAGAAAATTCTCTGTAACCGGTTAATAGTTCGTTGTTAAGTGTTATATCTTTTTTTATTGAACATTATTTTTCGTTTATTGTATCATAACATTTAACATTACCAGTAGGAAAAAAAGAGACTGATTCACGGTTCAAGTGCAACCATGTGTTACCTACCGTTGTTTTACAATTGGTACAAGTGACTGATACTGTAGAAGTTTTACAAGCGGCATTGAGCATAGAAATACCGGTTCTGATAGTGTTTTATATTCTTCAGAACTTCACATTTATATCTTTATGATTGCGGCATAACATAAAATAATTGTATTACGTCTTTCCATGTAACAGTCTACGACAAGTACGGTAAGCGTTTGTACTTATTTCTACTGTATTGTAGACAGGTCATTCAACTTTCGTCGCATTTTATCAAACTTAAATATTATTATAATTGATGTGGTTTCTTCATACTAATGTTGACAGGCACTCGATCTTTTAATTAGATCATTGTCCGATGCAATACATGTCTTATATAATATTTACAAGTTTAAACAAGAAATGATTTCCATGTCAACGTTTAAAGTGGCAGTTTGAAAATATGTATCTTCTGCTTATAACTAAAACCTTACAAACTACTATACATATCTATCTTTATCCACCGATACATATTCAAGTTCAATAATCTTAAAAATAATATCAGGTCAATATAACAATTTATCGAGCTTGAAAAAGTCATATTGACCGAGGATGTATCACATTTCGCATCGAGTCAAAACGATATTACTTGATAAAAATATGATCGAGTCGAAACGCATGAAAATCAGTTACGTCACTATAATAGTACCATGTACCAGTTCCAGCCATTTGTCTTTATAACACCAGTTACCAATGCGAAAGGTCAGTGGTGAATAAAACCAGATGCATTCTCTTTTTGTACAATGGTATTTTTATGAATTTTATTGGTAGTTTGCCATTTGTGACTACAAAGTTAAATACCATTATTAACATGGAAATTCGTCTCTTTGTAGAGCACAGACGTAATAACTATATCACTTAATGACAGTGAAGGATTTAGCCCCTCCCCACTTTTCGTGGATATGATCTACAGGGAATTTACCACAGTGATTTGCACTGTTTGAGCAATGAGGTGAATCGTCCTCTTGCATGAAAGAACTGGCACAGACAATCAGATAAGAGGTAGATGGAGCCACATGGAATGTGTTCTAATTCATGGAAGGGCAACAACCTATTTCCAAGTATTGTGATAGATTACGTTATGTATTAACTATTAAACAATAAATAATAAATTCTCGATTGCTTGTATTTGTTCCGTTTTGTTTTTTACTTAGCCAAATGAACCCATATAATACAGAATAAAAGTACTAATAAGACAAGCAAGAAAACTATATAGGGAATCAAAATTATCTTTTATAATTAATAATATTATATTATAAAAAAACTTACAGCTTGATAGAGAAAATTCAAATCCTTTTAGAATCTTTTTAGAATATTTCTGTTAAGCTACCATTTTGAAAACTACTTGGAACAAAGAATTCGAAAATTGAAGGAATTCAAATTGTAAATTTGTCACTTTTTAAAGTTTTTGTCAAGCAAATGGATAAGTCAGTCCAAATATCCCGTAGTTGTGCTGTATTTCTGCTTCTACTTTTTATGCTTTATTTTCCTATTGTCATAATGTTTGCGCTAGTTTAGATTTTCAGTTTTAACTTCAGATCAAGGCTTTTTCCAGCTTGTATTTTTTAAAGTAACTGATACACTATGCTATACACTAGATTATGCTTACTTGGTTAAACAGTCATTAAAATAATTGACATTTTCCACTCCATACGTTTGTCATTTTCAGTTCAGTAACCATTCCTTTCAAATGTTGTCTTCACGAAAGCAGCAGATATGTGCAAGACTTTCTTCCTCCAGTTAGCTAGGGCTCTCTCAAAATACAAGGTTATGTATTATCTGTTGTTTTGATGTAACAGGTTTTAGTCAGACGGTTTTTTATATTAGTTCTCAATCTTGAGACAAACAAAATCAATACAACAATTCAAAATATCACAAACCTTTCTTATAGACTGGATTCACTAGTTTCAATCTCAGAAAAACAGTTATAAGTTCTACAGATATTCATAAAAAGCAATGTATTTATATCACGGATGGCAACGGTTAACTGGCTAATGGCAATGAAAACATTACAAATCCGCAAATATATATTACAGCGGTTAATTTCATGCACGGGATTTTCGTGAAATTAAGTCGCCATAATTGCTTCGATGTTGTTAATTTGGAAACTGCTAAAAAAATTGGCCTGTAGCTGACCGTGGTTTCCATGACAATAGTCAGAGGCAGGCATCTGTTAGTCGCTTTTTCAAACAGTTAACCGTTCGAATGAATAAACGGTTAACCGTTTAGCAAAACGGTAACCTTTATTTAGAAATACTTTCTGACACCACTTGACCCAGTGTTTATCACATACAAGCGATCATCAAAACAAATTCTTCTAAAGTGCTTTTTTTCTTAAAGATGACTTCCTGAATTTCACAAAGTTTTCAACTAACCTTAGCTTGTAGACCTTGTATTTTACACAGCTTGACCAAGTTCCAAACTCTTCACAGGAATTAACAAGTATTAAGATTTTCTTTTCATCTGAGTTGGTGAACCCCTACCGAACCAATCCGAAAGATAAATACAACAAATATTCCGAATACGATTTAGGCTAGAAAGAAAGTGTGCTGACGACGCACGATACACGATGCAAAATACGCGACGCAACGGAGGACAGTCGATGGACATCTGTAGGTAGCAAACGCCAACAACGAGCACCCTGTGCTCGGATTAGCTTAAATATATCTTAGCTAGCGTTTTGCGGCTTAAAAACATATTTCCTGGTTAATAAAGTTGAATCAAAGTTATAAAGTTATATGGACTTAGCGTAAGCTATACAGAGAATAAAAAGCTTTTGCAAAACTCTACGAGAAAATTTCAATGAAATGCCAAAGGTTATCAGAAAAAAACGTCTATATGAAAAAAGAACAATTATATGATAAATCAAGACAATGTAAACAGATCAGTAGCAGTGTTAGGTTTCCCATTATGTTAAATAAATATAAATATTATGGAAAGAAATAAGTAATGGTATAATGACATCAGAAAGAAATCTTTTCGTGTGATATGATGGTCAAGCATTAGAAGAATGATAAAACCAAGTGTTAGTGAGTTAACTAGATAAACGTGACAATTTCTGTTATAATACCTCACGTAAACTGCCAATACCAAATTCCCATAGGCCATCGGGCTTTTAAAACTAATGTTACATTTTGCATCAGCTCAGAGGGTAACATTTTTTTTCAAAAACTATCCGGGTGTTATTGTTTTTTTGCACACCCTGCAGAAAATTCAAGCGTCTGATGACGTCGAAGGCGCTTATTGAATATATTGACTGTAAGCATTTAGCTGAGTTTGATTCGACTCGTTACCAAACGAAAACAGTCCTAAGGTATATATAACATGATCACATGTATGGTTCGGTATAATAAAATAAATAACACACACATCAGCGACGGTGATAGAGGATATTGACAACCCGAAAAAAAAACAATAATACCCGAGGCGACAGCCAGTGCTATTTATATATTGTAGACATAGCTAGATTTGTTTAATTGCATAGAGAAACAAGGTATTTGGACGATTTACTTTCTGAAAGAACCGATACATATTGAATCTGTCAGAACAACTTAAGTGAACGTACATCTGACATTAAGAACGAAGAAGGGTAATGAAACTCGTACAAATGTGTCATCGATCTTATGGCAATGTGCCTTCTTAGCTTTTTCATAAATCCTGGATTATACAATATATCACAGAACAATGATACCTCTATGAATACTAATCACGCTAGGAAAGTACACTGGAGAAAAAAACATAACTTTAGACGTAACCATTTGAGCGCACACCAATTTTCATATCGAAATTTCCTTTAAGAATTAAGATAAATGTCGGATTAGCCACTAACCGTTAGATTTATGCCTGAATTTTCTCAATTGTGCCAAACAGATTCTGATTATAAAATTTGACAATACTTTTTGCTTTTACGGTCTTTCTTTAAACGAAGATGTACCCTCCCGCTATTAAATCTACAAAACTTTTTTATCTTAATCAAAATGTGAAGAACCAGAACATTGCTAAGTTCCGATTTTCTCGTTTAGCCAGGATATGCTTTTTTGTAAATATAAACGAGTTCGTGTGTTCTATAGACAAAAGCTTGATTTGTTGAACAAATGATTTGAGGATGTTTGAGGGTCGCACGGAAATGAACCTCCTGTAATATTATTATTATTATCTTTTGCAAAACGTTGTAATAAACGTGATAGCATAAAGAATTGATTACAAAATCTGACATAAAGGATGTTATTTTAAAGTTGATCATAGTTCGAAAACATCTTAAGTTCGCAAAAGCATAGGGATACTTTTTATTAAAGATAACATTAAGTTTAAACTAAATTCTAATTCCGTTGCCGTACAGTCCATAACAGACCCAGTATAACAATCACTGCAAGATGTGGTTCTGGTGTTACTAACACTAACCACAAATAATTCTTTTGAACTCTGCAACAATAAAAAAGGGGTCGTTTTGATAATACGATTTCCGATTCTCGGAATCCATTATACATTTTGGAACGAGGTATTATTCTGTTAAGCCCGCAGCTGTGTAAATCTCATTTGACTTGTTAGTGAATGAGTATACTTAACATAGCAGGTTTGACTTCGATATGCAAACCTTTCCTGTACTAGGTATCAAAGGCAAATAGATGCAGTTTTCTCAAAGCATCTCAACATCTTTACCTGAGATATTTAGATTAAAATCAAGTAGTTACAAGAAAAACCGCATCAAGTCAGCGTAGAAGATTCTGAAGATATAAAAGTATTGGATACATATTTCAAATTATAATTACGAATAATTAGACAACTGTAAATCTGTTAGTGCTTTTAAATGGAGCACCTGCCGCCTCAATCATTAAAAGTTTGCTTAACCAACACCAAAGAATCGACTCCTTGGCGCGATTGTCAGAGGTTATATCTATACATACCCAGGCTTATATTCAATTGTGATGTATTTGCTCGTTGGGTCATTCGATAAGTAACTGCTAAAGAAACCTGAAGAAAAACAGAATGATGTAAACCGTTATTAACTGATCTCTTTGCCGTTATATTTGGTGCCAGATCATGCAGCTTCTATTTCCTTGAATGAAGGAGAGATTAATGTGAAGGAAAGCGCCTTTATGTTGTAAGTTCGAACCACTTTGTTATTATTAAGGGATTGAAAATTAAGAAAATGATAGCAAACTTGATATTTTATACGGATCAAATATTTCATCATGGTTTTAACGTTGGTAACTAGAAGAAAGGAGTAACGTAATAGCAGTAGGGCTGAACAATAATTATTAGTAGGGCTGAACAATAATTATTAGTAGGGCTGAACAATAATTATTAGTAGGGTTGAACAATAATTATTAATAGGGCTGAACAATAATTATTCGTTAAGTGAATGAAACAATACAGAAATTTGTAGGCATGAAAACCGAAAAGCTAATTGTTATTGGTCGAGCAAATATATTGCGTTTATATGGCCTTTATTTTCTTTTTCTTAACAGGAACGATTTGTGTTTGTTTTTCTGTTGTTGTTCTTTTTTTTAATGAAAATGTGTATCAATAGTTCAACACTTCATTACAGATTTGAATGATAAAGTCCTTCCAGTGCATCTGATCATCTGTAAGTATTAAATAAATGAAAGTTACTTGAAATATCTTTACACGTCAGGCAGCTCAAAACAAAAGAATCCGGATATGTTTGTTTATCAACAATGACGAGTTTCCTTCAGATCTATGGGTCATTATTGCTTTTCCTTGGCTTATCTTCCCTTCTTGTGGTAAGTTTTGCATTGTCAATATCTAATTATTAATGCGTTGGACCCAGTAGATTTTTTCCAATTGACAAGCCATCCTTATTTCGAAAACTGTCATCGGCAGTTTATTAAACGTCAAAATATCGACAAATCCCCTTGGTATTGGTATATATTTCTTCTAGTCGGAATTGATAAAGCACGCTCTTTTGATGAACTCATTTTTCTTTGTCAGGACAAAAATAAAGGATTCCTCCAAATAATCAAACACGTTTTTAACCTATTGAATTTATATATAGTAGAATGCATTGTAACATGAAAATCACAAGGCCTTCTTTCCGAAAATATTCCAACAATTCGTTCAAGCATGCTGCGGTAGAGTTCTTATGCCATGGAAAAGAAGGTCAGAACTAGCTTGCATATCTCGTGGAGACATCAAATATTCCATAGAAATTTTTCTGGCGTCGGAGAATGAAGCCATACGCATCATGCCAGGATTTGTGAAAGAAGAAAAATGGCGTAGGTAACGGTATCACATGTTAATCCCTTAAATAAAATTAGATAATGTTTAAAGGTTACAAGTAAGCCTTCAGCATCATTCGATTAACAAAACAATTCTGCAGTGGATGGAATTCGCCTTTTCGACGTAAAACTAGGTACATTCAAATCCCGAAGCCAGCGTTACGGACTTGTTTAACTTCAAAGGAAAAATAGCAAGCATGTAATAAAAGATAGACTAAACAACATGTATATATGATGATGTTTTAATACGATTCTACGATACGTCACTATGAGTTAGGAAGGCTTTATCATAGTTTGCCATTGTTTTGTAAATTTTTAAAGGTATTGATAAATGGAATGCTAACCTCTATTTGCTTTATCTTTATTTAAGTTTTCGTATTCAAACAAGTACATTTATGGACACCTATCTTGTTCGCATTGCATCTGTTCAACTTTAACTTTGTTTGAAATTGTCTGTGCTTCATCAGTTTCCACTTTAATCAAATAAGCTGGTACAAAGTTCCAGGTTTCGATCAATAAATGTTCTAACATATCTCTTGAATTAGATTATCGACAACATTCTCCATCAACACCCATTGAGGTATCCTTTGAAATGTGACTGTAGAGACTATAACTTGTGGGACTAGTCTGAAATTTAATGTCAAGATATGCCCGATCAACTAAACGTTGAATGTTTTATTTTGTATCGGAGCACTGTGTCACGAAAATATCCTTTAGGTATTCTGTACAACACCGTGATTCAGCAATACTACAAATTAGATTGTAGTCCAATTTTAACGTTCATAATACTATCTTGGGATACTTATTTCACCATTGACAGATTAATTATATTGTTAATAGTTGCTATTTAACATTGGTATCGATCTTAGAGCTCTTGGCGGGTTTTTTTACAGTGACACATTCTTGTTTACGAGGACGGTTAAATTCTGCACAAATATTCTTAATCATTTAATAAATGCCTGTCTGCCTGAAAAATCTAACGTTTATGGTCAGAAGTGGCAAAAAATTTAAAATATTTCCGGATATAATAGAAAATTATAGAATGAAATATAATTTTCATTGATTATTCTAAAAGTAATATAAAACAATTGAGTGGAATAGGAATTGTCCGTCGACAAAAACAAACAAAAACAAACAAACAAAAACAAACAAACAAACAAAAACGTCCAAGGATGATAAACATGGTATGTCCCGTGCATGTTTAAAATCTTTATTCGAAAGCCTTATCGGATCTACGACAGGTGTATAGGAACTAAATCATAACATCTTAAAAAGACATTATCATTATTATCAACTTTAGGAAATTAATATCAACATTAATAGTGTTCCAAGACAACAAAAACCTCAGCTGTATCTGATCTGTTATAGATGTGGTAAGTTTGGGAAACCAGCTCCTTATATTGTAAAAAAATGTTTGTTTTACTGTCCTTGTTTAATTGGAACATGCCTGATCAGCGAAAAGACGGTTGAGGAGCATCAATAAATCGTTTTCCTTGGCCAGTAAGCTTGCTGACACTTCTGAGAGCGATAAGAAACTATAGCTTGAAGAAGTTGTCAAAGGAAGACAAACAGTACAAGCTGCGCTTCAATCGTTTATTATGAATTAGCTCCCCTGAATTAAACAGGCCTTTATAACAAATCTCCATTCGTTACATTACCTGTACGTGACAATATTGGAAACTTACAAAAGTTGGCAATCTTTTATTATTATTATAATCATCTAATTTTTACTGATAATGTTTTGTAACAAGAGGTCCTTTGTTTCTAGCGACTCATGTGTAAATAGACCTTCTAGTGCTGTCCAATTTGTTTTCTTCGTATTTGGTTTTCAAAGCTGTGTGTTTCAAAAAGTGTTAAAACATTTTGACATGATATTTATACACAATAACATAAATATGCAACATAGAAATAATCAAACTACCGGATCTGTTATGAACTGTTATAGGAAACCTTCTGCATTTCTAATAACTCGAAATAAGACAATGCTTTTATCAACTACGATACATTTTACATAATTCGGATTAACAATTCATATGAGTGACAAAAGAATTGCGTGAATTTAATGATAAAGCAGGATTTTTGAAATCATGTTAACGAAAAAATAAGTTTTTAACTGTTTAATGAATCAAAAACACTCGTCTAACATTGCAAAAAAAAATCCTTCTAAGTTGAATTATATTAAAATACTATACAAGTAGGTAACAGCGGGTAATGCTGATGTTGATTTCAGGTATGGTTTTTAAATCTTTAAAGATATGATCATAAAATAATGAACATTTCAGAAGTATTTTTAATATACGTCTTCTGCAGTTAGCGCTTTCGATGAGGCAACACACAATCATAGTATTTGTTGCATCTAATTCAACAGGTTCCATGTGTTATGGGTCTAATAAACACGTCAGTTTGATGCCTTTGCAGTTTTTTTTGTTTTGTTTTTAGTTATGTAAATTAATTTTTAGCACATACTAAACATTTCAAGAACATTATATCTGTTACTGTGATTACTATGATTCCTTTCGAGACGTGATATGACATGCCATTATTTCCTGTATTGCACCTTCCTCGTCACTCACGTTTCCTGTATTTTCTTCTCTTGTGTTTCTTGAAGATTTACACTTTAGAAATATAAAGCGTAAACCCTTCTTCAGCTCTGTCCAGAAACTAACCTAAAACAGATTAAAGTACAGCAAAAAAGTTGATTCGTTCTCATTTGGAATTTCTTTTTATTTCGTACGATATACAAAGAAGGACTTTTATATAAGCAGACTCGAAATGCGCATCTGAATAAATCACATTCATTAGCAATACATTTTCAAACTATTAAAATTCCTAAAATTAATAAAATAACAAAAATTTAACCATGGAAGTGTATGAAGCCAGTATGTTTTATTTTAAGTTTCTTAAAATATTCTCAGATAAATCGGGTATTTTGGTAACAGATTATTTTGGTTATGTGAAATAGTTCATTACCATAGAACTGGATAATCGTTGAATCAAAAATCTCTTACTTTATCTTCCCGTGCGTTCTTTGCAACTTTCCAAATGAATTCAAAAATGGACACAAAGAATGCAAATATTGAGCCACCCGCAAGCACAACGAACACACCGCCCAAGTTAGCAACACCTAAGGCATTGGTTGCCTGATCGTCGTCTGTTTCCTCAGCGCAAACAGTATCACTTTTCTCTACCCACCTGTTGATAATATAAAACGCTAAGGTAAGGTAACGCGAAAGAAAAAGAAAACAATTTACTGTAGTAACATAAAATAATGATTATGGCGTGTTATCAATCGTGATACAGTTATGTCCTTGAATATCCTCCATAGTGTCAAGCTGAATTTTTTCAAGTTCTGTCTTTGCTATACAAAGACTAAGATTGGTATCTTTCTAATCACTGGCATTCTATTTAAAAGTTTAGCTTTTATTTATTCATTGTTGTAGTAAACGTCTTTATTTTCCACACAAAAAATCTTTCTAATTTATGGTCATTATTCGTGTTAACAGAACTTAAAACTCATGGTCGATTTCACTAACTTGACCGCGGTTAACGAGTTTGCTACAGTTTCTCTCGACCACTACACTGCTAATATCAATTACACATCCATGATATATAGTTAACACATTTCTTAACTGGCTATTCAATTTAATTTAACAAAATAGCTAACAAGTTGAAATTATTAACGTACCATCTTGTGTAAAGTTTTGCTAGAATCTGTTTTTGCTGTAAATTTACAATTTCTTTTGAAATATACCCAATCCAAGGTGAATCTGAAAGATAAAATATCCATTGTAAGAGTGATATTTTTGATATTTTTGTTTCAAATGTTAATTATGATTGTTAGGAGAACGTAAGCATGCACTCTTTATCCTCATCCTTATACTTAACGTCAAACGCCTTGTGACCTTCACATACACCCTACCCCCATACCAAAACGCCTTATACAAAGTGCATGTAAATTTATCTGGCCTACTTCGACACAGTCGAGATTAAACCTTATAATAAAATTTAGTAATAATAGATAGATATTGAAATAATTAAGATCTAGGTTTAGGCAAAACAGTTCACATGCTTATTAGTAATCATTCAAAAACCTCATATAACCTTTTGGCGCGGCAAGTCCGTATCCTTTTGAATCGAGAAGGTCTCCAATTTGCATCAGGTCACAGTTTCTCTGCACCTGATAATCTATGGATGTCGACTCTGCCAAAAACGCATAATTTTGTGAGGCTTTGACTCTGTCGAAACCTTCTGAATTGCTTCCAACCATCACCTTGTCGTTATTAGCCGACATTAACGCATTCATTCGTTTGTATGTTGGCACATTTGAATTCTGAAAACGAAAGCAGATCGATGTACATTATGCAGAAAGGTAGCCGCATGAAAACATCATGAATCAGGGAGATGATATGATTATGATATGCATTTTTTATCAATTTATAAATATGACTAAAACGTAGGATTAAATCTAAAAAAAATTAAAAGATGCAACAGATTTGTAAGCATGTTTGCATGATGAAAATATTGTGTGTTTAATTTAACACTGAAGACCAAAAAAGAACTTGCCAATGGTCAACTCAAATCACGTTACTTAAATTTTGTAGCAGACCATTAACTCTCCGTGCAAAGTAATTCTGAGTTTTAAGTCTAGAAAAATAACTTTGAAAAAAGTTATTAACCTTAAAGAAGTCTCTTGTCGAACCTGCATTGAGGGTGCCATACTGTATGGCTGTCTGTAGCGACAAGTCTTCTGCATTTGTGATTGGTGCATCCATTCTGCTTTTCGTTAAGAATGCGGCCAAGTTAGCAGTGTACGAGGACACAATGATTAGCGTGAAGAGATACCACATGCTAGCTATACATCTTGTTGACGATGTTTTTGGAGCAATGTCGCTGCCTGTAAGTTACAGCACATGTGATAGGGATACAACAAAATCAAAGCGACTAAGATTCCTTGGTGTACAGTTTTTGGGGGTCACAATTATACTTAACATGCTTCTTTTTATAAATACCTTTTTTAAGCCAAAGCTTCTGTTTAGTTACATACGACTGTGTCTGTGTCTTAGTTTATTTTCATAATCATCAACGGGTATGCTTAAAAAAGAGATAAAAGTGGCATTTTACACAGCTATCTTCAAACGTTAAACTTTGTTCCATGGAAAACAATACATTGTTATATTAGAAGTTTATGCCTTTCAGCATATGGGATAATACATTGACATAATTCCAAGGTTGAGCATTCTAGCCTTCCAGCATAAGAGATAATTCACTGTATTAGTAAAACGATAAGCCATGAGGTATTTAAATATTTTAAGGTTAAGCCGTATAGCATAAATTATAACATACTTGAATACTTAAAGAGTAAGTCTTGCACCATAAGAAATGTTTAAAGTTTAAACCTTGCTGCATAAGAGAGCCAATAGAGAACCAGAGACAATTTAGAATTGTGAATTGATTTTCTTTTTCTTCCGAGTCTTCGTTACACCGGTGAGGATTTTCCCACTCATATGGCGAGAACCTGTAAAAGGTAAAATGATATAAACAAAATCCTAGCTATCCATGTTTAAAGTAATTCAAAACCGTGTTTGAAACTTGCCATGTTTATGAATTCAATTATTTGATCAAAACTCACTCAAAACTAGCAGATTTTCTTTTCATAATACAATGAAACAAATTCGCACAGCAGAAACTACTTCCGAACGAAAGGCGTTTCATATCTTTTTGGAATTAGTGAAGATACAGTTATACTGTAGCACAGGAAGTTAGATATTCAGATTAACAGACAAGTCCTAGTCGACAAGTCACCTACCGTCCAATCAGGAACAGCATGAAGCTAACACACAGGTAAGATGCAATCATGTAAATCCACACATCAGGTGATAAAGGCAAGAGAAAAGAGAACAGATCCGGGGGACTGTCCACTGGCTTTTTGTAAATTATCGTAATTCCAAGATTTAAGAACGGCATACTGAAGTCAACTACTTTTGCCCTGCTATAGGTAATAGTTAAACCGGCTGCAGCTATGTCGGCTTTCTGAAATCAATTAAAATTTCAAAATGTGTGTTTTGTTCTGAAACAGCCATTATTTTTACTACTGTAACTGAGAAGTAATGCAGTAACCTTTTCTTCTATTTAAGCTGTCAATAAAAACGTTTTAGTAAAGGTCAAACTCTGTAGTTTGTGCAGTTATTACTATCAACAACATCGTTTTCATCCCTTGCATAATTCTGACGAGAAATGAAATTGTGCTTGCCTCTCGCTGGCCATTATTATGTTTAATTCAACAGTACTAAAACTGTTAGAATAATTTAGAACTTAAACTATCAAGACTTATATGTCTAATTACCTTGACATTATCTCTCTCCATCAGATCTCCAATCATTCCGTTCCACTTTCCAGGTGAAACTTCGCTACCATAGGTCTTATCTGCTGCTTCATAAATGGTATAGTTGAATCCAAGATGTGCTGACAGTTCGTCTAGAAGGTCAATAATGAATCCTTCATGCAAGCGACCTTGTTCGTTTGGTTCTGTCAGTTTGATCACATATGGTGGGTCCTACAAAATGGATTATACTAATGTGAAGTAATATAGGTCTGTATTGCTATTGCATAAAGATGAAAAGATATTTGTAAACTAGCTTCATAATACTGAGCCGTTTCTGAACAATCCCACGGTAGCTAGAAATCTCTGCACACTTGATTCGTATTTAAAATTGCTTGCAATTTTGAAGATTGCAAAAACAAAGGGCGATTCGGAGGACTGTCCATTATAAAGCCGTAAGATAGGATTAAAAGGTTTGGAACTGCATTTCTATACTTTTATTTCAACGAAGGAGACATTTTCTTAGACATTTACTTTCACGTACCTGTCGAAAGGACTGTGTCAAAATCTAATAAAATTTTCAAGATAGTGGTATTACGTTTGTTCAGTTTTCATTTGTTTTCTTCTTTATAAGATAATTTATTTCTATTTGAAGATTTTATGATTTCACGCTTCCTATATATAAGAACTTATACATTCACTTCTAATTTATAAGCAATAGTGACGAAATGGTTAACCAATATGGAAGAAGTCGACAATGTTCTAAAAACAGATAAGTGCATTTCAGTTTAGAAAAACAAAATGGTTGCGTGTCTGCAGCGTCCTAAACTGTGAATGTGTACTTACATATACTGTAACAACCCTTAACGTTATGTTCTTCATTTTCTCCCTGTCATCTTGTACCTTCTGTGCTGTTGCTGTAGTTGTAATGTTAATACCGGTTCTCGTATTCCAACTGCCGATCTAAAGGTTGAAGGTTTCATAGCTATTTAGCGTTAATTTTCTATGGTGCATTCAAATTTTTGTGAAACATTATACTGTTTATATCTCCCTTAGAAAAAGTCAAGTCACGCATGCTCTTGCTCTGCTTGGGTACCAGTTATGAATACTTTTGGCTTTTCTTTGAAGAAATCGGCTACATCAAGCTTAGCTGTTCGAAACCGATTTTAACAAGTTTGGACAGCTTTTATTGCAATCGAGCTTAAACAAATAAGAATCAGTCAATTTAATTATTTCTATAACTGAAACAAAAACAAACTTTAAAAAGTGCTTTTCAGGATCTTTAAAAATGTTTCACATAATTTTCTTTAAGTGCATAATAATTTTCTCGTCTACGAGTATTACAGATTACTAGTTTTGACAAACCTCCGTCAATCCGTGTTTTGTAAGGCTTACAATACCAAGACGAAATTCTTTCCTTTTGCCGTCTTCAAACATGATCTTTCCTGACAAACCTTCGTATTCAGACTTAAATGAAAATTGATCTTAGTTTAAAAATGGAGCTTTGACAGCCACACAGTTAAAACTTAAAATGAAAATTTACATACTGTCATTTCCAGAGGCATTGGTTAAGTACTTTAAAACGTAAGCCATGAATGTACGTGATTAAACAATGACTTTTTTATTGATATACACTAGTACAACAAATAAAACAGATGACCTAATAATTTTATCATATTATATTTGTTGAAAATTAAACACTATTAAACATTCAGTTGAAGCTCAAAGTACATGTAAATCCAAATCGATACTGACATGAGCTGGTAAGTAATAACATGTACTTAATGTAACACATGGACCAGGTCCAATGCCGTTGTTGAAAAGCTTTTGATTTCTTTTAATAATGACTATTATTAATTTAAAAGCATGCAATTAAACTAGATTTGATGTGTTTAGATTTTGTCTGTTGTTATTCCTTATGTTTTTGAGAATGTGTGCTTTTCGCATTTTATATTTAAGTAAATTAACTAAATTGTCAAAAATACCCATCTAAATCTGCATTGCGCATTAAAACACGAATTGTTTTCTTTCGATGCTTTTAGTCAATTAATATTATTGCTGTATTTTCGAAATGATATGCTATAACGATGTGTACCGTTTTTAGATAGTTTATCAGATGAATTCCGTCTGTCCACGTTTCTCTTTTATTACAGTTTAGAGACTCCGTAGTTATTGTTTGCGCTCGTGTAAGTCCTTCCAGCGCATGCGCATACACGTTTACTGCATCGTATATAAGTGCTGTTTCCGTCTGCAATAAAATTATCAGAATCAAATATTTAATTCATACAACTTTGTTGTAACAAACTTCTTGAAAATCATACCCACATTTATTGCAGCAAAACTGACAGAAAACCCTTTGGAGGCGTCTTCTTTTTACGATTAGTTAGAAAATTTAATCTTAGGTTAATGAAACAAAATACGAAGCTTTAACAAAACTAGAAAGTACAGTGAATTAAATGGATTAGACTCAACAGAAAGTATTTGTAATATACTCCGATAAATCGAGTCCCAAGTAAAGGTGATCTCCCAAAGTTTGCTTCTCGAAGTCCCCATTCCATCATTAACTTCGTGACGTTAGGGTTCGACGGGTCAATCAACCTCATAGAGGTTATGTTAGCACCGGTATATCTAAATGGCTCGAGAAAAACCTGCGATAAGTCCTGGAAATGATAAAAGAAATAGTTAGCTCTTTATTATAAACTTTAAAAAAAATATCTAAATGAATAAGAAAAGCGAACATTAAATCAAGAGCAATACAGACTACTCTATGTTAGTAATATTAATTTGTATGTCTTTTAGAAATATTTTGTACCGTAGTGTCTTTCTAATAAAATGTTATAATGTAGTTAAACCAAGTCTTCAAGACAAAAACTAGGTAAAAAATTCAAGAGGTCGTATGACATACTATGCGAAGGATTTCATTTGAGTTTCAATATTTGAATAAACAAAGATATGCAAGTAGTTTATAAGCCTAGATTAGTATTTCAAAAGTCAAGATTCAAGAGTCTTTATTTTCAAACTCATATGCAGTTGCATAATCATGAGCAAATTACAGAATATCATACAATAATACCGCTCAACATCTACAGAGGACAACATTTAATAAGAATAAGAAAAAGGGAACAATACATATTAACTATTTACGACCGACACTCTTTGACATGTCATGTTTCAAACATTATTTTTGTATGAAATGGGTTAATCCAGTTTGACCATTCGAAGTTATGGGCGTTATCATTAAATGTTGTAAACAATGTATGTCGTGTTACCATCGTTTAGGATGACGCTTGTACTTGACGTGGGCTGCATGTACATGAGGTTGTCTTGATTTTGTTTATTTCATGACCGACCATACTTATTTTTAAATGACACGTCAATCCTGTATGCTTTGATAAGCATGTTGACAATTAAAGGGGGATTGTAATTACACTTAAAAAGTTAAAATTAGTAATCAAACTGCCACAAACCTTTGGATGGGTTCGGTCTGTTTCAATGAGGTTTCAGAAAGGAATAATCCAGGTGTGAATAGGGTTATTTGTCCAATTATATTGTTTTATTTTGATGCCTAATTAATTCAGATATCTAATTCTCGGTCTATTATTGAAATTAAACCATTCGAATCAAATGCCAAGACTTATTTTATTTTTGTTTTGTTACCGTTTGTATACACTGTTTCAATTTACATTTTAATACTATATTAGTTTTGCATATTAACAGGTGACTTTTAAAAAAAAGTTATTCTGGTTGCGTGTCTGTTGTAATCAATAGCATTGAGTTTGACTGTTTACAAACTATTGTTAAAAAGACCTTATCTTTTTTATTGAATTTATTGATAAAACATGTAATCAAGTTTCTTAAAACATGTCTATAGAGGAGTAGTATCACAATTTTAGTTTATGAGACAACAATTGAAAACGTTCTATTGTCATGATAATGAAACATATAAAATTTCAACTATTTCAACTTTAATTAAAATAACGCATTCTATACAAAATCATTTAATCGAAGAGAAGGCAATGGGGGATGGGGTTGGGGGGGGGGGGGGAGTTGGTAAAGAATTTCAAACAATATCCGACTTAGAACTGAGAACATTCTTTCTTCCTGTGGTGAGAGCAAAATATCTGATTTCGTATTTTTATGTGTCACAATAGCACATGTTTTAAAAAGGAATAGACTCTGCGAAAGAAGTATTATAAATTCTATAGATTACGTTTTTAAGCAATAGTGACCTACACTTGTTACTACTTTGCCACCTCACCAGTTAGTCACTCTATCGAACAAAATGTAAATGGCAGTTTTGTCGATAAGCCTTAATGGCTTCCTATCAATTATGTGTTCTTTTCAGCTTTGCCCCTCTTCTTGTTCACTACCTGGCAACATTTTAAGACTCCATTAGGTTAAAAGGTTGGTCTTGAAAAGATATAGATAAGTTCTATATTCCAAACTTGTATAAGATAAATAGCATAACTGTTAAAAAGACTGTTATCAAAGTTAAATAAATACTAGATTATAATAAAGAAAACTATGTACCAGCGTAGTGAAGTGGTAGTGGTAATATTCGGACAACATAGACATGACACTCGCCTGAAATAAATGATTAAAAATCAATAAAATATTATTTAAATAGAGATACATTGCGAATCCTAAAATAAATGTATTGTTATAAAGGATTTCATTAATAGGCATAGAAAGTTCACTTACCTTTAGTATATTGATGTTAACTTTGGGTGTCCTGATAGCAAAATATTTCGCTTGTCATTTCGTTCTAAGTATTCATAGACACAAAAATGTTATTGAGATGTATATAAACATTCTTAAACTTGTTGTCATTATATTGAATCATACATTAAATGGTCCAAACAAAGAATGTAAAAGTATATAGAAATCAACCATTTAAAAAAAAGCAAAATACCTTACTCTAAAACATGTATGAACTTAATAAAATAGTCTTGAAAATTAGTCTGTTAAAATTACCTCTGAAAGGAACTCCTGTACATTTGACTCGTGACAATCTACAATAACTCGGTATTCATTCTGTTCCTTCATTTCATGGAGAAGTTCTTTAAGCTTGCTTTTGTAAGTTGTTTTATTTGTATCAAGTTGTCGTATTGTCATTTTGTATCCATCTCCACTAGGTATTTCTAAAACTTTCTGCAATCTTATAAGACCTGAAGCATGGAGCATATTGTTTTTCCATTTAAAGTTAGTCATTTTAAAAGCCTTGATATCGAAAATGAAATATTGTATTCAAGTGAAAACTGGACTGCAACTATTACTTTGCAAATCAATCGTTTATTCGACCGCTACGAAATTGACTGGCTAATAATAATAATAAAAAACATCAAAACAGTTGTAGACAACCAGACTTTGAAAATCTCACCAGTTGCAGATCATCTCAAAAAATGCAAAAATATCTAAAAAAAACTGAACAGATGACCATTTACACTACAGCCCTTGTTGTTTTTTATTATCAGTGGATACCATCGGAGTACGTGACCTGTTCGTCCTGGAACACTTTTTTCATAATATTTAGTAGAGACGGCATATCTGTGCTAAAGGATTTTTCTCTTACGCTTCGTTTCAAACCAATCAAAGTGGAAAACAATTCATAAAACATTTGACATATTTCATTAATCGATCATCCATTTTAAAAGGAATTGCATCTCCCGTTACCTTTTCCTCTTTTTTACTAATACATATATTTCCTTACTATTTCTGTCTTCGTATATAACCGTGAACACCCTCCACTGCCAATGTTCAATGATGTCCGCAAAAGCCGTGTATAGTTCCTCGTTGTTTGGGTACACGCTAATGGAATACTCTGGTCGTGAACTTAGAGGGTTCCAGCCTGCTTCGATATGTGGAATCTTGGACATGTTGCAGACTATCTGTACGTGACCTTGAGCATTTTTACTGGTTTGACTAAAGACCGCGGCAATGCCGTCACGTCTTCTCATTTCTGAACATACTAAAGAAATAATGTAACATGTCTAACTAAAAAAACATATATCACACGTTACACACACGTTATTGAATAAGTTAAAGCGACTGACTCAAAGATGGGCTGACGATAAAAAAAGTTTATACATCTAGAAATTCTAGATTTACAACGATACTGAACCTTACTGAACCTGAACGGACTGTAAATGAAAACAAAATTAAAAAACTGGAGATATAATTTAAATAACATTCAATAATCTACAGATAATAATCGTCTCTAGCGGTTGCAAGTCGATTGCAACTTTTTGTTTGTAAAACAAGGTTGCGAAACATTTAGTATAGTAGATCTACTAGATTATAAAGTGTTTTCTTATAACGAATGACAGTTTTTTTCCTTGAAGAAATCTTACATTTTCTTTGAAGTTCGTAGCTATTATCTGGTGTTATAGTCTTGTTCTCGTAGATAAGCTGACGGCCAGTTCTAGCTCCTGAGTACAGGTTTACCTTCGTAACCGCATTCTGGAAAGCCAGGCACATTCCGTCGTACTTGGACTCGAATATGGCGGCTTTAAATATATGTACATGTTTTACTCCGGTGGGGTGGAATTCAAAATTCAGACTGTTCTGTCTACTATATGTTAGCAAACTATAGGAATACTGAATTGATTAAGAATACATACATACGTGTGTCTAAACAGATGCCGAATTAGCTTTTACAAAAATGTAACTTTATATATTTTTATTTTATTTTTACACGATCCAATATAGCTTTATATGATATATTTATGAAAGGGATTATTACATGTAGAAATATCGTTTCCGTGTGTGTTTCAATTTCTTTGGTTCTTTTATCCCCTTTGTTTTGTTTTTCTTTTTTTAATAACAGCTTTTATATAAGTAGAAAGCGTATATTTAAAAAAGAGACAAAACATTTGTTTTATGAACACCTATTTTTATTTCATATGTGTAGATTCTTCTTCTTTTATGTTAATTTTGCCATTAATATAAACGTGATAATCTAATTTTCTACTCCACTCTTTTACAATGATTATGTTTCGGAAAGTTAAGTTACACATAACTAAATTATTTGATGGATTTTTTTTCCAAAGGAAACTAACAATTAAAAATATATGCGTTTGTATGTGTGTAAATATGAACTGCAGTCCATAATAAATAAATTAATTAAATTGAAAAGAAAACAAAGCAGTGCAACGGTAGACATTTGAATTTGAATCTCATAGATCACAAATCGTACCATGTCCGTATAGGCTGTAATAATCCAGCTGTAGTAGTTTTAGTATATTACATTAAAATCCAACAACATTGTAACATAAGAACAAAAACAAGCTAGGTAAAATGTGTTTTAGTACGATAAAATGTATTTTACCAATTCTTACTGACTCCATGCTAGCGGAAAGTATGAAAATATTCCATATTGCAATAACAATACAAAACTGGTTCACTGAAAAGTACATGCTTTTATTATCCATATTTTTAAACCATTTTTGTTCACCAGTTGTCACGATAATTCATCAATTAAATTCATTTCATTTTTTCAGCGGTATAACATAAAGAAACTTCCATCTAATGATTCTATTTTAGTGTTTGTTGAAACATTTAGTCAAATTGTAAGTTGATATTTGATGTACACAAACTATAAAATCAAATCCCAGTATTTATCTCGCGGTAATGAATGTTTATCGTAATAAATAAAGAAAATGGGCGTACGCGTAACTTGACGCGAAGAATTTTCGGTGGATTTCCAATAGATTTGGCCATTACATTTGTTTGGTATACCCATGTGCTTTGTATATAACGGTTGTATGGGCATTAGGTATCTACGTTGCCAAACAGTGGGGGAAATCTTTGTCTTGTTTATTCTTATTGCCATCAGTTCACTGGGGCGCTTAAGTATTACAGAAAGAACACATTTAGCATGACATATCTAGTATGAACAGATTCCGTAATTATGAAAAGAAATATTCTTTGGATCGATGAAACATTATTTAGGAAAAATACAACTAAAGTGCCCTTTTCCTCTCTCTCTCTGCAACAATGTTCCTTATTCATATGTGATTTATCTCTTACTAGTATACTGTATTGTGCAAAAAAGTCTATTAAGCAGGAAAGTTAATCTGATTCTTTTCGCTCCATTTTATCCCAATTATCCTTTTTATTGTAGGGTTTGTTTTCTTTATTTTACAGAAACCTTGAAATGAGAATATAAATAGAAAAAAATAAGCATTTAATAATTAATTTCCCAGTCTATCTTTTAAACAAGCTTTCAGACAGAAAAACGAGTATAGCATGGTAAGCTTTTTTTATTTAATCGTTTTAGTTGCATAAAATGCTTATAACATATAATGGTTAAAGTTTGCTTTGTTTTTAACACACAAACCCATTAATTAGGATTAAAAACTCAGAATTGAAATAAATTTTTCAAATCTCCTAACTGAATGGTAGATATCCACATAATGATGTAGAAATATGAAAGGCAGCTGCTCCTTCGGTCCTTCAGAATTACAATTAATATCAAACCGGTAATCTTAATATGACCTTCTTAATGACAGTACCATATACAAACACACAAATTTCAATTCACTGGGGTAATCAAAAGAATCTGTTATACAATAACTGTGTACAGTGTGGACATGAATAACTTACAGAAAACTGAATTAAGTTTTCAAAGTTTGAGAATGCTACATTAGCTCCTTGTTTCAAAGCTGTTCATGACGTGAATATTTTGTGTTTAAATGCTTATATATTCAAGAACATCAACACCTGGAGTGAATCATTAGCAGCATTTAGTTCCTGAATCTTTCACGCAGTTACAGGTATAATTAGTAAAGTGTTTATTTTATATGTGTGAAGTTGGTCTGCAGTTCGCAGTTCGCAATTCGCGATTCGAATTGCGAACTGCAAACTAGCATGCAGTTCGCGATTCAAACTTGAAGCTTTTCAGAGTTCTTCGTGTGAAAATTTATTACTTACTAACTTCATAAACCAAAAAAGAAATAGTTCTAAGATAGAAAAAAAACATAAGTCAATTGCAAACTAGCATGCGGTTCGCGATTCGAATTGCGAACTGCAAACTGGTCTGCAGTTCGCAGTTCGCAATTCGCGATTCGAATTGCGAACTGCAAACTGGCATGCAGTTCGCGATTCAAACTTGAAGCTTTTCAGTGTTCTTCTTGTGAAAATTTATTTCTTACTAACTTCATAAACCAAAAAGAAATAGTTCTAAAATAGAGGAAAAAATATTAGTCCAATTGCAAACTAGCCTGCGGTTCGCGATTCGAATTGCGAACTGCATGCCAGTTTGCAGTTCGCAATTCGAATCGCGAACCGCAGGCTAGTTTGCAATTGGACTTATATTTTTTTCTCTATTTTAAAACTATTCCTTTTTGGTTTATGAAGTTAATAAGTAATAAATTTTCCCAAGAAGAACATTGAAAATTTTTCAGTTTGAATTGCGAACTGCATGCCAGTTTGCAGTTCGCAATTCGAATCGCGAACCGCATGCTAGTTTGCAATTGGACATATTTTTTTCTCTATTTTAAAACTATTCCTTTTTGGTTTATGAAGTTAGTAAGTAATAAATTTTCCCAAGAAGAACACTGAAAATTTTTCAGTTTGAATTGCGAACTGCATGCCAGTTTGCAGTTCGCAATTCGAATCGCGAACCGCATGCTAGTTTGCAATTGGACTTATGTTTTGTTCTCTATTTTAGAACTATTTCTTTTTGGTTTATTAAGTAAGAATTAAATTTTCATATAAGAACACTGAAAATCTTCAAATTGAATCGCAAACTGCAGACCAGTTTGCAGTTCGCAATTCGAATCGCGAACCTCAGGCTAGTTTGCAATTGGACTTAGAACTATTTGTTTTTTTTTTTCTCTATTTTAGAACCATTTCTTTTTGGTTTATGAAGTAAGTATGAAATAATAGAAGAACATTTTCACAAAAAGAACACTATAAATCTTCAAATTTGAATCGCGAACTGCATGCTAGTTTGCAGTTCGCAATTCGAATCGCGAAAAACGAACTGCGAACTACAGACTAGTTTGCAGTTCGCAATTCGAATCGCGAACCGCATGCTAGTTTGCAATTGGACTTATATTTTTTTTCTCTATTTTAGAACTATTTCTTTTTAGTTTAATTTTCCCAAGAAGAACACTGAAAATTTTCAAGTTTGAATTGCGAACTGCATGCCAGTTTGCAGTTCGCAATTCGAATCGCGAATTGCGAACTGCGAACTGCAGACTAGTTTGCAGTTCGCAATTCGAATCGCGAACCGCATGCTAGTTTGCAATTGACTTATGTTTTTTTTCTATCTTAGAACTATTTCTTTTTTGGTTTATGAAGTTAGTAAGTAATAAATTTTCACACGAAGAACTCTGAAAAGCTTCAAGTTTGAATCGCGAACTGCATGCTAGTTTGCAGTTCGCAATTCGAATCGCGAACCGCATGCTAGTTTGCAATTCGACTAAGAACTATTTCTTTTTGGTTTATGAAGTAAGTAAGTCATAAATTTTCCCTAGAAGAACACTGAAAAGCTTGAAATTTGAATCGCGAACTGCATGCCAGTTTGCAGTTCGCAATTCGAATCGCGTACCGCATGCTAGTTTGCAATTGGACTTATGTTTATTTTCTCTATCTTAGAACTATTTCTTTTTGGTTTATGAAGTTAGTAATAAATTTTCACAAGAAGAACTCTGAAAAGCTTCAAGTTTGAATCGCGAACTGCATGCCAGTTTGCAGTTCGCAATTCGAATCGCGTACCGCATGCTAGTTTGCAATTGGACTTATGTTTATTTTCTCTATCTTAGAACTATTTCTTTTTGGTTTATGAAGTTAGTAATAAATTTTCACAAGAAGAACTCTGAAAAGCTTCAAGTTTGAATCGCGAACTGCATGCCAGTTTGCAGTTCGCAATTCGAATCGCGAATTGCGAACTGCGAACTGCAGACCAGTTTGCAGTTCGCAATTCGAATCGCGAACAGCATGCTAGTTTGCAATTGGACTTAGAACTATTTCTTTTTGGTTTATGAAGTTAGTAAGTCATAAATTTTCCCAAGAAGAACACTGAAAATCTTCAAGTTTGAATCGCGAACTGCATGCCAGTTTGCAGTTCGCAATTCGAATCGCGAATTGCGAACTGCGAACTGCGAACTGCAGACCAGTTTGCAGTTCGCAATTCGAATCGCGAACAGCATGCTAGTTTGCAATTGGACTTAGAACTATTTCTTTTTGGTTTATGAAGTTAGTAAGTCATAAATTTTCCCAAGAAGAACACTGAAAATCTTCAAGTTTGAATCGCGAACTGCATGCCAGTTTGCAGTTCGCAATTCGAATCGCGAATTGCGAACTGCGAACTGCAGACCAACTTCACACATATGTTTATTTTGGAATGTCTACAATATTTCTACAATAACAACTCTATATAGTTCACATGTTCTGCTCGCTTCTTTGATAATGATTATGATAAAACTTTAAAACTGCCCCTCAATCGGCAAAGTTGATTGCACATGTATTTAACTGCATATCATGCATTGATGAAAAATCAGATAAATAATTTGAAGTTAGAAATATCTGTAGAAACAAAAACACGGTGATGGTAAGAAAGGCACCATTAAAATGTACATTCGACTTGTTAATTCAAACTAAGTTGTATTCGATTACTCCCAAGTTTGCAAAAGTCACTTTTTCGATATTGCGGCTAACCACAATTTTGCACTTATCAACTTGTTTAATTATCTTAATTCGATTTAATTTCATACAGTAAACACTTGATACTGAAGCTTGATACAGAACCGCTATCCAGTTCTTCATAACAAAATATTTAGGTTCTGTACCTTACGATTTTAGAGAATACTTTGAACATCCTATATTATATAAATTAGTGACCCAAAGGCGGGTTTACTTTTTATCCGGAGTCTATGATTGCCCAGAAGCCTCAGATTCTTGAATCCTGATTGGTTAGATTTAAAAACATATCAACACAAGTTCAAACCAAAAGTTATCTACTACGTCGAAAAATCAAACATCAAAGCTCGAGCAATCACATTGTAGCAATACCATGTGACCTTGACATATCCCATAGAAATCGATGAAGAAATGGTACACTTAGGGTAATTTTCTATTTTCAAGCGGAGCCTATGTTGACAGTTTTGTCCTGGTTTGATGCCTTAAGTGACGTCACGGTCACGTGATGTTGGTACACTGCATTGTGGATTGAGAGAAGATTAAGAATGTACATTAGTTAATTACTGACCGTCAGGGGTCACTTTTGATGCCTATCCTTGACTTCAACGGCTTTTGTCGAGGACGTCAACACTACGCCACTTTTAACACCTCTGGTAGTGTTTCATGCAAGGAATGTAATGCCCAGCTGAGTTCCATCAACTTTGGCCTGGTTTCAGTTTCAGAGAAGATGTTTAAAGCGTGCAAACGGCATGATATTACAACAGCCCGTCAAGAGCATCTGTTCAAGTGAACTAACAAAGATATAATCACCAATAATTCAGTAAAAAGCGAAAACGCGCCAGAAGAACAAAAATATTTGTCTTCCTTGCGATGTCCGTCTTTCGTGTAACATTATCTCAAGCTTCATAACGTTCTGATCACATGTTTACAACGCAATGTGTATTTGTTCTTTAGAGTTTAATCGAGTAAATGACTCTCAAGATACCCACAAAACTAACAATAAAATTGATGACATTTGATTCTATTAATTTGTTACAAAGGTTTCAGTGATTTTTGTATTCAAATTAGAGACGCTAAATGCATAATAACCTTGCTCTTTTACCCCCCAAGATCCCAACTGACTGAAACTTTGGCTGTTACCAATATGCGGAACAAAATTATATACCATGTTACAATGCTCTTTGACTCTTTGACTCAAAAGGTTGTATTTTCGCATAAGTACGTTTACTGTTTAATAAGAAAATGCTGTCATTTATCACAACTATCTGTATTCAAGGCAGGAAGATATATAGATGATGTTGTGCTGCGTGGTAGCATCCGGTAAGACAGAAAGCATATCAATGGTGTTGGAGTCAGTTGTAGCCGAGTAATAATGTTAAAGCAACCCAGTCTCTTCTATCACATTGAGAAAACATCTATATTTTAGTTTCTAGTGCATCCAGCTAACCTCAGTTATCATTCTATAAGTACTGGTGAAAATAGTCACTTTTCTGGCTCGTTTAAATGTAGCGTTAAAGAATTACATTCTTATGTTATTTGACAATTTTAAGGCACTTTATACACGTGCACGATGTACGCACACGCACAGCATTATACGTATGGCCCTTGTAGTCTACATTTCTTATGAGAAAAATTCTTTTTAAACGCTTATAAACATTGTTGAATGATGTTTCTTTTGTATTATACCAAGATTAGCCCTGGTCGGACAGTTGGTCGTTCAGTCCATCCTTACGGTCGTTAAAAAGTTAATATCATTTTTCTTGTCTTCAGTAAATAAAAGTCTGAAGTAAAAATATTCATATGCAACAACCATAAAGTTAGCAATACATTTATGCATGCACTATTACGCTACAGTACGAAGTTCTTTTAAAAGCATTCCCAGATATATTTTAGATAGCCCCTTGACAAACCTACTTAACAGTTTATAAGATATAACGCTGAAATTATACCGGTACGTTATTATGACAGTTATTATTAGAGACTTGCAGAGCATACTTTCGCATACCGGTATCCTCCATAGTATATCAGTGTTCTGAGGCTTTGAAGAGTTAGTGATTGCATTTGCATTTCGTGGCCTGAAATTATTAAGTTATACTAACATGTTTTGACTTTTTTAAATTCATATGGGCCTCAAAAATACAATAAAGACAAGAAGTGTATAAGTTGAAGACATAGTGTGCTTAATCATTTATCATTTGTTTGCTGTTTTATGAACCATTGGACTTTTCACTTTGCCATTCAGGTAAATTAGACGCTTCTTAGAAAAATGGATAGTCTGTGACAACTTCTCTTGAATAAGATGTCATTGCCGGTATCTGTCAAGGCCTTCACAAAAAGTTATGGGTTACATTTAAAGGAGTCCTTAGAGTTTTCTTTTGAAGGTCTTGCTTTGCGAGTATACTTTATGCAAAGATCGGCAGTCTAATATTACCTGTGTGCATTGGCACACATCATTGACAGTAGAGTTTGAACTTTAAGTGTGTGCTATAAGAATTATTGTGGAATACACTTCAGCTTTTTCTTTTCTATTTTTGTTCTAATCATTATGAAAATCACTTATAATCACCTTATAATCACACAGAAAAGACTAATTGTCAAAATGCTTTTTTATTTCAATCATATTATGTACGTGTTTGATCAAATGTATGAAATGCTGAATGCTTGACAGAAATATTCAATCCTACCCACAGCATCTACGAAAGAACAAAATTATGATAAGAAAAATACATTTCGTAATAAATCATAACATTACCAATCATAACATTACCAATCGAAGCAAACTGTGGCTTTCTTTGAAATGAAAACAACGTACATTGCAATGCTTCAATGTAAAATATGTCTTAATTTCACTGGTTGAGCTTAAAAGTAAACAGACCAAAAATGTCTGTATCGTCTTTTTATGAAAATTACTGAATATTAGGCCAGTATATAATATCTATGATTGGTTAGAAAGTAAGTTTTCTAAAGAATATACCTGACTATACCAGACACGCAAATAAAAATTATGACATCAGGAGACAAATTGAATATACCTGTCTTTGTCTTGCTAAAATTGAAAAAAGTTTCATTATCTATACTCCGTTAAAACTGGGTATCTAAATGTACTACAATATCTGGAAATAAATGATAAAACTTTGGGTAAAATAACACATGTTATAAAACAATGGAATGTAGTGCTACAATCAGACATTATAACGTTGGCTTAGCCTTCGTACCTATCTTTTTAACCCTCACTCACATACCAAACAACCTACACATGTCATGATAGTTTTCTGAATGCAAAGTTTCATTAAACGTTTCCTTAGGTATAATTACATAACACTTTTGACATAATGATTTAAGGCAACTTCAGGCAGTCATAATAAGGCATATGCATACCTTTACATATTTACATAGTATAAACATGTGTTGTTGTTGTTTTCATCATAAACATAATACTCTTTAAATTTCTACTTATCAATAAACAATGCACATGAAAACACAATATAACTATGAACTCATCACTGACAGGATGTACAGTAACTGCACACAGGGGTCAACAAAGGCTCAAAGGTTGATGTAAAATGTTTGCTGAAATTTAATATCTAGTACACTTGAACTTCAAACTACATACATGTAAAACAAAATGCTTTCTCATAACAATGTTGTTTATATGGTCACCAAAATCTCTTGAGGATAAAAATACAAGAATAAAGCGTTTAGCTTGCAAAGAAAAAAAAACATCATACATAACTCAGTCAAAGAATTGAAGACCTAGAAGTTCAAAGTTGTTGCATAACTTCTAATTAGATAACTTGGTTGACTCGTTGTCGGACAAGTAAAATATTGAAAACAACATACATTTATAACTCCTGAAGAAAACCTTTTTTCCAGTTAAAATATCGTACGAATGAAAAAGATGTGACACGTCACAATAAAAGGGGCCTTGTGGTGATTTTTATCTTAATTTGACTTTTAACCCATTAATGCCTAGCGACCACAAAATTAGACAAAGGCAAACAGAAATGACCCAGATCAGATATATGCGGCGTCTGATCAGGGTCTACACTGTTTGCATAAAGGACTTTCTTCCCAAAATAGAATAACATTTATACTAGAAACCGTTTTAATAGAAAATGGACTCGCCCAACTAACAAGTCTGGCATAATCCGATGGGCATAAATGGCTTAATAATTCAGACAGATCTATCTTTTCTGTTATTGTAAATAGATACAGTGTTTATCATATTCAGATTATTTTTAAAAGTGAATTAGACATTTCAGTATGCCAATTGCTTGTCAAGTGCTTATAGAGACAACGTCATTTGAAAGACGTCCAAAATTAGTTTTATATATTTTTTTAATTATTTTGACGTACAGTTACGTACACTCATAAGGCCATTTGTCATAATACTCCACAATTCTTGCAACACAAACGGTTTAATGCCGAAACAAGCACGATGTATTCGTTGCTAAAATATGGAAGAACAATTGTGGTTAATACGCATTTGAATATGTGTATTATTGTTTCTGCAAATTAGAACACAGTATCTATAGAACACAAAAACAATACAGCAGACGTAACCAATTTCATTTTTGGCTGAAAACATAATATTATTGGGCTCAAGTTTAATTCATTTTGTAAGTAACACGAACTTACGTCTGATACACAACTGATATAATGCGTCAGAGAAATATGAAAAACTAGTAAAAGTACCCTCAAATATCGATGAACTTAAAAATTGAAATTAGATGCCATCGACCATTGTAGATTCAATAAAGCTTACGATTTATCAACAAAAATACATAGATCTGAACTGGTGTCCATTTTTACAAAATTACTTCTTTAAAAGGCTGAAATCAAAATGATTCTACCTACTTCTGCATTGACTTAGTTATTATAAAATTTGGTGTCTTTCTTATTACTTTCGTAAATCTACATGTTAAAAAATCGACATCTATTTAACTTAATAAAAACGACCAGTAAGCATAAAAATCCATTTGTCCTGAAACGCGTGGGTTCAGGGGTTCATGGTTTTAATCAAATTACGCACCTGTGCTGTTAGAATCTTGGATTCTTGATTTAACTAGTGCAAGAGTATATTATCAAATATTCTAACAATTCGTTGTCGTCCCATATACGCAAAAAGTTTCACAATTAACTGACCATTAAATTTCATCTAAATATGATCACTTTATCATTCAAATGCTTCCCTTTTGTCATTAGGCACGGCTGGTATAGCATTACTGGTAAAAGTTACACCATTGTTATCCACAGCTTTTTTGTCCTTCTCCCCTGTATTCCTTGTTGATTTACACTTCACAAAAATAAATCGTAACTCTTCAGTCATTTCTGACCAAAATGTTTGCTGAAAAGTGAAAATAGAAACTTATTAACTTAAGAATAAGAAAGAGGTTTTCATAGTCAAATTTTATGATATCTTAATAGAATGAGACTTGAACAAGGTAAAACGTTTTGTTCCACCGAATCATAATTTTACTTTAACGCATTAACTATTCCTCTACATATTTACTACACTCAATACAATTTCAAGAACAAACAGGTAAATCTGCAAGGGTAACTGTGTTGTCTGAACCTTTTAACTAAAACCAGATTACCTCACTAAATCTAATGCCACATGTAACTTGTTGAAAGTACAAGCTTAAAACGCTTTACAGTCCTGTAATTTACCTTATCAGCGCGAGCATTCCTGCCAACTTTCCAGAGGAATTCTAGAATTGCAACGATCAGTGCAACAATAGAGCCTCCAGCTAGTACTACAAATACACCTCCAACGTTGGCGACACCTAAGGCACTTGTGTTTATAGATTTGTCGGTGTCTTCTTCACAAACTGTATCACTTTTCTCTACCCACCTGAAACATTTTCATATCAGTCTAAACACTACAGATATGTATGAAGATCAGTCAGATAGTTTCATTAGTAAAAGCTTCCTGTAACATTTTGGGGATAGACGTATAATTTTATTATTGTCTAGTTACTATTTTTAGGTTTACTACATTTAAGATACATATGACTTTCAAGACGCTACAGCGGTTAAAGTTTTCAGGGGTAAATATCTGGAGATCATTTATATTTACGCAATGCTCTTAACTTTGCATTTGTCTGAAACTTGAGTTTGGCTTTTTCGTCTGAAGAAAAAAAAAACATGCACCGGAAATAAATGAACTATACTGAGCGCCAGGTATAGGAAATAAGAACATTATAGATTTCATACAATTTATTCCCCAAACCACAGCATCTTTTAAAGAAAAACTTTTTTACTCTTTTATCTGCACTTTAAATGCTGTTGGTTATTTTCACGTGATTGTCTTTTGCTAGATTCTGTTCTTGTATAAGTATTTTCAATCTAGTTACAAGGAAACATGACATTTGTGTTGTTTTCAAGACGGCTAAAGAAATTATTCTTTATTGTAACGATGTTCCGTTTGAAACCACTTGTTTTAGAACCACATACCAAACCATTGTAATTCTGTTTTTGAAAATTTATTTGTCTGGGTTTCGTTACAATCTCTTTAAGAAAGTTGTACAAACTAATTTATTATTTTAAATGGACATTTATTCAGTGATACATACCATCTGTTGTATATTTTTGAAAGAATTTGCTTCTGTTGTAAATGCACAATTTCTTTTGATAAAATTCCAATCCATGGCGAGTCTGCAAAGAATAAATACATTGAAACTAATAGCTAGTCATTTTGCAGTGTAATTCTACAGTCAGAAAAAGCGAGTCAAAATATAGTAATAGCTGATACTTGAAGGTTAAAACCCTGCCTATTTACTAAAATGTCTCGTCTTACACCATAAGAAAACATAAATTTGTATTTTATAACTTTACATTTTAAGGGGAACTTTGAGTTTCGTGAACGAGACCAAGAGTTCCGAAATTTGGCATTGACCATTGCCCAGTGGATCTAAAATTTTAGCCCTAGTTTTTGTTGTTCGTTAGTGGCTCCACGCTTTTTTGGAGTGTTATTTCACAAAGACTTACGTAGATAAATTCTTAAAAACGTTCTTGATTAGCACGTAGTTTGTCTTGTGTACTTCTATTGTTTAAACACCTAAGATAATAGTTGACACCAGGCAGAAGTCATATTGTTTTATAATGACTATATAGACAAACGCTATAAACAATACTTTTCAGAAACTACTAATATTTGGCGTGCAGCATTGCCAAGTTCTTTCTATTATTTTGATAATACTTTGCAGCTGTTAATAGCTTGGTAAGATATTCAGGAGAAATTTTTCCCTCTTCTATTTGAGGTATATGAACTGTTTTACCTGTTCTACATGTTTTTATTTAATCTTTGAAAGCTAAATACCATTAGTAATGTACCACAAACACCCAGTTGTGCAAACTAAAGGTTACAGTCCATTTCTACTTTTCGAAAAGTTGAACAGATATCCTGCTCTCAGCTGCAGCAAGTACAGGTTACCGAAATTTGAACTGAATATTTTACCTTTCGGGCCTGCAAGTCCGTATCCTTTCGAGTCTAGCAGGTCCCCAACTTGCATGAGCTCACAATTTCTCTGCACCTGATAATCTATAGATGTAGATTCGGCTAAAAATGCATAGTCCTCAGACTTCACCCTTGTAAAACCATCCGAGTTTCCATCAACCAGCACCCTGTCTTCATTCGCAACCATGTACGCATTCATACGTTTATACGTCGATATGTTTGAATTCTGTAATATATGAGGAGATGTCTTAAAACTAAAATAAATATTAAACTAGTATGGTCTCACAATAAACGTTTTTATATCTTGATTATTTGTCCTGCCTTACTTTATTAATTACTGATCGACTCTTATCTGACACAGTCCAACCAAGAAAAATAAAACAGTTTATCACTTCGAATAAAACAAAGTTACAAACAAAATAAACATATAAAATAAACAATAAAACATCTGACGTTGTAAAACAATGACACAATACCTTGAAGAAGTCCCTGGTCGATCCGGCCCTGAGTGTCCCATATTTTATATCAGTTTGAAGGGACAGGTCTTCTGCGCTGCTGATTGGTCCAACCATTCGACTTTTCGTTAGAAAAGCTGCAAGGTTAGCGGTGTAGGAGGAGACAAGGATGAGGGTGAACAGGTACCAAATACTTGCCACAAACCGTGTAGATTGAGCCTTCGGAGCAACATCGCTGCCTGTTGTAGGTAGTTAGATTCAGTGACTTTCAGTTTACACATTAATTGCAGGGAACTTAAATGTTTATGTTCCATTGTATCAATCCTAAGTTTAGAGTATATTTCTTTCTAGGCTGTGAATAATCTCAAGTTATATAGGCTGTTAATATTACCTGTTGCAGGCCATTTGTAAATATTGTATTTTACTTATTATTTATGTATTATAACAAAAAAAATGAATATTGGAATTTAGGAGTTTGTATACAATATGTGCTGTGGAAATAAAAGCTTAACTTCTGTGGGATTTGTTTTATATCACCCGTTGAAAAAGTTCGTTTTCTTACATATTTATGAAGTTTATTGTAAAGAACAGTTTCGTGTTATTTGTATATTACAAAATGTCAGTATCTGCACTATCCCTTGCGTAAATTTTGCAAACTTAATAGATCCCAAAACTGTTTCCATTTAAGAAGGGCATTTAATACCAATAAATATCCATAAAAATAATATAATGAGCTATTGAAGAAAAAAAACCACAATTCATAAATTATTCTACCATTTAGATATCGATAAAGACAGAAATAGGAGTGATTTGACAGCTTAAGATCCAAGATACAGGTAAAATCTAGCGAGGTATGGGATGTAAAACAATACAAATAATATATGTCTACTAAGAAATGTTAGAATTACTTGCACAAAAAATGTCCTAACGAACTGAGATGTTTAGCTATCCATAGTAACGTATAAGACTCAAGACTGACGGGTTGTGTTATCCGTGAAGCAAATATTTAGTATTAAGATAAAGCATTATTTTCTTATTGATTTGTATTAACCCATCAAGCAGATATTAAAATAAATGTAATTGGACGTGGAAAAGTTCATAAAAAGGATTGATAATCTGCTGTTTGAGAAGCAGACAAAAGACGTGTGAGTAGAGTTTGTTATAAACACTGTCTAATTCAGTTTGGATGGCTTTGCATTCGGTATTTTAAATATTTTCCCCTCATGCTATAAAAAATCGCAATGGCTTATTTGATATTTCAAATTCAGCATTAAACTGCAAAATGTCTAAATTTAGTCGTTCTGAAACTTTTATTCTTACTTTACTTCTCAAAGAAGAATATTTTTGTTTAAGCGGTGCACAAGTTTGTTCATAGGTGCGTCCATTTTACCAGTTTTGAGTTTTAAATGCTTAGAAAATAAAATAATTCGTGTTTGATAGTTCTTGCTTTTTAAAATGGTAAGAAATGTCATATCAAGACAAGGCCCACAACTAAAATATAAAGACCTTCCTTAAATGAACAAAGATGTAATTTCATTTAGCTACGGGTGCTAAATATCCACTAAACAGTACGCCTGGCTGGATACTATGTATTCACTAACAAGTATGCCTGACTTCACGCTAAATATCAACTAACCAATACGTCTGACTGGATACTAAATATCCATTAAACAGTATGTCTGACTGGATGCTAAATGTCCACTCAACAGTACTCCTGACTGGCTGTTTAATATCATTAAACAGTGCGCCTGACTGGCTAAATATCTCTTAACCATGCGCCTGACTGGATGCTAAATATTCACTTAACAGTACTCCTAACTGGCTGCTAAATATCAATTAAACAGTGCGCTTGACTGGATGCTTAATATCCACTAAACAGTACTCCTGACTGACTGGATACTAAATATCCATTTAACAGTATGTCTGACTGGATGCTAAATGTCCACTTAACAGTACTCCTGACTGGCTGTTTAATATCATTTAACAGTGCGCCTGACTGGATGCTAAATGTCCATTAATCAGTACGCCTGACTAGATGGCAAATGTCCACTAAACAGTACTCCTGACTGGCTGCTAAATATCACTAAACCATGCGCCTGACTGGATGCTAAATATTCACTTAACAGTACTCCTAACTGGTTGCTAAATATCAATTAAACAGTGCGCCTGACTGGATGCTTAATATCCACTAAACAGTACTCCTGACTGACTGGATACTAAATATCCATTAAACAGTGTGTCTGACTGGATGCTAAATGTCCACTAAACAGTACTCCTGACTGGCTGTTTAATATCATTTAACAGTGCGCCTGACTGGATGCTAAATGTCCATTAATCAGTACGCCTGACTAGATGCCAAATGTCCACTAAACAGTACTTCTGACTAGCAGCTAAACATCCATAAAACAGTACGCCTGACTTGATGCTAAATATCCAAAAAACAGTGCGTAACAGTACCCCCTGACTGGTTGCTAAATATCCACAAAACATTACGCCTGACTGAATGCTAAATATCCACATAACAGTACTCCTGACTGGTTGCTAAATATCCATTTAACAGAGCGCCTGACTGGATGGTAAATATCCATTAATCAGTAAGCCTGACTGGATGCTAAATGTCCAATAAACAGTACTCCTGATTGGCTGCTAAATATCACTAAACCATGCGCCTGACTGGTTGCTCAATATCAACTAAACAGTTCTCCTAACTGGTTGCTCAATATCAACTAAACAGTGCGCCTGACTGGATGCTTAATATCCACTAAACAGTACTCCTGACTACTTGCTAAACATCCACGAAACAGTGCACCTGGGTGAATGCTAAATATCCATGAATCAGTACGCCTGACTGGATGCTAAATATCCACTTAACACTACTCCTGACTAGTTGCTAAACATCCACAAAAAGGTGCGCCTGACTGGATGCTAGATATCAAATCAACAGTACTCCTAACTGGTTGCTTAATATTTGTTTGAAACAGTGCACCTGTCTGGATGCTAAATATTTATTTATCAGTACGCCTGACTGGATGCTAAATATCCACTTAACAATACTTCTGAGTGATGCTAAATGTCCACTAACAACACTCATGACTTGTTGCTGAATATCACTTAACACTGCGCCTGAATGGATGCTAAATATCCACTTAACAGTACTCCTGACTGGTTGCTAAATATCCACTTAACAGTACTCCTGACTGGTTGCGAAATATTCACTTAACAGTGCGCATGACTGGATGCTAAATATCCACTAACCACTACTCCTGACTGGTTGCTAAATATCCACTTAACAGTTTACCTGGCTGGATGCTTAATATCCATTAATCAGTACGCATGACTGCATGCTAAATATCCATTGATCAGTACGCCTGACTGGATGCTAAATATCCATTAATCAGTACGCCTGACTGGATGCTAAATAAACACTTAACAGTACTCAAGACTGGTTGCTAAATATCACTAAACATTGCGTCTGACTCGATGCAATATATCCACTAAACAGTAATCCTGACTTGATGCTAAATTTCTACTAACAGTACTCCTGAGTAATTGCTAAATATCACTAAACACTGCGCCTGATTGTATGCTTAATTATATATTTACTGAACAGTACTCATGACTGGTTGCTAAATATCCACTTAACAGTGCGCCTGACTGGATGCCTAGTATCCATTAATCAGTACGCCTGACTGGATGCTAAATATCCACTAAACAGTACTCCTGACTGGTTGCTCAATATACACTTAACAGTACTTCTGACTAGATTTTAAATATCCACTCAACAGTACTCCTGACTGGATGTTAAATATCGACTGGTTGCTAAATATCCACTAATCAGTCCAGCTGACAGGATGCTTAATATCCATTAAACAGTACCCCTGACTGGATGCTAAATATCCACTTAACAGTTCTCCTGACTGGATGTTAAATATCGACTTAACAGTACTCCTGACTGGTTGCTAAATATCCACTAATCAGTGTGCCTGACAGGATGCTTAATATCCAATAACAGTGCGCCTGACTTGATGCTGAATATCCATTAATCAGTACGCCTGACTGGATGCTAATTATCTACTTAACAGTTCTCCTGACTGGTTGCTTAATATCACTAAACTGTGCGTCTGACTCGATGCTATATATATTCACTTAACAGTTACCTTGATTTGATGCTAAATATCTACTTTAAAGTACTCCTAACTGGTTGCTAAATTTCCACTGAAGAGTACGCCTGACTGGTTGCTAAATATCTACTAAACAGTACTTCTGATTAGTTGCTTAATCCACCAAACAGTACGTCTTACTGGTTGCTAAATATTCACAAAACAGTACGCCTGACTGGTTGCTTAATATTCACTATATACGCCTAACTGGTTGCTAAATATCCAGTAACCAGTACGCCTGACTTGTTGATAAATATACACTTAACGTGCGTCTGACTGGTTGCTAAATATCCACAAACCAGTTCGCCATACTGGTTGCCAAATATCCACCAAACAGTACGTCTGATTGTTTGCTAAATATCCACTAAACAGTACGCCTGACTGGTTGCTAAATATCCTTGTTGCTTTAACCACAGACAGATAATTCTAGCAGAAATAGTTTACTTTAGCGTTAAACGAGTTCAAGTTTATTATGATTTGGATTGATTTTAACTTTACTTTGATTTTAGTTTCTTTCATAAATTTAATAAGTACTCAATATGATAAACATGTTCAGTTTCATACAAGAGAACTTATTTTACAGTTTAATACTCTCTATATTTACTACAATAACATGTGTATATGTCAGATTCCGCCTTGGTTAACACATCACATTTCCTTTAAAGCAGCTCGTTCACAGATGGTCATTTACTAAGAATTTGATATTAACTGTATGTGTGTACAGGGCCTTAACTTCTCAATTATGGCCCTGGTAAGTATTATGTCTACCAATAACCATCTACAGATGCATTGTCACCCAATGCAACATTTCATGATTGTAAGAAAATGGGCAGTTTCTCCATCACAGGCTATAGCGTTACGAATGGTATAAAACCTATATTTAGAATTTCTATTTTCGTTGCCGTCAATTTACTGATTACATTCACTCTTCGCGCATGCGCTCACATTATACTGGACCAATACCACAGGCATTTGATTCATGGAACCACTATATAACCAGTACAAGGCACGACAGTTCACAAAAATGAATCTGAGGGTCATTTTACTTTACTTCAAACTTGATTTAAATTCTCCCTACAAACATCGCTATCAAAGTGTTGCCATATTAACAATGAAAGTATATCAGCTGATTAGAGTTTATCTACAGGATCCGTTACAAAAATATATAAAGTCCACTAAAGACTTCAATTTATTTATACAATAAATCTGAAACTTCACTGAGATGTTTAGATTGAGTTTGTTCTACAATTTATTATCTAATTTCTATTTATTGCGTATGAGACTTGAAGTGGTGTCACGAAAAGTTTTGTTAAGCGATGAAATTCATTTGAGAGAGATCAGGGGTACGGTGGAAAAATGTTTTCACTTTGAATGGAGTTATTGATTGCTATATTTAGAAAAGAAAAAAAAGATTCAACTATCATAGACTATAAGAGATACATTGCATCTGTCGGCTAAAATTAGAAAAACTATGTTTGAAATAAGGTGACCCTCATATTTATTCTTGTCAACTTTCGTACTTCATGTTGGTTATATGGTAGTTCGGGACATTTATTCATGAAACGAATGCCTGAGGTGAGATTAGTAAAGATGCAATGTTGCGGAACGTGTCACGTGGTACAGCAAGCGCCTGCTTCGGGGATATCGTATTCTATATTTAACCGGAATTCCCCAAGATGCCGTTTACGAAGAATGCGTTTTCCAGTACAATGTGACGTACGCAAGCAGAGGGTTTTTTTGTCAGAAAACAAAAACTTTATCAACAGTAACGAGGGAGAGCATTTTTTTAATTCTGCCGTTGAACTGTGAACGAGCTGCTTCAAGATGGTTGGTATAAATTTACTTTCTTTGGTGTTAATGTGTCAAAGCATAAACCGTTAGTTAAGATGAATGGAAATTATTGAAGCGTAAGTCATTCTTAATTTTCAAGAAAAAGCAAGAATCAAGGTAATTTCAAGGAAAACATTTCCGTACCAGACTCAGAATAACTGCTTCGGCAACTATAGTTAGAATCAGTCCTTAGAAGGTTTTTGCAAGTGAGGAAAACAGCACAAGAACATTTTAAAGACATTATCCGAAGATTTCTTCACGTTTGTTTTCATGAAAGCTCAAAATGCCTATATAAGAACCGGTCAATGAAAAATATCTAAGCACTTTTACTACCAACATATAGTTGAACATTATCTTAAATTACCTTCAACGCGTTTTTAGAACAAGCATGGTTTAAAAAATACCTAATAGCCTTAAGCATATGTCAGTTATTCACAAAAATAATTCTTATTTTCTATTTAATTTATTACTGCATAGCGAATTAACCTTCTTAATCAATACAGTTATCATTTGCCACGTCGCTTTAAGCATGTTTTAGGAGAACAAGGTGTCTCTAGATTATAATTATGCAACGCTCTTTTCTGATTGTAGAGTATTAAACGTGTTCATTGAATAAGTACTTTTTTGAATTTTCTTAAGACACTAAGCATTCAGTGCTTAGCAGTAAACATAAAACTCGAGTTGTTGTGTTTACATGCATTGCTATGACAACTCTTGCGTGCATTGATACGCCATGCTAATATATTTATACATATTTGATGCATTGACAATCTTATCATTCTATATTGGTTTTCTTTCTATTCAAACTCTGCATAATCCCTAAGCAGTCTATCACAAAGTTTAGACAAGACCAGAGCTAACACCGCACACATAGACTACGTCATTTCCTGCAAGGCGATGAATCACGTATTGAAACATCACTTCCGGTCACAACATATATTTCCCTAACCAAGAGAAAGCAGCTTTCAAAAGACATTTATTTAGAAACGGATGAGAGTTAGATGTGAAAGGCAGTAAAGCTGGAGTATAGGTGGTGGAAATATTCTCTTACCTTAAGAGATTTGAAGTCTCTTTGATCCACTTTAGTAAAGTGTCCACTAAATGGATGAGAAATGGAATTACCTGGTTATGTCACCCATGTGTGTTCCTCTTGAGCAATAAATGGAAAACACTTACGTTTTCAGTGGCTTTGTGATAGTAATGCCAGTGTCAATCCGCCCGATATAGCTACCAATGTTTAACGTACAAACACAATGATAGCATATCTATCGATGTCCCAGCAGAAGCAAAATTTCACATTTCATTTCTAGCAAAAAGTGTATACCTTCCAGTTAAAAGATATCTTGTTCCATCGGAATTGAAGAAGTCTTGTTTTGGGTGGAAGAAAAGGCCTTTATTCAGGTCGATCTAACTTAACAGTAAGTTAAAAATTACATGCGTGTTTGGATTGTTTTTAAAACAGCCCAAAATCTTTCTTATCATCAATTTAGTTTTTTGATAAGATAAATCCGAAACGTTAGATCGAAAGAAATTTTCGATTTTGAAAAATTCAAATTTGAAAAAAAAAACCAGTTACAGGTTATACATCGACCTTAACAGGCTGGTTTCTCCACATGTACATGTGTTCGTCTCAGTAACACTCCATTTCAATCTTTTCCTCACCTTAAAGAAGTTTCTCGTAGACCCTGACTTAAGTGTTCCATATGGAATATTATTCTGCTTTGAAAGATCGTCAGCATTTTCTATTGGAGCTGCCATTCTCGACATAGTAAGGAAAGCAGCAAGATTTGCAGTATAAGACGAGACTAAGATGAGAACGAAAAACCACCAAAGAATAGCAACTGTTCTCGTGGAAACAGCTTTAGGCATGATGTCGCAACCTAAGAGATTGAGAATTAGACGGTTACACAGGCAGCTAGTTAGTAATATACAGTCACGCCGTATGTTATCTTCAACATACCTTTCTTTGTCATCACTTTAACTTCAAAACAGACTGTCTTTTAATAAAATTTGACTGTGACATCAGTTTATTTTCTTTTACTTTAGCAAATCTAAAAGTTACGAATGGAACAGAACAGAGCCTGATCTGGCAAATGTGCACTGTGCAACGATGTTGTTCTTTGTTTCGTCCTTAAATCTAAAACTTTTAAAGAAATATAATGTGTGACGTTTAAACCAGGTATGTTGAAATAAGCCGTGACTGTACAAATGAGTTGATTACTTATGGAACTAAGACGTATTATCTGTCTATTGTAGCTACTGCTTGTCTGTCCTCTTAACACAATACGTATGCGTACCATTTACACAAAATAATATAAGCAGTCTGTGGTATTTCCACTGTAAGCAAAATGTTTCACACACACAATCTGGGCATGCGCAGAACCCTCTGTCTGAAATAACTCTTTTGTCTAAGTTCCAAATGAATCGGTCATGTTTCGCCTAACAAAAGCAAAACAATTTACAAATATACGATGCAGATATATGTTTTTATTTCATTAGGCGAAATGTGGTTTTCATAGATTGGTTTTGTTTTCAACTTAACGTTTTGGATAGCTAATTTTATTTAAAAGGTACGCGAATTCCTTACATGATATTATGTACAATAGCACAAGCATGAAAAAGGCACATATTGAAATACAAAACCAATCTGCTCGATTCAAAGATTTGTTTAGATCTCACAGACACTACATTTACTATCAGGATCCACTAGCTAGAAACAAAACATGAAATCAGAGACTGAGTAAATTTAACTCAGGGGTTTCTATATACGTAGATATGAGGAAAAGCGAAAGCAGATTATATATTTGCCAAGATACCATTCAGAGGATGAGAGAGATACGCAGAGTCAGAGGATAATAGTGTACAACTTAGAGAACAGTTACTGTCACTGACTGAGAAAAATATTGTACTTAGAACTGATTACAGGTTCAATATTTATATTTGTACTTGGCAGTTTTTTTATCAGATATCAGTAGACTTTGAGTTAATGCACGACAAATAAGATATTATAAAAAGATATGTCAGCTTGATTATCATAGACATGTAAATATGCAAACATATCCAATTCAATATTCATACATCTTAAGACATATTCAATCAAATATTCAGTTTAATGTACCTTCAAAATGCAACACAGTCATATCTCAGTTGCACCAGTTACGCACTCACCGTGCACACATATATATTATACAGAATATACGTTTATAGAATACCTTGCTGCATAAGCGAACCAATGGTGAACCATAAACTGTTTAATATAGTAAACTGGTTCTCAACCTCCTCGGATTCTTCATTGCATGGATGTGGATTCTCCCACTCGTATGGTGTAAATCTGAAAATGAATATTTTCGGAATACTTTTTTATGCAGTAATTGAAAACGTAATCCTAAAGATTTTTCTGATTCAGCTGTGTACTGCAGATGACTGAAATACAAATTTTGCCAAAAACAGATTGACCTTAAATTTGAAACCAGCTATAGGTGACAGTAGAGAACTCGACTGACTTGCTTTGCTGAATGTTAAAAACAGCTGGAAAAATCGGAACTGACTGGGAATACCTGCCTAACAGTTGGGTTAATTTTCATAAGGAATTTAACTGTAGTATACTGATCTGCTTATCCGGAGGGATCTAGATGTTTAAGTATTCACTTAACGAACATGAACAACATCCATCCCAAATTTTAGACATACTTGTATTATACTTTTCCAACCAGATACGCCTAAGGCTGTCTATGTAACAAGTTATTTGTAATGATGCATATATTTAAAATGCAGTCAATTTCTGCATTGTATACAGATGAAACACAATCGAATACAGACTCAACAGCTGGTAGACAAATACTCTGAAATGGATCGTCATAGTTTTATAAACATACATAGCGTATATAGCTAAATAGAGCGTTATTCATATACCAGTACACATGTAGTTTATGAACAAATACTGAAACCAAAAAAAATAAAACATTTTTCTAGAATAGAAAATCCAACGAAATCGCTTGTGTCTGTCCATCTGATAGCACACAATGGCATTCTGCAAGTAAATAGCTTCACTCGACCGTCTTCCTCTAATGATACACCACATGACCTGGACACTCCGAACAATATCCAGACACAGAATTCCGTTTATATCCTTAACATTTTAATAAGGAGAATCAGATGCAGATATATCTTCACTAAAACACATCATGCATGGCAAGACGTACTAAGAAACAGCAATTACATATTCAGCCATAAAATTGTACATCATATCTGGATTTATCTAGAGACTAACTGATACTGTAAGAAACAAAGACATGCAGAGTGAGTTACCTTGCTATAACGAAGAGCATAAAACTAACACATAGATAGGCAGCAATCATGTAAATCCAAACATCAGGTGACAGCGGCTTCAAGAAAGAGAAAAGATCGGGAGGACTTTTCATAGGTTTCCTGTAGATGATGGTGATGCCGAGGTTCAAGAAAGGCATCGTAAAGTCCACAACCTTGGCTCTTGCGTAAGTAATAGTCAACCCGGCTGCGGCGATATCAGCTTTCTGTAATAAAAACATTTCATGTCTCATATTGAAACTTTAAAGGACTTTTTAAATCTAAATGTACGCCAAAGAAAAGCTAAAAAAATATACTTGTTGATTTAGTAATCAATATTAAAATATTTCAATCCTTTTTATTTATTTTTTAGATTTTTTTTTGTTGTTTTTGTAGTTCCATATAGTAAGTATTAATCCACGGACCCCATTGGAAATAAGCCTTCGGGCTTTCATGGGCCATCCTAGGTTTTTACACACTATACACTTCAAGTATTTCCATTTTGCTCCTTTGATTTTTCAATATACTCTTAATGATGTTACATACTGTTTCTATAATATACCTAAATATTAGCTTCTGATAATGTGATATTTGTAACTACTGTGATAAGTTATAAGCAGTCAATTTCTACATTTTAAAAGTGAGGTAGTTGCTGATCTGTTCCCTTCAAATCTAATTTGAGGTGATACGCTTTTTTAAGCTCATTTTAATTGCCGCACTTTTGTGCTTTTTCCCAATTTCAAATTGTACTAATACTATAATTTTATGGCAGCTTTAGAATCACTGAATTTTCTTGTACATTGAGATCGAGATCATCTATCTATCTATCTATCTATCTATCTATTCATAAAAATACATCAGCATAACTATCACATTGAGCATTTAAAAAGAATACTTGGAGCTACCGAGTTTATATTTAAACCTAGAGGAAACCAAACACATTGTAGGGGTTTTTTTTAACTCTTTATACTTACATTGGCATCCCTTTCTAACAGATCTCCAATCATTCCATCCCATTTACCAGAGGCTTTTTCGCTTCCATAGCCTCTGTCTGCGACCTCATATACAGTATAGTTAAATCCTAAAATGGCGGACAACTCGTCTAGAAGGTCTATAATAAACCCTTCGTGCATCCGGCCATTCTCATTAGGCTCGGTAAGGTTGATCACATATGGAGGATCCTGAATTACGGCAAAATAATTTTTGAAAGTTTCAAAAAGTGTTAATAATATAATCTGCCACATCAAATAATAATTTTGCTATCAATCTAGAGAGGTATAGCTTTTAGAAAGTACAGTGGACGCTCTTTGTTACGCGTAGTATATATAATTTTTACGTAATAAATTATTTATAGCATATGGTAGTGATAAATCAGGAAGGATCAAGTAGAAAGCTCCATGTTTATTCTAAACCCTCTCCTATTCTATGCTTATAGCATGATACTGAATATATGGCTGGTATAACTAAAATTTAACATCATTTTTTGTACAGAAAAGATATCAGATTATCAATAAAACCAGCATGAACATGATAAAATCTTATCGACACTGGGCGATATACTAGGATCACGTGACAATCTAAGCTAATCATATTTTGATTTAGTACTTACGTAAACTGTTACAACTCTTAGTGTCATGTTCCTCAGACGGTCTCTGTCATCTTGGATTTTCTGTGCAATAGTCACAGTTATATTCACACCTGTCTTAGTATTCCAATGGCCAATCTGAAATGATTTTGTGTTTTGTTTTAAAGAGTATTTGACCTTTACAATGAAAAATATGTATGCCTGATGCCACATCTTTTATGTACTAAAGCATATGTTTTTTATTCTTTTTACTGGAGTGTACTGACATTTCCCAGATTGTTGTGCAAAATATTGTTTTCATTCAGGTTCTGGGAGTCGCCATTTCGACTGAAGCGAACAAGAATTTCATTATAAAACATTTTCAGAGATCAAAGATCGTCTATACTTTTAAGAATCAAAGCAAACTCGCGTTGCTGTTGTTTTTTCGTGCATTTAGCTTAACTTCTGACAGTAAACGACAACAACTTCAAAACATCTGATGCCCTTAAGAAAATATTAAATTGGTCAGTCTTCAAATTTGAGCAGACACAATTTTTCCAGATTTGCATGGACAAAATATCAGGAAGAACTTTCCCAGCGTGCACTTTAATCTCTTATAAGAGTGCATACTAAGGCATAAATATCGGAATAACTGATGAAAGGTTGAATGTATGTCTATAATAGGAAAATAAATCGGGCACCATTTTGACGGAAAATCTGTAGAGCAATAAATTATAGATCACAGCACAATCGCTTGTTTGAATAGAGAACACAGCTCGTCCCTGTATCATTCATTCAACCGCTTAGTTGCAAGGAGACTCTTGTTATGTTTTATGAAAAGGCCTGGAATCTGAACTTATTTTATCAAAGAAATATTTATTCGACCCATTAGCTTTATCAAGGGAAGGAATCAAGTTGTTTTCGTAATAAGACTTCTCTCCCCTAGAACAATATTCACAATATTCATGTTACTATTAAGAACGATGGGCAATTATTAGATCAGCGTTTCCATATCATTCTAAAGAGATGTCCTAAAACTTTAACGCTTTCATTTAAAGCAGATAACATAAAAGTATGTATCCTTGTTTATGCATTACCTCTATGAGTCCCCGTTGCGTGAGACTGACAATACCAAGACGAAAATCTTTTCTCTTCCCATCATCAAACATTATCTTCCCTGATAAACCATCATACTCCAGCTGAAAAGCGGAAAAATGAAAATATTACAGATAAAAGACGGGGGTCGGTATCAGGTAATTTTTTTGCCGGGGACCGAACAACGATCCGACACTTTCAGATTTTATCAACTGAGCTTTTAGTGCGCATCTATAAATACTGATTATATAGCTCCGATAACAAAATTCCATATCAATTATCCATCCAGAAAAGATAATTACCTTCGTCTGGGGTGGGAATAAAGTATTCTCTGAATATGTGATAAAATATTTGATAACTGATTTAAATTAATCTTAGCTAACTTTAAGACAAACTATGCACCGTTTTTTCATTTATTTTAGGTTACAGAAATTACTGATATGACGCTTAGATACATCTTTTTTGAAATCATTTAATTTCCTTTTTTTATTAATGTTGTTGCCTTTTTAAAATTAAAAGGAATACGTAAAGTAAAGTTTTATCCATACAGACATGATTAGATGTTCCTTGTATAATCTAGTTGTATTTCTGTAAAGTTTTCAGAAAAGAAACATAATTGAGTCCCTTTGAACAATCTTCAACCGGAAGATAATCAACTTACTGCCTTCATAAAATTAAGTAAGCTGTTTCCTGTCTTCCAAGTTTCCCTTTTGTTACAATTGAGGGCTTCTGTAGAAAACTGGCTGGCTTTGGCAAGCCCAGCTAAGGAACGGGCATACATGTGCACGGCGTCATACATCAAGGCTGTTTCCGTCTACAATACATTTAAATCAAACAGATGGACAGATTTAAACAAAAAGTGAGAGACTATCGGAATGCATCAGTTTCCTCGGAAACTATTTCTTCCCTTCATATATTCTCTAAGTACTAAGTATTTACGCCATTTTCCACAAATATTCCAGATTTTAAAGTGCTTTATCAGGAAACACTTATGTTTTTCTTATTAGAATGTTTTGTCAAGAAATGGCTTTTACTTAACTATACTTACCGCAATAGCTCTCATGCCGAGGAGTGGAGATCTTCCAATGTTCGTTTCCATAAGTCCCCATTCAGCCATTACGTTCATCACCTCGGGATTAGACGGGTCAATCAGGCGCATTGATGTGATGTTAGCAATGTTACCGTGTGTGGACCTAACGTAGGGCTCAAAGTCAATCTGAGACAGATCCTAGAAAGTAACAACATGTAACAACCTGACAACATCAGTAAATACTTCTTAATATTACATTGAGCTTCACTTGCACATATTGCCTAAAAGACTCTCACTCGTATACATTATATTTTCTTGATGGTTTGGAAATAACTAAATGCAAATACTCTTTTATTTTGATCCTCTTGTTCTCTGTCACAATTTGGATCCAGTGTAAATATATGCTCGAGTTTTGCTCTATAGTGGCCCTCTACATGCTTAATCAACACATCAGCTTTCTTTTATGAAAATAAATGATTTCACCTGTATTTCATTTTTCAAATGTTCATCGAAAACTGAAAAAAATGCTGTTATTTCATCATCATTTAAAAGTATATACTGATGCCAACACGTGCAGATCTACATTTCAAAGTATTTCCTAATCTGTGTCTTACGTTCAGTAACGAGTTATACATCAAAGCTACAATATACAGGTCTGATTGCTAATTTAAACTGAAATGCGACTGAAGAATCACCTGTAACTAAGCTGTAACTATGGAGAGGCGCGCTTAAACTCCAGCTGAGTTGTGCAACAGTTTGCGCAATCAGATTTCAAGGATAAAATTCTTAGAGCTTTTCCCAAGAAGTTATCATTTTAAACAGGAAACTTGTAGCTGTTTTCAATTTCTCAGACAGACTCTATCTTTGAAATAGATGTTATTACTGAATCAATTTGTCAAAAAAGCGTTTAAACAGGAACAGAGCCAATAGGGTGATACGGCTTTTATCATTCCAGTTAGACTGGTATTCTTGTGCTATAAATAGTAACAGTGAACAGTTATTTATATTTCGAATCTGTTCAAAACTATTGCAAGTTGATCGATACTTAAAATAAGGAGACGGTAATATTCCTATATATGCCCATGTTTTGTTGTTCTAAATGTACGCACTGACACTTAAAATACTCTGTAAGAATGTTGCTTGAGTAGTATTCCGTTCATTTTTACATGAGAAACATTACATTTTTAGATGGCCGATTTGGCATTATTAATGTAGATATACTCAAGTCTTTGATAAAGTCGAAAAGTATTGCCTTCTTTGCTTTAAAATATGTAAGAAAGCTTTCTTGGCTATTTTACAATGAAAAGAGAAGAAAAGAAAAACAGTGTACAAGACCAACTAAACAAATTATGTCTTCCTGGTTTATGTCTGTTTAGTTTCAATATTTTTATAAATGATGAACTTTATTTACCAATTCAGTTTCTTCAAATCGTCTGATCGAGTATAATTATTTTACCTTGGTTTCGCTATGTCCTCGTTAAATATCTCCTGAGCAAGATATGAAGCAAAATCGGAATTATATATTGTGCAGAAGATGATTGGTCAAATCACTATTTTTGTTTAGATCAAAATACCTCCTGATAAAAAATAATGAGATACTACAATACTTGATAATCTCAGTAAATATTACATTGACTTGTACGTGAACTAGTTTACCAGTATATTATCACGAAAATTACGTGACTAACACGAGCGCGTTTGCGAAATTTTACTGATTATCTTACGACGGAAATATGCCACCATAGACTTGAAATATAAAAGTGATTCTGAAATTGTAGAGAAAGTTGAGCATCCTGCTTGATTTGTGTAACTAAAAAGGATTTCAAATGGAACTTATAATGATTGAAACATCGTTCACGGCTATTAGTTGGTGAAAATATAAAAGTGCTAAAAAACACGTTCAAATGAAAGCACAAGTGTGTTCAAATTTTCTGACCTTGTGTTAGAAATTAACAAGTGGATTCAGAAGGGCCATCGTTCGTTCTCAGTCAAATAACATTTGGGGTTTCTTGGACATAATATTATAACGTGTATGTGAAGCTAATACAATGACACTCAAAAGAAATCCTTGTCTGCTTTAAGTGCACATTTCATCTCTGATCTCACCGCCACATAAAAACTGCAATTTCCTGAAAATGTTCTAAAAATCTACAATAAAAGAAAATACTTACGAGTGATGTGAAGTGATAATGATAATACTCTGACAACATGTTCAACGAGTTGGCCTGAAATATAGAAAAATGTCTCAGACATTCTATCAAATCCTAGAAAAACCAGAGTAATTTCCAATGTGCAAAAATAATTGTTTCCAGACTAAGCCAATGCCAAAAATTGCAGTGAATTTTTTTGAAATTGTTTTTGTTCATTTATCTAACTTAAAAGGCTTTAACATAAGTGAATACATGTAACATGTAAGTCAAGCAGAAATCTTCTTATTACGGTATATTTCTATTCAAATAGAGCGTAATGACCGTCCCCCTTTCAAGAATTCCACATTGAGACAAAGTTACGTCCCTTTCTAATTTTATCTTTGTTTAGTATTTATCTGTTTTTTTGGTTGCCAATAACTTTGTAGTGACCATTACTTATGTTTGTTTTCCAGGTACAGTAATAGTTTTACGATAAGAATTATATTTTACATTTAATCTAAGTTAAAACCTTAGTAGCACGCGCACATGGAAATAGTTTCCATTGCATGTGCAACCTCAGAATGCGTGCCTTGAAATGTTTCTGGAGTTATTCCAGAATCATAAATGTATGCCCGATATACTTTATAGCACTTTAACTACACACAGAGATCAAACTTTTACCGAAAATTAGCATTTTTATGACGAACAAGTAAGAAACAACTGCCAACGCCATATATTATTATTTTTTGTGTAATAAAATTTCGGGGAAACAATTAAAAGTCCATAAAATTTTCACTTTCCGTACATTTTCACTTTTCAAAGTTTATTTGCCATATCATTAAGCAAAGAGTGAATGATATATTTGACACCATGAAATTTAAGATCTGAAAAGTGATAAAATTAAACGGTGAACTAAATGATAAATATCGCTTTCAGTACTGTTTTAGACATTTTGGCAAGATCAGAGTAAAATCTAAGACTATAGAGCGTAATATAAAGAAACAGTACTTTTCTATGAAAGACACTTTAGATTAAGGTTAGAAAAAAAGTTTTTTAAGTTATCATTCTATAGAATTCCATAAAACAATAATAGAAAGAGAAAAGGTCAATAAAACAGTAAAAACAATGGAAACTAGAGTTATTACTAAATGTGATTAATATCCGCGCAAGACTGCTTCGGAACTGAGGAAGTTATTAGTAACAGAATACTTTGTAAAAGAATTGAAACAGAATTATGGTTGTAGGCAATTAAAGATACCAGTGGTTCTTGTACCTTGCATTTCCTTTCACTCTGGTTGACCATTGAATGAATGTGCATTGCATTTCAACCATTAGTTTACAAGTTCTGCTCTGGACAAGGAAAACCAACAAAGGGCAATAACTGTGCAAATACTGAAGATAGACTTAAAGCTATTGTACACTGCACTTCCTCTTGTTGTGCTTGACCAATGAAGTTGCATTTAATTCTAACCATTCGTTTTCAAGTTATGCCCTGGACAAGGAAAACCAACAAAGGGCAATAACTGTGCAAATACTGAAGATGGAGTTATGGGTCTTGTACACTGCACTTCCTGTCATTGTGCTTGACCATTGTATCAAGTAGCATTGAATTCCAACTATTTGTTTTTAAGATATGCTCCGGACAAGGAAAACTAACAAAGGGAAATAACTGTGCAAATAGTGAAGATAGAGTTAAAGCTCTTGTACACTGCACTTCTTCTCGTTGTGCTTGACCACTGAAGTTGCATTGAATTCATTTTCAAGTTATGCTCTGGACAAGGAAAATCATCTCAGGGCAATAACTGTGCAAATAGTGGCGATGGAGTTATAGCTCTTGTACACTGCACTTTCTTTTATTGTGCTTTATCATTGTATGAAGTTGCATTTATTTCCAACCATTACTTTTCAAGTTTTGCTCTGGAAAAGGAAAAGAAACAAAAGGCAATAACTGTGCAAGTAGTGAAGATGGAGTTATGATTCTTGAAAACTGCACTTCCTATCATTGCTCTTGACCATTGTATGAAGTTGCATTGAATTCCAACCAGTAGTTTTCAGGTTATGCCCGGACAAGGACAACAAAGGGCAGTAATTCTATAAATAGTGAAGATGGAGTTATGATTCTTGAACACTGTACTTCCTCTCATTGTGCTTGACCATTGTATGAAGTTGCATTGAATTCAAACTATTAGTTTTCAAGTTATACTCCGGACAAGGAAATTGCAACAGACCGCCCGACCGACCGACCGACCGAACAATTAACCACCGGGGGACTCCTATATACCCCCAAAAGTTCGTTTCGTAGGTATAATGAATAAAATAATAAACACGTTATAAGAAAAACAATAAAATAGCATATCTTTGTTTCCTTAAAAAACTAATATAACATGATACCTCATCCAGAATTTGTTTAATTTTGGACACGTGACAATCAATGACAATCCTATATTCTTGTTTTTCCTTCAGTTCTTTCAGTAGGCTGGTGTATGTATTTTGATGTGATTCCAACCTTCTGATTGTCATCTTGTATTCCTCCCCTCTCGCTGTTTCTAGTAACTTCTGTAACCTTACAAGACCTGAAATATAATTGGAACACGTGTAAAGAACTACTGTAGACACGTGTCACAAGTAAGAAACGTTGTTACGTTTCGCTATTGATAAAGTACGTGACGTTTACGTGCTAACTGACCTAAAATATCCAAGACCTTTACAACAGGATAGATAAAAATTCGGCAGAGATGACAAATACGTACTGTTTTGTTTTCTTGCTTTTTTTTCTTTTTCATTTTTCTTTTTCTTTTTTTTTCAGATCTTGATATCTGAAACTTTTCTAGAGCTTTACAATTGTAAGATCAACTGTATCATTTTGTATCGTACAGTTGACAAAAATTTGGGAGAAAAAATACTAATAAAGACTACAAGTATTTTAAAACCTTTATTTTAGGGTCGGCAGTAGAGAGACCAGTGGTAACTTTTTGAATATCAACATATAAACAACTGAACTGATGAACAGGCGAAATAAACAAGACTGAAACAGGATTGAAACAAGACTGAAACAGGACTGAAACAAGACTGAAACAAGACTGAAACAGGACTGAAACAAGACTGAAACAGAACTGAAACAAGACTGAAACAAGACTGAAACAGGACTGAAACAGGACTGAAACAAGACTGAAACAGGAATGAAACAAGACTGAAACAGGACTGAAACAAGACTAAAACAGGACTGAAACAAGACTGAAACAGGACTGAAACAAGACTGAAACAAGACTGAAACAAGACTGAAACAGGACTGAAACAAGACTGAAACAGGATTGAAACAAGACTGAAACAGAACTGAAACAAGACTGAAACAGGATTGAAACAAGACTGAAACAGGACTGAAACAAGACTGAAACAAGACTGAAACAGGACTGAAACAAGACTGAAACAGGATTGAAACAAGACTGAAACAGGACTGAAACAAGACTGAAACAGGATTGAAACAAGACTGAAACAGGACTGAAACAAGACTGAAACAGGACTGAAACAAGACTGGAACAAGACTGAAACAGGACTGAAACAAGACTGGAACAAGACTGAAACAGGACTGGATGCCATCGCTTCTGGTTCTCAAATACTTTTTGTCAATCTTCTATTTCTTAAAAATGTAATATCTTCTCTTTTTTTCTAGATCAACACATAAAAATATTTCTTTAGACAGTTTAACCCATCTGATCATAAATATTAAAGAGTATTTGATCGGAAACTGTGCAGAAAAAATAAATACTCCCATTTCATCAATAATCCAAATAAAACGTTCTTGTTTTAATATTACTGTAAATCCCAAGAGGGGCTGAGAAACAAAATCACATCAAGATGAAATACAGAGATATAGAACTACTGTTATACTTGCTCGATTCAATACAAAAAGAAACTGACACATGCTTATAGATTTATATTATTCCTTCATTATTTTTAATGAAGTTTTTCCACGTCAAAACAAAAAGGTGACGGAAGTGACCTCCTTTTGATGCGTAAAAATTGATAACGTTGTTATCAAAGAATCACTTTATGAGAAACGAAAATGATTTTGCTTTCGGAAAATCTGATTGAATCAGGAAAGAAAGAACGTCAAAAATTGTGATTTATTTGTTGCAGTTTTCGGATACTCATTGTTACTTCCGCTTCTGATTTTATTTTCTTCTTGGATTTCTTTGTGTCTGTCTGATCCATACATTGTCATTTTCTTACTCAACGTAAAAAGGGCTATCAAAGAATTAGGTTAAACAAAATGAAAGGATGAATAAGATACAATTACGTTATTTCAAACTATGTCTATGACCCAGTTTCAGGTCATCGATCTCAGAGAAGGCTATTACACTTTCTTTTAAAATGTTATTACTTAATTTCGCATTCTGAGTAGTTGCCTTTCTTAATGTCAATATCAATGGTATTTCAAAATCAATCAATCAATCAATCAATCAATCAAAACATTATAAACAAACCAATTTCGTAAAGAAATTTACAGTTACAAGAAACTGATCATCCCAAGACAGAACTCGCTCACAGGTTCATGAAAAACTGGCAACTTATACAACAAGATGCCTGCAAAACGCAATAATTTATGACCAATAAGTAAAATGCATGTGAGTGATCAATTTAAATAAATAACAATCGGAAGTTTCTGCTCTTTTGTATATTAGCTGTCTGGAATACTTTCACAATTTGGAAATGGACGTATAGAGTATGCAGTTCAAATCAAGTGTCAGTGGGCTATTTGACAAGATCTACAGAAAAAAACTGGGATTCCTAAAGTAGGTCATGGAAAGTATATCAGACTCACCATCGATCCAATAATCTGCTATATTGCTAATGACTTACATTTACTTAATAGGAAGCTTATTTTGAACAGTATTTGTGTATAAGTATAGGTCGGTTATATTTCTTTAAAATTCATAAGTACTGTTGTTTCTTATAATGGCAACACATTTTCTAAAGCCAGTACATGTACTTACTTTCTCCATCTTCGTAAATTACAGTGTACGTTTTCCATTCCCAGTGCTTAATAAGATCGGCAAAAGCTCGGCCAAGTTCGACATGATCCGGATACACACTGATAGAGTAGTATTCACGTGGTACGCGTGAGTCCCACACTGCCTGGATATGCGGAATCTCAAAAGCATTACACAATGAATGTACATGAGCCCTAGATATTTCACTGATTGGTCCAAACACTGCGGCAATACCGTCATGGGCTCTCATCTCCCGGCATACTGGAAAAAAAGAAATTAGATTTTGAATAAATCAATAAACTATTGGAATACACAAAAGGCACAGAAAATAATTTGAATTTTACTTTATAGAAATGCATTTCGACTAAGCTGCGAATTTGGTCAGAATCTGTTGAGTGTCCTTTCCTATACCCTAGATAGATCATCAAATAGCCAACAAAGAGCAACGTCTGGTTTTCCCTCCAAACCAGGTGCAGATAAACTATCCTGTTCAATGATTGTCTGATTAATTATAGCAAAACAGACACCAATATTTAATTATTTTCTTAATTACCTCCCTTTGTGACTCTTCAAACAAGACTCATTCGCGCCATATGTACCAAGCATCCGAGTACAGACATGTTGCTGGTTAATTTCTCTTACTCATCTTATGGCAAAAAATATACTACAAGTCTAGTTATAAAGTTTCGTTTTCATAGGCATATTTGAAACGCAAACTACTTCAAAGCCAGTTTTCTTATGCAAATATGAAGCTGAATGTTTTGAGGCCTGTTATTGCAGTACAAAGTAAGAAAGCTTAATGAAACTCTGCTTGCATGGTTTATTTAAAGGAATGATAGGATATTTTTCGAGTTTCTGAATTTAACTTCATGTATCTTGGGGTCGGGAAGGTAAAATACACGCACCATGGGTTCGTCTGGAAATAAGTCATTCCATCGTCACCAGGTGGGGATTTTCGTTGACTAGAAATGTTAAATAAGAAACATCTACGTACTACGGTGACTGACAGTGTACATAAATATTTCTTGTTCGCCGTTATTAATGTGCAAGTTTCCAAATTATTTTTGTTGTTTTAGACAAAAAAATGCTTTTTCGATAAAACAGGTTACCAAGAGAAAAACACGCTGAGCAGTTCTCAACGTGCTAAATAACTTTTCGGAAACACACATGAGAAATTAATGATGAGTGGCCACACTTCCTAAATCCCAAACAAGTGTTCTCATGTCAAAAAATCACTTCCTCGTGTGATTTATGAATTCCTCAGTGCGATACTCATCACTAAGAAAAGACCATAATTACCATTGGCTTTTAGTAGTTAATAACTTGTAAGCTAGCTTTGGTAACTTCCAACTGGGGTAATAAATTATTTTCGTGCAAGTGACAATATTTGGACAAAAATGTTTTGCTGCCACCAAACTGATCATCAACAGTAATAAAAAATAACATTTAAAATGCAAATAATCTAGGGTTAGAACTTTTAAGATAGTTTTCCATACAAGCAAAAACATATTGACTCTTCTTATTGAGTTATTATTGTTAAAAATTGTACCGTCTGTGCTTTGACAACATGGCACTACCATCATCAGCACGTGTCGTTAAATGTTGAACAGTAAACTTGAAACAGAGGGACGACAGGTATTGGTGGTCGTTTTCTGTTGGATGTTTGGCAATTAGGTTGAAACTACGCAAGGAATGGTGATTACAATAACAGAAACACTTGTGAGTATGGTGTACTAAATGTACCTCTGGGGATTGAGGATAAAGGCTCACTGATAAGTCATGTTACATTGCATTCTTCAAGATGTAAAGCTATCAACGGGGGACATTTGTGAGACGTTTAATATACCGGAAGAAACAACAAGTCAGTGAACTGCCAGTCGTTAGTTTTCAGATATTTTCAGAATAGGTACCTGCATACTTTACTAATGTACTCTGTACATTCATTTTCTTATCATGCATTTTCCATACAATACTCAAGAAAATTAACTGTTTTTAAATCCATCTAAAAGAACTTTCTCTAAATTCATAGCAAGACATGCCGACAAGACCTTTTTACTTGTTTGAACGCTAAAACTTTTCGATTGCCTGCTTCAACAGTACGACAAAAAACACGAATGTAAGAATCCTCATAGAATTGATTCACATAATTCAACTCATATGTTTTCTGTAATACTCCGAGTAATTGGTGTGCAAACCTTTATAGTTTACAGTCACATTTCATCTCATAGAGAGGTTTCTACATTCTCTGTTGGCCATAACACGTGTTTCTGGCACGGGTTGCTGCTCTTGTAAATGAAACGGGAGTCTGATTTATTGTTTTGATAATGAATGTTGATATGTTTTACAAACAAGATTATTCTTTGTGTATATTGATATGTTTATAAAAAATATATTATTAAGTAACTGTTAGTGAACACTGATATGTTTACAAAAAAATATAAGTAACTGTTAGTGTACATTGATATGTTTACAAAAAATATATATAACTGTTAGTGTACATTGATATGTTTACAAAAAATATAAGTAACTGTTAGTGTACATTGATATGTTTACAAAAAATATAAGTAACTGTTAGTGTACACTGATATGTTTACAAAAAATATAAGTAACTGTTAGTGTACATTGATATGTTTAAAAAAAATATAAGTAACTGTTAGTGTACATTGATATGTTTACAAAAAATATAAGTAACTGTTAGTGTACATTGATAAGTTTACAAAAAAATATAAGTAACTGTTAGTGTACATTGATAAGTTTACAAAAAATATAAGTAACTGTTAGTGTACATTGATAAGTTTACAAAAAAATATAAGTAACTGTTAGTGTACATTGATATACCGAGTATCTTATATCATTATAACTTCGACAGTTTACTATGAAATAAACCAAGTACTTGTCAGTGTGCACTGGCGTTCTGAATTCCAAATCTTAAAGTTTACAATCGTACATGCGCGTGCATTGTCTGACATTCTAGGGAAATGCATTAAAGTCAAGAAACTGATTAAATGCCTAAGTGATAGAATTATTTTCTCAGCACCCTACAAAGCACCGCACCTGGCTACCTGTCTGTTCTTTAAAGGAATTAATCAGTACAAAACAGACGCTTACATTTAATTATTTTCTTAATTCCCTCCCTTTGTGACTCTTCAATACAGAATCATACCTGCAATGTGGAATATTACAAACATCTGGATGAAACTAATATTGCTGCTGGGTATGTTTTTATTCCTGCCATTCACTTTTGTGGCAAATACATTACACGATAACAGTTCAAACTTCAAAATGAAAAAAAACATTTTCCCCAGAAATACCCACAGTGCATTTTGCACCGTGCGAAGCAATGTACGTGTATATCATTGCCTGAAGAACGAGGATAAATTTCAGTTACAAGGTTTAGCTAAAGTCATTTTTAATAATGTATATTTTATTTTTAGCAATATACATAATTCTATGCAGACGATAATCTGGAGGCAAACAATTAAATAGTGCATTTCTGGTGTTTTTTTCATTCTACATCAGTCAAGGTATGATTGTACATGTACGTACCTTACCTGAGCTTATACAAGATTAAAGCCACTCTTGTTTTTTTGTGTTTAGTTGAGACAACAGAAAACAGTTTGCCAAATGATGTCAATGGTATGAAAATGGCATAAAATTCTGGCAAGTTACCAAAGCTAGCTTACAAGTTGTTTAACAATTATAAGCCAGTGGTAATTACGGTATTTTCTAAGTGATGAGTATCGTACTGGGGAATTCTTCGGTCTCAAGAGGAACTCATTTCTTTACTTCAGAAAACAAATCTACGAATGTGGTACAGTGCTCGCACATTTTTCCATTTCCATAAGATATTAAGCGAACTGAAAACTGCTCAGTCAAAGATTTTTGTAGGTAACTAACTATTTAACAAAGCAGATTTTGTTTTGAAGTTTCTGGTATTGATAACTCAGTGATCCTTTAAATGTAGCATGTAAGTTTTAGATATCTTAATAAACAGAGCAGTGCACAAAGGCTACATGTTGCGGTAGTCTCAATAATGCGACTTCAGGCATTCAAAAGAAGGCACGATATACAACTTTTTGAATGCAGTTATTTGTACCACATGTTGTGGGTAAATAAATCGTGTTTAAAATCGACAAATTTGTATACTGCTTTAATATGAGCGCCTATCCGAAATTCGTCTTCTCTCAACTAAACAGTGGCTCTACAAATCAGAGTACAAAAGATTCTCCCCACTTGAATTCTAACGATTATACTTATAATAAAACAGTTGATGTTTTGCAGGCGTACCTGGACCAGCAGTACATTGATACAAGAACTGAATATAACGACGGGTTTTTTTTTTCTTTTTGTTATTTTGCGTGAGTGCGCGTGTGTGTGTGTTTAAGCATTTATGAGTATTTGAACGTATTCATCGTTCAACGGGTTCGAATCCAACTATCAGTATTAACAGTTTCAGAGCTGGTGTATATAATAATGGAACGTCACTTTATGGTGTCGTGTGGTGAAGATTGCCTTAGCGTCAAACTGCGGCCCCAAGATGACCAGTACAGCGCGGTTTCCGGCCTCCTTTACCACCTGTTGTTTGATGTGACTAACGTAGACTGTGATATAATACTAAACATTTATTAATATGTGTGATAAGTCACAGTCCATTGCTCATTTAGTCAATTATAACAAGTCTTCCTCGATAACAAGTCTTCCTCGATAACAAGTCCCCCTCGATAACAAGTCTTCCTCGTGGTAGTTTTCAATTATTTCTTTTTATAAAAAATGCATTTATGCCAAATACAAGAATGTGTTTCATGTAAGACAACAAAGTATCATTCAATGTGTTTTCTCGTATGGAAACAATTCGGACTTAAGGAAAGGCTGCCATTTCGTCTAGATCTTTTCATTTGTTCTGTCGCCAGAAACAGACTTGCTCTTTCTCCAGTACAAAGTTCCTAGCTCATAATATATACTATGTAAAAAACCAGCAAAGTGCTTACAGAAATAATTTAAGAAATACTACAGTATGGAACTCATATATTTTGACAATACTTCAATATCATAAAAATTGGAAATATATCTATGTTATTTCCTGGCCTATTTCATCTACCAAAGAGGTTCCTGTATTTTCTGTTGTCCATTACACGTGTTATGGAATCGGTAATAGCTTTCATAAATCAATTGTGAACATGGTTTATTGTGTTGATATTGTACAAGATATGTTTTAGAAATAACATGATTCATCATGTTCATATTGTTCTCGGCTATGACCTGCGACTAACAAGATATATTATGACGATAGTCTGTACTGATACTGATCTTCTCGAATGTATAAAGAAATTAAATAAATAGCTTGGTTTTAGTCATCCCAAATATCTAAGAATATATATATACATGTAGTCAGTTTTGTCTCATATTGCCAAATGGCTTGTGAAGTACAGACAAGTAAAGCACACATCATTGTTGTGTTGTGAGAGAACATATAGAGGATATTTGTTTGTTTTTGTGGAAGATGACAATTTATTTCATCGAGTGAACACCATATGTGATATTTTCACGAGTGGCGCAGCCACGAGTAAAAATATAAACATATGGTGTTCACGAGATGAAATAAATTCCCATCTTCCACTAAAAAACAAACAAATTTTCTTTTTATTTTATGCCAACACGTCAAAAATGGGTATTTTATGACATTTTTACTCAGGGCCTTCAATAAATTCCCCATGGTGAGCCCCAAATCAGTTAATGCGTACTTTGGTCAAACCGTTACTCCGCACAAAAAAACATGTGCAGACAATATCCAATACATATGATAACTTTACTTCTGCTGAAATAAACTGAATACACTTTCATCAAATAACAGTTATTTTTCTCTACACAGTTTATCAATATTTATTGAATTTTAGCCATACATACTTTAATTATAAAAGCGGATTAATACCGAGTAATATTCAATCAATTGAATTGAAAGTCGGCCATATTGGATATTGTCCATGTGAGTTATGTAAACAAATCAGACATTTTAAATAATTTATGGCGAATTTCATCATTGTTCACAACTAGTTAGGCTCAGGAATTCAATATTATAACTGGATTTAACAAGGTAAATAAATTTCACTCGCTGTCACTGTCTGAAATACAGCGGATTCTCTTGTATTTTCCTTGATAAAAAAGTAGTTCCGGCACAAACAGTGGATTATCAAAATGGTAATTTCACTGATTCAAAACAGTGGATTATCACTTTTATCTCACTGATATTTCCCTATATTTCATTGGTAGGCATAAAATAAAATGTGTGGATTCAACATATAGTCACACAGCTTTATGCTGATAAGCCAGCGTTCACAGGACAGACTCGATGCTTCTCTACTAATGTTTCTAATATGTGTGTTCAGGACATAATGTAAAAGCTAGAGCTATGGACTTAGGCATTAAGTCTCGTCGTTTAGGGTTAATCTAACAATCCAAGGGTTTAAAGGATAGATTCCAGTTTCCAATACAATTAATTCTAAACATTCAAAGTTTGTCTCGACTTTGTCACGAAAATCTTAGGTATTCTAGGGCGTTTGGTTTAAATTGGCAACAGAGATAATAAATAATCCCAAGGAGAGAGGTGTTGCTTCTAAACGATTACACAATTACAATTTAAGCTATGGTTGTGGTATTGCGGTGAACTGTGAAGGGTTGTGTGGTGTGAAACAATGAAATGTGGTCAGATTTTGGCGAGCTTCTCATACCGAGGCTTGAGGCAGCACTGTGTATGGTGAAGGCCAGTATTTGGCTGTGGGAAGACAAAAGAGAAGATGGAAATTGTTTTCTTCTGTGTAAGTTATTGATAGCATGGTTTTAAAACTCATACAACTGTAATTCACAGTTAAGGCTCTTATAGATATTTGTCTCTGAGATTTGTTTTAGTGCTATATAACGGAATGAATCGAACAAAGACACATTTGCTGAGACAGCATCAGACTGAATTCGCAATATCTGTTAAATTTTAATAAAACTTTTAACTTTTGGTTGGTTTTTTTTTCAGCGGTTTCATCATTTTAGGGCTATTCGAAGACAGTGGAAATTATGAATTATTAAAGCTGCTCAACTATAAAATTGTTTGCAGAGACCTGATGCCAAGACAACAGTTTGAAATGAAAACAGACATTTCTTACCTTCTTTGTTCGCCTCAAAACTGTCATGAGGGGCAACAGTCTTTAAGTCATAGATGATGTTTTTCCCTCGGCCGACTAACGAGTGCATGTTGACTTTCGTGACTGCATTCTGAAATGCCAGGATCATGCCCTCGTACTCTGGTTCAAACAAGGCAGCTGAAAAAAGAAAGATTCAAACATATTGGTAACACCTTGTCAAAACATACCGTTGAGTAGCAACAATTCTGTCATACACCTTTATTGCTATGAGAATTTTCCAATTCACGGCTGTCAATGAAAGTTCCGCTCTCAGCTCCAGATTTATCTGTATAATATTTTCACTCGTCAAATTTAATGGCTCATTCAAGTTTTTAGATCTTGAGTTTGACAGACTTTAATTTATTCCGAGTGACATGAAAATGATTTATGCTTTTCAAAAGACGTGTTGAATTTGAAAATGTAACACCTTTTTCTCCGTAACTTCAATTATTATAAATAATGCAATACGTTGGAGACACCATAAGAAGACAATAAACGCGATACCTGTTATTTAAAAGTCTTTCAAAACACACGAGAATGCTTAATAAAATAGATTACAGAAACCACAAGACAAATATATGTTTGCTAGTGCATGTATTGAGCGTTCAATGTCTTTATTTTGTATTTAGGGTATTAGATTCCTAAAACCCTACCTCCACTCTGAAGAGTATTCAATTCCATTAATTTGATTGAGACATTTTCATTGAAGGACAAGGATTCAAACCCCTCTGAAGCCATTTTTTCTCTAGTTTTTGACAATTTTACATTGTTCTGGTTTTACAACAGTAACTTTTATAAGAACAAGAAATGTTTGTAAAACATAAATGCCCCCCGGCAGCACCTAATTGCTTGTGGTTGGGCCAAAGCGTTCTCTAGTTATTGATCAGAAACCGTTTTTAGGATCAAGGTCCCTGTGGCCTTGACCTTTGACCTCAAAATCAATAGGGGTCATTTACTGGTCATGACCAACCAGCACACCAAGTATTCTCTAGTTATTGATCGGAAACCGTTTTTATAGTCAAAATCTCTGTGAGCTTGACCTTTGACCTAATGAACTCAAAATCAATAGAGGGTCATCTACTGGTGATGACCAACCAGCATACCAAGTTTGGTGAACCTAGGTCAAAGCATTCTCTAGTTATTGATCGGAAACCGTTTTTAAGATGAAAGTCTCTGTGATCTTGACCTTTTACCTAATGACCTCAAAGTCAATAGGGGTCATCTACTGGTGATGACCAACAAGTATACCAAGTTTGGTGAATCTAGGTCAAAGCGTTCTCTAGTTATTGATCGGAAACCGTTTTTAGGATGAAGGTCCCTGTGATCTTGACCTTTGACCTAATGACCTCAAAATCAATAAGGGTCATCAACTGGTGATGACCAACCAGCATACCAAGTTTGGTGAATCTAGGTCAAAGCGTTCTCTAGTTATTGATCGGAAACCGTTTTTAGGATGAAGGTCCCTGTGATCTTGACCTTTGACCTAATGACCTCAAAAACAATAGATGTCATCTACTGGTGATGACCAACCAGCATACCAAGTTTGGTGAACCTAGGTTAAAGTGTTCTCTAGTTATTGGTCGGAAACCGTTTCTACCTACAAGGTCAATGTGACCTTGACCTTTGACCCCTTGACCCCAAAATCAATAGGGGTCATCTACTGGTGATGGACAATCATCCTACGAAGTTTGAAAATCCTAGGCCTAAGTGTTCTTTAGTTATTGGTCGGAAACCGTTTCTACCTACAAGGTCAATGTGACCTTGACCTTTGACCCCTTGACCCCAAAATCAATAGGGGTCATCTACTGGTGATGGACAATCATCCTACCAAGTTTGAAGTTCCTAGGCCTAAGCATTCTTTAGTTATTGGTCGGAAACCATTTGGTCGACGGACCGACCGACAGACAGACAAATGCAAAGCAATATACCCCCACTTCTTTTAAGAGGGGGCATAATTAAAATTCAATTTGTTTCGTTTTAAATATATTTTAACTGTAACAAAGCTTTTCAATACTGTAAATAGATAAAAATGCGGTATCTGTGATTTCAGTTAATAACTTCTCCAAAACAAGACGGTAAAACGGTAAAAATATTTGATATTTTGCCTATATGTTTAGAATAGTACATAAATAAAAAGAATTGTAGCTTAATTGAAGCCCCGAAGATCTATGCTGAAAATTACGTTGATAACATCCCCTCATAATGAAGTCATAATGAAGTGTGTGGTGGGGTTGTGGGATGGGGGGAGGGGGTGTCAGTCTCAGGAAAAACATTGTGTTTTTCTATACTTTATAAACCCATTAAGTAGGGTGTGGTTTGAAGTAAATATTAGTCATTTCTTGAAACTTACATGGAAAAAGTGGGTTATATGGTCTATATTTTGTCCTAGGATAGTAATATCTTAAAAGAAGCTCGATTCATTGAGGGCTGACAAATTATTTATAAGTATTCTAATACCTTAACACCAGGAACTTCTTAAAACAGGTAACTTTAACGACTCAATTCATTCATTCGTTCGTTCGTTTGAGCCTTTTTCTTAAAGTTTTCATTCACCCATTCGTTTCTCCCTTTGTACGTAAACGAGTCTGCCAAAAAAATTAGGATATATGTTTTTGTAATTATTTCTAATTACTTTTTTGTAGGGCATATATCATACGTATATGAACATGTCTTATCTTAATCACCTCTTGTTAAGACTGTCAGAGATCTAATCCCAAAACAAAATTTAAGAAAAAAACTATTTTTACGCACTGCATACGCATTTGCTGTTAAATTATAAGGGAATGTTAGTGAATGTTCTGTAAAGCTGGACACTTCAAGTTGGAAATTTGTTATCTTTGTTAAAACTTTAGGTGTATGTGTGTGCCGGGGATGGGGTGATAATCAAGTCTGGTTTGTAAACTTAAGTGCTGAAATTCCTCAAAATAAATAAATAAATAAATCGAAATGAACACTTTGCAATAAACCAATGTTGAATTTGATATTTGTGCCCGTGATTTAAAAAAAGCACAACCAAGCAATTACATAAGCCAAAATTGTTATGACAATAAAGCAGTTGCTTGCAGGAAGTCTTGAAGAGAAAACTTTTTCACCTGCCAAAACAAAAAAACAAGGTAGCAAAGAATTTTCAGATACTTCTGACATACGTTTCCTAAAAATTGCGACACCGACTACATTTAAAATAGCGAGCATTGACCGACAGTCAACTACAGACAACGTGGCTCGAGTCAAATGACTCGATGAGTAAAAGACATGATTCAACTATCTTTTTTGCCTGAGGTTATTAAATTTATCTCATGTAAATTGAATCACAGCTGCTGTAAGAAACAATCAGTTTGACTGATATGGAAAGTTGCCATATCAGATGTCAAATGCTGCAACAGAGAAAATGTGAAACAGCTTTTTTGCAATATCAAAGATAAGCACAAAGTGACTTATCAATATGGGTAGACACTTTGTTTCTATTATAGTAGTTACTCATAACCAAATTTACATTAATCATTCAGAAGTGTAGAAATTGTATTATTAATTTGCGACTAAAGTTCTCTCCCCTCGCACACCCCAACACCATATTTCACCAGATCAATTGCTGCATCAGACTTAATCGCACTTGCATTGGTAACTGTCTGTATGCAATATCAGTATAAAAATACAAGTGCAGCACATGGTAACTGTCTGTATGCAATATCAGTATAAAAATACAAGTGCAGCGCATGGTAACTGTTTGTATGCAGTATTAGTATAAAAATAAAAGTGCAGCACATGGTAACTCTCTGTATGCAATATTAGTATAAAAATGAAAGTGCAGCACATGGTAACTGTCTGTGTGTAATATCAGTATTAAAATAAAAGTGTAGCACATGGAAACTGTCTGTGTGCAATATCAGTATAAAATACAAGTGTAGCACGTGGTAACAGTCTGTATGCAATATAAGTATAAAAATACAAGTGAAGCACATGGTAACTGTCTGTATGCAATATAAGTATAAAAATGAAAGTGTAGCACATGGTAACTGTCTGTATGCAATATCAGTATAAAAATACAAGTGCAGCACATGGTAACTGTCTGTATGCAATATCAGTATAAAAATACAAGTGCAGCACATGGTAACTGTCTGTATGCAATATCAGTATAAAAATACAAGTGCAACACATGGTTACTCTCTGTATGCAATATTTGTCTAAAATGAAAGTGTAGCACATGGTAACTGTCTGTATGCAATATCAGTATAAAAATACAAGTGCAGCATATGGAAATTGTCTGTATTCAATATAGGTATAAAAATACAAGTGAATCACATGGTAACTGTCCGTATGCAATACAGTATAAAAATGAAAGTGTAGCACTTATTTACTGTCTGTTTGCAATATCAGTATAAACATGAAAGTGTAACACTTATTTACTGTCTGTTTGCAATATCAGTATAAAAATGAAAGTGTAGCACTTATTTACTGTCTGTTTGCAATATCAGTATAAAAATGAAAGTGTAGCACTTATTTACTGTCTGTTTGCAATATCAGTATAAAAATGAAAGTGTAGCACTTATTTACTGTCTGTTTGCAATATCAGTATAAAAATGAAAGTGTAGCACTTATTTACTGTTTGTATGTGATATCAATATAAAATACAAGTGTAGTACATAATAACTGTCTGTATGCAATATCAGTATAAAAATGAAAGTGTAGCACTTATTTACTGTCTGTTTGCAATATCAGTATAAAAATGAAAGTGTAGCACTTATTTACTGTCTGTATGCAATATCAGTATAAACATGAAAGTGTAGCACTTATTTACCATCTGTATGTGGTATCAATATTAAATACAAGTGAATCACATGGTAACTGTCTGTATGCGATATCAGTATGAAAATACAAGTGTAGCACATGGTAACTGTCTGTATGCGATATCAGTATGAAAATACTAGAAGAACGCTTGGTTACTTGTTACCACATACCTTTTCCAGAATTGCTTTAAAACATCTACTGCAGGATGTTAATGTAAAAATACGTCAAGGTGCTTTTTGGCAAGAATAATTAAAGGGATATTTTCTACAAAACAAGCTCGAAACCTGTATAAAATTATTCTGCTATTTTTTTAAATAAAGATACAATACATGTTGTCGGTTGCAGATCATATCAATGTACACTATCATACTTATTAATCATGTTATTTGTAAAACATATCACCGTAAAATAACAACACAATAAATCATGTTCATGATTGATTTGTAAAAGCGATTAAGCGTGCCAAAACACGTGTAACGGCCAACAGAGACTACTGTAATAGTGAACTAGGATGAAAATAAGTAAGTAAATACCACAGGTATGTATACCACTTACAGGGAAGATTAGTTTTATACAAAACATATGAGTTGCATAATGTAGATGTTTTTGTTACATACTTTCTATGAACAGTGTTGGCATGACTCCTGCAAGGATATACCAGTGAATGCCGTCAGTGTAAAAGAGGTTTGGTCGTTCTGGCATACAAGCCAATCACAACGTCTTGTTGAAATGCCAAAGTGTTAAGAATTATAACTGTAAGTGAACTAACAATTATAGCCCATGTCCTGTTGTTATAAGAGGTTTTTAGGAAATGAATGTTAAGTACACGAAATTGTTCATGAGTGTAGCATACCTTAGCGTACATTTAACATCATCGTAGGATATCTGAAATTCAGGGCAACAAAGTTCATTGACCTGTTAGTTATAACGGTAAAATTAACGTCTGATCAATGTCCAAGCTGATATTTTTTTTCTCAATCCATATAAACTTCCTCACTGCTTTAAGAAAAAACAAACAATAATTATTTTTTATAGGGTGATCTTATCCTTAAACACCATCACTAAATGTTTCTGTTATTCTAATCAGCATACCCTACAGGTTTATCTTCTACGTAAATACCAAACGACTGTAGGTAAGCCAACACCAGTACAGACTGCTAATGGACTGTAACATGTATCAACAAACGTCACAGTCTACTGTCAAGTATTGTACGATAGTGTGTGTGATAGACTTACTCTCTCATTTCAAGCCACAGGTCGTACGCAAACCTTGACCAAATGATCTAGATGTGGAATGCCATTACACTTGCAATTCATAACCACTCAGAAACACTTGTTATGTGGACTGACTGCCGGGATATAACTAAAATGAGGTTGAAACTGGCGTTAACGCGCAATATAAACAACGAATAAAAGCAGATTATAACTCGTCTCTCAACGAATCATACACTGCCTTACTGTTTTGTATATATTTCATATTTCTTTGGCGACCAAAATTGTAGATACACCAAAATAATGTTCTCTGTTGATCCCTCTCAAGCTTTTAATAATATCAGACGATCTGTGTACAATTTTAATACACAAATCGTGAAACTAAAGTCTCAGAGGGTGTACAGCTGTTTAAGTCTAACTTGCATTCACTAGTGTAGAAACAGCGTTCAAAAAGTCGCAAGATTAAAGGGCACCAATATTCTTAACTCTTACTACATGTGTATGTATGATAAGTGTCAATCATTATCGGTCTGAAGTGTATATATTTTCTTATTCAAGGGTAAAAGCTTTAAGTCCTTTCAGTCACAACCGTCGATCACAAGACGAGACCGACCTACGGTGCTTGCTGATTTATTCTGTGACTGTAGCGAAAAGTGTACAGTTATTTCTCCTTCTTCAGATAATCCCCTTATTTTGAATTCGATCATAACTCGTATCAGATTTTGACTTTTACAGTTATATCAGATATTAAGTTCATACAGCACACCTGTAAAATGCTTCAAGTCTTGACATTGTTTTATTGAGCTCATAATAGCATTGCTTTTATAATTAATGATCTACCGTAATTGACAATTTCGTGCTACGTCCCATTTTCGTGTTAAGAAAACTGCTACTCACAGAAACAAACATGAAATTTCTAAAACATTATGATTCGCAAAAAAATGAATGGTTAAGACATAATGATTTGAACACAAAACATAAAAAAACATGACTTAAACATTATGATTCAAAATTGAAACGTACAAAACATGACGAAAACATTATGATTCAAAATTGAAACGTACAAAACATGACGAAAACATTATGATTCGCAAACAAAACAAACATAAAACGACTAACACATTCATATAAAACATCTGCTCTGCTCTTTTAACTATATCTATATTTTACTAGTGAATAATAAAAGACTCCTCTTTTGTCGTCTGATCAGTTTGTGCACAATAAATTGTGATGCACTGCGTTATTCAATGTAATACAATATTCCCTTTGTATCCGTAAAGATATAAGAAAACTCAAAATTAATATCGGGCATCAGAAAATTGACGATTTATATTGTCCTAAAATTATTTCCTCATGCAAAATACAGCAAGATATGTTTCATTTTGAAAACTCTCGATTTGTTCAAAGTTTTATAATAGTATTCGAGTATATGTAGACTTAACAGATTCATTGTATTTGATGCTTAACGCTTTTTCTCGACGAGTCGGTCTATTTTATTGTTTCTGCTGGAGTATTCAAGACAAACGGTGACAAAGAAATTAGCCAGTATTGATTAACGTCTTAAAGAATTATTGTAAAAATCTATGTCTCAGACTTTTGGAAATTTTTTAGCATTACAGGGATAAACTTTTCCAGTTTTCAGATACCAGAGTGACGGAGAGCAGGTTCAAGCATTTTTTATAATTTTGATTTTTTTCCTTCATTTTACATCTTTCCTTCTGAGATTTGTGAAGTTAGCGGCCTAGCGGCCTGGCGGCGTGAAGTTAGCGGCCTGGCGGCGTGAAGTTAGCGGCCTAGCGGCCTGGCGGCGTGAAGTTAGCGGCCTGGCGGCGTGAAGTTAGCGGCCTGGCGGCGTGAAGTTAGCGGCCTGGCGGCGTGAAGTTAGCGGCCTAGCGGCGTGAAGATGGCTGCCTTTATCACAATTTAGGTTGATCTTAAAAACCGATTGAAATCTATTTTTACAGCATATAAAGTAAATTGCAGGGAGGGATGTATAAGAAAGTTATTGACATGATTTAGCTTTTATTTTTTAAAATAAATTATTTAACAAAGTTCTAGCTTATCTGCAAAGACGACTCGGAATCTCTTTGTACATTTACTCCCATGTACTCTTTGTAAATTACATTTCAGTTGATGATTAAGTAAAATATCAACAAGAACTAGCTTTGATTTTTTTTTAACTTTTCGAAGCCTGGCGGCCTAGCGGCCAAAACTTAAAAATTATCATAATTTATGTTTATCTTTAAAACGTCTTGAAATCGATTTTTCAGCATGGAATGTACATTTCAGGGGTGAATTAGCAAAATATCAACAAGAACTAGCTTTGGTTTTTTTTAAGTTTTCGAAGTTTAGGCCGCTAGGCCGCCAGGCTTCGAAAACTTAAAAAAATCAAAGCTAGTTCTTGTTGATATTTTACTTAATCATCCCTAAATGTACATTGCATGCTGTAAAAATCGAATTCAAGCCGTTTTTAAGATAAACATAAATTATGATTATTTTTATGTTAAGGCCGCTAGGCCGCCAGGCTTCGAAAAGTTAAAAAAAAATCAAAGCTAGTTCTTGTTGATATTTTACTTAATCATCCCTAAATGTACATTTCATGCTGAAAAAATCGATTTCAAGACGTTTTTAAGATAAACATAAATTATGATTATTTTTATGTTAAGGCCGCTAGGCCGCCAGGCTTCGAAAAGTTAAAAAAAAATCAAAGCTAGTTCTTGTTGATATTTTACTTAATCATCAACTGAAATGTAATTTACAAAGAGTACATGGGAGTAAATGTACAAAGAGATTCCGAGTCGTCTTTGCAGATAAGCTAGAACTTTGTTAAATAATTTATTTTAAAAAATAAAAGCTAAATCATGTCGATAACTTTCTTATACACCCCTGCAATTTACATTATATGCTGTAAAAATAGATTTCAATCGGTTTTTAAGATCAACCTAAATTGTGATAAAGGCAGCCATCTTCACGCCGCTAGGCCGCTAACTTCACGCCGCCAGGTCGCTAGGCCGCTAACTTCACGCCGCCAGGCCGCTAGGCCGCTAATTTCACGCCGCCAGGCCGCTAGGCCGCTAACTTCACAAATCTTTCCTTCTGGCACATCGAAGACGATCTAATTTGCGACAAGGTTGACCTCAATGTTTTATAGCAGCCTATAGCATATAGATAAAGAACACTATATATGACATATCAGCCAAATATCTCCAACTTTCTTACACATGCGTTTCATCCTTTGGGATCTGCCCAGGCATTTATCTGTGAGAAATGTTACTTAAATGTTTCTGCGATGTTATTTTTAGTTCCTATAGAAGGCAAAGAGACAAACTGTCTGAGCAGTCATTGATTAAACCAGATTTTCATGTTTGCGTTACATTCAATCACTTCAAAGAAAGAAAGATGATGATATAGAATATATCCACTAATAACACGTCGATGTTTTATATCAAAATATACACTCTATCACAGAAACATAACAGAGTCTAAAAGTGTATCAAAGATATTATTTGCGTATCGGTGCTTTTCACTGTTGTGGTACCTGTACACCATGAAGAAGATTTTGTTGCGATAAAACCTAAATCCAATGCCTCAATGCAATATTTTGACACCGCTATTAAAAAGAAATACGTTAATAAATAATACACATCACTTGTATCACTTTTCAATATACCGATGGCCGAATATTCGCACAATTAATCTTCATATAGCAACAGACTTGCATGTGACATCTGTCTTGATAAAATTATCAAAATGTCTGTAACTATATCAATATGCTTATCAGCTGCTGGTATAACATGAACCAGAACTATCTAGAACTATCTAGATACATATTATGTATCTATATAGAAAAGACAATATAAATATTTTCAACCGTCATGTTTGTTTTAGAATCATTCAAGCATACTGCAGCTTTTATTCCGAGATGTTTAAAAGTGATTTGTTTTCTCTCTAGATAGCAGAAGAAAGAAAGAGACTTAACCCTTCTAATATTATTCTAATTTCAGTCCTGATTTTTCTCTTATGCCTTTATTAATCAGAAAAAAGTATTTTTGCCAACATGAAAACCAATCGTTAAGAGGCAAATTACTATAACTCTAAGTCCAGTTGTATCATAAACATCAAATTACAATTAATGAACAATGATAAGTCATTTAGAATACAAAATTTCGATCATCTTTAGACAGTATTCATATTTCATTTGTCCTCACCATAAGTATGAAGTTTCAACTCTGTGGTGACAAGGTTCTTTTTAGGTTTTTTAAATAAGATTTGAAATATGACATGGCTTTGTTACAATCTATCTATGATTGAGGCATACGTATTTCTTGTTTCTGATGATATGTTTCTGCACAGAGCAAGAAATAGTAATGAAACGGAGCATGCCTGATATCAATAAATATCTAACAAGTCCAAAGCACAAAAAATCTGTATGAACCTATATCTTAAATAATATCGTCGTAAACGTATACCATATTTGTCAAATATGCACGTGTTTATATATTACAATAATTAGTCGGAACACCTCACAGAATTTCAGAACATTAATGCTTTGGTTCTTGAAAATAGCTGAACTGCTAAGACTGGGATGTTATATAAAAAATCTAGACCAATGTACCTACTTATGTTATAAATTTACATTTTCCATTAGCTGAAGCAATCTTCGGAAGAATAACTATGATATATTGTCTGCCCCTATATTACTCACTTGTTATTCTATCCTTAACAAAATGAATAGAGATTCCCATGCCTTTTCTTTCCATGTGATGTCGACAGGCATACAGTCTGAACATCCATTGTCCAATGCCCAAAAAAAACGCTTGAACTATCATTTCCAGTTTTTACTCATTCTTATATGGGAAATATTAATTCATCAATATCGTGTTTACGTTGAGAAAATGTGTCTCGGTCTGCACAAAATATATATGTACTAGTGCCCGACCTTTCGGTATAGAGGAACAAAATGGAACAGAGTGTCTTGTTTTCATTTTCTTTTGGTGTTCTTTTGGTGTTCATATTTTTGTCACTGACCTGAACTTGAAGCAGAATTGTAAACTTAATCGAATGAAAATCGGTTAAGCTACGAATATTGTTCTTCTTCCTTTCCTTGTTGAAGTGTTTTAAAACAACCAAGTAGCAATCTTCGTAACAAAACTTTAAACTGCTTCCTAAATCGAATTTAATTTGTCCATACAGAACTTGTATTATTTTATTCTTTCAAGCTAACGGGCTTTAACTAAAAACAATAATTACAAAGTACAGTTGTATTTACATAGGCCACCAACGTACAATACTGGAACATATGAGAGTTAATACACATCATATGAACTTTAAATAATCATTCCTTTTCAGAGGTCTACTTCTACACCACTCTGATTTCAAAACAATAAACCGTTTTTTAAGTTACGCTAAGTGTTATATTGTTACTCTCTCTCTCTCTCTCTCTCTCTCTCTCTCACCGAGGTGTACTACGAAAGAGTCTATTGCATCAGCTGACAAAATTGCTTTTACGTATGTTCTACGTTTCAACAAATTAAGTAATACACTGCAGTTAGCATCATGAAAGCGATCCTCTGAGAAAATCAATAATGTTGATCAAAATCATCGCTACAGTCCAAAACAACAACTAAAAGTAACGTAGACATGCAATCAATTTGTCTGACATAGTTGGCTTTACTTGCTAGCAACTAGATTTGTATTTATTTTAAAAAATGTTCAACATAAATTCTACCATTGCTGCCGACTAGGTAAAACGATTTCGTGGCAGGATGGGCTAACTTCAAATCTAAAATACGGTTAACATGGTATTCCTATTGAAGTTACTTTTAATTCCTTTAGTGTATCTAAACTAAAACGTCTTGTAGGTTTCTTGATTCAACTCTGGAAAAATGTCAATAGTATATTTAAACAAGCCAATGGGTTTCAGTAACACTAAAAACTGAAAAGTGAATCAAATTTATCAAACGGTGTTTATAGTTCAGCCATCAAAACGTACTAGGCCGTAAAATTGCGAATTACTTTCTAGGATCTATATTTTTCATTGTAGGATAATTGTTATTTGGACAGCTGTACCAAATCTCTAAATAAGATGTCAAGTTACTTGATTTTCCATTTGATACGGACGACGAAGCTTGTGAGGTGATTCACGCCAGTGTTACAGTATGGACAAGTGTCATTCGTTCTAACTAGAAAGATACTGAATAAGAAAAATATAAAGTTTTTACTTGAAGTAAATATGAAAAACAATTTTTAGAATATGTATATTCATGACGGCATATTTTACGCATACAACAAATAAATCGTTTTTTAACAATCCACGGTGCTTTATACGTTTTTGACATTAACATATGTTAAAAAAAATAATAACGAATTTATATGACCTCGCCCCCCCCCCCCCCAAAAGTGGTGGGGCGCATAAAAATCCGCATTACATAATTGCTGAAATGAACCCTCTTGCATGGTGCATGTAGACACCATAAGACTGGGCAAATATCACCGAGACTTTACTCGCATGCGTGGTGTATGATTAAAGTTTAAAACAGTCATTATAGTTTAGCAAAAAAATTAACGAAAGCCGCGCAACGTGACCTGCCTACAGTTTTTGGGGGGGGGCGAATGCTTTCGCCCTCCAAAGGTATAACTATGCTTGCCAAATTTTCAGGAAAATCGAGGCATTTCACATTAGATTTCAAAGAAGGAGTAATCCTACGCTTCGAAATAGTTCGATCATTTTTTCATAAATGAATTGAAAATTGTTAATCAATGATGGACTTTTTGTTCAGTTTTGATAAAGGTTCTTTATTATGTGTTCATTTTAATTTTCAAATGAAACCAAAAATCGAACAGTTTTTACTGTCAAAACAAAGTGATTACGCGCAATGATTTCGCAATGTCGGATCATATTTCTTAGCTTACGGCCATTTTGGATCGTGCAGCTGATAAAATAAAACAGCATTGTAAGTAGTCTTTTTAAATTCATTTTAAGCAAATTATTATTTTCAGATATGTTTAAGGAAATGAAAACAATTTTGTCTTTGAGCGCTTATTCTGAATGTCACGCATTGCTGTCGATACTAGAAAGTAGGTCAACCTTCTTTGTAGGCTTCAAACTTAATTTTGTAGGCGAATTACATTTTATAACATAGACTATACAAGATCTTGGCAGTTGCAAGTTTAAAATACGGAGATATCGAGCCATCAACATGGTACTGAATGTATACTGTCGACATGACTGTTTTGACACATTGCATCATTTTTGCAAAAAACATTCACATGATAAAGTATTTATAGATCAGCCAATCGAAACGCCGAAATTTAGACAATGGGAATTCCGGAAGTTGTGTTGTTTCACATATAAATACTGTAATCTGTAAGAAAGGAAGGAGAAATTTCATGAGGTTTGTGCCTTTTCTGCATTAAAACGTTTGAACTTGTCATTGAATTATCCGCTTAGACTGTTCATTGTGTTGAAGTGAAGTTCTGCATAATGATAATTTAGAATCCCCGACTGTAGCCTAGTTAAAGTGAAAGTGAAAGTATCAGAACTGTCAATAGTGAGTCGAAATCTGCAAGCCTGTTCATCTTAAACATATTCTTCGAAGAAAGGCAGTGAAAACCAGTTAGAATTTTATGTTGTTTTGACTTCATTTTCGTTATGATATACATGTACATATAGATCTGTTCATTGTTTATTATCTATGTTTTAAAACGATTTTTCAGCCTCAAACCCTTTCAGGCCTTTGGGCCCAAGCACAGTCACTTGGGAGTTAGGATCTATCCCTGCCTTCATTCCCTGCTTTAACCTGCCCTTGTACAAGAGTTTTAAAGCACAACTGCCTTTGCATAAGAGTTTTGTAGCATAAAAGTCATAAATGACAGCTCCATACAACTGTTCCTACTGTTATCTATTATAAATGTAGCTGTTTCAACATAAAATAAATCCCAGACCCTCCATCCTACACATGTTCAAGTTATGAAACATTGTGCCGCAAATTAACTCATACTGCCTATGTTTTTCCTTGGTATTCTCAATAATAACAAAGGTCTGTAAAATGTTGGTTGTGCCTATCAATTAAGTAAGTGATAATTACAAGTGTATTCTACACATCAATATTTGTCTGACCATTCTAAGTGAAAGAATAAGCTTGAAATTCAATAAGAACACTCAAAATTAACTTGTCGCCACATATTCTTTCGAGAAATAATGACAGCGGGAGACAGAGATGGGGGCTAGTTCCCAACTTCAAGTGACTGTAGGCTCAAGTTGGTTAAGTTGCATATTCTGAAATAAAAAACAGAAGAGGGAACAACTTTAATTTTTTAATTTAGAAAAAGAATGAAGAGAACTGCAACTCAGTCAGTTGCGCCGTGTGAGTTTTGAATTTTGCTTCCCTCAAAAGCACAGGGACACAACAGAACATTGACCAAACATTATACCATTTGGTCAGTGAGCCATGTCCCTGTGCTCAAAAGTAGTATGTGTTCATTGAACAAAAAAACTACAGAGATCTCTGTCTGCATTTAGGGTTTTTTATCGTACCATTTGTCCATATGACTGATAGCATAGTTATTAACTACTTATTTCTCTGAAGTTGCATAAAATTAGTTTTCATAGCTGCAAACAAATAACAAATTAACATACAAAACACTGTGTCTTAACCCAATTTAAGGAAGATTTTCATTCTTTTGTTTCATGTGTATCAGTCAATGCTGAGAAACACAAATAATAAAAATAAGCAACTTGCAGGATGAAGCTTTAATGCTCGAAATATATGAAAATGACAGCTTAAATACATTAAACTAGATTCAAAGTATTTTTTGTTTACATTTCCTTTCTGTCGGCTCATATATTTTGATATAGGCACATTAAAGATAATGGAAATTTTTAATTATTCTTTATTACTATTATTTTGATTACCACAAAAGAAGCATTTTTTCCTGCATAGGATAAGTTATTGCTTTTTAAATTGAAATCATCTTTGAAATTATCATGTGTTTTCTGTTTTTTTGTATAATTATGTTGATCAGTTGTTATCTCAAAATTTGTGACATTGAGAAATGGGGCAAAATGTCTGTTTGTTTTCTTTGCAAGAATGGGTCAAAGAAACTGAGGAACTAAACAGTGAAATGATTTGACAAGGTTGACTTTTTAAGATAAAGCACTGTAAACACTTGTGATGGTATGTGAGATGGTTGGTGGTCACCAAATCACCAGTTTCATTCCACTTTTACCATGAATTATTTGGCTTTTTTGTTAACCCTTATTATGGTAACAGTAAGTATGTGCTTACTGTGCAGCTGAAACAACCTGATATTCCTAACCTTTGAACCCCAAAGATTAATAAAGAACAAATTGACTCTGAAATTATAGAAGATTACTATTATTTATCATTTTTACTCTTGTTCCAGATGGGCATCATTCTAAAGATAGTAAACAAAGGAAGTGGACCGTATGGGATGCCAAAACAAGTTATGGCACTTGCACAAGCCACTCACTACAAGGGCCCTTATGGAAGTGATAGACTGCATGGTCATGTGATGGAGGCGTATGCAGTAAAGTGACTTTTTAAATAAACATGGTGTGACAGGTAAAACACCAGCCAAAAGGAGGAAACTGTTGTTTTGGGGGAGGTAATTTTGAAGAGGGATGACAAACCAGCCTACCTTGTTGCAACACAAGCAACAAAAGCATTTATCACAAATAATATGATGACGACAGAGGAGCACAGAGTTAACTGCGATAACGTATCTACAGAAGTACCCCTCCCTTGCTCCTACTCTGCATGTTGGAATTCACTGACCTGTGGTTAAACAAAGGGTCTGTTTGTAGGGTATGATTATAGAGGTGAGTTGTCACACAGTTTTGTAAGATTAAACAAAACAAATTTATCAGATTTCTCATGTTCAACATGTCTTTATTCTAATGTCATAGTTATCATACATCCTTATATTGAGAGATATCATAATAAAAAACAAACATTCTATAAAAAATGCTAGAGATGTTTTATTGTAATATTGTTTAAAATGTACATAAAACTCAAAATTAATGAAATTAGACTTCCTTAGTGGAAGTTATGTGAAGTAGGTTGCCTAATAATATAGGTCATTATGTTTGAACAAGTTTGAACCAGTGTGTAGTTTAGATATTTTGTTCTGATTATTTCATCCTGCAAGAAGACAACCAGAGAATGTTTAAGGTCAAAGGAAAAGATGTTTCAGTAAAACAGCTACACATGAAGATGGATCTTGGAAGGCAATGATCACACTCTAGTGGGATGCAACATGTTGTGATGCCACTTGGGATTTTGTGGAAGTAACAAAGGTGATGATTAATTAGTGAGAAATGAGACTTTGTCCACAACTGTACAAACATCAATTAAGGTATGTTTGATAAATTTCAATTATGGTATTAAAATGTTATGGTCCGTTTCATTGTGTGATACCTTATTATGTTACATTTATTACTATATGGCCCTTAATGTAAGAAAGTTGGTAGTTTCTTATGGAGACTGGCCATTACCAAGAAGGATGGTTAGATAAACTGCCCGCTCTGATAAATTATTGAATATGATCTGGGCATTAAATTCAAAACAAACCTAAAAATAATAACTACAATAAAAATATATTTAAACAATATTTCTGTGAAATTTGAATACAATTCTATGCAGAAATTTTTGCTTATAATTATCACCTATCTAAATTAATTCCACAATTATCTTGTATTTTACTACAATGCCTTCTTAATGTGTCATTACAGTGATCTATGCTTTTTTGTGTCGCCTGCTACAAAGTAGCCGCGACATATAGGGATCACTTCTCTATCGTCCGTCTGTCCATCCGTCAGAAAACTTGTCCGGACTACTCCTCAGAAACTACTGGTGCAATTCTACCAAACTTTACAGGAATGATCAGTACCAAGTCTAGTTGTGCATATCATCGGCATTTTCCAGTTCAATTATTTTTGTCAGAGTTAGGGCCCTTTAATGATTTTTGTTAACTTCTCTTATACTACTAATGCAGTTTGAATGAAATGTTACAGAACTGATCAGTACCTCTAGTACTTGCGCGTATCTAAAAGGTTTTTTAGTCTAATGATTTTTGGCTGAGTTATGGCCCTTGATTAAAAAAAAGGTGTTTTGGCCCGTTAATGATTTTTGTGTAGCCTGCTTCACAGTAGCTGCGACATGTAACAAAGTAGCTGTTACATGCAGGGATCACTTCTCCATTGTCTTGTCTGTCCGTCCGTCCATCTGTCACAAACTTGTCCAGACTACTCCTCAGAAAGTACTGGTGCAATTTCATCCAAACTTTACAAGAATGATCAGTACCAAGTTAAGTTGTGCAAATCGTCTGCATTTTCCAATTCAGTGATTTTTGTCAGAGTAATGGACCTTTAATGATTTTTATTTTTAAACTTTGTCTGCACTACTTCTTTTATACTACTGAAGCAATTTAAATGCAATGTTACAGGATTGATCGGTACCTCTAGTACTTGGGCTTGTTTAACAGGTTTTCGGTTAAATGATTTTTGGCTGAGTTATGGCCCTTGAATAAAAAATCTCGTTTTAGCAAACAATCTGTCCAATTACCTCTCAATGCAACTGCTTAATTGGCTATCATCAGGCGACACATGTGATCACTGATCGCCCTTGTATTTCCAATTAAATTTTCAGTGAATACATCTTTTGATATTTTGACTTAACATTGTGTAATTATGCCTGTTCACCAGTTTTTTTTTCCATAATTTTTAGAATTGTGAAACAGGCTTTGCATTTGAGGAACTGCATGTAGTTGCGGTCAGTATGGAAGACAGCAAGGCAGAGTTATTACTGCAAGATACATTGTCATGGTATTGCCAGCAGATGTTCTCTTCTTTGCTCTTGGTGATGACCCTGCCACTGTGGTTTGCAGAACATGGATCAGTTCATTTGGAGATCGAAAAGGAAGGCAGTGAAATTCCCCAGTCTCTCAGTAGCCTTTATGCAGAGTTGTTGAATGATATTAAAAAGGTTTACCTAAAAAAAAGTGATATGAATGTCTTGGCCTTTGTTTGAAGAATGTATGTGAGTGGAACTTATGTTGTCTTTTACAGTTCTGCTTACTTTTTTAAAATTTGTTCCTATGCATAAAACCACTGGTATATACTAGTCTGATCTCATTTATTTTATATTCTAGAGTAAATGTTATATTGACCTCGTATTCTTGTCTGTTTTCAAATCTCTTCCTGCTGATGACTATGTAGGCAAAATTACATTGTGTGTTGCTAAGTTTTTTAACATGAAAAAAATAGTTTTACCTCCGTAGTAATAATGGGTACATTACACTTCAAAATACAGGGTACATCTACAAGTTTCAGAGATGATCTCCAAGGCTTCTAAAGATTTTTTTAAATGAACAAGCTCATGCATTAAAGACTGTAACTGTCAAAATATTTGTAGTTTTTTTTTTGCTTTGCACTGGTGATGGTCCTGAATGTTAAAATGGGTGCAAAATGCTGTTCCTGAGTTCAGAGACCTATTTTTGTAAATGAAAAATCTTGTTTCCCTAGTACGGGTAAAATATGTCACTTGCACTGGTGAAACGTTTAAATGCTGTTATTTCAGTCGTAGTTCCTAAAACGGACAATAACTAGAAAATGTGATAGAGAGTTATGTGCGTCCTTCCAACTACTATGTCTGCAAAGTTTCAGTTCTGTATCTTCAAGGTTTTCAAGATACTGATGTTTCAAAAAAAGTGATAATATAATTAAAGTCAAAGGACTGAAACACGATCAGACAATTTCCAACATTTTGCAAAGGAATTTTTACTTTTGAAACTCTTCATTGTATTCATTCTTCGCCCCCCATCAGTACTTTCAGTGCTTTGATTCTGAACGGAGTTCACGTGATCCAATGCAAGTGTGAGTTTTTTTGCCTTTAATTAATGGTAACATCTGTAGTATTACAAAGTCTGAAGGCTTGCTGAACAAATACTCCTGAAAGACGAGCATTTTGCGTGACATCTGCTTTGATTAAGCTATTACAATGGTTACGATCATATCTTTTTGCTCAACAGTTTCTGTCGCTATCTTATCTAGAGTACTTGTAAATATCAGAAAATAAAATGTCTAGATATTTACAAACTGTACGTGATGACACTACAGAAGAGCTTATTTGTTGTTTTTTTCTCTGTTAACTGTATGTGGTGAATATGTTTTATTTTATTCCCTAAAACTTCACGATGCTTCGAACATTGTTTAAACATACCCGTATAACACTTAATCTATCATTTCTTGTGATCAGATTTCTAGGAAGTATAATAACGTGTTCCTCTTGTATCTTACACATGAAAACACTGACACATTTTCATCATTTTTTGTCGCTTAATAGATATAGCATAACACCATGTTTATTTCATGATACATTATATTGACAAAGAAGCAACTCGGAACAAACGGGTCAGAACAATAAGTTAAGTAAGTTGTTGTTGTTCTTGTTGTTTGTTATTCTTATCAGATCCCTCCACCCTTCCAGGAATGAGAAGTAGAGCCCCCAGTATGTCTCCCTATAATACTAATAAAAAGGATTTATGATCTAATTGGGAGAGTTTCACCAAATTGCAATTTCCAACCAGTTTCAACCAAAGTTTGAATTTTGTGCCAAAGATGTAGAATCTAAGTAAGAGCCAGGTCTGTGTTAGTTTATAATTATAACGTTCAATATCTGATTGATGATTGATTGCTGGCGACCATTCAGTTATCGAGTGAATGAGTGTGTGTGTGTGTTTGTGTGGTGTGTGTGTGTGGGGGGGGGGGGGGGTGGGATGGGAAACAGGATGTTAATCGAATGTTGTCTAAATGATTCCTATTTTTACGTATACATGCCTAAGTAAATTAAACCTAAATCTTTGATCGTCAAACATTCCAAAAATTAAGTTCAATCCACATAACAGAAGTTTCTTCCGTAAAATTGCACTTTTAAAAGATAACTTCCAACTGTCTGTGTCTAGGTGTATACAAAACCTTACATAACTGAGTAAATCCTGTCAATCTTGATTTGTTTTATTAATTTCTTCTTTTGCATGAAAATCTTTATATTGATATTGAATTCAAAATGGTAACATGAGAATTCTGATGTAATTAAATTAAAATTACTTTTCACAGAAGAGATATTCACTGAACTAATAATGTTTTCGTGTTATCATAGACTTTGATTACGGTACACGGAATACGTAAGACCAGTTATTGTAAGTTAAATAAGGCGCTAAACAAACTACATGTATCTATATATCTATTTACTATTAAAACCATCGTAGAAATAATACAAAAAAAGTTGAAAAATCTCGCCTCAATGGTTTCTATAGCCGAGTTGGCGTCAGTAACTTCATTAATCCAACATATAGATGGCCAAGCAAATACCGGTTGCCTCAGCTTTGTAAATTTGAATTTTTTCAGTTTCAATGATATTATCATTTCTAGTCTGAGTCTCTGGTTTTCTTTTCACTTCTTCATTGTTTTAATTTGTATTGTATATTTGTTTCAGTGATATTTCAATATTTGCCATATTGTGTATTGGCAAGGGCGGATTACTGTCGAGTATTACTACTAATAATCTCAATGCGCTGGTTTTGAAAACTTACACCCACTCCCCAGATCTGGGTCTTCATGCTCAATAAACTATACAACCAATCAGTCTCATAAGATACTAATTATTGTTGTATTGAGTCTTACAAAATCAACACCCTCCGCTCAAACCGACCCTCCCCCGCGTCGCTCAACCCGCCTACCTCCTCCCTCGCCCCCCCCCCACCCCTTGACCCCCTCGGACAGTTTGGGTTTAGGGACTACACTAACGAGTACGCCAAGAAGGTGCAGTTGTTTCCGGTTTGGCTGTGATCAGCTGTTAAAACATAATCTTATACTAAACAGTATATCTTGATCTTGATACAACATGTGCCATCTTTGCAGCAACCTCAGTTATTTTGGTAAACGATGTCTTGTACAACAGAAGCTTACTTTATCTAAAATAATTTATTAACTCTGATGTGTGAATCAATTTTGTACTTTTGGGATTTGATTTATTGGGTATAGTAAATACGTTCTACGTGCGTGTACATATTAACTGAATTTGGAGAAACATAACAAAAGAATGATCGCATCATCGTAAATGGCAAGTTATTGCAAAGAATGCCTGAGAGATTGTTCGTTTTTTCCTTTTGTTATTCAATATAAAAACAAAAACATTTCGACGCAATAATCTTTAAGAAGTATTCAGACAAAACATGGGGTTGTTGTTGTTGTTGTCTTGTGGTTGTTGTCTTTGACATTTTCAACCATGACAGGTTAATTTGGTATATTGATCGCCAGAAGATATTAAATCTATGTGCAAAAAACCACCGAATTCTATTAAAAGCTGACAAAAGACCTCAAATAATATTATCCAATAACCGATAATTATTACCTTATACCTATTATCTCGACAAAACTATAATGTAACCTATTGTATGGTGTGACTTAATATGGCGTTACCATTGTACGCTTTACGTAACTTTCTGAACTTACTTTTTAACTTTTAGCACAAGAGTGCGAACAGGGTAGAAAAACTGAATGAATTAAACAAATGTTCGATCTCAAAGAGGATCTTATGAAAAGAACGGAGATAATATGAATAGGTCAATTTCGTCTCGGATTTCTGTTTTCATTGTCCGTGAATAAACGTCTTCTCTATCATTGTATTTCGCGATTATCCTTGGCTTAGCTAAACAGAAATAAGAAAACGTCAATTAACCGTTGCGTCAAGTCAACAGAACAGAACAGAATAGAACAGATTTTCAAGTTTTTATAATGATCACAGCTATATTATCAATGTTAAAAGCATGGTAAAATTAATGCAGTTACGAAGGGTAATAAAACAACAGTTTGATACATGGAGAGGAGAAACATAGTATTTACGTTCATCATTTATCAGTGCATTTCTTATAGCAAAAGTCACCTTAATACGTTTACAAATGTCAAATTTCTTCACCGTTCATCAGAAACATTTGTTTGTTCAAATCTTAATCATTTCGAACATGAACTCAGAAGAACTTGTCAAAATGTAAACAACCGCTTTTACTAATTGTTTGTTTAAGTAAAACTGAATTTTTAATGCTTTATTTAAGATTTAATATGCAATTTAAGGTCTTTATATCGTTAATTATAAACGTAAATAGTTTCGGCGATTATAAAAACAACTTGAAGTTTTATTTATATATATTTTCTTCACGCTTTCTGAACAGATTTTAGATTTAGATTAACTTACCAAGTCAGTAGGGTAAATGTTTATCCTCAATATACCAGAGCAAAAATGTATGTAAATTCTATCAACATTATATAAATATGTCTTAGACCTAAATAATAACCTTATAATAATAAATTCTCTTTTATAAGTTCAACATGTGCTTAAGAGTGCAAGTTAATATATATAATTTACTTCTGTCTTCTAAAGCATGTGCTTTCACGATAATTATTACATTTTTTAGCTAAGATGTGCATTCCGGTTTTGACTAAAGGTACAGATTCATGTTTTTTCCTTAATCTCATTTCTATTTCTTTTAATGACCTGTTCTTATGTAACAAATATTTGCTTCCTTCAATTTCTGCTTCTGTAAGCCATATTTACCACAATTACACTAAATCACAGACAATGACCCCCAGTCCGATACACAATTGGATCAGGTAATCGAATTATTGCCTTATGATGAAACAAAACCTTTGTCCCGATTGATCGTGATTGATATTTTTTCTTGTCTTCTCGTTTTTATATGACTTTCACATGCAGATATACAATGTGTTATGTAAACCATACACTTGAGTGTTGTATCTTCGAATTCTCGGTGGTATTGGAAAGATGTTTAGTTCAATTAAGCAAAACTTTCTAAAGAATACGCCAGTCTGTATAATAACAAATATAGCAAAAATATTCTGAGAGTCCCTAAATTATTACGAAAGCTGTTGCTATTTATTTATTTATTTATTTATAATGGGATTTTTTTGCAATTTCTGTTCGCTTTCAATGGCAACATATTTTCGTGTTAACAATATTCTGACATTTTCTGTGATAGGTTTCACCCTGTACATCTATGTAGCATACAAAAAAATAGAACATGACTTACACGTGCAAGACCCTACTCTGCGCATTAATCTTCACGCGCTAACTTAGGGTATAAATGTTTAGATTGCAGCAGTAGATTTTAAAGCATGTGGAAATTCCAGATGTCTGCGATTAATTAATTCCTCGAGGAAACTATAAACAACACTGTTTTCTTGTCTCTTTCTGAGATTACCTTTAGATGTGCTAAAGATTATTGTAGTGGAAAAAAAACAGGTAGTATTTAACCAGTCAAAAAAACAAAACATTTTTCTAGCATTACTCCTAGTCTTTCTTCACGATCTATTAGAAAAGTTAAAACAATCCCAAAAAATTTACACAAATTATACACTTTTATCTTAGAAACCTTGCTACACCTTTCAATTCGTTTAAAATAAGTAAAATATATTTTTTCATACAAATTTTTCATTTATCTAAGCCTAACTGTCATACATATTATTAAGTTTATTCTCATATTTATTACGTACCAGATTGAGTACTTATATAAACAGTTACAACAAATAGCAAAGAAACAACAAGAATAATAATAATAATAACAATAATAATAATAATAATAACAATAATAATAATCTGAAGACCATAAATGATGAAATTATTGAATCACACTTACCAACCCTAAAATGGTCTGACTGACCATACGATATAGGCATATACACTATCACAAAAATTACAAGATAAATCCGCGATACGTTATCCAACTTCCCGTGCATTTTCACAGTATTCATAACACTTCAAGATACAGAATATATATAATATTCCTTGCTTATAAAATAAATCTCTCCGATCAATCACAAATATCAGAAAAACTGTTGAAATGCTTCTTTAAATCCCAGTACAAACGTGTGTATAATCTAACATCAAACAGTATATATCCACAGGCGAGCACACACAAGCTTAGAGGTAATAAGTCAGTCTTCTACAGTTTACAACACATCCACATTTGCATACGAAGGACCATTATTTATCCGAGTATATTTTCCATGCTTTTCAAATTACCGTCAAGCATTCATCTGTTCGGAACAAATAGATTTTGACAGGTAAATATCACAGTCGCGTATTCTTACTGGCACATAGATTAAATTGGATAAATCCGTCTTAACAAAATAACGTTTTTATTAAAATCAAGGAGTTTTATTTCAAAGATCCAAGCTTAATATTTTTAGACCTTGGTAGCGTTAATTGTTTTTCTTTTATACGTATAAAAATCTGTGTTTACATAGCAAGCGGATTGTTGGCATTTACAAATGTATATGATTTTTGCGCTTTGTAAGTACGGAGCGTAGCGACCGCGTAGGGTAATTCTCTGATACAAATTTCAAAGAAGATTATCTTATACTCTTCTGTCGAGAGAACAGATATTCCTTGAGGCATGACTATTGGCGTATCATTTAAGGCTAACTCGATTTCTTTTTTCTCGGTTGTGTGTTTTCATTGTTTTACTTCTTAAAAACAACCATATTTAAATCGATTCATTTTTGTATTGACTTTTCGATAAATTACAGCACTGGACGAAGAGGTCACAGGTTTGAATCTCGATACTTGACCGTGACTTCCACAATATTTCACTGCAGCGCGAGTATTTGTCAGAACTGTAAGAGAGTAATTTTCATCAGTTGTAAACTTTCTCAACAAATGTGCTTGGTCTGCTTATACGTTATTAGTTACATGTATTTGTATATCTGTTAACAAATGATAAAATAAACAACCAAAAATTGTTGCAAGAAATAAGTGCACATCTTTTAACAATCAACAATTTACAGTTCCATTTCAATATGTAATTAGTAGTTGTTGTTTTAAGTCAACGCCAAAATTATGAAAGTGCCAGAGTTGATAGTTGTATAAGTAACCGCTCTGATTAGCAGAACATTGACGATATTTGTTGAGAAAAAGCTGTAAATTCACTAGTGAAATTGATGGAAAACACAGAGAACAGTGGTCGAGGGTTAAAAGGCTGGTCATCCGGTCCGGAGGTCGTGGGTTTAAATCCTACCAGGAGCGAGAGTTGCAAGAGACTTTCAACATTCAACATAACGGCACAAGTGCTGGTTTAAACAGAGGGAAGTTTCTTGTCCGAATTGTTAAATTGAAAAGTTACCAGAGCTTGTTTCCAAATCGTTGTTGAATAACTTAGTTCAAGCTATACTAAAATCTAAGTTCACTTTTTTAGCAGTAAATCAGTTGGTATAGTTTCGATTTAATACTGTTTCTACATTTGTATTAATGCCGTGTGTTTTTACCTTTCGGTTGGATGAAATGTATTTTATCAAACCTGTATGTCGAGGAAATACAAATGTATTGCGCTATTTCTCCATGCTATCAACAGAAGAGAGAACATTATTTGTTACATAACCAGTTATATCAACATCACACCTGGGATCTAGATGTTATCCTTGTCTTCTAAAGTTACTACAGATTTCAGTAATAAACTGCACCCTGTAGGTAAATGAAATATTCACAAGGGTAGGCAAATGTATATTAACATACTTAAGATAACATAATTTAAAGATATTTGTCGTGATAAAGGGTACTGCAAAACGAAGGTTACAGACTATGCCCGATTTAGATATATGCAGAAAGTAAGAAGTAAAACAGAATATAGGGAAGTTCGTCATAATGTAAACTTGTCATTTAGCATACAGTTGGTCCATCCAGCAACATAGAAACTCTAAGCCTGCCTGCAATTATTCTTATTTCACTAGAAATTTCTATCTAATATATGATTTGATAATTTTGCAGCAGAAACTCTTGCTGTCAAGCATTTAATAATCATATAATTTGCGAAATGTCTGATTAAAGAGACATAAAGATACCGTCAGTCTGCTATCTGGAAAGTACATATGAGTCTTACTGGCGGAAAAAAAGTTCTTTACGGGCATTTTATTGTCACCCTCTCACACACACTGCAAGTGATATAATGCAAGTATCAGCTGTATCCAACAGCTTTCAGCATCCTTAAATTAAATCAAAAGAAAATTTGATTTACAAAGATTTGTAAAATGTTAAGAACTGAATAGATTTTTACACGGTAGCTTTCTGCAAAACTTTTATATATTTCTCTCCTGCCTAATGAATTCCTCACTTCAATTCCATCACATAAATACGGAAACTACCACATGTTATTGCTTTCTCTTGTTAGAGTATGAGAGTCACTTTTAGCCGACTTTCTTTTCCATTTTCAAGAAAACTGTCTGAGTAGCACTTATGCCAACTCGAAGCTTTAAGATGTGATTAACTGTGCGCAATGTTTAACATTTACTATTTCCTACAAGTTTCAGGAAGACCAGAGTTCCACTTTTAGATTTCATAGTTAAGAACGTAGAATTTCTAAGTAATTGCAATTACATCCCGAAACTATGGAAGCCCTGGAAGACCCTGATGTTACGTCTTCGGACTTATGACTTTTGTCTTTACAATTATGACTTGTGAGTAGAGATACATACAGATTATTTTCTAACATGTTTTCGTTTGTTCGTAAGTGGCCGTTTACAGTATCGAGACATAGATAGTCCAGGAAACCTTGCCGCAGAAGGATATTGATGTATTTTCTGACTGGCAATAGGCACATAATAAATATCCAAATGAAAAACGGGTGCCCGAACGTCTCGTAAATGCGACTACGAGACATAGAGTACAGGATTTTTTGAGGACACGATGTTTTCGCTTTTTATAGTTGGTCTGCTGTTGTTGTTTTTTGCTAAGTATATAACTAGTACATGACTTTCTTTTCTCTCATGCTTGCAAAGATAGTAAGTTTAACTGTGTAGTATGACATACCTTCTAAATTTGCCAAAAAAAAAAAAAAGAAAAAAAAAAGAAAACGAAAAAAATGCGTTCCGTGATATCGCAGACTATCATACAAAACATGTTCATGTTAAACACTACAAACAGACGTATATCGTTTACCTTGCCTGGGTATGAATTGTTGACGTTTTAAAGTACATGTTTATGTTTTTATTGGATTATTAGCTCTTTCGGCTAAAGTTTTTAAAGCTTAATTGATCCTTTATTATTGTTTTGTTTTGCGTTAACTTATTATTTTTATTATTATTATTATTATTATTATTATTATTACATGTACAACAGCATTTGCTTATCTGCATTTTGATCTAAATGACTCATGTGTCAATTTATACATAAGGCCTTCATTCAAAGCAATTAAATTCTTATTTTATACTTTTCAGCTCAACAAAATTTATACGTTTAACGTAGGGCTGAATTTTTGTCCATCGTTAAGGAGAGTAAACATTTTTCTACATTACAAAACTTGTTTTACAACTTTTCTTCACGAGATTTATGTGTTCCGCATAGACTTTCATAAATCGGACGTGTATGACAAACTAGCAAAAGAAGAGTGCTCACCAACTCTAAAATGATCCGTCTGTCCGTACGAGATATTCCATGTTACAGAAATCATCGAATAAATCCACGCTAATTTACCCATCTTCCCGAACATTTTGCAGCATACCGTTTATGTTATTTAATGATCTAAGGCAACGCAGTAGAAATCTCTTATTCTGTTTAATCACAGATATCTGTAACCCCTGATGATAGGTTTGTTTAAAGTCCCGGTACAAATCTATCATCAAATATCATATCCACGGGCGAGCACACGCGAGCTTAATGAAGGTAATCAAAGAACCTCATAGATTGTTTAACTGTACAAAACATCCATACATTAATGTCGGAATGCATTATTTATCTTAGCACATTTTTTTTCACATTTCTCAATCCACAATGTTCAACAAAAGGGAAAAAATGAAACATTCACTGTAAAATTAAGACACTCTTACAAATTAACTCTACTGTCGGAACTAAATACTTGGCAAAATTAGAGGTAAAAACACGTGTATTTCATTCATATTTTTTATTCGTAAAATGCAGATTTCGTATTTTTAATCTTGTTTTAAACCCTTTTTTTAACTTATTCATTGTTTACAAACCCGGTGGAGGTTTGACTTCTGTATGACTTTGGAAGTTAGTGTAAATGTGCGTGCAGAGTTGAGAGCCCACTCTATCTATTGGAATATATTTATCGTCAGTACCAGTTGTCCATATAACTGATACCCCTTGCAGGGTTTAGTTAATATAGGTTGTGGGAGGATGTGCAAGATACAGAAAGCATTCCATTTCCGAGACACCCCTGGTTCTTTTCCATGCTGATTGTATAGCACTGATATATGGAATGGAATATCAGTTTAAATTCTCATTCGAAAGACAAATAGTAATGTTAGTGGAGTAGCGGGTGATCGAACTGGCGACCCCTGTATTACAATTCTGGCGCGTTACAACTTGACCCTTGATCCGCCCCTAAGAGACCGCTGGAAGTTACTTTATGATTAGATTATATTGTGTATCGTACCGTGAGAACAGAGTCAAAGCTAGCGACAAATTATACGAGGCAAATGCTGTGAACCGGTTAAAGTATTTTTTCTCAGGATACATCCTAAGAGCAGGACAGAAACGTAGTTTTGAAATATACAATCAATAATTCTTTTTTTTTTACAAATTCGTCAAATTTTGGAAGAATTTTCCTGACTGCGATCAGGATTTTTTTTTAAAGTTTTAAATCAAACTGCCCGTACCACTGCACTTTACTTGAAGAAATGCATTTTCCCAGGCATTACAGAAAGACCTGTTTCTATTTTGATACTCTGTATTATTTTTACATGCTATTCTTTCCGCCAAAGAGCAAAACGTATTTGTTGATAAGTTATAAGCATAATTTCACGGTAACTACAATCACTATCCATCCACATTGCAAATTACTATGTAAGGACGTTTTCCATAATCTTATATCCAATTAAAATTGACTCTTTAATACTCTATTGTATATGTTAAAATGCCCTCTAAAGTTTATCATTCCTTAGGAGTCGACAGATTTGTACACTTTTTAAAGACGTATGTTTAACCATACAGTATAATGTTTTCTTCTGATCATAAAATATCATCAAAACGTTTAAAGCGCTGAAAGACTGTCGCGAGGTTTCATGCCGAGGCACACATTTTGCTTTCGTAATCATCCCTCTAACTGGAATCAAGAGAGTCTTCAAATCAGCGGAATGTCAAATTTTGATGTCCGAGTAAGCATTAATGCTGTGGAAATGCATGTATTTGTCTTTTTACTCCCTTACCGCTTACTGATGCATTCTTATTATTTTTATTTTGAAGACTTTAAGACCGTAAGATAGTATGAAAGAAAAAGTAACAAACAAACAAACAAACAGATTAGACTTTTGTTAGTTGCTTTCTGTCATTTACTTTCTTGTTGCTAAAGAAATCTTCACAGACAGTTTAAGGTTGCACAGCCTTTCCTTAACAGTCGCATTACATCACAGTGTTCGGTCAATCTGCTACCTTTAGAAGTACTGTAAAAATTGTTTGTAGGCGTAGCTGTATTAAAATCGATTTTGACCTACATGTGTAACGAATGAAATTGTTAGATGCAATATCTTCAGCTAGAGAAGGACGTTTGCCTTTGGTTAGAAGTGTTGCTGTCTTGTTAGTTTAATTGCGTCTGAAAATATTGCAATAATAACTTTTATACAGCTGTAAATTAAATATCAAAACGTTTGAACCGTGAAAAATTATACTAAATGGAATATACAATAAATAAGACTAAATATTTGATTTATTTATTGAAAATGCTATTAAAACTTTAAGCATTAAACTCAACAGTTTTTGTTTATAGGAAATAGGGCACGCGCGTTTAATATTTGCCAATGTCCAAAAACTATACATATGCACTTATGGAGCATTATGTATCTACGCCGATCATCTTTTTATGCCCCCGGAGGGAGGGCAATATTGTTTTTGGGCTATCTGTCTGTTTGTTCTTCACAAAATTTTAACCTTGACCATAACACGGAAGTCCTCCCACCTACAACCTCCATACTTCACAGGTGCATGCACCTTGATGAGCTCTACCAGCCAGACCCATTTAGAGGTCATGGAGTCAAAGGTCAAGGACCCCGGAGGCATAGAGTTCGTTAAAAGTAGCTCTTTTTGAAGACATTTCAGTTGCATCACATGATAATGCTATAGGTATAATCTATCTCTTTGTAACAGTGCCGTTATAAGAAGTAGTGTTAACGTAACTCACTGTATGTTAATTCTAATCATAGAAAAGTCAAACAGGCAAATATGATCGACTAATTACGCCAACATATTCATGATATAGCGTCTCTTAAATTCTGCAAGAACCCACACTGTCTGTTAAAAATGAGATAAAGAGAACATGAATAAATCGTCCCGAGATTACTGTTCTGTTTAATGTTGATTAATAAACCTTTACACAAGAATTAATATAGAGATCAGAAGCCCCGTAACACGCATTCAGATCAAATGTTTTCATGGCCTTACACCATCGCTGAGAGACACTCTTGTGTGTTTTGATTGTTTATTAAATGGTCATTGACTCAGAATAATAATTTCAATTAAAACAATCGTATTTATTTATTGTTTATCAAAATGTAATAGATTTATTTTGAAATTGAATATGAGGTTCGTTAACTATAAACGTTAACAGGTTTGGCGATAATGAAACAAATTTAAAGTTTAATTTGTATAAATATACTTTACGCTTACTTAACCGTCATTTAACTAAAATAAACATACTCGATCTACAGGGTATACAGTTGACCTCAGTGTACAAACTTTAATTAAAATATTGTATTGCAATGTATACAGCAACAAACGTTTGCTTATCTCATGTGAAACTAAATCGTTCCCTAAGGTTGCAATACAATGTATTTGTTTTCCTTGACGTACCTACGTGGAGATTTGTGAAGTTAGCGGCCTAGCGGCCTGGCGGCGTGAAGTTAGCGGCCTGGCGGCCTAGCGGCCTGGCGGCGTGAAGTTAGCGGCCTGGCGGCCTAGCGGCCTGGCGGCGTGAAGTTAGCGGTCTAGCGGCCTAGCGGCGTGAAGATGGCTGCCTTTATCACAATTTAGGTTGATCTTAAAAACGGATTGAAATCTATTTTTTTACAGCATATAATGTAAATTGCAGGGGTGTATAAGAAAGTTATCGACATGAATTAGCTTTTATTTTTTAAAATAAATTATTTAACAAAATTCTAGCTTATCTGCAAAGACGACTCGGAATCTCTTTGTACATTTACTCCCATGTACTCTTTGTAAATTACATTTCAGTTGATGATTAAGTAAAATATCAACAAGAACTAGCTTTGATTTTTTTAACTTTTCGAATCCTGGCGGCCTAGCGGCCTGGCGGCCTAAACTTAAAATTTATCATAATTTATGTTTATCTTAAAAACGTCTTGAAATCGATTTTTTCAGCATGTAATGTACATTTCAGGGGTGAATAAGCAAAATATCAACAAGAACTAGCTTTGATTTTTTTTAAGTTTTCGAAGTCTGGCGGCCTGGCGGCCTAGCGGCCTAAACTAAATATTTATCATAATTTATGTTTATCTTAAAACGTCTTGAAATCGATGTTTTCAGCATGGAATGTACATTTCAGGGGTGAATAAGCAAAATATTGATATTTTTGTTGATATTTTACTTAATCATCCCTGAAATGTACAATGCATGCTGAAAAAATCGATTTCATATACTAAGTTATGCTTCAAGTTTTCAACGTAAACTTTGCAAACTCATTCCACAAACACAGCTACTGTCATTCGCTTATAAAAAAGAAGAAAACGATTTCATTCGACAAGACGGAAACAAGTTTTAGCATGATTTAATTCTTTATAATTGCAAGTAAAGAGAATGCTACTTGTTTAAAAAGTAACTTAACCTGTTTCTCCTGTATTTTTCCTGTGTATTTTTCAGCGTTTTCGTAATTCATGTTTTGATACTTTACCTAAAAGTTTATGATGTCCATTATGACACAGAGTAAAATATACTTCAGATAGAAATATAGTCATCCCATCATAGATTCGATGAAAAAAGGAATTAATTCTAACTTATCAGCCCTAAACTTTTACGTTTGTCCGAGCGAAATACGCATCGTAAATATTACAGAAATTATACGATGAATCAAAGATAATCTATGAGGCTTATATTACTTTTTAACAGTATTTATAACCCATTAATGTTATTTTTGTGATCATGAAATCATGAAGATCATCGAAGGAATTTTTTATCTAGATGCTTGTTTCACAGTGCAAAAGCGGTAATAAAAATATAAGTATTTCTACATACTAACATATACATGACTTAATAAAGATTATATGATGGAATAAGAAAAACATCCAGATTTCCAAATTAGTTTATTTATTCGAATGCATTTCACAGACCGTGCAAATTACGTTGGCAAAGTTGCAGACATATTCTGATCTTCCTATGCTGATAATATGTTTCAGCGGTTGCTTGAATCATAAATTCCGTCTAAATTATACTACCTCCATTTATCTCCGATTGTGCAAAGCTTAATGATTTTAGACGTTGGTCGGGTAATTCATATTTTTTCTTTTTATAGTAGTAAAAATCCTAGCATGCAGTACGTAAATATTTTGTAACCAGGCAGATGATTTGTTCTAAAGCTTTCTAAACAGAAATATGCCTCCGTTAAGTTAACGAGAACATATGGTTTTCGATAAGCAATGGTCTTGATCAATTTGTCTACACATTTATTCATATTTTTTAAGAAGAAATGATCTCATTGAAACCACTTTAACAGAATTTCTTTGATTTAGTTATTATCTTCATCATTTTGAACGATAAAATAAAAAGTCGTTATCCAAAAGAATTCATTAAAACAAGGCTTTTCTATACTTGCATAAAAAATGACTGCCTTCGATATGCCAGTTATGTCAATAATGCTTAACGAAAGAATTTACAAATCGACAGCAGCTCTGGCCCGTTAACTGTATTAACATCTGTGAAACGACGGTCGTTTTAAAGACACAGAGTTGCACGTAAATTGCTTCGAAACATTTTTGTTGTTGTTGTTGTTGTTTTGGCACCATTACAACTTTTGTTACCATTTCGTTAGAGGAGATTCATGTCTTGGCAGTAGCTCATAGAAACAATATTTTTGTATTTTTCCCTCTTAATCGAAGAGCAAAAGTTGTTTGTTATGTAACAAGTTATACATCATCGCATGTGCGAGCAATATGTTAGCTTAGGTCTTAAGTTAAAATAACGCGGCACACCATGGTTTAATAAATATTCATAGGGGAAAGTTAGTTCTAATTGATATGTTTAGGAACAAGCTTTGATCATTCAAACAATCTGAGACGATAAGAAATAATGCAAAATTTTATGTATCACGAAAAGAAGTAATTCTACAGCAAGATTAAGCTTAAATGTACAATAATTGAAGGAGAAATTGTAAAAAGTTCTACATTCAATTATATTTACGATAATATTACGTGAAATTTATCCACAGTCCGTCTGTCCGTCCTTCCTACCAAACTTTCCTATATGCAGAGACCAGCCGGCCTGTGAGTAGGACATTTGTACAGTATCCAGATATTAATATGAAACGTGTTTACACACGCAAGAAAGATAATTGACGTTGGTAATTCATAGAAATGGCTGTGATTTATAAGTACTGTTTAAAATGTATCCTATGGAAAGCCGCAGTACACCCCCGAATGACAACTATAATTTCCTATTTAAATCTTTTTGCGTTATACTACGACGTTTTTTCCAATAAATGTCGATGAAGAAGTTTCCTGTCTCTTCGTTATACTTCGTGCTACCGTAAATTTTGACGAAGGAGTATTTCAAGTACAATAGTATAACACCATCCATTGTTTTGTTCAACGAAGATGTATCTTCACAATACACCAACGCTTCTTTTATACTCCGCCGAATTTTAAAGTTGCAAAGCATCATCATATTATAATACATCGTCGTATATTTGTAACGTTGTTGTATTTTACTTCGTCGAAACTTTCTGTCGGTGGAGAAGTATCAATCCAATCAGAATACTTCACTGTTATTTTATCTTCTAATCAGAATACTTCGCCGTTTTTTTTCTATCATCCAATCAAAATACTTCGCAAATTTCCATAACCCAATCAGAATACTCTGCCGTTTTTTAACAGCGAAGTATAAAATCATGATATCGCAAGAAACGTTACCTCGAGGGATTTTGCGATAGACCGGCGGAAGGAAGTAGCCGATTTGTTCACCGGAAGTAATTCACCGGAAGTATTGCCTTTTGGCAGTAATAAGTTATACACAAAATATAGATTTTTAAAATTATCTAGGTATCCCTTTGCCAGTGTTGCAACTCGGTGACTTGAATACTAGTATTAAACAAAATCCCTATTTCAGCAATTTGGTGCAATTTTGAATGCTTAAAAAGTCTATAAAGCTTTAAACTCTTTAAATTTTGTAAAATGTTTCTGTTAAACAGTGATTACCTCTAGATACGCTTAAACTTACAGTTACTGGTCTCTGACTTGCACTGAGTGATAATCAACTTGACAGTGCTTAGAGCTAATAAATTCGTTCAAATTATCCTACGATAAACAAAAACAATTCTCTGCGAATTTCGTAAAATCCCCCGTGGTAACGTTTCTTGCGATATCAATACTTTATTCTTCGCTGTATTAAAAAAGGTGGAGTATTCAGATTGGATGAAGGGGGAAAAAGCGAAGTATTTTGATTGGATGGATACTTCTCCACCGATAGTAAAGTTCAAGGTATAAAATAGAACAGCGTTTAAAATACGACGATGTATTATAATATGATGATGCTTTGCAACTTTAAAATTCGGCGGAGTATAAAAGAAGCGTTGGTGTATTGTGAAGATACATCTTCGTTGAACAAAACAATGGGTGGTGTTATACTATTGTACTTGAGATACTCCTTCGTCCAAATTTACGGTAGCACGAAGTATAACAAAGTGACAGCATACTTCTTCATCGACTTTTATTGGAAAAAAAACGACGTAGTATAACGCAATAAGATTTTTATAGGAAATTATAGTTGTCATTCGGGGGTGTACTGCGGCTTTCCATAGTATCCAGATTCGTTCATTACTTGTATTCTCATGTGAAGTATTTTGTTAAAGATTGAATCTAAAATTCTGTAGGAATGATTTGTAGCATTGGCTGCTTTTATGAAACCAATTGCCATTTTATTTCAGTTTAACTGAGCAGATACGTAAATCAGATTGATTTATAAGGCAAAAGTCCTCAGTAAGTATGAATTGTAGAGCTGAGAAATTTTAGTGCATTGTCTGAAACACGACTCGTGAGACGTCATGTATTTCTCGCCCAAGACGAAACATCAGGCGAGCTGCTGCAAGAATTTTGAACCGGGATCACAAAATACACACATAAAACACTCAAAGCAATTTTTAAAGGTAGTTATACCTAAAAGATGTGTAATATTGTCACGTTAATGTAAAACTGTGCGAACATTAAAACTATCCTTTACATTGGCTAACATAAAGCCTCCAGAGTGTAATATTTTCTTGGCAGTGAAATAATTATATTATGCTTAATTTATGAAAACTTATTTTTCTGTATTTTCAGTTGGTCTTAAGGTTTTATATTGTTCTTGCCAGAAATATGTTTGGTTTGTTTGTGTCTGTATAATCAATGTTTTGATATTTTCCACGATTACTGCTTATTTGTACACATAGGCTTCATCGCAAATGCACGATTTGCACGTGGGATACCCTGTGGTGCGCATTAATCTTCACGAACTACTTTCTGCATATGTTTAACTTAGGCAGACTATGAATGTTAACACTGCAGTATTATTCATTAAAGCACGTGCAAATTCCAGATGTCGGCGACTAATTGAATCATCGAGGAAAATGTAATCAACCCTTTCAACGACTTACTTTGTACCCTTAATTATATGTAAATGTTCAGTAAATGCTTGTTCCAAACTGAGAAGCGTTTAGTATATTGGCAGTCACATAACTAAAGTCATTTCTTTTGTTTGTTTTTTACGTCAGTAATAGTTCGTTCAATACGAAACTTTAAGAAGGCAATAAGTGAGTCTTTTAGATTGATAGACATAAAGCATACACCTGATTATTTAGTATCGAGTGTATTTGCCATGCTATTCAAATATAAAGTGTAAAGAACATGCATATTCTGAATGGTTAATATCTTAGTCTTGTCTTTCACTGATGCTTTCTTGACGTTAAATCGAAGCAATTGGATAAATTGTAGCAAAATTAATGTTTTTATCAAGAGGATTTATCGGTAAATTGCCCGAACAGCATCTATTAATTTTCCTCATACTAATAAAATTGTTATTATAAAGCCAGAGGATTACGTATCTACTAAAAATGTACAAGCCCACAGGAACGGAACCGCTTGATTTTTTTTTCAGGATCTTGTAGATTATGGTACTCAGGTTTGCTTTGATTTCTTGTTGTGTGCAGGAGTTCCTTAGGGTCATTGCTTGCAGCGAATTATTTCAAGCATTTAAATGTTCGCGATGTAGTTTGTTCCATTATGAAAGTAAGCCTCTTACCAGTTTCTTAAGCATGGGGCAATTAATTTATATTATAGAATTTGAACGTCACACTCATTTACAGAATTTGACGATTTCTACGACTGTAAATTCTGAAATCTTCAGAATAAACTGTCATCTTTGATACCCTTTACGCTGTGAATAAAATAACTTTGAAGAAAATTCAACTGATTATCTATATTTTCGTTTTTTACAAAAGTAATGTGATAATTCGACAGTGTCAGTTTTTCCTGTAAAAATCCAGTATTTTAGTATAACTTGACCTTCAACTACCGGAATTGAAACATCATTCCAAAACTTGTTTTGTCTCGGATAAGTACAAGGCCACCTTTTATTTTGTGTTTGACTTAATCATTTTCTGCACAGAACGTGTTTCCCTTGTAATATGTATTTGACTGTTTGTATTACAACGTTTGATCAGCCATTTCTCCCTTAATATCCTCAAATTGTTCGAAATGAGCCCCAGTCCTATCCATATTTGGTTCCTATAATAAGATTGCTTCTGTGCCTCGCTTAAATTATCTCTATTCAAAATCGTATTAACTTGTTTACCTTAACAATGTAAACAAAGTTGTTTCGATGTCATATCTTAAAGAACAAATGATACATTATTTTTACTTATTATTCTCGATTTTATTTTAGGGAGACGACTGGATGAAGCCAGAAGCTCCTTTTCAGCAAACTATATTATAGGGTTAACGCACGTTTTTTCGTGTTATAACATCTGCAGAATCCCAAGGGATGGTTGGTGCCCGAGCCCGTAGGCACCAACATATCCCGAGGGATTCTGCAGATGTTATGACACGAAAAACGTGCTAAATGATCTAGAAAAGACATGTTTACGAAAAAAAAAAATTAATAGTACAGTCGCCTTTAGGTTGTTATGGATATGTGTTTTAAATATGCGTTCCGGGCGACACGTCTTAAAAAGTGTCGATTAAAAAAAATTTGGAAGGATTTTAACAATTATCACGAATGTTTCGTCTACGTTTCGACCTGCAAAGTTACATTTACTGCCGATTTGGGGCAAAAAAGACGGATCAGCGTCCATTATTTACAAAGGCCCTGTAACGCGCATAACTGAAAACGGGTAAGAACTTCCTTGTTAACACACCTTTTTGCTCTCGTTGAAACATAGGCAAAACGGGCAAAAACAACCGATTTTATGCTAGAATATAATTTCAATCGAAGCCTTTCTCTCATTTTATTTACATAAGCTTGAGTGAGCTCACTCACTGTATCATTGTGACTTGTTTAAGCATGATCATTGTCTAATCTTGGTTGGATAGTACATTGTGTCAGTGTGACAATTTTTGTTCAACAAGTATTTTGATATTATCCAGGAATATCGTCTACCATAGACATGCAAACCTAAGCTCCTGTCGTTAGTGGTATTTGCACATGGAAAACCCCGTGCATTTATTTTTCTCTCAAACATTCCTGCATGCGTTGTATTTAACAGACGACTTATATTTTGATCGCAGTAGCAGACTTCAGAGCACGTGGAAATTCCAGTTATCTGCAATTAATTAATTCCTAGGAGAAATTGTAAACAATCTTTTATCTCGTGACTTTTTTCCAAGATTACTTTTAGATGAGCTAAAGATGGCTGTATTCAAGTGAACATCGACAGTTATTTTGGCAGTCATACAACTCTAATATTTTCCTAACATTCGTTGCTTTGTTTCTCTGAGGCCATTTATAACATACAGTTTTCTTCGCAATCTTGAGTCCATAATACTGAGTGGTTAGAAAAAAATGCTCTCTGGTTTATGTAGGTGTACACTGCAAAAACGATACGGCAATCCATGGGATATATTTTGTTTTCCTGAGAAATAACTTCAATAAGTATGTTTAGTTTTTGGTATGCATCATTTATATCTGTCATATTACTCAGTCCTTCTGTCATGTTTTGATTGACTTTCTAACATTGTTAAGATCATGATTTAAAACATTTACACTGCAATTTTTTTACAGTTACTTTAATATTTTTTGCATCATGCAGTTACAAGAATACAGCAACGACCTAACATTCAATATGTTATATATTACAAGAAGGAAGTAATATTAAGGTGGGTTTTTTTTCGCCCATTTATATGAAAAGTACGAGATGCTATCTTTCTAAAAGTCAACAATTTTTTCAAACAGCCCGATGTTATACAGAAATACAGACAAGTCGAATAACAGCGTCCGTAAATATGCTCAAAATTATTGTTGCTAAACTTGTTCATAAAGCACACTAAAAACAGTAATAATCGCGACTAAATACGTGTAAAGTACGTCCTAAACACTAAAATGATACGTTTTCAAGGAACATTCACCTTTAACTAGTATGTATAACGCTTTTTCGATCGTCTAATCCAACGGTTAGCTTTTTCCAGATATACCAAAATTTTCATCTTCATTACATTTGCAAATTCAATACAAATGATCGTTAATTTTATTGCATTTTGTTCTAAGATACCTTGGTAAAATGAATTCCATCAGAACTATTTTAATCCCTCCATTGAGCTGAGCAGTAAAAAAAAGGCCACTCGTCATATAAATCTCCCAGGTATGTTCATCTATAACTCTTATTGGTGATTTTGTTGTATGTTTTAACAGTTTAGTTTATACAGCCATTAAGTTTTAGAAATAAGTAACAAAATATCAAATGACGAAAATATTTATTAAAAGCGAAACTTCTAAAGTATGCTTACCAATTCTAAAATGTTGCGACTGTCCGTACGAGATAGGTATACTCCATATGTTAAGAATGATCACAAAATGTATCCATAATAAACAATCCAAATTCTGTTGCATTGTCAAGGTATTATATCACTTTTCCTTAAAATATTGTATACAGATCCTGGAGAAATATAGCAGAAATGTTCTCTCTCCTCTCATTCACTGATATGCTATCTATACCTTTCAGACGATATGCTTGTTTAAAATCCCGATGCAAGCGAGTTTATAATCTTGATTATATGCTCTAAATGTTAGCAAAAATAGCAAACCATATATCACAGTCATCGAAGTCAAGCTAAACTGTTTAAGTTGTACTTAAACTTGGAAACTACGAAGTGTATATTTACTTATCCAGAACTTTTTATGGAAGTCTGAGTTTAAGACCTGTTAGAGAACAGATTCGGATCGACCGCTCTCAATTAATTTTATTCTAATTGCGCGAAAGGTTTTTGTATATCATTTGTTTGTGTTTCCATATAAGAGTAGAGGTACCCATTAAGTGTTCAGACAAGTCTAAGTCTGTGTTCCATGTGTAGTGCTTCTCAAAAAAGGCTTTAAAGTTATCAAGTAAGTGGCGACAATTCACGTATTGTCCAAAATTAAAGACATCTTTCGCTGAAGATTTGTCAACATGATGGATTACATAGCAAATGTATAGTTAACCTTTTTATGTTCATTTAAAGTATAGATCAAAGCCTCTTTTCATGTAAAATGTTCAAACAATAAATGGTGCAACTGTAACTATCTTCCTTGTGATTCCGTCGACAGTTTTCTAAAATCGATCTGAATCAGAAATTTCTTCAAAGAAGCTGTAAATGAAAGAGTTACATGCTCACCGTTTCAGGTAACAGCCCTGGGTTTGCTTTGACACAAAAGCCTAGATTTTCTTTTTTTTCTGAAGGGAAACATTTTACTCCTATTAAGAAAAACTAAATGTTATAGAAACATTGTGCTATTTCAGTACCTTTTCCTATCTATCGAAGGTCGAACATTATTAGTTTTGTCATGTTATATCAACAACACACTTGGAAACAACTCATCGTCTGTAACTTAACCGAGGTACATTTCTTGGGGGACTGATAACTCATTCTGATATTTCTACGAATGATCACAGCCTTTAAACATATTTATTTTGATAAAAAGTGGTAAAACATAAAGCGACAGATAAGTGAACGTACTTCACAAAAAAACAAACTCAGTAACCTGTAAGAAATGTAGATTGCCTTTCAATTGAACAGCTGTCTGGCTTCCTTTCCGTCAGTCTGTTCGATTTCTTTTTCCGTCTGTCTGTTTGATTTCTTTTTCCGTCTGTCTGTTGGTTTTATTTTTCCGTCTGTCTGTTGGTTTTATTTTTCCGTCTGTCTGTTGGTTTTATTTTTCCGTCAGTCTGTTGGATTTCTTTTTCCGTCTGTCTGTTGGTTTTATTTTTCCGTCTGTCTGTTGGTTTTATTTTTCCGTCTGTCTGTTGGTTTTATTTTTCCGTCAGTCTGTTGGATTTCTTTTTCCGTCTGTCTGTTGGATTTCTTTTTCCGTCAGTCTGTTGGTTTTGTTTTTTCGCCAGTCTGTTGGTTTTGTTTTTCCGTCTGTCTGTTGGATTTCTTTTTCCGTGAGTCTGTTGGTTTTATTTTTCCGTTAGTCTGTTGGTTTTGTTTTTAGAATAAACCTGTTTATTTCAGATCGAGTGGGAAATACGTTGTTTCATATTCATATTAATTCCGCTCGATGCCTGCTTCCTCTATTCAAACCACTGCTCGCTTGTGTGGAATTCGGAAAGTGACTGGAGAAATGAGTGATGTGATTCGAACAAGCCATCTCTGAACTGGGAACACGGCGCTCTGTGTCCTCTACCTATTAGCCTGCTGGTCGGTATTGCAACACTGTATGCCGGCAATGACTGGCTGAGGCAAATTAATCAGACAAGTTAGCAGGCAGACAATCATTTCACGAAATTTTAGCTGAAGAGAGCGGCAAAAATTAAAGTTGCAACGCAGTTGGACGCTGGACTATAGTCTTCCATAGTTTTCATCCAAAATTCACATAATATTTTGATTCACCCAAAGTCTGCATGAACTAAACTTTACAAAGAAACTATGAATATACATGTAGTATACAACAGTTGTCCTTATTTCTGCACAAATAATGAAATTTATTTGATACGTTTGATCAAATCAAAACGTATTAATCGATACTTTTCTCAAACAATGAAAGACTAATTCAAAAAGTTTGACCATAAGATGACTAGAAGCTTCAATACTTGAAACGAATTTGAAAAGGTATTCCTCTCGTAACAGCTGTAAAATATCTTCACAAATTTCTGTCTGTAGAAAAGGGTATTTGTAATAAAAGTATAACTTTTTAAGAAAAGGGTCATCCCTTAGAATACAATAATAAGAGTTGCGGAAAATAACAGAAGCTGACGAAAGACTCGTCATTTAACTGATTCATCTTTTTTATTTTGCAATACGATCATATCAAATGATGGTAGCGATTTTCTTATCTGTTATTGACTAAATAATAATTAAAACTGAACGAAAATTCCTGGAAGTCGTGTAACTGTAAAAAGCTAGTTATTTGTTAGTAGACCTTGAACTGTACTAGTTCTAAAGGAAATATATAGTGTTAATGCAGTTCAGGGAAACTTGTAAGATTACGACGGGCTGAAAAATATTGGTCCTCATTTAACAGAATTTATTTTGCGTTCTAGGGTAAATTTAAGCACAACCTGCGTTTTCCTGCAAAATTTGATTCTTTCTCAAGTCATACTTTTATAATCTTTACTTTTTCAGCGATATATTTATCTATTACTTTAAAACACAAAAATGAACACTGTCATATAGCTCTGACAAACACAGTTCTTCTGTACATCTTAAACGAACGTTTTTTCAGGATGGATATTAACATCTCTGCTGTAATTTTCTGTGGGACACTGGTCTAAAAACATGATTGTGGTTTAATACAACTTTCATGACTGTGCCTTTACATAGGAAAAATACCCCTCAAAACTATATTTGATTTCAGTCCGTCTACTGTCCAAGCCACAATTTAAGAAAAGAATACTTTACTATCTAAAAGTCCATCTTTGATCTCATTAAATAATACCGTTAAGAACAGATTACTTTGATGAAACAAAGGTATATTACACACATAAATCTGATGTTGATTTTTTTACTACGCAGGAAATTTTATTCAAGATTTCGTCTGTCTATCATCCTCAATATGTTATCATCAGAAAATTTGTAAATAGACTTGAAAAAAGGAATATTTATGGACACTACCTGCTGTCGGATAGATATCAAATCTGACATTTTCAAAATGAAGATTTTTTATTAGTCGTTTTACAGTGTATATTACAGGTTGCCTTATTTCATTCAACTTTTATCAAACGAATAGAAGAGGGTAATAGGAAGAAATTGTCGTTCAAGGGTGTTCTTGTTCTTTATCTCCTCGTCAGAAACTCGATTTAGCACGAACTATGTTCGTCTGTGTGAACCATCTACTATTAATAAACAATGGTGTATTTTATTTGAGTGTTCAGAAACAACGCACTCAGTACTGCTCCAGCGTGCTAGGCGGGTCATAATGCTAGGTACATAATACTTCTTGTTGCGTATCAGTCTTTGTCGGTGGTAGTTCTTGCTTTTTATAGTCAGATTAGAAACAAATATATCAGATATGTTTCCAAAGCATAACGTCATTAGAAGGTTCGAATAAGTTCAAACTGATTCAAAGTTAGACTCACTGCAATAGTTTGCTTAGTGTTTAGATTAATATATAACAATAAACATTTAATATCGCAAGTTAAAGTATTTAATGTTTACATTCGTGGTTTAAAAAACACATTCTAGTTCTTTGAATCTTAATACCATCTGATCCAGTGGCAAAGTGGCGTATCAATATATAGTTTAAGGTGAAAACCATTACTTTAAGTTTCCTTTTACATCTGTCTTTCCTCATAATACTCCCACACGTCACTGTAAAACTAGCAGATATTCCTTTTCTTCCAGCCTTTTCCGTTTTTTCATCATTACTGATTTCCTGGTTTTAAAATTTTTATAATTTCCGTAACAATTAGTTATTTATTAGTTCTTTATCAGATATTTATGAAAACGTTATGAGAATTCTAACGACCTAATTGCATCTCTCTAACATTCATCGTCAATTCTAATAGCTTATTTTGGGCTCATTCATGGTTCATGTCTTCTACGGCAGAAGAACAGACGCGGAACAAAGTGAGTATTTAGAGAGCATTTGCTGTATCATGACTGTATAAGCATGACAACTTTCGGTGTGTTTTATGTGACTCAATGACATATTTCGATTTTACAATTTTGTTCTCTTTCTCTTTTTTTGTACACTATTAGCAAACGACAAAAAATGGAAAAAAGAAGAGTAGATATTTTTTTGCTTCTTACTTCATTCAGCTGAACGCCTAGGCTACAGTTATAGAACTTTTACCTTACCCCATCCCACCCCGCCCCCAAAAAATAACCTGTCAGATAACTGAAAAAAAACTTCTAAGAGTTCCTGTTTATTAAGCACGTCGATTGTTGAACGAATCGTTGTGAGTTGTAAACGAACTAAAAGGAACAAAAGCAAACTATTAAAAGACATCGCCTATCAAACATTTTCTCAATGTCTTTTCGACAAGTCTGATTAGTTGGGCTAAACAAAACATAATCTTGGTACTACCAGCTTGAGGACTGTGGTTAGTTTCTGTTATTCCAATGGGTTTCAATTCAATTTTATGAAAGTTCATATTAACTTTATGCACGTTAGTGAAATATATTTTTGAAGCGATTTGTAGCGTTTTAGTGTAAACTATACAGCTTCAGACAAACTAAATTGCTAAAACAGTTTTGGAAATAATCCAATGCTCGGATCACTCAACGATTTTCTCTCTTGTAGGCTCTGACTTAGAAAATGTTCTGTGTTTCGTTAATGTTTGTGTTTCCTTATTTGCTATACAAGAAATGTTCCTTGACTCGCATTTATTTGATTCTTAATATCTGAACATTTCATCAGCCATATATTCCTGTATTTTCATAAATCATATTGAACGACCCCGGAACGTCTCATATTTAGTTCGGATAATCAAATTACTCCAGTGCGTCCCAAAACAATCTATTCCACTCATGAATGGACATTGATTGATACTTCTTCCATAACTTTACTTCTGATGTCTTGTTCTCATAAGTGAACATTCTGTTTTTACCAAAGTCTCGAAAGATGTAATACACATCTTTACACAAACTGTTGCTTTGAGTTTTGCCCTACGCTATTCATTATTTCTAAATCTTACTACGTGACAATATACATCACTCTTCCATCATGTCTAAGTTTGAACGTGAAAAGTCTTTGTCGTGTACATTTATAAGCACAGATGCTATTGAAAATACTAGAGTTTTACAATGGTATAATACAGAATGGTCCGAATGTGAGTAACTAAGAGTTATTTTAACTTGCTTTGACTGACATCTATATCGTACATAACAATTCGATGTTGCAAAAAAATAAAAGCACTTCAAAATTTGTGGACTGAAAGTAAAATCAGCAATTTTAAATGAAGGACATATGCTTAACGAAAAAATCTTTTACAAAATATCTTTTTCTTGTGTTCTGTCAGCAGATGTCTAGATACGAGTTTTTATTACTGTCAAGTTTGTTTCAAATAACGTACTGTAATTGTCACCAAAAACTATTTTTGGAGATTTCTGCCAACATTTCTGAATTGTTTTTTTTCAGACTGTTTCTTCCGTTTAATCAATATTTTATTATTCTCAATAGTTCGCCTTAACCAAATTAACAAAGGTTTCACGAGTTTTGCAGGACTTTACACGTGGAAAATCTCGTGGTGCGTATTTTTTTCCACGAAGTATTTTTTCTGCATGCATTATTTATAAACAATCCTTTGACTGCCTCAACATTATCACACGAAATGTTCGGATACCTGTGGCTGAACTGACCTCTTGGGATAACAGTTATTTTATGATTCTTTTCTTGTGAGGTTTTTTTTTCGGTTTTACTTGTTAGATATTCTTCCTTCAATGGTATTTAGTCCAACCTCGAAAGATAAAAGAACTATTTCGCTTGAAGTCTACAAAAAGCCGAATATCTCCATACATACATTAAACAGTTCTGTTTCTATGAATTAACATCGTTAAATGTACTTTTTGCGAACGAAACATATATGTTTTGATATAAGATACTTGAATTCTCTTTACATACGACGATGGAAATATCAGATAGAGTACATTTAATTTTGTCAAAATAAAAGATACAAAGGAGGCACGAGCATAAACAGGTTAGTCGCTGCGTGTTTTAATTAGCATATTAGTATAACTTGCTACCAGAGTAACCGAACTTGTTCTTCCACTATTCTATGACAAATACGGGTTTACACCTCTTTATTACAAAGGGTACATATAAAAATTATAACCTCGGGTTAGGTTAAGTATGCTTACCAACTCTGAAATGTTTCGTCTGTCCATACAAGCAAGGCATATTCCATATCAAAGAAATATAAATTGTAATCCAAGATATTTTATCAAACTTTCCGTACATTTTTACAGTTTTAAATCGTTCTGTCTAATCTCCGGATAACATTTTACTTTAAATGATTAAAGACATTCTCTCCGTATTTTTTAACACACACCAAATTATATACATACGTTAATATGTTTGCCTAAAATCATAGTGAAATTCACAGTAGTTTTTTTTATAAGTCGATCACTGTATAGCAACATAAACATTAAACCTACGATCTACATTCGAAGACAAGGTCACTAAAGGCAAAAATAAATCCCAAAGTTCAGCTATACAGAACATCCACAATTTTATACTAAGAGCTTTTGTTTTCAAGCCGGTGGCATTCAACGGAGAGGAACAAATAGATGTTGACAGTTACATATCGTTCTCATGTTTTCACAAGTTACTTCTTACATTCATATTGAAATATACCTGTCTTAACGGAAAAGTTACATCTAAAACTCTGAAACTACGTTACTGTAGGGTCTAAGCCCAATATGTTTACCTTGATCACATAATCCGAATTTAAATTTTACTAATAAAATCCTTGTTTACATAACCAGTAGTTTTTCTTCCAATTTACATATTTTAAGAACACAGAGTGGAGAGACTATTTAAAAATACTTTCTGCTCGAAATGGCAAGGGAGATGAAAATAGTCATTCGTACTGGTAAAACCTACGACATGTCGTACAAACCTTACTGCTTGATATTGTACTTTTCAAACCACAAAGATCCTTCCAGCAAGTCGACCTGTCCGAAGCGGTCGTCAAAAAGTAGATTACTCTTTATTATTGCTACTTTTATTCAGATTCTGTCCACTGAGGTCACGCATGGTGGTTGTCAAGGATAATGTAAATACTGCCCTTTAGAAATTTCAAGGAATTTGCCCGATTCGGACTTATCTGTACGAGATGAAATGTTTGAGCGTGAAATTGTGGCATTCAGTCTAAAACATCTTTAGACGTTGATAGCGGCTGCGCGATTTACTGAGACGAAAATGTAAGTATATAGCTACGGCCTATAATCTAATCCGTTAAAAATTGTTCTACAAACAAAACAAAAAAATGCGAAAATAAGCATTAAAGTTTTCTATATTTCATCAATGAAACGCATGCTGTCGGAGATATTTCGTTCATGTGCATTATGACCGTACATGTTCCGGCTAAAAAAGGATAGGGTATGCGGTGTTTTTCTTTTATTATTACTATTATTATTATCATTATTGCTGTTGTTTGCATAACTAAACCTATCTTATGAAACAGAAGTCACCTGGATCTCTCTCTCTCTCTCTCTCTCTCTCTCTCTCTTAAACAATTCTTATTGCAATGTTAATAAAACTTGTGCTTGTTACAAACATCACGGTATATTACAGTTTCCTAAACAGTTTTACTGAAAACGAAGCTATTTATTTGCTCGCAAATATGAAGTGGACTATGATTTTCTCTAACATTATCAAAATGTCTGATGATCGATTTCGTATGTCTATCATTCATAAGCAGTAAAAGATTTTATTATCGCAAAATTTGCCTGTTGGTATTAAAAAGAAAATTTATAGCCACTACCTGCTGCCGGAAATTTTGGTACTTCAGAATGCAAACTCGTCTGTGCCAAAAGCAAGAAGGAAAACGCTATGGTTACACTATTTTATTTTTGTTAGAGGTAGTTTACAGCATTCAAGAAGAGTATTATTCGATCCTGGAGGTAGACAATCACAGAAAAAGAAAGAACCATTCAAGAGTGTTCAAAGAGTTCAGACATGTTGAAATAATCAATATAACTTCATTTTCATGACATGGAATTTGGGGAGGGAAGACTCCTTCCAAAGCATGAACTGTTTTGACTACTTACATTCATTTTATCTGATACGCACTAATTAAAAACAGAAGAGTTTGTTGTTGTTGTTGTGAAAACCATGCACTGTATCATAACTTTGCGCTGTATATAGTTTTAGGCGTACAAGGTTAACATACAGGTTTCTCGTTACCTACCTGAGTATAGTTGTTCCGTTTATACTCATACAAAGGGTCCGATCTTTGTCATATTATCAGGGGTTTTATTTAAAAAAATTATGTTTAACTTGTTTTAATCCTTATATTCTTTTTTTTTCGAAAATCAGGTAGGAAGAAATGTGATTACACGATTTCATTTAGCTATGGGTAACCTACACCATTAAGAAAACTGAATTCTTACATCACATATTTAGACATTCTGGAAAATAAAAGAACAAAAGAGCGTTCAAGAGCATTCAAAATGAATACAGACATACTGAAAAGGTTAACATAACAGCACATGTCATGGGGGTGGAAGAGGAATTCTTCCTACTTTAAGCTGTCCAGGTAATTTTACTCATTTAAAATGTTAATTTTCCTTTAAACCACGTACTGCATACTCTGTACTTCATGGAGTTTTGTGGATAGGTAAAAAAAATTAGTATATATTTCTTACTAGCTGTCTGACTATTGCAGTTCTGATTATTTTGAAATAAAGAACCATATTATTGTGATATTAAAACTTTCATATCACTATTTCTCTTATTGTCAGTTTAGGATCACCGTGCGATATATTTGTTTCTGTTAATTTGTAAATTAAAATTTGGGTTTCTTTTCTTTGCTACATATATAAAACACTGTTTCAACCAACGTGTTTGTCGTTGCTTTGTTATTGTCTTTTGTTTCTTTACATCTATCTGGCGTTCAGAAAGTAAGGGAGAGCACCATTGTGGGCATAACTTGAGACAATCCTGTATGCAGTGATCTCCCATTCTGTGCAGGTCAGAGTACTCTGAAACAGCTGTATGTATAAATAGGACGCTTATTGTCACCCGGAAAACCTCTCAAACGTTGTGGAGTATAAAGAAACATATCATGGGAATTTCACTTTGTTTCACCGACCTTCCGAGATGATCTTTCTTAGTACAAAATTATACATAATACACAAGCGGACGCACCCGGCGACCATCCCCCCCCCCCTTTAAAATTCCCGGACCATAGGTGTTATTGTAGGTCTATTTTGAATATGTCTTTTAATAATATATACTTTATTATTCAAAATTGAATTGAATAATCAGAGGCCCATGTGATATTCCCAAATCAGTATACTCTAGCATAACCACAACCGTTGAATTGAAATGAGATAGAAAACGGACACAAATTGGGCCGAACATTTTAACCTAAAATCCTGGAGCCACCTCTGTAATACATAATAATACAGAAACAAACAGTTGTATATGTCTGTACTGACTACTGTGAAATCTCAACAGCTCATTATCTTATACAACATTTTAAGCTTCTTATTCCTGTTTAACGAGACTAAATGATGTAATAATACTTTCATATGTAGTAATGCACATTTACTTAAACATACTTAATGTATATTTACTCAAACTAAATGAATCACAAATGAAATGACGGTTATCTAATCAAAATAGAGAACATGTCCCAAGGTTGTGAAAAAAAACAAATACTGGGTATTATGAAACTAATATGCCATATTTCATACGAAAAAATAGGAGTTTGTCGCTACTATTGTTTCAGTCAATATAGATAACTGGGTATGTTCAAAACACGTTGTCATTCGCAGTTACTTCCCTTATAATTGTTCTATACATGTATATTGATTACTGATTTGGAACAAGTCTTAACATAACATTAAACACTTTGTTGTGTATAAAATGGCGGATGACAGACGTATAACTCGCTCTCTTTTGAAATCTTTTGTCCAGGAGAGGGAAAGTTCTTCCACCCCAGCAAAGAAGAGACAGAAAACAACTAAGATCAAAGAAGTGAAATCATGTGGTACTACCAGGTATGTGAATGCATTCATAATGCTCTTGATAAATCATTCGTTGTCGTTTTTTTTGTATGAGAGATCAAGAGATTATAGGTTATTGATATAAAGATGTAGATTTGATGCATTAACTTGTTTGTTATCAAAAGAAACTTAAAAACTTGTGTATCCATATTGAAGAAATGTATGATTCATTTCAGAAATTAGTTTTTACTTGATTACCTCCCCTGAATATCCGCCCTAAAGTCCATCGGAAATACCACCAAATCATTGTTGTCGAGAACCAGTCAGTTTTGTCTAGGGTTTTTGTATGACTAATTAAATTGGACCGGCTTGAGAATACCGGTGATTTAAAGAGGCATTATTATCTAAACAAAATCAGCACGTTATCATTTTCTGAACGTCATAGGGAACCGCAAAAGTCAAGAGAAAATTTTGGCCAGTGAGTGGTTGTAAAAGTATGCCAAAGATAAAAAATGCAATATGATAGCTAAATATTTTGATCTTTTTTAAGCTATCACAAAGGTGGTTTTCCGAAAAGAAAGATTACTGTGCTGATGACATCAGAATCTTACATGTCACTGGATATCTTAAAAATAAATCATAATAATCATTTAAGGCGGAAGTATACTTTTCAAAAAAAAACTGTGCAGCTTTTAACATCGATGCTTAGGCTTCTCGAAATTCATAAAAGTCAAAATAATTTGTAGCTTTACACTTCGTTCAAAAATTCAAATGAGTACCATACTTTTGTGTGTAATACAGAAAAGGAGCTGTTACTACAGTATAAGAAAGATTTGAAACAAGCGTTTATTGTCAAATACAGTCAGGCGCATGTCACAATAAGGCAGTTTGATCGTTTCAAAACTATTTTTGTTTTAATGTTGCGTTAGCCTTAGGCTTCCGACAGTGTCACGAGAAGCAATAACGTTAAAATAACAAAACACTTATAAAAATACATGTAGTTTAATTTTATAAGGATAATGATATTTTTACTTTTTGATTTTTTGAATCGTCTTTACGTTAAACACAACTAAATCAAATCCTATAGTATTTTATAGTAGCATTTGTTATTAGCTTCTGAAGATGTTACCTTTGCCGGTTTCAAGAATGAAGCAGTCACAAGAAACAATTTCATTCAGATGTTTTCGTAGCATGACCATAAAATTTCCCGGTATACCATCTTAAAGGAGATCATCCTAGTCACTTTGGTATTTTTTATTACAGTCCGTCAAAATTTCCTGTTTATTTTAAAACGACCAAAATAAGCCGAAAATTGTCCGACACATATATGCCTTATTACAGTTTGTTATTCCAGTATTTGTTTTGTTTTCAAGTAAAAGTGATTTTCTGAAGATCTTTTCCATTTTCAACCAATCAGACAGCTTTGCCGTCATACAGCTCCGCACAAGCCTTAAAATCCTTCACAAAAAATTTGACTGGTTCCGACAGCATTGATTTGGCAGTGTTTAACCTATACAATATGATGTGACAGATGACAGGGCTTCCTTCCCGGCCCTACTTACGGCCTTCGGTTAACTCGAGGAAAATCGAATCCATTCAAAATATAATTAGGAATGAATGGTCAGGGAATATGTTTCCAGTAATGATGCTAATTAAAAAAATCTCTGCCTGGTAACAATACCGGCTTAGAGCACCCCGGCACCGTTAAACCAACGTTCAAAAATATTTTGGTCAGACTTTCTCAAAATTCTTGGTAATTTTTCAGTTGTTTTGATGATATTTTTGACCATACATTAGTGATAGAAAAAAAGAAATGTCTTATAGAAGGAATTCATTTTTTATTTTACAAAAGTTTGAATGTGCTGCATTAAAACTATTTGTAAATATCGGTTTAAAATGAATGCAGTTATAACATTTAAAGGTAAATATGGATTATCGACTTAAACTCGTGTTGGTGTCGTGGCCATTCTACTCGCCTTTTAGATAAAGGAGACATTTTAATTGTTGTGTTAAACAGTGCTAATACTAAAGTCTTTTTGTAAGAAATTTGCAGTTTCCTTTCACTTTAATTTATCATGCATACACCATGACAAACGTTAACTATTTAAAGATCTTATTATGTTTTAGAACTTAGAGAAATAGCTTTTATTTGTACCAGGAAAAAGGCGACTTAACTTATTGAAGATGCCCATCACCTTTTCTTCTGCACTGTTGATTCTACTCAAGAACTTTTACATCTTCAGTTAGTCCATCCACATTTTCCCATTTATTTTCCCATATAATTAGACTACCTAAATTTTAAATTTAATCCTTAAATTAATAATTCAAGATCTTAATTCATAGTTTCCAGCCTTAATTGTTCTACAATCAATACTTATTGACAATATCACTGCGCATACCTTTATCGGGCTCGTCTCCGTGGAAAACGCCTTAACGGCACCCTCTCCGTGTTGGCACCGAACCCTCTCTGTGGTTAACATAATGGGCCGATATACACCGAAAATATATATAAACGCTGTAGTTAGGCCGTTAATAGGACCGAGAAAGTTTTAATGACAATTATTCTGTCCTCAAGTATCGTTTTGTTTTTATAATCAATATATGACGAACGACTGTCCAGTTTTCTGACCAGTCCTCAAGAAGAAGTTGGGATTTTAGAATCCACATTAAGAACAAGATAAGCAACCACAACTGATATGGTTTGAGACCCAAACATTGACGTTATCCAATATAATTCCTTTATTACAATAATATAATGGTATAATACCGGTATTAGAATTCATAACGACTATAGGTAAAGTCATGGTCATAATTCTGTACGTTTTACTTTACAGAACGGATAGCAGTAAAAAGCGAAAGTCTCAAAAGTATCAAAGAAAGGAGCTGTCGACACAACCAGGAGCCAAACAGAACACCAATATAGAAAAGGGACCACTATACCAAATAAAAAGAGAAGAAACTTTCAGTTTTAAACAAGCAGGAGACTTCGGGTTGTCTACTGTTTGGTCTATATGCTTGCTTGATTCGGGTGACTTACTTATAACTGATAGTGGCAACCCAGTTTTGAAACAAATAAATGGTGACACCTATAAAATTCGGAATTCCCTAAAACTTGCTAAGCCAGCTTTTTCAGCCTGTATAGTAAATGCAACCGAAGCAGTGCTTGGACTTTCAGATCAAAGCATTTTGTTTGTTTCTCTCAAAGACCAGCTTGCTGCAACCCGTACAATAAAAGTGGATCATATCTGCCTGGGCGTGTGTGTCATTGAAAACAAAATCTATATAACTGACGGTGCGTGTCGAAACTTGTTTATCTATGACATGAATGGAAACATGCTGAAGAAAGTAGACGGTAAAGAAATTTTTTCCTGGAATCGTTTTATTGAAAAAACTGATGACAATGAGGCAATATATGTCACCGACCGAGGTGAAGGACTCATCAAAATGGACAGGAACGGTGAGGTTCTTTGGAAGTCCAGCAATGAATCATTAATTGGAGCTTTTGGTCTCTGTACAGATGAGCTTGGAAACGTCTTCGTTTCTGGAAATAATTCGAAAAATGTTGTGCAAATATCGTCTGACGGACATTATCTGGGAGAGGTTGTTACAAACAACTATCATTCTCAAATGTTATCGGCACTGTGTTTTGACAGGCAGAAATCAAAATTGTTTGTTGCAAGCTATGGTTGCAGTGAGATCAGCGTTTATTGTTTCAAGTAATTTTTACGAATGTTATATGGTTTTCTAGTTTATTGTTAGTCTGCGTTTTTTTGGGAAGAAATGATTCGTTTAGTGTTAGTCCTCTAAATGTAAACCTGTTTATTTATCAACTGTACAAGAAGTTTATGCAACTTAAATAAACCCCAAAAGACCACTGTTCTTGAAATTTCTTGGAACAGTTTTGAAGGAAAGTCGTCTTTGTAGCACGCTTCATTTTTGATTATATCAATGCAGTTTTAAAATGGATTTGATGGTTTTGTCGTCTGTTGCTCGTCCATTAGCACCAAGGAGATTTTGAAACTGTTCTGCACGGGTTTGTGACTGAAACTAGAGTTACGTATATGTTGAAAAGAGGTTGTCTTCCTTGAAATCTTATCACTGGATGATAGATCATAGTTGACCATTAAGTATGGTTCTCATTGGAGCCTGGGACCATTATGGTTCTCTTGTTATTGACACGATATATTTTTATTTAAATACTTTAATGACAGAATGTTATCTACATTTTTAAATATTGTGCAGTGTTTTATGTACGTAATTACATGTTTATCGCTATTTTTTGTGAACATCTAAAAATTGCTATGATTAAATACATGTTATAAACTATGATCGAAGTACAGTTCATCACTATAAAATTCCGTGTACACAGGGGTGTGCATGTTTGCCTCACAAGTAAATACATTGTCATATTTCGTACATAATCGTCATACAATGAATGTTCTGCGATATCGCATTCTTCTGTCAGGTTCTCAAATGACATTTGCTTCTATCAGGTTTCCAAATGACCATTGCTACGTATGATATTGAACATGCAGAATCACGTCCATGACAGTGAAAAATAACATACAGTAGTGAAAATGTAATTTTGCTAGTACGAAGTAAACCTGAAATGAAGACGAATAGGCTGAAATATTTAAACGAAATAAAATAAATGTGACAACATCAAAAGTAAGGGGTGTATAATGTCACTGGGACTGTGAGTTTGTTACTAAGGGTACATATATATATATATAACGTTGGGTAAAGTTAAGTATGCTTACAAACTCTGAAATGTTTCGTCTGTCCAAACAAGGAAGGCACATTCCATATTAAAAAATATGATGTTTTAATTGTCTTTTATAATCACCAAATAACATTTTTGTTGAAAATAACTAATGAAAATGTCTTTTTACACACACTAAACTATATACATAATTATTTTTGCCTAAAATCACAATGAAATTCACCAAAGTATAAGTTTGTCAAACAATAGATCACTGTATTACAGTACAGATCCTCATTCGAAGACAAGGTCAGTAAAAGCAAAACAGACTCCCATAGTTCAGCTTAACAGTTACATCCAAAGTTTTATACTAAGAGCTTCTGTTTTCCAGCTTGGTGTTATTCGGCGGAGTGGAACAAATAGATGTTGACAGTTACATATCGCTCTCATGTTTTCACAAATTACTTCTCATTAATATTAAAACAGCCCAATCTTAAAGAAATAATAATGACTAAAACTCTGAAACTACGTTACCTGAAGGGTGCAAGCCCAATATTTAACCTTGAAGGCATAACCCGGATTTAAATTACACTAATATAATCCTTATTTACATAGCCAGTAGTTTTTCTTCCAATTTACCTTTTTAAGAAACAAAGAGAGGAGTGCTAACGACTATTTATACAACTCTTAGGTCTCGATGTATATTGGTTTTGTACTATTCAAAAAAACAAATGTGCTTCTTACATGTTGGCCGATCTGTCCTTTGCGTTCGAACTGAAGCGGTCATCAAAAAGTAAATTGCTCTAAAATATTGCTACTTTTATTCAGATTCTACCCAGCTAAAAATAAAAAAAAGTTATGCAATGTAATTACTACTCTATATAAAGAATGATTTGAGTTGTTCTTTATGATTAATATGCTTTATTGTTGTTATATGTAAAGTTACTGACCTTGATATGTGAAAATTGTTTGTTGCAGATGAGGAGCTGCATGCTCAAATATCAATAAAAGCATTGTTCTGTTTGGTCTATTTAGAAATTTCAAGGCGGAGCAGCTTTCACATCAGCCCGCAGTGCATGGTGATTCAGACTGATCGCTAGTTTTATGACACGAAATGGAATGTTTTAGCGTGAAATTGTGGCTATCAGTCTAATACATTCTTAATCGTTAACTGCGGCTGCGCAAAGTCAAGTTGTGAAATTTAATAAGACGAAGATGTAAGTTCGTTTATAACCGAAGCATGTCGATACAGTGTATTATTAATATGTTGAAAACTATTTCACAAAAGAATAGAATAACAAAATAAACATTCTATCATTTTTATCAATAATTTTCAATAAAACGCATGCTATCGGAAATATACCTTGTTCATGTACATTTCTTTCGATGTGACCGGTGTAAAAAGGATACAAATGAAAGGGCATGCATTTTCTTTAATTATCATAATTATTATCATTTTACTATTATTTGAATAGTTATACCTATCTTACGAAACAGAAGTACCTCGATCCTTCTTAGATTTTTTTTAAAGAATTCTTCATGTAGTACAAGGCAAAACTTATGTTTGTTTTCATTTTCACTGACCTTCTGAGATGACCATTCTTAGTGAAAAAAAAACTGATACATAATAATATATAAATGAACTGTTACAGATTGCTTAGACTGGTGGTATATGCTGTAAAATCCCAGCAACTTATTCCTATACAAGGTTTTAATCGTCTTATACCCGTTTCACGAGACTGAATGATGTAATAACACTTCCATACAAATACTTAATGTACATTAACTAATTTTTCTAATGGAATCACAAATGAAATGACGGTTATCTCGTCAAAATAGAGCAAAATTTCCTATGATGCTGAATGAATATATCCTGGCTGTACGGAAACTAATGCACCATATTTAGTACGTAAAAAAGGAATTTTGTAGAGTCAATGTAGATAATTGTGTCTGTTCAAAACACGTTGTCATTCGCAGTTACTTCCCTTAAACTTGTTCCATATAGTGATTACTCACTCGGAACAAGTAAACATTAAGGTGGCAGATACCAGTTTCATACTGAAATTTAGTGTCTGACGACCACTCAAACTGTTAGCGCCTCACTGACAATCCCAATACAACAACCTGAAAAGAAAAGTACAGCAATTCTTATAGGACTGAAGACAATCTACAACAAAAACTCAAATTTCAGATGAAACACTTCTCTAAAAAAATCAGCTGCAAGAAAGAAACTACTCCCAAGCCCCACTTTTCGACCCCTGGCCGAGGCAAATTCATTGAAACAGACAAGTCGCTTGATATTCAAAGGCACCCGGTAGAGTCATAACATTACATGCTAATTGTTCGTCCGTTATGGCACACCTAAATCAGCTAGTGCTAGATACCTGTCAACCCTACACTTTTTTCAGTATCCAGCTCACACGGCATCCTATTGAACTTCTGCAGCCGAAACCACTGACATAACCAGCTTTCATCAGTTTCGAATTTCAAGCTCCTACTTCACACTGAGTGCATTTCAATACTGTTCAATAAGGAAAAACTTAGAGAACCTCATCCTGACCACGCTGAATACCCATATCCTCATGTATTTATTAATTTAGACTTCAGCAATACACATATTAATGCATCATACCCTATCATTTATAATTTCTACATGGCCACTTCGAATGTGTGGCTGAAAAACTGGTATGTGCTACCTAAATAACAAAGGCAATTTCATTTTAAAAGAAAACCCTTGTCTCTTTCACAAGAACACAGTGTTCTGAGAAAAAATCAGCTTCAATGTGTCTTCTTGCATTGCCTGTTAATCACTGAAGTCAGTTCTAAAACTGCATTCAATAGGAACATTTTTGCTGAAAACTCTATCCTCATTCATTTCAATATGCCTTACAAATATGCTTCTGCTCCCATAATCTAGACACTTAGATAAGATATACTGGTTTTACAACTCATGGTTTTATCCTCATGTATTAATTAATTTAGACTTCAGCAATACACATATTAATGCATCATACCCTATCATTAATAATTTCTACATGGCCAGTTCGAATGTGTGGCTGAAAAACTGGTATGTGCTACCTTAAATTTGTGTATCGGTGCCGTGGTGAACAAAATGGCGGACGACAGACGCTTAACTCGCTCTCTTTTGAAAACTTTTGTCCAGGACAGGGAAAGTTCTTCCACTCCACCAAAGAAGAGACAGAAATCATCTAAGATCAAAGAAACAAAGTCACGCGGTGCTAGCAGGTATGTGAATGCATTCTTTATAAACGGATGAATCATTCTACAGCAGGCTACTGTATTTTGGAACGACATATCAAGAGATTTTAGATTATTGATACAAAGCTATTTTTTGCAACATTACTTGTTTGTTATCAAAAGAAACATAAAAAACGTGTATTGAGGAAATGTACGATTCATTTAGTTAAAACGATTTCTGAAATAAGTTTTTACCTGTTTACTTCCCCTGAATATGCCTCCTTCCGTCCGCCATTATACCAGTAACGTATGCTTTTTTCCCCATCGCGTGACTTTTAAAATTTCCCGCTGTACCTCGAACGAGATCATCCGAGTCACTCGGGTATGTTTAAAATCTATCAAAATTTCCTGTTTAGTTTAAAACAATAAAAATAAGCCGAGGAATGTTCGACACATTTATGCAAAATTACAATTCGTTCTTCAATATAGATGTTGTTTTCAAGTAAAATTGATTTTCAGAATAACCTTTCCATTTCAATCAGTTAGACAGCCATGTCATCTTATAGCTCTGTACAAACCTTAATCCCTTTACAAAATTGACTGGTTCCTAGAAGCGGATCAGTGATCCAGTGGTAATGCGCTTGACTGGTAGCTCAGGCGTAGCGAGATCGATCCCCCGCTCCTTCACAAACAGTACTAATTGTCTTTCAGATTAGACGTTAAACCGAGGTCACATTTATCAGTGCTGTACACTGAGCAGGCAAAAGAACCTAGGTGTTTCTGGAATGGGTTGCTTACTGTATCTAGCACTACCCCCACAACTTAAATAACTTATCTATACAGCGGGCGTCGGTCATACTGGCAACCGCTACCGACGATAAATAAACTCAAACTCAGATAGATACATGACAGGTTCCCGACAACACTGATTTGGCAGTGTTTAATCTATACCCTATGGTGTGACACATGATAGGGCTTCCCCTACCGGTCCTATATACGGCCTTCTACGGCGCTCTTGTATATTTTCAAAAGGTGTTGATTGTTACATGAATAAAGGTTAAAACTCTTGTAGATACCTGTCTTAAATGATTTGCTGTAATAAAATCTAAAGGTAAAAATGTATTTATGGATTTAGACTTTACTCAATCGACTTGAACACGTGTCATTTTTAATGTATCGGTGTCTTTTTTTTTTTTTTTTTCAAGTTAGCATCCTACATCGCCTTTAAGATAAAAGAAACATTTAGTTTGTAGTGTTAAACAATGTTAGCACAAGTCTTTTTAAAAAAAGACTTTTGCAGTTTGCTTTCACTTTAAATGAAGTGGTTTATCATGCATAAACCATGGCAAGAATCTGTTCAAAGAAACAGGCGAATTATCTTAACTTATTGAAGATACCCAACATCTTTTCTTCTGCAATACAACTATTACATCTTCCGTTGGTTCATCAACATTTACCGGTTTATTTTGAGGTATTACATTAATGGAAATTCGAAATTTAATCTTTAAATTAATAATTAAGATCTTAACGCATAGTTTTATCCTTAATCGTTCAACGTTCTAATGTAATTCCTTTATTACATGAGGTAATAATATAATGGTATAATACCGGTATTAGAATGAAAAATGAGTATAGATAAAGTCATTATAATTATTTTGTATATACTTTACTTAACAGAACGGATAGCAGTAAAAAGCGAAAGTATCAAATAAAGAAGCAGTCGACACAACCAGGAGCCAAACAGAACGCAAACATAGAAAAGGGACCACTATACCAAATAAAAAGAAAAGAAAATTTCAGTTTAAGACAAGCAGGAGACTTCGGGTTGTCTTCTGTTTTGGTCTATATGCTTGCTTGATTCGGGTGACATACTTATAACTGATAGTGGCAACCCAATTTTGAAACAAATAAATGGTGACAACTATAAAATTCGGAATTCCCTAAAACTTGCTAAGCCAGCTTTTTCAGCCTGTATAGTAAGTGCGACTGAAGCAGTGCTTGGACTTTCAGATCAAAGCATTTTGTTTGTTTCTCTCAAAGACCAGCTTGCTGCAACCCGTACAATAAAAGTGGATCATATTTGGGTGGGCATGTGTGTCATTGAAAACAATATCTATATAACTGACGGTGCGTGTCGAAACTTGTTTATCTATGACATGAATGGAAATATGCTGAAGAAAGTAGACGGTAAAGACATTTTTTCCTGGAATCGTTTAATTGCAAAAACTGATGACAATGAGGCAATATATGTCACCGATCGAGATGAAGGACTCATCAAAATGGACATGAACGGCGCAGTTCTTTGGAAATTCAACGACGAGTCATTAGATGGAGCTTTTGGTCTCTGTACAGATTGGCTTGGAAGCGTCTTAGTTTCTGGAAATAATTTGTAAAATGTTGTGCAGATATCGACTGACGTGCAGTATCTGGGAGAGGTTGTTACAAAGAACGATCAATCTCAAATGTTATTGGCACTGTGTTTTGACAGGCAGAAATCCAAATTGTTTGTTGCAAGCTATGGTTGCAATGAGATCAGCGTTTATTGTTTTAAGTAAAGATTATGACTTATCTTACAAGGTCTTCTAATTTACTGTAAGTCTGCCTGTTATTGGAAGAACTGTTCCGTCTAATGTTGGTCATCTAAATGTACAGTTTGAACATATTTCTTTTATAGCAGTTGGACAAGACGTTGGCTGTTCTCGAAATTATTGGAACAGTTTTGAAAACCAGAAATATTTAATCATGTCAGAACATAATTACGGTTGTTATAAATGGCTTGATCGTTTTTTTTTCTTGTCGCTTAGGATCCCCAAGGAGAGTTGGAAACTAGTTCGCACGGGCTCAAGATTGGAACTATATTACACAGAATGAGAAAAAGAGATTGTCTTCCTAAAAGAATCTTATCACTGTATGTCAGATTATAAGCCTTGAAACATTATGGTTCTCTTGTTTTTGTAACAATAAATGTTTTACTTTGATAGTCAATATTTAATGACAGAATTTCTACTACATTTTTAAATATTGTGCAGTGTTTTATGTGCATAGTTACATGTTTATTGCTATTTTGTGAACATCTATAAATTGTTATGATTAAATACATTGTATAAACTGTGATCGAAGTACAGTTCATTACTATAAAATTCCGTGTATAGGGGTGCGCATGTTTGCCTCACAAGTAAACACATTGTCATTTTTCGTACATAATTGTCATACAACGAATGTTCTGCGGTATCGCATTCTTCTATCAGGTTTCAAAATGACCTTTGCTACGCATGATATTGAAGATGCAGAATTACGTCCATGACAGTGAAATATAATATACAGTAGTGAAAATGTAATTTTGCTAATACGAAGTCAACGTAAAATGGAGACGAACAAGCTGAAAAATCTTACATTGACCTGCGTAGTAAATTCTTAGAATGACGATATCAACACGTGCTCACTCACCCAAACAAACGCTTGCGGTAACAGTGTTTGATAAATGTTTAAATTCCATACTATGACATTTGTCAAGGATGCATAACATCTAAAACTTATACCAACTTTTGGCTTATAAAAATATTTGCCTTATAAAATTTTTTTCCAAATAAAAACTAAAAGATGTATTTTACAAGATTAAATGCACCATTGTTGAAATTTTAACAGTGTGTGTTAATTAATTCAATTACAGACCTCCTTAAACACTTACTTTCAATTCCACTAGCTAATACAAAGTAAATATATGGACAGAGTTACAGTTGTATCTGGTAACGATGAGCGTCGATGTTTTGGGGTCAAAACACACAGCTTGAGGGTCTTTGATACCATGTGATGCTGATACAATTTCTCCCAAACAGTTACCACCGGGACCTATTTGAACGACATTACCAGAATTTCCACCTGCTACAAAGCAAGATCCTTTCCCGTCGGTATATACACCCCAAGGCATTTTCAGATCCGGGTCGACGAATTTCCAGACTACATGACCCTCCTTGTCCAACGTGATCAAGCCTTTGTTTAAATCAGTCACGTGTATCATTTTACTGTTATCACTTTTCGCCATAGAGTAACTTTTTGAAAATATTTCACTTCCAGTTTGGTCCTTGTGAATTGTTCTTTGAGCTTTGCCCTGAAGTGTGTATATGTATATACGCTTACGTTGATCTGATACATAAATTTCATTACCTACGACACAAATTCCGGCGCAACAGTGGTCAAGTTTTATCGTGCGTGTTAGTACAAGCTTATCCTTTGTTGTGAGAAACTGTATCATGTTATTTCCACCTAAGTATAATGTTTCAGCGAGACACAATGCAGCTTCGGTGTCATTTACATTACAAACAGACAGTGGGTACTGCTCCAATGACAAAGCATCTTTAATCACACAATTTTCACAGTCTAAAACCTTTACGTTTTTGTTTTTGAAGTCTGCCAATAGGACGTCACCTGAGGTGGTAAAGCAAGCGGAATGGATACTGCAAAATTCTTTATCATCCGTGTGCGCAACATTCACGGTTTTCTCACCATGTATTTTGTACTGTTTATATTGTTCTTGCAAACGAAACTCACCAAGAGAATAAAATGATTTAAGATTTTCTAATAATTCTGTATTTTTGGAAAACACTACTCTACTTAACATAGAAGAGTATTTGTTATTTTGTTCAGTTTGATGTGGAGTTGCTTTTTCTTGGAATAAGCATTCAAGTTGTTCAATGGAAACTTTTTCCATGTGGTCTAGAATATGATTGATTTCTTTTCGAAAGTTTTGGATTTTCTGAAGAAATTCTTCTTTCTGTTTCTTTAGCTTGTTCCAATGCTTCTGCTGCCTTGCTTGTTCGTCGTCCAATATTTGTTTTCCCACTTTCAATTGCCTCGCCTGTATATCCTCTTCTATTGTTTTCATTTCACCGTCATTAAGGTTCTCGTTTTCAATCTTTAATGGATTTGTCTCGAACAATTCTTTGATAACTCTGTGTGACAAACAGAAAAACATCATTATTTGTAAATGTCATGCCATCAAGATTAACTATAGACAGGCGAATAATTTACTATCATACACACAACTATCTCTTCCTTTCAGTCGTTATGATTGCCTAGCAGAAAATGGAAATGAGTTCTCAGCTTTTTAGGAAGTTTTAACTAACACTGCATACACCATCTATAAGATATATAAAAGCTAAAATGGAAGCGAGAACGTCATCTTGTGTTCGAGGGAATTCTTTTTTGATTAACTTAAAAAAAGACAATATTGTAATTGGCCGCCGCGAAAAGTTATTCAAAAACTAAAATATACATGTACTCATATAGGAGGTCTCAATTTCTATCAACCAATAACGAACAGAGGTTATGAATGAACATAGTATTTTAAGGATATGGTTTTAAAATGTTTACTATGGTGTTTTGAATACCCCCAATGGAACTGACAATGTTGGGTTAACTCATGAATGTTTTCAGTTTTGCAACCTCAATGGTAAACACCAAAATCGATTTTGGTTCAATATTTTCTTTGTCAGACTTTCGTTATATTTTGTTTACTTTTTATTGCTTTGATACTTAAAATTCGATTAAAATTAGTATTATAAGAAACGGACGATGTCTTCCTGGAGTGTCTGCTACAGCAGTAGTCTGCTTGAACATGTTTATATTCATGTCTTCTAAAGGGCCGGATAGATTTTTCTTTATAGTGGTAATTATCGTTTGATTCACCACAAAGATGCAAACTGTCACAAAATTAGATATGCAAAAATATTGACAAGGAAGCTGTGTAACTCTAGTTGTATTTTGCCTACGGTATAGACAGGTAGCTTTACACTGTTTAACAAAATAGATATGTATCTATTTTAACTAAATTAAGTCGGGCGAGTCGCATAGTCATCTGTGACAAAATCTTTAAGTCATTCAAACTGTTTATGCACCTCTTTGTTCAAGCAAACCATTCTGTAAGAAAATGTTTAGTAACAGCAGAAAAGATAAAAAAAAGAAAGCAAAAAGATCAAAAAACCAAACAAAAACGATATACAATTCAGTTACAAATGTGTCTCATGTTAGTTTGGTTATCAATGTTACTTACTTGGAGGCTGTATCCGTACAAACTGTGCACGCCGTTCTGCTGTGTGTCTTACATTGTTTATAAGCTAATCCTTCCTGCATGTACCATATATTAGCTGGCTCTATCGACGGTAGATTTCCGCTGCATGACCACACAGAACTTCGCATCGCTGATGTCCGCTGTACCTTTTGTTGGCACCGCTTTGGCAACTCATACTCTAAACAAGGCGTGAACAAGTACTCCTGACATTTAGCACAATATCTCACACCTCCTCTTAATTCGTATTCACTCATACACGAGGAGCAGCGGTATTCAGCCATCTCTAAACTTTTATAGTAGCAAAACAAACCAAGTATGTATTCAAATACTGTCCTACCCCTTCTACTTCACGGTTTTAAATTACCCATATATTTATTTATGCAACGACACATTATGTAGGCTATACTATAGACGCTATCCAATTTCAATACTGCGGTTTGGTGTAAAGGTTAATAAACCAAAACAGGTTGAAATAAAAAAAAATATTTGAAGATATAAACTGTGTCAGCGCTTTTAATGGGGTGTAACAGAACGCGTTTAAAAAACGTAGGAACAGTGCTTCTACAAAGTTTAATGTGATATTTCACCACTAAAATAGAGACTGATGTTGAAAGTTTAAGACAAGCGACATGTTATGATTCCCCCCTCCCCCTACTAAAAAAAACTGCACTTGACTTAGATATATTTTTTCCCCTTTTAGAAAAAAAGGTAAATTTGGAAACAAGATGAGTGAAACTCTATATGCAAAAGATGTGATAATTTCGAAGAAAATTAAGGTAATTCTCAATCAATATTTACTCTTCAATGCCGTAAGGGTGAAAAGTAACACGTACATTTTTATTTGTATTCTAAATGTTTGTTTCCCTTCTGATATTCGACAGGTGATATGGAAATTAAAAAGAACCTTTTATGTTAAATAGATGTTCAATGAGGTTCATGTCCTGAGAGCAAGCCGCCCAGCAGGCATTTTAAATTGGGCCGATATTGGACCGATATGGTTTTTGATATCGGCCCAATGTCTGATTTCAATATTGGGGCAACATCGGTTTTGCAAAGTCAATGCTATATCGGTTCGATGTCATTTCCAACATTGGGCCGACATTGGACCGATATAGTTTCAATATTGGACCAATGTCAATACGCCTATATTCGACCGATATAGATATGCCTTTATTGGACCTGCATACATTTTTCCTCAATTGGTCCTGCCTGCAGGACTTGTGGGGTAACAAACCACAATCTGTCACCCAGTATCCCTGGAAACAAAGGTGAAATCTTGGTTCAAATCCTAGCTGATTTCAGTATGCATAAATCACATTTTATTGCCCTCAAGGCTAAAGTGAACAACATTACATTTAACAAATGGTCGTTATGTCTCACACTTTCTCGGTGCAAATAAACAAATATTCATTCCCAGACATCAGTTAATATGCTTGAAATTGCCCTATGAGTGGTGAAAATATAGCAAGGCTACTAGTAAATAGTAAGTAAAAATATATACACACAGCAAGTAAATCTGTTTAATATTTCATTACACTTACAGCTAAAATACAACTGTTTTCAACCAAAGACAATATAACAATACATAGAAATGGGTATTGTTCTAATTATAACAGTTTAAGTTTAAGCTATCGTTAGATTGTGTTATTTCAATTCATAAGTCAGAGCCTGAACAATTAATAAACCCAGTCAAGCAATTTGCACTTAATATTTTTGACATCTGACCTGTATGACCTTGAATGACCATGACCTTTGAGGTAGTGTACTATATACTTACAGCTATTAAAATTCAAATATTTGTGAGTTGTGTATGAAGGTAACATATGTACTCTCAAATTTAAATCTGACCAGAAAACACTAATAAATATACAAACATGTACCAGATTTAAATTTCTACAATAAACAACTATTATGCACACTTGACTAGATTCTAAAATGACAGCACATGGTAGAAAAAAATGAAAGTTTAGCACATAACAAAATTCTGACAATGCAAAATTTACATTCAGGCAATAAGGAATCTATGCGTGTAAGGCAGCCATGAAATATAAAACACATACGAAAGCATTAGTACCTAAAAATGCAAAACATTTTCAAACATCATAATACCATAATATGGTCGTAATTGCAAGTTATCTCTAGAATTTACCATGGACTCCAGTATTTATCTTTAGTAAATATATAGCAAAGTTAATCCCAATAGATTCGTATCAGTAAGAAAGCAAAATTGTTTACTGCATCTTATATCTGCTGGCACCACTGATCATCATGTTCTCAATATTACTTTAATTTCAGGATGTATTTTAAACACTGAAGATATGCAAAGAAAACCTGTCTTTACTTGAAGAACATGCTCATTTTCAGACTTTTGGACACAGCAAACATACAATAATTTCAAATCAATGCAGTGGCTGTGGTACAATGTATAACTTATTGTTGACAAGGTTTGGTGGTTAAAATCACCATTTATCAACTTATTACATATTAAATGTAAAAAAATGTAAAACAGACTAACAGTTACAATTTAAATAATTCCATTTCCCTTTGACTAGAAGTTAACAGAACTTTTAACATTCACATCATCACACATGTGCACTGTTACATCATAAAAATACATTTCACAAACAGAATGCAATGTCACTGAACCAAACATATATCTTTTTTTCCTTTTGTCTTTACTGTTTGTTTGCCAGAAGCATTGGTAACTTTTTAAACAGATATATAGAGAATAATAGGTTGGTGTCATGGATGGAGAACGTTTATCTGGCAAGGCACAGGAATTTATCTGGTGAGTTGAAGACAAACCAGATAATTTTCAGAGCTGAGCCAGATAAACTTTTTCCATCCACGACACCAACATATTCTGTTTATCCTTTCTAATTATTTCTTATGATTTTCACCAACACAGCACAAAAGTAATATATCTGCTGACCACTTGTATATATCGGAGATATTATAACATTTGGATTTTAACACTGGCGTCTCCGGAATTTCACTGGATACACTGGGGTCAATATTTTTGAGCGTTTCAGTCATTCCGTTGGTCCATCAATTATTGCGCCTTTTTCGTGGTGACTGGTCTTTGACACCCATAGGCCACTCCTTGAGAATGTCTCTATAATCAATGACTGCTGCACTTTTTGTTGGGGCATTCTTTTGAACACACTCTGTTTAAAACACAAAAGAAACAGTTCAACATTAAACTTAACTTGTACAGGGGACAATTTAGAAACGAAGGCAAAGTTAGATGGGTTTTTTTAAGAAGAAAAACGCTTAGCCTTATCAGTCTGCTTAAAATTATGTTTAGTACACACAATCCTAAAATCACTTTCAAAATCAAGACGCGAAAATATGTGACTTTCTTTATTATTGTGCTCTTTCATCATACATGTAAAGGCTCAACCATAAAATAGTATCAGACTATTAAAGAACTATTTGACATCTTAATATATAACAATATTACAGTACCTGTTGTTGCAATATAAATCAAGCTCCTTGCCGCATGCTGAATGCAGGTTTCTTACGCAGCAGTTACTTCCCTTTCAGTATAGATAACTCAAAGCAGTGTTACTTCCCCTGCTAATGTTATCGGCCCGAGATCAGCCCGATCTATGAAAACGGTCTGAATTTTAATGTGGACAAAACCTTGCTTTTTTGTTTCGTTTAGCACATATTCAACCAAATATTTAAATATATTGATTGTATCTAAATATAGGTCTATGATAAAAAATAATAGACGTTGATGTAGGTAGACCACAGGGATTCGGCTCATTGACCCCGCCCACGCTATATATACATACTAATAATACAAGGGGAGTAACTTCCTAAGACGGGCATTCCTACCGTATCCTAGATTTTGCTCTGTAATTTTTTTAATTAGGGCGCAAACACTAAAAACTAATATGCATGTTGTAGCTTAATCATTTATCTATCAAATCAATCCACTGCCACCTTCAGTCCCTCTTTACTTTCCAAAATATAATGACCGAAATCGTATGAAATTGAACTTTCGTTTTTAGTACCGATCGATCGTGGCTACGCACTGAGCATTGAAATTCAAGACTGAACCGCCAACCGATTCCGACCAGCGGCGTATTCTACAACAAAAATGGAATTAAATTTTATCAAATTCAAAACGAGGCTCCACTCAGATGTACATATCGCGCTTTCTCATTGGTCGAAATATTAAGAACCCGTGTTGTCAAATGACGTCGACCAATGAGAAAGGTCGATATGTACATCTGAGTGGAGCCTCGTTTTGAATTTGACAAATGGCCGTATCGTCGATATTGAAAGTTGCATTTGATTCTGAAGCTTCTTGTGACTTGTAATGAACCCACATGTACGGGTTTCCGATAAAATTTAATTCCATTTTTGTTGTAGAATACGCCGCTGGTCGGAATCGGTTAAATTTTACCTATTTTATTTTTATGATTCTATACCTTTTCAGTGTATCCAAAATTTTTACAAAAATATTATTGTTATCATTCAAAATTGTGTTTTGTTCAGTTGATATCATTTTATAACAGGAAAAACTGTCCCCAAAAACTGTTGCCATGGTAATGGTAATCAAGAAATTTGATACAAAATAGTCATTTTTGTGAAGGACAATATTCAGGCTATTTCACTTAAATTTTAAATTGGAAGAGCACAAAAATTTTACCATTTTTGCTGATTTTCAATTCAGTGTAGCAAATGCCCGAGTGCCCTTTTTCCTGTGACGTCGGTCATTTCAAAATAGTCGACAGGTTAGTGCAATGTGTAGAAGTGTATTGTCAAATTTCATTATTGTGAACGTTATTTTATCTTCTTTCAGACAAGTTAAAGCTTCTTTCAGAAAAATTAAGTCCTGAAAGATCAGAGTTGGATTTCAAGTGTAATAAGCTAACAGAAAATGGCCATCATCTTAATATATATAGATTTATGCGGGAAGAAACATAAATTACATAGCTTAACAAAGTATGTTTAAAGTAATCTTGTTTGTATTAGTGCTTACAATTTAACTGTCTTATTTATTATGCTAATAGCTCATTAATATGAAACTGAACAGGTAATTCAGAAAAAAAATGGCTCGATAAGTAAGAGTTCAGTGATGAGAATTAAAGATATCGGTAGTTTATCGACAGGCGGACACAGATCAGCATTCTACTTGAAAGTAAATAGTTCACCAGAGGATTGGCCAATTCTATAAAACTGCAGTGTCAGGTTTTATTCTAGATGATTTTTTTTCAACACTCTAATATTAACAAACGTTGTTTTACGACTTCATGCAGTTCTAGTGCTTCACTTTTCTGATTTAGTGCAAGGGTCTGACATGCCAGAAAATATCTCAACTCAACACAACTGTTTAAATTAGAGTATCATGTTCATGTACTTAGTAATAATGTAGTGAAAGAGAAACAAAAAAGTAATGCAAGGTAAACTTTGATGTCGTATTTGGGAATTTGTTGTTGAATTCATTTTTATACAGACGTATAACTCCAGTGTAATTGTTCTCCGAAGTAAGACGATGTCGCATTAATATTTGCACGAGTTTTTTTTAGATATCCCTATACTTAGACCAAAAAATTACGCACCACTGTTAAGATGACAACCAAGTTGCTACCTATTCACTAATTTTCAATACCATATCCTAACTAAATTACAGTTTCTTTGATAATAACAATGCTGTTTATCGAAACACTTTTAGTAGATACCGTGAAAACCTGTTTCGAAAGTTATTTCGTTTCTATTAAACTAGGATGAGTAATTTTCCCTTGTTGTTTTGACGCCATTTGTTATCAGGGGGAGCAAGGACGAAAGCGTTTATTAAAGCTCATTAAAAAAGTAAACTGATCTTTCATTTGCGCACTAATAAACACTGACTGGCTTAGTGGTTGAAATTATACTAAAACCGATTGATTCATTGAGCAAGTGTGTGACACTGGTTAAACTATATAAGGTGTCATGGAACTTCAAATTGAAGCGATTTTATTCTACTAATTACTCTTTGGTGGTAAAGTAACTTCCTATTGCTTCATCTGCGTCAAAGTTATTCGGGAGAAGAACTCATAATTATGTAACTGGACTAAGTGAAATATGTTCCTGTTTAATTTGTTTTAAGGGGACACACCAACCTAACATGGCTGCTTACCTCCCTTAGCGTAATTTTACTTAAACTGAGATACCTCCCCTAGTATTGAAACGCCATTTGCACACACGGGACGGAACTTATTACTTTTATTAACCAAGATGAGATATTTCTCCATGTTTCATTTATATTAAAAGAATTTTATCATTTCTTACTATTGCAGACCCCATTTGTAATTAAGGAGTACTACTCTTACTCAGTTCACCACGAAGTCACTCATCTTTATCTATCTACACCTCTAAGGTGGGCACTACACTTACTTTCTCCAATGAACTAGAATGAGGACCTTCCAAGCTTTCTTTTGACACCATATGTAATCAGGGGACTTGAAGCTCACTTTAAATTTAAAATTGTCATGAATTACCTCAGTTTGTTATAGTAATGTTTGCCCGCAAAGGACAGTTCTTTCACATAAATATAAGTTAGCTCCCAATCTTTCTCTAAAGCTAAGTATTTAAAATCTGTTGACAAAACGATTTACTTTTTAACCTAGGACTGCTAATTGCAGAAGTAATCTAAAGACTTTCGCCAAGTTTAACTTTCGTTAAATATTTAGTGTGTATTTCATAAGTATTAACAAAATATAAAATGACTAATTCTCAAATTCTTCTTTCAAACTTTCTATTTTCTAACATTTAGAACTATAACATACATACTGGAGCATCATTTCCTACATTGTTACAATTAGCATGGCCAGTTCATCTGAAATGTATACACTTTTAAAATATCAGGTCATTCTTTTCATGAGATATATGTTGAAGTGAACTAGACTAATAAATGAAAGTGATTAAGACCCCCACAACACTGCAATGTCATATGAATAGAGCAAATATCAATTCAGACCTAAATGACTAAATAAGCAATGTAAACTCATAAATATATTCCTGATCAAGTGATGGATACAATTTAAATGGTTTTCTATGACAGTTTTAGTTACAGTAGTTTAAAACTATCAAATAGCTGAACTAAAACATGCTTAATAGTATATTGCATTCAGGATGAAACAGGAATGGTGGACTTGTAACAGGTATATTGAGTGGCAAGAGTAATAAGAAATGGTCAGTAACAATGTATTGAAATGGAAAAGCTCAACAACTGGTGCACTGAATAAATACTAACAACAGGAAAATGAACCTGACCAAAGGGGCATAATTTGAATGAACTGGTAGTGGACCTCTTGCTCCACACAAAATATCTAAATTCTAGGCCTTGTGGTTTTGAACAAAAAAGATTTTTAAGGTTTTATAAGTTTTCAGGTTTTCCCTATAAAAGCCAAAGTGAAATCAACTGATCCCCGGAGCAGGGCCAATTTTGACTCTGGGGCATAATTTGAACAAACTTGGTAGCTCGTGCTCAATGCCTTGTGGTTTCAGAAAAATAGATTCTAAAGACTTTTCCTTTATAAGCTTAAGTGAAATATATTTATCCTCGGAGCAGGGCCAATTTCAACCCTAGGGATGTCTTTGCATCAGGTAGGTGATAATTAATGCATAACTTGAAAAATTTGAACCATTTAGTGTCAAAAGACACTAAAAAGCCTATTATTACCGAATATTTCAATGTAAAATGTAGCCCTAGGATGAAAAGAGAAATGAACCATGGGACTTAAAATGATTAATAATGGTAGCAGTTCATTAAATAATTGAAGCATTGTTTTGTTTAATAGGCTCGAAGACCTTAGTGATGAACTGCAAAAGTAATCCTAAATGCTTAAAAATATATATCAATCATGCAAAACTGTAATCAAAACATTTGCCAACAAAGTATTAATCAAAATCTAATAATTCGAAAAAAAAAATAGCAAGTGTTACTTTCCCTTGATGTTTGATTTACTACAACATCTTTTATGATGTTTTAAGTTAATCCGATTAAAGTGTGTTAGAAATACACATGATGTTATGTTGTGTCCAGAGCTTGTATCCACAAATAACAAAAGCTCATTTTAAAGCATTTAGGTAATCTAAAAACAAAATTTTACCTATATAAAAAACAGACAGCTTGATATATCATACACTGCATTATGCTACATTATCCATTGCTGATATAGCCAAAGGATTATAAAATTTCTGAAACAACTTGAACATGATACCCTTTTCACAAATTTTGTTAATAACATATTTTATCCAAAAAGAGGGCCATGATGGCCCTGTATCGCTCACCTGAGTATGACTGCTTTTAACAAAGTTGCTATGGACCGGGTTAATTGACCCCAGATAACCCATATTCGAACTTGACCTAGAAATTATTGAAACAATCTTTCTGACAAATTTCCAGGTTATTTGGACTGAAAATGTTACATCTAGACATCTAGAGTGTTAACAAGGTTTTTCCATATTTGGGCTCTATGACCTAGTTTTTGAACCTAGATGTCCCATATTCGAACTTGAGCTAGAAATCATTGATACAACCTTTCTGACTAATTTCCAGGATATTTGGTCTGGAAAAGTAGCCTCTAGAGTCTTAACAAAGTTTTTCTATATTCTGGCCCTGTGACCTAGTTTTCAACCCAGATGACCCATGTTCGAACTTGTCCAAGAAATTAATGAGACAAACATCCTGACCAAGTTTCATGACAATTGAGGCAAAAATGTGACCACTAGAGTGTTAACAAACTAATTGTGGATGGACAGACGACAGACAAAAGGCGAACACAAAAGTTCATACTGTCACTATGTGACAGGTGAGCTAAAACTTACAAGTCAACTTAAATATCGATGATTACAGGTACATTGTATGTAACCAGCACTGCAAAATTGTAGAAATTTTCATTTTCCAGGGTTATTTCAATTTCTGATTAAGTTATTATGTTTCTTCATTCCAGGGCGTTTCATATTTGTGAATGCCAAGTGGCCAGGTTCTGCATATGACAGTTTTGTCTTTCGGTCCTCTTCATTGTGCCATCACATGGAGCAGAATGTAAATCAACTTGAAGATGGTGTAATCCTTGGAGACAGTGGGTAAATGTATAAAAAAATTATCAATGTTACACTCAATATACTGTGTCATTTTCACTGAGTCTGTAATTCTTTTTAAGTAATCTGTTAGTATCCTGAAAAAGATAAATTTCTGATTTCAGATATGCATGCATGAAGTTCCTCATGACACCATACAGAAATCATGACACACCAGCAAAAGAAAGATACAACAGGGCACACTGCAGAACAAGAGTGACAGTAGAGATGACCTTTGGGCATTGGAAGCGGAGATTTGGCATACTGCATGGAGAGGTTTGATTTCAATAACTGCATGTCTTTGGCTTTGTGTTTCTTATGTAAATATATAAATTTCTCATAATAGCTATTACTACCCCAGTCATTAATCAGAGTAAGTGACATAGAGGATATTTGTTTGTTTTTGTGGAAGATGAGAATTTATTTCATCGAGTGAACACCATATGTGATATTTTCACGAGTGGCGCAGCCACGAGTGAAAATATAAACATATGGTGTTCAGAGATGAAATAAATTCCCATCTTCCACTAAAAAACAAACAAATTTTCTTTTTATTTTATGCCAACACCTCAAAAATGGGTATTTTATGACATTTTTACTCAGGGCCTTCAATAAATTCCCCATGGTGAGCCCCAAATCAGTTAATGCGTACTTTGGGGTTACTCCGCACAAAAAAAGTGCAGACAATCTCCAATACATATGATAACTTTACTTCTGCTGAAACAAACTGAATACACTTTCATCAAATAACATTTATTTTTCTCTACACAGTTTATCAATATTTATTGAATTTTAGCCATACATACTGTAATTATAAAAGCAGATTAATACCGAGTAATAATCAATCAATTGAATTGAAAGTTGGCCATATTGGATATTGTCCATGTGAGTTATGTAAACAAATCAGACATTTTAAATAATTTATGGCGAATTTCATCATTGTTCACAACTAGTTAGGCTCAGGAATTCAATATTATAACTGGATTTAACAAGGTAAATAAATTTCACTCGCTGTCTCTGTCTGAAATACAGCAGATTCTCTTGTATTTACATGGTGGGGAAAAGTAGTTCCAGCACAAACAGTGAATTATCAAAATGGTAATTTCACTGATTCAAAACAGTGGATTATCACTTTTATCTCACTGATATTTCCCTATATTTCATTGGTAGGCATAAAATAAATGATTATTAATTTATTTTTCTATATATATAACACTGATGACTGAACAAGATTACTTTGAGTACCATGAATTACCTTTTTTCATTAAGTGCTGAAATTTAATGGTTACCCTATATAAAAACTAAAAATGTTGCATGCCAAATTTAAAATATTTTTGAAACTAATTTTAAATAGTTTGAATAGGTGTATGTAAGACATCAGACCCATCAGGTGATCACAAAAGTGTACCTTCGGAATGTTCTTATCAGGTGATTAGTTCAGTTTTGAAAAACACAAGACAGGAAAACTCTGATGTTTCACTGTAATGCTCTGATTGTACTGATTTATTTTCAGGTGGGACTTACTCCAGAGAAGGCCAGCAGAGTTATTATCACCTTTGCTGACTCCAGAGAAGGCCAGCAGAGTTATTATCACCTTTGCTGTTTTACATAATATTGCTGTACAGCTTGGTGAGCCTGACTTTGATGATGATGAATTTGTAAACCTCCCACAGCCAGCAATTCCTTATGATGGCCCAGAAGATGGCAGTCTCATATTATATTACAAGGCACTACCTCTGACATGCAGCAGCAAGCCTAACTACAGATGCAACTTATGACCTGAATAGATTACTGCACAATAGTTACCCAAATGACAGGAAATAATATTTAACAATTATTATACCTTTCAGTTTTCATTTAAATGCTGCAATGATGGAAACGGGAAGTCAAAAGAACCAGGCATGGCACTGTTCAAGTCCTCAGTTGCAGCTTTGTAGAATTTCTCTTTAACATCCATCAGCTGTCTTCTTCTCTTCTCAGTAATAGTTTGTTCTTTAAAGAACTGAATTTGTGCCTCCCAGACTTTTCTTGAGTTATCTTGGGCCTGCCAAATTACAGAAAAAAGTATAAAAACTTTGAAGACAATATGAAATAAACTGAATATATTACGCAAACCAGGGAATAGCAAAGAACATTTTTTTTTCACATACAAGGAAATAGGAAGTATCTGAGGGCACTACCCTACTGCCTGTGACATTAAGTTTACTATTCAGGTCAACATCAGTAATCATTGAATTCTGAACTTTATTTTTTCCAGTAATGACAATTTAAGCTTATCTTTTCAAGCGTTTCTTATTTGACAAACACATATTAAGATATGACATTAAACACAGTGGAATCTATCTTTCCGGTCTTGATATATTACATCCATGGGGTAGACTATTCTTAATCTAGCAAAAATGAAACATTGTTTTAACTTAGTATATACAATGTACATCATAGTGTCCATACAACATATATTTACTGAGTAATTAGAGATTTCAATTGAACTGAATACCAAGAACTGAGATATCTATGAAAGGGATGGAAAAATTTTCAGAAATGAAACTTCATTCATGTTTGCAGTTCGAATAAAGTGATTGTTAGCTTTTTCTGCTAGGGATTTTACATAACCTAGTAGAATTACTCTTCTCCTGGCTACTCTGGCTTGCAGAGACAGTCTGTAAAAGTAAAGTTGCATTTAAATGTGATTACCAATAACAATAATGTAAATACTGCTTTTACAGTATTCATGATTTCAATAAGCCATAGGCCTAATGCTCATTAGCCTAATTTATTAGGCTTAAAGTGTTGAACCCGTTTATTGATCTGATACTTTTTAGTTGTTTAACCTTTAAACGTAGAAGGTGAACAACTATAAAATATCAGCCTATAAAATGGGTTCACCTTTGGAGGCAAAATAGTGAGACTAAATGCTCATATTCATCTAGTCAAGCTAAAAGCATAGTTTATTAATCAATTATTGAACTTCTAATAATTGAAGTTCCACATATCAGTGCTATATACATTAGCTAGCTAGCATGGAAAATAACCATCGATGTATCTGGAATGGGAAGCTTTCTGGGGAAGGTCTATTTTGCTGACCAGACCTAACTGACCAGCTGACTGCTGACCAGTCAGCACATGGTCTATTTTGCTGACCAAATTCTGCTTACCAGGTATATATTGCATACCTGACATACGTTCCGGATCGTCCGGGATTGTCCCAGAAATCGAGGGCCCATCCTGGAGTCCCGGGAAGGCACCCTATGTCCCGGAAAACATGAAAAATGTGCATACCATTGATCAGCCCAGTCAAATTTTTGACACGCCGCTAATTCTTTAATATTCATTACGATAATATGTTTCGATTTGGCGAATACACCGCGTGTCACTGATAACCAATTAACAAATGACCGCTATTGGCTATCGATTTATTGACTTGCAGTGCATTAATTTGTAAGATATCTGCCCCTTTCAAAGACTGTCGCTGCTGTAATTGATGTTAATACAGATGCTACAAAGCTAAAATTAAATTTAATGCAAATGCTCGTCGACCTTGCCGACAAAGACTATGATTTTTAAATCATTAACTTGTTTGTGGCTTGTTTGCTGTCGTCGGAATTTGGTATCAATAGAGATGCTGCTTAAAATTAAACTGAGTTTTTCACATATTGGTCCGCAAAGTAAAGGTAAGTTTAAAAGGTATTCGTGATGAATATTGTAATTAAGGCCCTGTTGAAATGTTCGATCAAATTGCGCTGATACTTGTAATACGAAGCATAGACAACGCTGTCATCAAACGCCCGTGATTCAACTTGAATTCGAGTTTATGATGTTCATAAATTAATGGTACACAGTTATTATTTGATGATTACTGCTACACAATTACTATGCTCTTGCAACTAAAATAAAAGGTATGAAACTGATAGTACTGATGTGTATTTGAAACACGCTCACTGCTTTTCCCAGCAAATACGGAAGCCCGTCCAATTTTGTGTACTGCCAACGGTAGGGCAAAGAAAGTATATGAATAGTTGTATGTCCCGGAAAATCGGCTCAAGTCCCGGAAATTTGATATCAAAATCCCGGAAATGGTCAGAAAAATTATGGCAGGTATGATATTGCCATGGAAACAGGCCTGAGGGTATATATGGACTATAGTTTTTTTTGTTTATTTATAGCTATTTTTATTATTAATTACTGTCCTATATAAATATGATGTTGTTAATATGGCAATTTATATCTATTTTTATATCTATTAATTATTTTATTACTTTATATTTATGTAGTTATTTGAAAAATGTAGATGTGACTTTAACTGGAAACTGATAATATATTTAATACATTGTTAGTTTATTTATTTTTCGTTTTGTATTCAGTGACAATTTTGTATCTATTAATTATTTTATTACAGTATATTTATGTAGTTATTTGAAAAAGAAGTAGGCGAGATTTAAACATTAATTTTAAGCTTGATACATAAAGTGTGATGGAAACTGATAATACATATAATATATTGTCAGTTTATGTTTTATTTTGTTTTTTGTATTTTCAAACCCTACCGTAATGAGATATTGTTTTGTAACTCTTGTCTAAAGCAGAAGTTTATTGAGCTGCAAATCTTGCCCCCTTTTTTCAGAACATTTTCATTAGTTACTTCTGCAGGTATTTGACACAAATGTTCCTATATATATAAATAACACACACCCGACTGCCTTTAGGCTTTGGTTCAGTTGACGAAGCTTTTCCCACCAAGCCTTAGAGGCCCTATATACCTAATTCTTTTTATAAGGTATATAGGACATATGAGGACATGTATGTATTTTGGGTTTTACGCCGATTTCAACATAGATTATATCTCGGCAGTCAGTCCACCTAACCGGTTTTCCTGGATAACTAACCAGTAATTACCAATTTCTCCGCAAGTGACTGACTACTGTTCCCACTTGATCTACTCTGAATCAGCGGTGAGAGACAAATGAACATTAGACACAATGCCTCAGATAAACTGTCACGGAGAAATTTGGCCCTGCCCAGGGGTGGAACCAGGGACCAAAGGATTAGAAATCGGGTGCTCTACCTATTGAGCTAAGCGGACAGGCTTATGAGGACATGTAGTAAAAGTTTGTGTTAAATACCTGTGAGTTACACCAAATATTGCTATGTTATATTAGTTTTAATGTCATTTTGTTTATTTTCTGTAGGCAGGTGAGAAGAAGTCCTTAAGAACAAAAAATTGACATTTAACATTTTAGTGTCACTCTTTCACACCTTACCTTATAAGCTTTCACAAAGAGAGCCCTACATAAAATGTTATACCAGTATTTTGTCTTATGCTAAACAAGGAATTCACTTCCAAAAGGAAATTTAATACTGGAAATAATATTTTGTGTTAAAGTCATGGCTCTTATTAAAGGTCATAGTCAAACCAAATGTATAGCTCATTATCTTGAAAATTGTGATATTAAAGGTTTCAGAATAAGAAATACGAACAACAGCAACAAAGTATACTACCTGCATTACAAGTTTCCACCGAGAGTTCTGTGGTTGAATATGATGAGGTCTTCGGCACTGATGTAATCCTCTCTGACTCTTCAATGCAAATGGTCTTGGTGCCTACAAAATATTCTGACAGACCAGGTGAATTTGCCACTGCATTGTTGTCAAATAAATCTGTATGTAGCTTACTAAAAATGGATATTTTACAATGTAAGACACGATGATTTGAGTATAAATCATTTCATAGAATATCTATATCAAATGCTACAGTCCTTAGCAATGAAGCAAACCCTTATTATATCGTTACTTTTATGTTGCATTTTCAGCACATTTATTTTCAATAATGCCATCTTTGGAGAAAAGGAAACGTTGAACAAATAAATCTAGTAATTACTTGATTATTTGTAAGGAATTAATTATACTATGGATGGGCCTCAATCGCAATGCATCTGTTTTATTTTAAAATGTAAATTCCGGACTTTAACCGAGTAATCGGTAACACTCAATACAGGACTGGACAAATAAATCCTGTTTTAAACTTTGGAATTATTAAAATATATCAGTAACAAGATAAAGTTTAAAATATTGTTTCATATGGTAACGTGTTACTTGGAATGACACGCGATGTCTGGTTATGGGGCGCTGATATTTGTAAGTTCAGTGAACCATGGGGAATATGTTCTACACAACCTTCTTTTATAATAGAAAGAGCAGCAGATGTAACAGGCGGAAGAGAATGAAATCGGATAAGATATGAAACTCATAAAGGATTACCCAATGTCTTTAAATCAAAATATGCGAATTAAATTTTTCTTCCGTGATTTTTATCCATCAAAACAAAGAAAAAAAAGAAACAAATAATTTTAGACATTACTTACACATTGCAATTTCTGTCTCCAGCCCATCTTCTATTCCAGTGAAGTTTTCATTTCCACTGTTTATCTCTATAACTTCTTTTATAACACCCTGAGGTGATTCCATTGGTGGGCCACCCCCAGTTTTATTGAAGGTCTGCCTATACAGGGAATTTGTTTGTTTAGAGACCCTTGACAAATTGCCCCATTTAATCTTCACTTCTTTTGCAGATCTGTGGGCATTTCCAAGTTCTGAAAGTTTGGTGGCAATTTCCTCCCACAGTTTGTTTTTAACTTGATTTTGAACTTTCGTTCCCTCAAGAATAGAATAAACCTTCTTATACTCAGAGAGTAGTAAGGCAATTTCCTTTCAACTGAAATTGGTGCCTCTCGACCTCTTCTTTTTAATAATAGGTGATTCACTTTCAGCCATTTTGTTTTTTTTTGCTACAGGAAATACCAATTGTGAATTATGGGATTGACAGTACTAATTTTTTTTTGTTAAGCATTTAACGAACCGTTAAGATATTTTATGCTTCGTTAACTAACAAGAAAATTAACACATCTTTGAACAACCCAAAATTTAACGATTCATTAGCTAACGAAAAGCTTAAAAAGTTGATGAAGATTTAGTTAACGAATTGTTAAAGTTAACGAAAGTTTTGAACAACTGGGCCCAGTTCCTCAAAGCTGCGTTAAATATAACGAGCCGTTAAGTTAACAGTACGTTAAAGTAGCTAACAGACCGTAACTTAACAGCCTGTTAAAAAATTGTTCCTCAAACCAATTTAACGTGAGCGTTAATTTACGCTCACGTTAAATTTTAACAGACTGTTAACTGGAAGTTAACAGCCTGTTAAAATGTAATTGACATTCCCATAATTCCACTTCCTGCCGTCTGCAAAATGGAAACTGTACAGCCAATCTCAGATTTGTCACCAAAAAATGACAAAAAAACATCTAACAAGCCAGTGCGGTCCACTAATTTTAGTGTAAGTGAAACATTGAAATTAGAAGAGCTAGTTAAACAAAATTTTGAAGTTCTAAATAGCAAATTAACAAACCAAGTTACAAATGCAAAAAAAAATGAAATCTGGATGACAATAAGTCAGGAAGTGTCAGCGATAGGTCATGCCTACAGGTCTGCTAAAGCTTGCAGTGAAAAATGGGCCAATATGAGAAGGAAGGCAAAGGATGAGTTGACAAACGAGAAATTGCAAAGAAGAAAGACAGGAGGTGGGACATACACTGGTGCCAGCCAACAGTCCCTCAGGATATCAGAGCTCATTGGAAGTTCATCAGCTTTTAGTGGGATTGAGGGTGGCTTAGATACAGATGAACCTGGTAATCCGTTAATTGTTTTCATGACTATTTAACCATTTCATGTCGTCTGCTTTGCTGTTTTTAACATTTCACATTAAGTCGAGGAAATTCTGTTGAAATGAAAATATTTGTTATACTTACATAAAATGTTCAATAAATACCACGTCAAATGATACAGTTACAGCATTGTTCTTGCATTAAAACAACTTTTGTTCGCTATAATTTGTTAGACAAGAGATACTCGTCCCATTCACATCCATCGCTCAGTGTTTATGTCGCTTGCAGCATTAAGCCAACATTCATAATCGACCTAAAGTAATTTTTATCGCGAAAAGAGTGCAAATACGCATAAGTACTTGCATATGATGCTCAATAATAAATGGGCCGATGTAGTGTTGTAAAGATTGTTTGCTATTGTGAAAACTTTTATGAAACCAATACTTTGTATTAAAAAAAAAACGTCAATTCTTATGCAGACTTACTGATGAATTGAAATAGTATATACTGTACACTTAATGGTATTGATCATGTTAATAGTCCTTAAAAGTTAGTGTTCGGATTACAAAAATGGTCTGCAGAAAGGTTCATTCATATATTTTCCAAATTCATTGTTTTGTACTTGTATTCTACAGATTGTATGCACTTTATAAGTAACACCCCTAGCGAAAACAATGTTAACTCTGATGTCCAGATGAAGGAGCCCAGTGTTTTGGCAGCAGAAAATGAGCGTGAAGAACCTTCGCAGCAAACATATGACGTTGACACAGCTACCACAAGTACAAAGCGTCCATCTAATAGCAGACTGTAAGTACATGAAAGCCTGTGTTGATCGTAAGAATAATTGACATGTGTTCAACTTGATAAGATACTATTGCAGTTACAAGGGAATGGCCATATCTGTACAAAATTAATGGATGCTTCTCTCATATGGGACATAAGACACATTTCTAGTCAACAAAGTTTTAACTCATTTGCTATTAATGAAATTCTACAGTGTTACTTTTCTTTTATTATACATTATTATCTGAAATCTGCAATTCAAAGTTTATGTGTTCTAAATTTTGCTATGGGGTTTAGGTGTTCTATATTTTGCTATGGGAGACGTTAGTGCATTATCTACCCTGAATACTAAATGATTTTATATAACATTGGACCTTTCATTTGGATTCATCTGCTTTCATCGCTATTTTCTTGTTTAGTATTTTGATGAATTAAGCCTAATTTTAATGAATTAAGCCTAATTATTTGCAACTATGGTAGTCAGATTATATATTTAGTTTAGCAGCATTTTTAACACCATTACGTTCGTTTTTTTTGATAATCCTAACTTTTTATATAGTATATAAGTGATAATTTTCAATAGAAGTCATTTCTAAGAGAAACAAGGATAAAGTTATAAGATTACAGATAAAAGTACCAATGTACAATTTGTTCAACTTTTGATTTTATCTAAATAACGGATATAATTTGATAACAGGAATGTTCCTCAATAATGCATTATATATATATTTGCTTTCATATATAACCTTTCAAATCTCTTTGAAGATCAAATTCCAGACATGCTAAGCGACAGAGAAGTAGAAATGATCTTTTGATGGATTACCAGATACAATATTTTAAAGGCATGGTAGAAAGACAAAGCCTGGAGAGAGAGTTAATGGAAGTGAAGCTTAGAATTCTTAAGGCGGCTGAAAACAAACTAGATGAGATCAATGCTAGAGAACTGCTCAACATAATCAGCGAGCAATAAAGGGGTATTACTTGGTATTTGGACAAGTTTAATATTGTGATGTAGTTTATTTTTTCATTTTTACCATTAAAACCATTTAAGCAAACCACTCCTGTATAAAACAATTTCAAAAGTTGATTTCCATTCCCTTATTATTATCTCTGTGGTTACATCAGCTGGTCAAATATTCTTTAATTATTACAATCTTACATGTTGTAATTATTTACAGTAAACATTCTTTTATCAATAGACTTTTTATGAATAGTTGTCCTGTCGTGGTAACAGCAGTAGTGTATATGTTACTTCAATGGTCTGAAAAGTATTGCTGCACAATAAAATTTCTGACAGACGTTCCATCTCTAATTGCATCCTGACAGGCATCATCTACAACAGCACAATCATCATCATCTACATCATCTACATCTGGTTCTTGGAGTAAATGAGCAATATTGTGTAATACTGCACAGGCAACCACAACCCTGCACACTTTAGGTGGTGTCAGTCTTACCTGAAAAGAGGAGAATGCATAGAAGTATACCCAAAAGCTAAGGGTTCATTACAACTAGATGTGAACTGTGATTACCGAATTAATTAAAAATTCTTTTAGGATTTCACACATTAATTTATATGGTTTCTTATAAAACGCTTTTGGATTTTATATTTTGTAATAGCTAGAATGACTTATTCTAACAAAAAAATATTATAAGAGCTACTACTGCTTGTAATTACTGTTTGTAAAAGGTTTTAAAGAAAAACCTACTTCAGAATGTAGCACATGGAAACGACGTTTCAGCTGACCAAACGCTCTTTCTATTGCAACTCTTGTTCTTGTATGGGCTTGTTGGTATCTGCTTTTTTCAGCTGTGTCTGTTACTAAAAATGGTGTCATCAGAAACGGCCTACAGGGATACCTCGAGTAACAGAAAACGTAGAAATTTTATTAGAGAAGAGAAGATTCCTTCCTTTGCCATTTAAAAAGCTTAAAAACTTTTAATATTTATGTAATAATGTCTAACTGTGTTCCCTCATGTTGAAAGGATTTTGGATATCAAACTGCAGTTTTTTTAATTCAAGTTACTGAAGGTAAGAAATTGATATTTTAAGGCGACAGACTTTCACAATTCAACTGATCTTTATGCCCCCACAAAGTGGGATGCATATAGCGTTGCACTTGTCCGTCCGTCCGTACGTCTGTCCGTCCGTACGTCCCGAAATCTTGTGAACGCAACTCCTCTTAAACCGGATGGCAAATTTTGCTTAAACTTCCAGGGATGAACAACCTTAATATGTAGATGCAAGTAAAGGAAGGAATTTTTGCTGCCACCAAATTTAACAGAATTATGGCCCTTTGTTGATTTTTTCACTATATACCATATAGAAATTTTGTGAACGCAACTCCTCTTAAACCGGATGGCAGATTTTGCTTAAACTTCCAGGGATGAACAGCTTTAATGTGTAGATGGTAGTAAAGGAAGGAATTTTTGCTGTGACCATATTTAACAGAATTATGGTCCTTTGTTGATTTTTTCACTATATACCATATAAATAATTGAACATATAAATTTTACATTTGTAATTTAATTTAACATGTACATAAGGTTACCTGTAGATCATTTTAGGTATATGTACAGAAAAAATCTTACATACAGGATATACATGCTCTTGTTTATGAGCACTTATGCATAGTGGGGGCATCCGTGTCCTATGGACACAGTTCTAGTTTTCTTTACAATTTAAGAGCAGTTAATATTCTTCATTAAAAATAAATATAATAACATTATGTTTGTATACAAAAAAAATGAGTCAATAACTTAATTTAAATATTTCCTTAACAATCAAGACAATTACAGCTGATATTTCTAGATGTATAAACATTTATTTCTTTCATCATCAACCAATCTCTGAGTCAGTCGCTTTAAATAAATAATCTGAGTAAAACTTTAAATATTTGGATTTTGCAAATGAGTTTATGACTCATAAAGTTATATTTTTTTTCCAACATATTTAGAAAGAAAGACATATTTTACTGCAATAACACTTTTACAAGAGTCATTAGCAAAACATAATAAACAATGCAGGGTGTATTTATACAATTTAGTTGCATGGTACATACATACCCATTATCACCTAGCAATAACCCATCTGCAAATGATTTGTTCTCTCTTTCAAGTTTTTGACAAAGTCCAGATGTGCGAAACACGTAGCTGTCGTGACATGAACCCGGCCAGCTGGCATTAACACTTGTAAACTTTCCTGAAATAATAATTATACCATTTAAATTTTGCAAATGACCATTGTTCGCATTCAACATTGCATTAAACTTATGTATATGTATTGCAGTAACATATCAGTAAATCAACTTTCAGAATGTTATGAAAACTGAAACGTTCTGATCGTGACAGTTGATCTAATTTAATGAAACAAACTCAATAACATTAAAGCATTTGAAGAAGTACTATAACTCACAACAGAAGTATACAACAGCCAAATAAGTGATCCTTACGTGCATTTATCTTTACGCTACATTTAAAGATTTATATGGCTAGGTCATCGTACACGGAATATCCACAGCCTAATAATCCAGATACGGAGGATAGTGCAATCTAAACTATTATGTGCCGTTTTTGACGTCAAAAATACTTTTATGTATCACTGCAAACCAAAAACTCTTCATATATGGAGAAGACACATCTTTCTTTGAAATCGCTTTTTATGCCCCCCCCCCCCCACCCCTAAGTGAGGCATACATTAATCTTTGCCCTATCATGGGATATTTACAAATTTGTTTCATCATCAAGACAATGATAAACCACTATCAATTATTTATAATTAATTGGTTTGCTCTTATCAGGGCCTTAATTGTGAATGGTCAATTATGTTTATGTCGTGGATAAAATCACCTTCCAGGCGCTGGTACTTTTTCATGACACATTAAATATTCAATATCCAATCAACGCCTATATACATGACATGATTATATAGCCGCACTCTAAATACTGTTGCTCTTATCTTACGTCGTGGGTTAAGCACCCTAGTGGGCATTTCTATTGTGATATTTCACGAGTAATAAAGATGAAATATACAATACCAATCTACACCTATATAAATGGCAAGATTATTTGATTTAAACGCAATTATATCTTATTAATTTTGTTTTAAAAAAATTGGGGCCGATTTGACTTATAAGAATGCAATGGGGCCGATCCGACTATTTTGGGGGCCGATTTGACTTACTTTGATGCCTATTTGAGTCAGAATTTAACGACTTGGGGGTCGATTTGACTTGTTTGCGTCCAACCGGCCCTGCAGTGGTTATTAGAACCAGAACCTTCTAGCATAGCAAAAACACTTTATTTCTCCGGAGAAGAAGAAAAAACTCAATAAATGTTCACTGAATAACAATGACATGATTTTATTAATTTGATAAACACCGAGATGTTAAGAGTGGATCTGATTTAAACTACAAAAGGCGTTACCGCGTGTCAATACTGATCCGTACACATAGATAGTGCGTTCCGGAGCCGGTTCATTAGCCTACATAAGATATTTTTTATGCTCTAAGCGATTTTGACCTACAAATAAAAAAACAGCTGACAGAAAAGAATATTTTCTTACCTTCATCATCACAAACAGCTTGCACAGAAATGCTGTGGAAGCCCTTTCTGTTAACAAAGGATGCCTCGTCGGTCTTAGGCGCTTGTATGCGGATGTGTGTCCCGTCAATGCAGCCGATAACATTCGGAAAACCGTGGACGCTGAAGAACTTTACAGCAATCTTTCGTCTTTCCTCGGGATTTGGCCACTGAACGTAAGTTTTTACATGTCTTACTAGAGCATCTGTAACGCTGTCAATAGCCCTCGATACAGTGCTTTTACTATAACCAAGAGTGTCTCCTATGACTTCAAACATTGCTCCAGTGGCATAAAAACGTAGGGCAAGAAGGATTTGCTGTCTTGGTGACAAAGCTTTATTTCTGTTAGTGGGCCTTTTAAGGTCTTCTTCTAAAATACTGACAATATAATTTACACCATTATTGGAAAATCTGTAACGATGATGCATTTCAGTGTCACTTAGGACATCTATATGCTGAGTATGGCGAAAATGCCTCTCATTTCGCACAGGAACAAACAGTGCAGCGGCCATCTTGAGTCCTCCTGTTAAATTTTAACATTGGGCTAAGGGTCGATTAATTTAACGGACAAACTGTCTGTTAAAGAAGACGCTAAAAGGTGGCCGTTAACTTTCAGGAACAGAATTTAACGACTCGGTTAAATTTAACAGTCCGTTAATGTATTTAACGGGTTGTTATATTTAACGCAGCTTTGAGGAACTGGGCCCAGGACTCTACTTTTTGATACCAGGATTAGTTACTTCCATTAGTACTGAAATGGTACTTCTGTTATTGAGTGAACTGGTTTTCACTCTAGAGGTCCCTCTAACTTTGACCTACTGACCCAAAAAACAGGTTTTTTCTACTCAATAAGGGCAATAACCCTGTGAAGTTTGAAGCTTTGGGTTAACTGGTACACAAGTTATTGAAAGGAAACAAAGTGTGACAGACAGAAAGACAAACAGGCAACGATGGACAGGGGAAAAACAATATGTCTCCATCAGAAGGGGGAGACATAACAATGACTTATTGAAGGTTTAGCACTTGGTGTTTCAGAGCAACAGATATTTTACGTTTTCCCTGTATAAGTCCTTGTGTAAAATCAAATGACCCCTCCCCTCCCCCCGGTGGGGCCAGTTTTGACCCCAGGGTCATAGTTTGAACAAACTTGGTAGAAGTCCACAAGACAATATCTAAACTCTAGGCCTTGTGGTTTCTTACAAGAAGATTTTTAAAGTTTTTCCTATATAACTCTATGTAAAACATGTGACCCCTGGGGCGGGGCCTTTTTGACCCAGGGGCCATGATTTGAACAAACTTCGTAGGGGTCCAATAGGCAATGTTCTAGGCCTTGTGGTATCTGAAAAAGAAGATTTTTAAAGTTTTTCCTATATAACTCAATGTAAAACATGTGACCACTGGGGTGGTGCCATTTTGACCCAGGGGCCATGATTTGAACAAACTTGGTAGAGGTCCACTTTGTGCTCAGGTGAGCTAAAAACCAACAGGTTAGTTAACAGTGTCAATTTATAATATTTTAGTACTAAAATGTATAGATTAATAATACAGACACTATCATATTTTAGTTATTTGTATAATCATATCAAAAGACGTTAGAAAGGTATGAGAGATATAATGAATAAATATTATCCATTTTTTATACTTTTTTAATCTATTTATTTGTTTTTTTTTGTTTTTTTTTACAAAATGTACTTACAAATTTGATGCAAATCTTAACAGTATACTGTAAAAATCATGTGAAAATATAACCATCCAAGTCTTTTGAAAGTCATTATGGGAGAATGTAATATTTCATCAGCATGTTCATATTACTTAGAATGTGTGACAGAAATGATTTTGCAATATTAAGGTCTAACAATGTATATTTTGTGTCCTTTGCATGTAACAAATACATGGTTTGTTTAAGGATTTTGACATTACTTTAGTACAGTTATGGAAAGAGATATACATATCATCAAATATTAAATTTAACTTGAAAGACAAACTTACATGGCAAAACAAAAATATACCGGTATTCAAGAATCTATATAACTGATGTTTCAGCATCTGAATTGTATTAATTGATTTATTTTATTCTTCACTATTGGCAGTGGTTGTTCTTTTAAAATGATTTTTTTTTTGTATATTTCTCAATTATTTTTTCATTGACTGTAATATTTTTCCCATTTTCATAAACTGAAATTGAAACGGTTATGACTCTTCTGTCATTTTTTTCACATCCATGAACAAAGGATTCAAATCTTCCTTTCCTTTCTGTTGTGCTGATATCACCTGCAATTATGTAAATATTATGTTATTTTGGTGAAAATAGTACGAGTTTTCCATGTAATTAGCTGGTAATTTTGTCATCTTGATGAATTCAAAGTAACAACTTTAAAACTGACTTTGCAGTTGCACTATTAGAGGGCCTAGAAATGTGACAGTATGACACTAATGCCCCTACTACTTGCACCTGTCTCACTAGCACCATAGAAGAATATGTAGAGTATCTTTTAGTGAAAGTTTAAATGTGTGTTGAAGATCACACGGAAGTAAAGATGATGTTAGCAGGACTACCTAGCATAAAACTCTGTTATTATGTTGTCACATGATTCATACCTGTATAATCAAGGGTCTTCTCTGCTGATATGATCGACAAACACACTTCTTCCCATGAATCCTCATTCAGAACTCCTACAGCTAATTTCTTCAGCTGATTACAATAAAAGAAACATAATTATAAGCTGAACAAGAATAAATAATGTGAAAAAAAAATTCTGATGCCATTTATGATAAGAGAATATTTCATGTGTATATATTCGGCCTGCATCATTTTTCACTGAGAGCTACAGTATTAATAAAATCAAGGCCCAGAATCAATCTGCTTAAATTTTGCATGTGTTATGTTAGTGAAATATAATGCAAAACAATGCCTTATATAAAACCTATACTCCTATTCATTTCAAACTAGCATATTTATGGCACCCTTCAAAGAAGTGGGGGTATATTGCATTGCACATGTCAGTCTGTCAGTCCATACATCTGTAGACCAAATCTTGTCTGATCAATAAGTTTAGTATGATTTGACCAACAGCCTTCAAACTTCATAGGGTTGGTGCTCTTATTATGATCCTATCATTTTTTTGGGTCAGAAGATGAAAGGCCAAGGTCACTGTCACCTTGAATTTGAAAAACCATGTCTTTTCAAGAACTCGAGTACCATTTGGCTCAAAGCCTTTAAACTTCATAGGATGGTTGCTCTTAATAAGTAGAAGACACCTATTGTTTTGGGATCAGTAGATGAAAGGTCAAGGTCACTGTCATCTTAAATTAGAAAACCATGTCTGCTCAATAACTTGAGAACCATTTGACCCACTGCCTTCAAACTTCATATGATCGTTGCCCCTATTGAGTTAAAGATCTCTATTGTTTTTTGGGTCAGTATGTCAAAGGTCACAGTCACCTTCAATCAATAACTAAAGAACATTTTGTCCTACAGACATATTTGTTTTTAAGTTAAATAAATTTAAATAAAACAATACTTTTTTTGTCTGTTTCTATTTGTTGGGCTATTTTCACTCCATTAGTGCCAATTGCTCTTGTTAAATATGTAGTTCTCTTTCAGCTGGCACTCCTTGTAATTGTCTGAATATCTGGAAAAAATAATAGTAAGCACATATGTATAACATTGACAATATCAGATTATTTCATGGGAAATCACAAGATTTGTTTCTATTGAATTATGTAAAATTGATTAAGCAAGTCCTACATAATACTATAATTATCTATATAAGTCTGTTCAAACGTACTGAAATAATAAGTCAAGGTGATGTGACACCCTGACTAACCAGCTACGCTCCGCGAACGGCACTACGCTGCGAGTACGGCATATGCAACGCTCGTAACCGGCATAACCGGTGTCAACATAGAATATTTTTGAGGGTCAGGTAAGAAAATTTCAGAGTTTTTACTAGATTTTAAAATTACCGCTTAACAGTTAGGCTCATACGGCTGCCAAGTTATGGAACTTTATGTTTCTTGTCTCCTCAGCGTTCAGGACTTAGTAGTTTGTTCAATCATTCGTGAGAATGGACCGATATATGATGCGAAATGTTGTGCAATAACTGTTCAAACATACATTTCTTGGGCTAAGCTGAAGTATAGTGAAGAACTTTGATTGCATAGAATTACCGGGATAAGATAGAAACGCAGTGTGGAATTTAAATGTGTTGAATCTGTAGTTTGCATATTTTATTTAAAAAAATGTGAGGCCACGCACCGTACACCGGCACCTTCATTTTGCTACGCTGCGTAGCGCGGCATTTTATGCGATCAAATGTTGTTAACTGCGAACTCCACACCAAACATTTGATGGTTCCAGGAACGGATTCGAAAGTGTGTCTATAAGCTAAAAGCTTCCTACACAATCTAACTGAAATAAATTTGGTATAAACTAATTACTTGATGGTCAGAATACTTCGAATGGTTTCTTCAGGCATAATTGTGACATCAAACTCTTTATAAGCTTCTTATAATAAAGAAAACAGAGAAAAGCGTCCAAGTCAGATATTCTTACGTGTATACATATTGGTCTATATGGACTTAATCTTAAGTATAATAATTCAACGCCTTGATGTTTACATTTCGAGTTTTGGAATTTATTTTCAAAATTGAGCTTATAATTAAAATGTACAAATCTAGCACTTCTGACACTTCGGTGTTCAATGTTTTCATATATGCTTATTTAAGCGTATCATTTGTTGAGCATAGCTTTATTTCGTCCTAAATTATATCTGACTCATTTTTACGGTACAAACTTCGTAACGTTATTTCTTTCTCTTGGAAAAACAAGTATCTTTTGGTAATATTTTTATGTTTTTTATTTGACTGTAAAGCCTGAATGCTACATGCATGATATTTTATTCTACTTCAGTATTCCAAAAAAACTAAATATTGAGCAAGTTGCTTAATTTCCTGTCTATCCTTTGCCACTATATAGCGTTTGTTTCATTTTTTTAAACGCAAGATTGAAAAAATAGGTTTTTGTGGTCCTGCTAGAACTGCTAAGTTAACCTGCAATTATTTTTTGCTAATATATTTGCAACATGCTGCGCCGCGAATGATTTGACCAGTCCAAATTTTAACTTAGGCAATCTGTTTATTTACACAGAAATATGAGGAAGAAATCATCACTAGATGTATACCAGTCAAAAGTTAAAAGACGACGTGGATCTGCGAAGACACTTACCCAAAAGACATTCTGCTCGCCGTTGAAAAGACTATCCACCCCGATACAATTCAAGCGAAAAGATTTGTGTTTAACGTCATTAACAAACGCCCATAAGAGATTCCATCGTGACGTGCACGTCCGATCTTCTCCGAACATTTTCGCGCCAATTTTAAAATAGCTAACATAGTTGCGCAACCAAAATAGAAAACCTAACAATTTGTGTATAATTGCCGTTTTATTTGGGTTGGTATGAGTCAACTTTTCCCACTAAAAACATCAAAAACTCAGATTCACCACCTTTAATACTGCAATGCGGCCATAAGCGCAAATACAGCGCAAATTGATTTATGCAAAAATATAGCTCAAATCAGCTTGTCAATGTAAATATTTCAACCAGGTTTATAATGTACAAGACAATAAACTTCAGCCCAAATATATCTGACGAAACTGTCAACAATATTATGACAATTAAAATATATTAAATTCCAGTATCATATAAAGTGCCGTGATACTCAACGTAGCAAATTTAAAGTGCCGGTGTACGGTGCGTGGCCTCACTTAATTTGAAAAACGCCTGCAAACTACAAACGAAAGGCATTCAAGATCCATACTCTGTAGCTCTCTAGTGTCGATAAGTTCTATGCAACCATAGTTTTTCACTATACTTAACCTTATCTCATGCAAAGTACGTTTGAACCGTTATTGCACAACATTTCGCATCATATATCGGTCCATTCTCACGAATGATTGAACAAACTACTAAGTCCTTGACGCTGAGGAGACAAGAAACATAAGGTTCCATGACTTGGCAGCCGTATGAACCTAACTGTTAAGCGATCATTTTAAAATGTAGAAAAAACTCTGAAATTTTCTTACCTGACCCTCAAAAATATTCTACGTTGACACCGGTTATGCCGGTTACGAGCGTTGCATATGCCGTACTCTCAGCGTAGTGCCGTTCGCGGAGCGTAGCTGGTTAGTCAGGGTGTGTGAGATGAGAACTAACAAAGGAATTATTCTTTCGAATTGGCTTTTAGGCACAAATTTTGTGACACTTTGATAATTATAAGATGTTGTAAGAGTTATTTTTTCATTGAGCTACACTTACATTCTGAGGGAAAGTTATGTTTGTGTCAGCAGCAGCAGAAAACAGTCTCTCTGTTGCCTCCCAGTTCTCAGCAGAATATAAGGCAACAGAGAAAACTGTTGAAAGAGCTTCTTTTCTGTATCTCTGAAATGATGATCTTTGATCAAGAAACTGGGAAACTCATGAAACGATCAAAATCAGTGTTAACTGTAAAATTGATTCACAAATTTCTTTATGGTATACTTCAATTAAAAATGTTATAATTCCATGTTCATAATGACCACGCTATCTGTGTTCATATACATTAAATTTGTAAACAAATTCCATATAGAGAATTCTGATCGCTTTAATGGAAATGTTGATTATGTTGAAAATTGGTAAGTAAGCTATTTGAGACTTGGCATAGGAGAGAGATTCCTTATGGTATGTTAAATAGTGAAATGTTATTTTACCTTCTTATCTACACACCCAAGCAAAACAACTTTGTCCTTCTAAATGTACCCTCCTTGATCCCTCACCTTTCTTGCCATACGTACCTTATCCTAATTATAAATACAAAGAAGAGCTGTCACAATGACAGTAATGACACTGTTAGTGTATGTTGACTCAGAGGTATCTATCTACCCATATAGCTGATCTATATTTGTATTTTCAAGATTATGTTATTCTTGTGTAAACCTATGTCGAGTTACAGACACCTCTCAGAATTAGATACAGTGAGTTCAAATCCAAAATGATTTATCTGAACATGCCAAAAGAAATGTAACTAAAGTTGTATGATGCCATTATTTTACAGCCTAGACAAGGATTAAAAACTGTTCAAACAGGCTATATGAGGTTGAATTTGAAACGGCTAACTATTTCTTAAATTAAACCAAATGATTGTTTTCTATATTGAAAACTAGAAATGTGTCCAAAGGACACAGATGCCCCCGCTAAATGACACTGGACACAAACTTGGTAAATCAACAATGTGGGCAAACATGTAAATATGGCATAAAATATCACAAAGCAAAGATATCAGGTTACTATTGTTACATACCAGCCTTCTAGAAATAGCATAAGCAAGGCTTTAAAGTTAAAAATTTTATGGAAATGAAAACTGCTGATTTTAAACACTAGCCACTCCAGTGTATCTAGCTACATAACATGCATGTATCTAAAAGCAAGCCAAGCTAAATGCATTGTGGACAGAAATAACAGTATCTCTATAACAAACTCAATAGCATGCTTAATTTGAAAAAAAAATGTTATAAAAATACCTTTTTTCTAAATGAACAGTAAGAGGTGCATTTTCAAAGACAAGTTCAGCAGTCTCTTACAAGTATAAAATTTTCAATCTCTCTAATATCCTTTAAGAGATTGCATCAAGGCAACAAAATGGTAAGGGATAAAACCTACGCAACAATCTACTGTTATTTCTGTTGTGCCCATATAATAATTATATCAAAACACACAATCATACCTTTAGCCCACTACAAATGTCTATTACATTTATGTATGTTCTTTGTTGCTCACCTGCCTTGTGTGATTATTCGATATTCAACATCTGCTACCTTACTAAAATGACATGATGAACATGCTGAAAGTGTTGAAATTATGGGCAAGAAACAAGAAATTACCATGGCGGGGATGTGTCGTCATCATATCATAATAAACACACCATGCATGAGGAAGTTATGAGCTGGACACAAACAAACTTTTTCATTATATCCATATAAGGCATAAGCCAAAACTTCAAGTGTCCACTGTGACCTTGACCTTTGCGTGAGTGAATGTTTCTTGCACGTGACACACTGACTTCATACGATGATCATTAATGCTAAATTATTTTGACATCCAACCATGCACAACAAAGTTATGAGCCAGACACGAACATCTGCCGTATGTGCCCAAGCACACATACAGGCACGCATGCACACAAAGTCACAGACAGGGTAAACACTATATACCCACTCACCATTATCATGGTGGGGACATAAAATTTACAAAGGGAAATAACTCAAATATTATTCAAAAGAGAATTATGGATCTTGGGCACTGCACCTCTCCACAGTGAGGTCTATTCACCTATGCAGTTTCAAGTTAATATCTTCAAGTTATGCCTCGGACAAGAATTAAGTATGAAAAATTACAAATAGCAATAACTCAAAAATTGTGAGAAAAAGAGTTACGGTTCTTGGGTTCTGCACTCCCCACTATGAGAACTATTCACCTATGAAATTAATACCTTCAATACCTTTAGAATTATGCCCTAGACAAGAACTAAGTATGCAAAATTACAAAGGGCAATTACTCAAAAATTATGCAAAAAAGAGTTATGGTTCTTGGGTACTGCACCTCCCCACAATGAGATCTATTCACCTATGAAGTTAATATCTACAATACCTTACAAGTTATGGCCCGGACAAGAATTAACTAGAACTATCACTGAATAAGATTCATACCCTCACCAATGTCATTGATAGAAGGTGACTTGGATATTTAAATATATGGAAAAGGGAATAACTTTTGTGGCATAAAATAGTTGTGTTCCATGGAAAAAAGACAATACTTCACAGGTAATAGTAATGACTAAATGTTGAATCATCAATTGATTTTGCAAATTTACAAAAACAATGAAATTATAAGCTAAAATAAAGAATATCCTGTATTCTGCCAAGTAAGAAAAAAGTCCTCATCTTAATTTGATTGTCTAATATTTGACTTTCAAGTGTGACCTTGACCATGAACTAGTACAAGGGCAACACAAGTTCAACACCAGTTCTGCATATCATCTTCATCATGGAAACATTTGAGCTAAGTTTGAATAAAATTATTCAAGAGGTATAGGATTTAAAGAGCGGGACAAAAAAATTGTCTGACTTTCCTCTTGACTTTGAGCTGACACAAGGGCAATATGGGCTACACACATTGCCTTGTTCAGATGAACATTTGGGCAAAGTTAGAAGAAAATCCTTGTCTTATAACTCATTGTCAAATATTTGATCTTTACGTGTGACCTTGAGCTTGAGCTAGTACAAGATCAACAGGGGTTCTGCACATCGCTGTCATGAGGTAAACATATGTGCCATATTTAAAGAAAATCCTTCAAAGGGTATAAAATTTACAGAGCGGACACAAAAATTGTCTGACCTTCCAATGTAACCTCATCCTTGACCTGGTACAAGATAACATGGGTTCTGTACATTGCCTTGCTAAGTTGAATATTTGAGCCAAGTAAGAACAAAATCCTTCAAGGGGTAAAGAATTTACAGAGCAAACAAGTCACATAATCTTTTTTTAAGTTTTCAGATATTTAACCTTCCAATGTTACCTTGACCTTGAGCTTGAGCTGACACAAGGGCAATATAGGTTATGCACACTGCCTTGCTGAGGAAACATTTGAGTGAAATAAGAAGAAAATCCTTGTCTTATAATTCATTGTTAAAAATCTGTCCTTCAAGTGTGACCTTGACCTTGAGCTGGTACAAAGTCAACAGGGCTTCTGCACATTACTATCATGAGGTGAACATTTAAGCTAAGTTTGAAGAAAATCCTTCTAAGGGTATAAAATTTACAGAGAGGACATGAAAATTGTCTGATCGTCAAATGTGACCTTGACCTTGACCTGATACAAGGGCAACATGGGTTCTGCATATTGCCTTGTCGAGTTGAATATTTGAGCCAAGTAAGAACAAAATCCTTCAAAAAGAATTTACAGAGGAAACAAGACAAATTTTCCTTTTTTAACTGTCAGATATTTGACCTTTCAGTGTGACCCTGACCTTGAGCTTACACAAGTGCAATATGGGTTATGCACATTGCCTTGTTGAGATGAACATTTGTGCAAAGTTAGAAGAAAATCCTTGTCTTATAATTCACTGTTAATTTGACCTTCAAGTGTGACCTTGACCTTGAGCTGATATAAGGTCAACATGGGTTCTGCATATTGCTATCATGAGGTGAACATTTGAGCCGAGTTTGAAGAAAATCCTTCCAGGGGTATGGGATTTACAGAGCGGACATGAAAATTATCTGACCTTCCAGTGTGACCTTGACCTTGACCTGACACAAAGGCAACATGGGTTCTGCACATTGCCTTGTTGAGTTGAATATTTGAGGGGTAAAGAATTTACATAGGAAACAAGACATATTGTCCTTTTTTAATTTTCAGATATTTGACCACTTACTGAGCATGAGGGCACAACTACGGTCAACACTGAGTGGACCCAAACTGCAATGGAAAAGCCACAAAGCGAGGAATCGTTGGTTTCTCCTACAGGTGACAGGGATTCAGCTGCTGAACAGGATGATGTAAGCAATGTACTACACCAGCAACAGAAGGCCAGTGCAAGAACAGCCAGAGCCATCGCCGACTATCTCAGCAGATGCAAATTTTGATCTTAATTGTATCTCTATGCCAAGAGCCTTTAGGCCAAGTGGTATTGGAAGCAGGGTTCCGAAAACCGAAAATTTGTCGGTTTTGACCGAATTTTATCTCTATGGACCGATTTCGATGTCCAAAAATCCTTAAAAAATCGGTCCAGATAATTTCCAAAAAAAAAAATCTGTCTAACTTTTCATAAAACAGTCAAAATCTCACACCAAAACCTCAATTGATCGCTAATCCGGTACTTCACACCTATCATAAAACCATAAAACTTTTTTTTCAACTTTTCAACTTTTATTTACATATGCATAAGTTCCACTAGATGTGAGAAACATCAGCATTATATACAAGATTAAACAATGTATTACAAAATAAACATTATTACCGAAGACGGCATAAACACATACTTACAAATATATAGCAAACATGTTAGATATGAAGTGAACCATCAGTCAATTAGTCAACCAATCAATCATTCAATCAATCAGTCAATCAATTATTTAGCCATTCGATCAATTAATCAATCAATCAATCCATTATTCATTCCCTTAATCAATTAATCAAACATATGTACAAACATACAAAAACACAGTCAAACAATTAAGTCATACATTCAATAAATCAATCAATCAATCTATCATAAGTCAATCAGTTCCCATCCCACTAGTTCTTCCTTACTGTCACTGTTGCCCGCGGCAATTATCACCAATTAACTTGCTAACAAGTTAAAGTGTGCTTGATTTGCAGCTGGCCAATCGATTAAGCTGACCGGCTCAAACTGTGAAATATAATTTCATCAAAATCAAACTCCCCGCAGCGGTTACTTCACTTGATCAGTACAGAAAACAGTTAAAGTAGAAAAGCGTGACGTAACCGGTGCGAGGAGTTTGCATCGAAATAGGCGATAACTGTCGTCTGCTTAATTTCATTAAGGGCTTAATAGTAATTGTAGTGCCTAGCTGCAGCACAAAACACACTTTAAAATATCAGTGACTAGTTTGACGTTGTAAAATTAGCTCTAATTCTACTTTGCCCTTAAATCGTTTCTATTTTTTTTTTTTGTTGATTCTTGGTCTAGGGGGGCTGGGGGGTGGAGAGACAGTCTATGTTGCTGACAAAAGCAAAACGCGGAGATAAATGACATCTCAAAGAAAGTTGAGAACCTATCGGCACGAGTGACAAGTATGAACAATGTGCAGCCGGCCGAGAACACAGGATCCAGTCAACCAGCATCCCTGGATGAAGTTGATTCTCAGTATCCACTGACTGAAAGTGTCATTCATGAAATTAAAAAGAAGAGCAACAACCCAGGTCATTTTGCTGCAAATCTGGTGAAAAGACCGTTTCCCGCGCTGTTTGGAATTAACAACTTTAGGCTGAATTTCAACTGGTATAGTTGGGGTAAACTAGGAAAGCAAGAACTGTGTAGGGAAAGAAAAAGCCCTGTGAGGCAGTATGTAGTACTACATAGAAGTATGCGATGAGGCAGCATTTAAAGACAGTGTTGTGCTGAAGATTAATGAGCTTCTAAGAAGATAAAACAAAGACAAAGAAAACTTGGTCCCTCCAAGTCAGAACAACACCACACCAGACATGTCATTCACAGGGCTTCTGAATAACATGGACATGTAATTCAGTGACACTGACACCTGAACAACTGAAAAAATACATATATACATAATAAGTAATAAGCTTTTTATTTCGAAAGAATTAACAATAAAATTTCACCTTTTATATTTTTCCCTATAATCTTGAGGAGCACAGTGATGTTGTAAATATTAAAAATGTAAATATTTCTTTATGCATATTTTTTTTCTCGCTACATGACAGTAATGATTTATGCATCAGTCATTTTATATGATATAACAATATGGATATTTAGCCTTATTTTAAATCTCACAAGTTAAAAAAAAATATTTGTATTTACACGTATATGAGATGTTTACTTTTGTTGATTATATAATAGGACACGTTTTTTATCTGTTCAGTTTTTTTACTAACAAAATTCCATGGGCACAGCCATTTTTGATTATCTTCTAAATAGTTTTGTTACGGTGATTGTTATTGGTTGATTTTTTTTACAGCTCTCTTCATCCCGTTTTTCTCGTGCCTTTTTTCTCTATATAAGCCAGTGTTCAACGTTATTAGTTGAGTTGGTATTGGCCTTCCCAGGTCAGTACATCCAAGGCTTTCTGCCTTAATTTAATAAAGACACTAGTCTTTGAAAATTCAAACACCAAGTGTTTAATTTAAGAAAGCTTGAGTTAAAATATATTTCCATATTCCTAATAACTACAACCTCTAAACTTATAAATTAACGGAACTAAATAGTAGTAAATTCAAGAATACAAATAAATACCACTCGTCAGTAGATTGTGTTTGTCTTTCGTGGAAACGTCCTATTTCCTAAAACAAAGTCAGTGAAAACTTTACGATCACCTTGTCTCCGTATTCAGACTTATGCTGAACAGTCATTTGGCCAATAAATTTTATATTTTCGTCTGGTCCACAATAGACTTTGGTCTATCGGGTTCGAACTGAACCTGGCTTAGCCCGCTGCCAATAAACTGAGCTTTGGAAAACCGGGCTATTACATACACCTAAAATTATGGATTGAGTCTAACAGTTATCTTAGGGAAAGTAAATTGTGTATTTTATAAATACGGTCGTCTAACAGTTAATTATCAAGGCAGGACTATAGAAGATAGGTTATAAAATGGAAAGTAATGCTTCAATACATTCGTGTAATGCAAGTGGTATACATGGACAAGTTCATACCACACCCGCGGTTACTACTCAAGTTAGCACGGGGAACTTACTTAATTTAGACGTGTCAAATACTTCTGACCCTAGTCCATTACCAAATGTAAGGTCATTTCTTCTACACTCTACACAAGACGTGGATAGTCAACAACCAAACAGGACTTTGGTAAATATTGATGATAGTTATTTGCATTTACCAATTAGAAAATCTTACTTTGCAGAGACTAGCTCTGCCATTTATTCCCCGTGAATTAGACAAGACAGAAATAGAGTTACTTTTGATTTAGAGCAAAAAACTTCATTTGCAAATACACACTCGGATTATCCATTGGGACATACACATGGTATGACAATATCGACCCCGGGTTTATCCGATAGGTATGACAGAAGAATGACTATTAGTTCCAGTGATGGTTTATTACGTGAAGGCAAGGGATTAGGAACTATACATGACCCAATAAATTTCACTTCGCGTGTAACTGTAGCAAATGTGAACACTGTTCCCACGCAAACTTTTACATCATGTTCAAAAAGACGCGTTATAAATACAGGTCAGGTTTCACAAACAACAGCACCATTTCAGCCAAGTATGACACAAGGCTATTCAAGTGTAATAAATACTACACATTGTAGACCGCCTCTTCTAAAGGGCTGACTTAGCTGGCGTTACGCAAATAAATAATAACGCCTATTCAAACATGAATCCTGTTCAGTATGACATGCCGAAAATGAACAAAAACGCCTATTTGAACATGAATACTTTTCAGTATGGCGTTCCACAAATGAACAATGATCATTTTTCATATGTTCAGCCAATGAATAATCCATACACAAATACTCAGGGCTTCCCTCAAATGACAGGTCATGGTCAAGCGAATACTTTTTCGCACAGCAATTTACCTGGCACTCAGTCAATGCAGCGTACTCATGACGTCAAACCTGATAAATTTGATGGGAAAACAATAGAGTGGAATGATTATATTGTTCATTTCGAACAAGTGGCTCTTTTAAATAACTGGTCAGATAGTAAGAAAGCATCTATGTTATGCATTAACTTAAGGGGTGAGGCTCAGAGGTTACTATAATCATTAACACCGATCCAATTGCAAAACTACTCAGAAGTCAAAAGAGTGTTGACACAAAGATTCAGTCCTCACGAAAGAGAGCTAGCGTGTCATTGTGAATTTCGAAATAGAAAACGTAATAAAGGCGAGTCTGTTTCAGATTACGGATATGCGTTACGCAGGTTAGGGCAAAAAGCGTTTCCGCTTATGCCTAGTTCAGCACTCGAGTCTTGCATCATTGACCAGTTTGTTCATGGTTTAGGTAACTTCGAGCTGCAAAATCACGTGCATTTTTTACATCCGCAAACGCTTGACCAAGCTATTAGTTCTGCCGTAGAATATTGTGCCTTACTGGGGTCTTTAGATAAGATTTCGAAGCCGTCTGACTCTGAAATTATATTGAATATTCAGTCGTTGTCAGAAAACGTTGTATCATCGCTACGACCAACCAACATGAAAACAGACTGTACTTTGGAAGATTTACAGCAAATGTTATCTTCTTTACTAGACCAAAAACTTGAACAAAAATTCACAGAGAAAATGTCTGTCTTTCAAAACAGGAATGCTGAAAATACTTCTTGTGTTAGACAAAGAAGTCCGTCTCGTTCGCGAATGAGCCAATTTGATCAGTCGAGAACATCTACGTTAGGAAATGACTACTCAAAGAGGTCCGGGTCTCCGCGTCGAGATTTAAACACGAGAGCTGATGGGTTAAGAAATTCAAACTCCGCTCCGAGAAATATATTCTGCGACTATTGTAATCAGAAAGGGCATGTTGAATCTCGATGTTTTGCTAAATTCGGGAAAGGAAATGTGCAAAAACAGTCGGAAAACTAGGTCCGACTGGTGTTGGGGCCGAAACTCCAGTCAGTAAACATTCTAGGCCTGAGACTCTTTCAAACTTAAATTCGCAGGAAGACGTTAACATGTGTTATGCACAGACATATTCGTCTCAGAATGTTAAACTTGGAGATCAAGTTATTCCTACCATTGTTGTAACACCTCCGGACACTGACTCTGCTATGAGTAGTTCTGTGCACGTTGTTACTGCTAGAGAGAAATTGCAATGTCAGCGCGATATAGAACAAGACCGTAAGAGTCAAACTGACATCATTGTGGCGTATGACGTCACGCAAGTTCACGATTCAGTACATCCTGATGTACGCAATAATAGTACAGTTAGAAAGCTTGACAAATTATCAAATGGGCCTGTCCCTGTTTTAAAGGAACAAATCTTAAAACGTCCTGATCAAAGCAGAAACTTGCCATTAAATAAGGACGAACAGGAATCAAATTCTATGCAAAATTTTACTCAAGAAAAACCTCAAATAGTATCTGAGGTAAGAGACTGTTATAAAACGTCATGTTACTGTCTTAAAACAAGTATGGGTCATATTAAAGGGGGAATTTTGATAGATTCCGGGAGTCCCGTGTCCATTCTTTCAAGTCAGTATTACAACAGGCTTAGGGTTAAACCTAAGTTGGATCCTATTGAGATTCCTCTTAAGACTGCAAATGGGTCAACTTTCGAAATTCAAGGAATCTGTAGTCTGTCCTTTGATGTTGAGCATCTTACTTTTTTAATGGACTTTTTAGTGGCAGATATCTCTGAAACAGTTGGAATTTTAGGTATAGATTGGTTTGAGAAATACAATGCCATGCTGAAGATATCAAAACGCTTGGTTAAAACTAAACAAGGGAAAGTGAAAATTCACAAATACGAGACAGTATGTTGTGCAAAAATTCAAGTTACAGACACAATTGTCATTCCTCCCAGATCTGAAATGTTCATTCCAGCTACTATCAATGGAAACTGTAAAGATAGATTAACCATAATAGAGCCTAACCACAGATATGTGGGTGAAGGTGTTTTTGTAGCACGTTCATTAGTTGATGCCCATGAGGAAGAAACACTGCTCTCAGTTATGAATGTAAACAAATGTCCCGTAAAATTGAAATCTGACAGTATTCTGGGTTCAGTTTCTCAATTATCTGAAGTTTTCATGGGAGAAGACAGACAGAGAGAACCTAGCAATTTAAGCACTTTGCCTGAACATTTATCAATAGTAATTGAGTCAGTTCCATCAACATTTACTGAGAAACAAAGGTCTCAAGTCAAAGACTTATTAATATCATACCAGGATATTTTTGTAGGACCAGACGGGCAGTTAGGACAAACAAATATTGGGGAGCATTTAATTAATACTGGGAATGCTAAGCCAGTTCAAAGCAAAGCACGTAGGATACCTATACACCTTCAAGATACTGTTAACAAGGAAACTGACAGGATGTTAGATCAAAAAGTAATAGAGCCTTGCCATTCACCTTGGGTTTCTGGGATATGTCTAGTACGGAAAAAAGACAATACTATTAGGTTCTGTGTTGACTTGAGGAAATTAAACAGTGTAACAATATTTGACTCATATCCTTTGCCTAATATTAGTCAGACTCTAGAAAGGCTAGGAAGAAGTCATTCCTTTCATTTGTTAGACTTAGCTTCAGGTTACTGGCAACTGAAACTTAATGAATATGATGCACAGAAAACTAGTTTCAGAATTCCAGGACGGGGACAATTTTGTTTTCGGGTTATGCCATTTGGTCTTAAAAACGCCCCAGCATCCTTTCAAAGACTTATGGAGGCAGTTTTGAATGACCTGAGATATGAAAAATGCTTAGTATATCTAGATGATGTTTGCATATTAGGGAAAACCTTCTCTGAAGCTCTGGAAAATCTGCGCTTAGTATTTTCTAGGTTAACCCTTTACTCCATATATACGCATTTTTACGCATGTGCGACCAGTATAGATCCAGATCAGCCGGCACATCCGTGCCATCTGATCAGGATCTGCACTGGTTGTTTTGTGGTCAGAAATAGCCTAATGTATCAAAAGGCGAACATTGTAGATCCTGATCAGACGGCCCAAGCCATAAAGGTGTATATATGGAGGAAAGGGTTAAGAGAGGCAAATTTAAAACTTAAACCCAGTAAATGCAAATTGTTTCAGACTAAAATGGTATATTTGGGTCATCAAATAACAGAATGTGGCATAACGTGTGACCCAGCTAAGGTAGTTACAATTAAAGAATGGCCTGTCCCAACAAATAAACAAGAGGTTATGTCATTTTTAGGCCTATGTGGCTACTACAGGAAAATGATTGAGCACTATGCTGAGATATCTTTACCTCTTACAGCCCTTACACGGAAAAATGTTAAGTTTAAATGGGCAAAAGAAGAAAATGTAGCCTTTCTTAAGTTGAAAGAATGTCTGATCAATTCCCCAATATTAGCTTTTCCAGATGAGGAGGGAAAGGGCCAATTCATACTTGATACTGATGCTAGTGCACATACTATCTCTGGGATAGTTTCACAAGTTCAAAATGGGGAAGAAAAGGTTTTGGCTTATGGCAGCAAAATACTTAGTCCTGCTCAAATCAACTACTGTACATTGAAAAGAGAAATGTTTGCAATCATTCATTTTGTTCAGCAATATAAGCACTATCTATTAGGAAGAAAATTTACTATTAGAACAGATGAAAAATGATTTTTGATGTTTTTCCTATATAACTATATCTAAACCAAGAGAACCCTGGGGCATGGCAAATTTTGACCCAGGGGACATAATTTGAACAAACTTGGTAGACATCCACTATACAATGCTACATACCAAATATCTAATCTGTAGGCATTGAGGTTTCCAGTAAGAAGATTTTTAAAGATTGCCTTTTTTACATATTAAGGGCCCCTTGGGCGGGGCCAATTTTGACCCCAGGGCCAACATATAAACAATACTGGTAAAGGTTCTTTACACAATACTCCACACCAAATTTCTAAGGTTTAGTCCTACTAGTTTTGGAGAAAAATGAATTTTCATGTTTTTCCTATATAACTATATGTAAAACCAAGAGAACCCTGGGGCGTGGCCAATTTTAACCCAGGGGACATAATTTGAGCAAACTTGGTAGACATCCACTAGACAATGCTACATACCAAATATCAAAGCTGTAGCCATTGTGGTTTCTGAGAAGAAGATTTTTCAAGATTTCCTTTTTTACATATTAAGGGCCCCCTGGGCAGGGCCAATTTTGACCCCAGGGCCAACATATAAACAATACTGGTAAAGGTTATCTACACAATACTCCACACCAAATATCTAAGGTCTAGTCCTATTAGTTTTGGAGAAAAATGATTTTTCATGTTTTTCCTATATAACTATATGTAAACCAAGAGAACCCTGGGGCGTGGCCAATTTTGACCCAGGGGACATAATTTGAACAAACTTGGTAGACATCCACTAGACAATGCTACATACCAAATATCAAAGCTGTAGCCATTGTGGTTTCTGAGAAGAAGATTTTTCAAGATTTCCTTTTTTACATATTAAGGGCCCCCGGGGCAGGGCCAATTTTGACCCCAGGGCCAACATATAAACAATACTGGTAAAGGTTATCTACACAATACTCCACACCAAATATCTAAGGTCTAGTCCTATTAGTTTTGGAGAAAAATGATTTTTCATGTTTTTCCTATATAACTATATGTAAACCAAGAGAACCCTGGGGCGTGGCCAATTTTGACCCAGGGGACATATTTTGAACAAACTTGGTAGACATCCACTAGACAATGCTACATACCAAATATCAAAGCTGTAGGCACTGTGGTTTCTGAGAAGAAGATTTTAAAGATTTCCTATATAAAACTTTGTAAAAGGAAGTGACCCCTGGGATGGGGCCAATTTAGACCCCAGGTAAATAATTTGATCAATTTTTGTAGAGTTACATTAGCGGGTGCTAAATGCCAAATATCTAAGCTCTAGGCCTTGTGGTTTCAGACAAGAAGATTTTCAAAGTTTTTCTTTTAAGTTGCCATAGCAACCAGAGTTCTGCATGGAATTCAATTCTTTGAACAATTTTCAAAGGGGACCACCCAAGAAACATTCATGGGAAGTTTGGATGAATTTGGCTTAGCGGTATATGAGAAGATGTCGTTTAAAGTAAAAGTTTACGGATGGACGACGGACGGACGGACGCTGGACAAATTGCGATCACAAAAGCTCACCTTGTCACTATGTGACAGGTGAGCTAAAAACAACAACACATGACTAAGTTTCAAAACCCCTAATAAGCTCGCCATTAAGATAGAGTCATTTATAAGGAATCATTACATGTAACATGAACAAAAATTACTCATTTAGGTTCATAGGATGCCTTCAGTGGAAGAGCATAAGAATATAAATAGAGAATAATAGGTAAGTGTCTTAATATGAGAAAGTTTATCTGGCAAGGCGTAGGAATTTATCGGGTGAGCCGAAGGCGAACCCGATAAATACCGCAGCCGAGCCGGATAAACTTTCTCATATTAAGACACTTACCTATTATTCTATTTATCCTGTCACATCTGGCATTTGTCAATAAATTACTAGGATATTGAAAACCTATCTTTAAAGTGTTTCAAATGTCAAGGTTATCCGTCAGGTGAACATACACACAAAAAATAGTTCCAAAATTTCGATATATTTTTTCCTTAAATGATCATGCTATACTATAAGATCTAGATATTGAAATATTTGATTTTTATTCAAGTAGTCTCTGTTTGTAATAACAACCATTCAATCACTTCCTTCTGATTATTTATAATATTGTTTATAAACACAAAACTAGTCCATGACGTCATCAGTGATGACGTAGCATGTGCCGTATAAAGCAAAATTTATACGACCCCCCTTTATCGGGTCGGATATGAAATAATTGACAGGATAAAGTCAGATATACTCAGCCTAGTTCAATTACAATCTGACCTTGGGCAGGAGCAGCTCTTTCTCCATAGGGTTATTTTGTTGTTGTTTTTCTGTGTGAATTATACCGGAATTCTGGATTTTTAATATCACCAGACATCATTTTTGTGTATCGTGTAAATCCGATGAGAAAATTGTGTGTGTGTGTTAGGGGGAGGTGGGGCATCCCAGCTGAAAATACTGGCGAAAGTACAGGAGTTTTTTATCATCCCTGCTATTTACAGAATGCAGCTGCAGCTTCTGACTAATATGGCAGGTATTTGTTTGCAATTTCCAATATAACTCGGAAATATGAAGTTCTTAGCTCTCAAGTCTGACACTAAATTGTTTGAGAAGGATTTAAAAATAATTGGAGATGGAAATGGGTGGATGAGGTGGATTCACAAGGGCAGAAATATGACAAATGGCGAAAACCAGATACAGCAGGTAAGGCATTTTGCAAGGCATGTGGCAAGACATTAAATTAAATCAAGTGGAAAAAAAGGCCTTCTGATTATATGCAGATGACACAAACCGTAAAAAGAGCGGTAGGACTATCAAATCAAACCCGGTACATTTTTTGTTAGTAGAATGCAGAGGGAAGCTAGTTCCCCAGGTCATTTTGGTGCTTTACTGCTGCCTCATCTATTGCCAGAACTCTTTGAAGTTACACAACTCTGCTTTGGGTATAACTGGAATGGAACAGGAGGCAAAAACGAATTGAATCAGGAAAGAAAGATGTATTGAGGCACTACGTCAACTACTATTATCCAGAAACAAGGTCAGAGAGTGTGTGGAACTCCATTAATGTTCTTCGGATTAATGTGAGACTCTGAAGACCAGTAAAAAAAGACAAAGAAAACAGGAATCCACTGGTAACTACATGTAACGCTACAACAGTGCAGCCAAATGTTAAAATGTTAACAGCCTCTCCAGCAGACCCCATTGTATTTTCTGTTAGCAGACCCCTGTGTATTTTCTGTTTCGTGGTCTGATCAGTGGACATATACGAACTTAAAGAAGATTAAGAAGAAACAATATAAAATAAAGTCTACGTATAAGTTTTCTTAAAAACGATATAAAATAAAATCTACATATTAGTCTTCTTAAAGATATGTCAGTTTTAGGTAGGATCCAGTCAGACATTAAAAAAAATATTTGGTTTGTCTGATAATTATATATCATAAAATTGGAGATACATATTTTTTTCATGTTATACATTATTATGTATTAAACCACAAAAAAATGTACTTCATTTGTCTTCCTTCTTCATATCTATTTGTTCCCATTGCCAGGCAAGTATTCCAGGAATTATGTCGGTGAGATAGATATATGAAGTCGTTTTAACAGACCATGTTAATGTAACCATAATCGACGGGCACCGAATAAATAAATTTCATTATAACAATGTTTCACAAAACAGTAATGCCTTGTAAGGTAAAGCTGCAGTACATGTATGTGCAATATATACGGCAGATGTCTAGTCGGATTCTTGTATGTTCTATGCCTGCAGAAATTTTATCAAATTTATGTGTATACTCTTTTTTAACTTCGTAAGTCACGTGTTTTATTTTGATATCTATTTGCTGGGACAAACGCCCTTGAAAAAAAAAAAAACAGAATACATGAAATATGTATATTCTTACATTTGTATTAAAATTAAATGGATGTGTTTTGTACATGGACCAGATAGTTTGCTCACCAGGGTCACGTAAATTTCGTACGCGTTAATATTACTTTAAATGACATAACACAGGTGACAAAAGCATTCAAAAATGTTACGTGTCAAGTGTTAACTGAGTCAATGCGCCAACCTCAAGTATGCAAACAAATATTTGGAACGGCTTGATAATTGTCAAAAACAAACTTTGCGTCAAATTATTTTGAGTCATGAATTCAACATAATTATTTGGCCCTTTGGTATACTCTCCATTTATCGTTGCGTTAGGGCTAATTTAAAGTGTCTGACTCACAGAATTTGGCAAAAAAAAAATTCTTTAAAATTTAAGAGAAGTTAATATACTATGGAAAAAAACATAATATTATGCTTCTATACACAATGAAAACTGAAAAAAAGTTTTGACTTAAGCAGGATTCAAACCCATGACCTTTTGGTCTGTGAAACATACAGCGATGATCTACACCACTGAGCTACAGAGACTACTTATCAAATCTTCCAAATATTCTCCCTATATAAATCTATATGAATTCAAGTGACCCCCAGGGTAGAGTCAGTTTTCACTCAAGTGGCATAATTTGAACAAACTTGGTAGACGACCTCTAGCTGATGCTCCATTAAAAATATCTAAGTTCTAGGCTTTGAGGTTTTAGACAAGAAGTTTTTTTAAAGTTTTGCCTATATAAGCCTATGTAAAATTAATTGACCCCGGAGCAGGGCCAAATTTGACCCCAGAAGCATAATTTGAACAAACTTGGTTGATGACCTCTAGCCGATGTTCCATTAAAAAATATCTAAGTTCTAGGCTTTGTGATTTCAGACAAGACTTGTTTTAAAGTTTTCCCTAAAGCCTCTGTAAAATGAACTGATCCATAAAATATGACTCTAGGGGTATAATTTGAACAAACTAGATATAGTTTGTATAGATGGCGCCATCACATTGCCATCACATTGTCGATGGCTCGATCACATTTGAAAAAATGTGAGTATTTTGTTTTTAACTGAGCTTTGTGAAATATCTTTAGTGTTGAGCCAAAGAGGAGGTTGGAACAATGTTACAAGACAATTAAGTGGTCCAACATCTACTTCACGTTAAAGAAATCACTCAAGATGTGTCTCCTCGTTAAAGAAAACACACAAGTTGATATTTGGTACAAGTTCTAGCAACGTTATTATGGGATATTTCTTATCGAAACTGCATCTAAAATGATGAGAAAAATGTTCTACGTGGCATGACATTCTTCGATTTTTGAAAAACAAGCATGTTCTTTAAAAACAGATATTTTTATGAAATGTGCTTACCTTTTTCAAGCTTGTTTTGGTCGAGGGCTCTACAACAGAAGTGTCGAGGTCTCTCATTTAAACAGATCACCAAAATGTGAAAGAGCCACCATTTAGTAGGGGTGTAAAAGGTTCCACTTTTCAGGTAAGTCATAACCCAGATTTACAGAGACCATCAAGTACCTTTTTATCTTGTAAGGTAAAGGTCATTTAAATGCATGACTACCAAGTGTTCTGTCTGATATGATCTAGTGTAAATGGTGTACACCAGTATGTAAAATTTTTATTTATCATATTCTCAGATCAGTTTCTTGTTCTTAGATACAGTCTTGTGTATTACGTTCAATCAAGGAGCCCTATTTTATCAACCACATATCCCTTTTGGGCCTCACACAGAGGAAGCTAGCTTATCAGTAACACTGGTCAGTGCAGATTTATCATTAACACTGTGAAGTCTTCTTAATGAGTCAGTCATAAAAAGTTAAAAATTTTAGTGTGTAGTTAGATAATAGGATGATAGATATTCAGAAAAACCTGGTAAGAAAATTTTGTTTGACGATTTTGTACTTTGTTTTTCAGGAAGATCATATTAAATGTAAGAAAATTCTTCACCGAAATTCTCTGAAACTGGTTGACCTATTTTCAGGCACCATTATTTATATCATATAGACGAAGGTTGCAAAGAATGTTTGCGCTTTCCTTAAAGGAACTAAAATATGCAGCCTTAGTGCCACATTGCCGTACGGCAGAACAAAAGTTTTTTGTACAAAACATACAAAACATTGCACCGATGAATTCCATCGAGTTTGCATATTTCAGAATTTTGCAAAACGCACATGTATACCACATGGAACAGAAACTATTTTCTGTGGCTTTTCATTCATGTACTCTTGAATGCTCGACTTTGTGAGCAAAATCTTTTTATGACAATTTTGTGTAAAAAAGAAATGTTTACAAATTTACGAAATGTTACATAATCGTTGTAGTCAACTTCCGGTGTTTTCACCGATCTTTGTAAAATATTTTGAGAATATATATATCTCAATCGGTCTGTTGGCAGGTATATAATGGACCTGATAATGGTCATAATATTTTGATTGAAATATGAGTATGTTCAATTTCCAGATTGCCATACAGACAACATGAGTACAGATAGCTCAGAAAAATCACTCGTGGGCAGAAATGACGTAGTTTGCGGAGGAACAGAAAGAGGCCCAAAGCAGGGAAATGCAAAAGTGGTGGATTTTGTTGAAAAAGGGGAACAAATAAACCTAGTTGTAAATACGGTAGAACAATTAAAGTCCGACATGGAGACTATAAAGTTGCAAAATGAAGCAGGACAGGGCACAAGTTCTGGTCATTCAGACATCAATATATGCATTGAAAATGATGAAGAGACGGATTCAATTCAAAGATATCAAAAATAAAAAAGGCCAGTAGAAGAGACAAACTGCCAAAGAGCACACAAAGAGAATAAAGTTATCCCACTCCTACAACAGTTAGGATGAGGATGATTCTGATAATGAAAATTTAGACAATTTTTTGTCATCACCAAAGCAGCAAGATATTAAAGATTCTGAATTTCTTCAAGAATTGGAAGACTTATTTGAAGAAAAAGAAGTAACGGGTGTCCCAGTTTCAGAAAGATTAAGTAAAGTGGCAAACAAATCTATCTGAGCAGAATTTGATGAAAAGAGGTTGAAAGACCTAAAAGAAAAACACCGAAGACCATTCAACATGGAACAACTTCAGACACCTTGGATAGAACCTTTCATATGGAGGGACCTCTCAACTTTGACCAAAGCAGTAGATGCGAAAATGCAAAGAGCAGTGAGTGATATGTCAGCCTGCCTGGTTCCAATGATCAGAGCACTGGACATAATCCAAGAAGCTGTAAACTATGACCGGGATCGTGTTAAAGACTTGGTTGGGGACAGTTTCAAGATGATGGTGTATACTATTGCTTCGACCAACAAAGCAAGAAAAGACAAACTGCTAAAGGATATCCAACCAGCATACAGAGCCACTTGTGCCAAGTCAAAAACTTCTGCAACTCTTTTATTTGGCGACACACTGGAGGAGGATCTGAAAGTTATCGGCGAGAAAGCACCACACATCAGTCACATCCTACAGTGTAAAGAAGAGTTCTTTTTTAGGCAGATGACAAGTCCCTCAACTCAACCGAAATCATCAAGGGACCTAGTACAAAAAACCTCAGTTCAACCGAAATCAGCATCAACCAAGGCCATATGGGCAGGCTTTCCAACAAAAGAAAGTACAACAGACAACCAGCCTTAAAAAAAAATAAATGTAAATAGCTACATATCAGATCTGACCAATACCACTGACAATTTTGTTGCAGGAAAAACACAAAATTATTATGTAAACTGGAAATCACTTACAAATGATAAGTGGATACTTCAAACTATAACAGGGTATCAAGTAGAGTTGGACGAAACACATTTTCAACGTACAATTCCAAAAGCATTATCATTTAACATGTCACAGCAAAATTTAATTGAGTCTGAATTAAACAGATTTCTTACTTGCAACATTATTGAAAAAGTAGATAATATGACACAGAGAGATGAATTTATTTCAAATATTTTTATTCGACTGAAAAGATGGTAAAATTAGAATTATTCTTAATCTTAAATAATTTAATGATAGCTTTATGGAAAATATTCATTTTAAAATGGAAACATTACAACATGCAATCAACCCCATGCGGAAAGATTGTTTTTTCGCATCTGTCGATCTGTCTGAAGCATTTTACTCCATCCCTATTCGAATGCAAGACAGAAAATACTTCAGGTTTATTCATAATGGTCAAAAATATCAATTTACCGCTTTAGTCATGGGTTTAACCACATCACCAAGGGTTTTTACTAAAGTGATGAAACCTGTATTTGCTTCGCTAAGAAGGAAAGGTCATATTAGTTCAGCATACATAGATGACTCTTGCTTATAAAAGCATCTACATTTGCTGAATGCCAGACAAACGTCTCAGACACAGTTAAACTCATGGATTCATTAGGACTGACAGTTCATCCAACAAAATCAGTTTTGATTTCATGTAAACAAATAACGTTTCTAGGATTTATTTTATGTTCTGAAACAATGTCCATAAGGTTAACCCCAGAAAGGCAAGAAGAGTTGATTAGTTTCAAAAAGGTCTATAACGATCCGTCTTTTTGCCAAACTTATAGGGAAAATGGTAGCTGCGGAACCAGGCATTGAAACTGCCCCTTTATTCTATAAGCCTCTAGAAAAAGTCAAAGACAAATGTATTAAAAGGGCCGAAGGTAATTTTAATAATTTCATGAAACTTCCAGAAACAGTCAGACCAACTATAAATTGGTGGATAAGAAATCTACGAACAAGCAAAAAGCTTGTGTCTCATGGTCAACCTAAATTTATTTATTCTGATGCCTCAAAACAGGGGTATGGGGCCATAAATAAAACCACAAATGCTACAACAAATGGTCAGTGGTCTTTGGCAGAGCAAAACTTACATATCAATATTTTAGAATTGAAAGCATGTCAATAAGCACTAACTTCATTATGTCAAGATACTACTCAGTGCCATATCAGAATGGACAATAGCACAAGCTGCGCTTATGTCAACAAATTTGGCGGTAAAACTGATGAATTAAATAATCTGGCCCATGAAATTTGGATGTGGTGCATAGATACAAATATATTTATAAGTGCAGCACATGTAGCAGGAACTGAAAATAATGAAGCAGATAGGCTGTCAAGAAAGTTTAATGATGATTTGGAATGGACACTGAAAAGACACATTTTTGACAAAATTAAAGAACGGTATCCAAATATGTCAGTAGATTTGTTTGCTTCCAGACTTAACCACAAGTTAGAAAAATATGTCTCATACTTACCAGAAGCAAATTCTTATGCAACAGATGCGTTCACACTACACTGGGTCCATGAACTGTATTACATTTTTTCCCCTTTCAGCTTAATACCAAAAATTTTGCAGAAATTAGAAGAAGACCAAACCGAGGCAGTAATGGTTTGCCCAATTTGGCCAACACAAGTTTGGTGGGTATCTCTAACAAAACTGATATGTGGAAAGTGTTTCCTGCTCCCAAATCCACAAACGATACTTTATCTTCCTCACAAACCGGACAGAACACATCCCGCCAGGAAGATGCGTTTAGGGATTTTCGGCTATCAGGCAATCTCTCCAAAGCCAGGGAGTACCAACAGAAGCAGTCAACATCATATTACAGTCATGGCGTAACTCCACCAAAAAGCAATACAACACATACATTCAAAAATGGTTTTCTTTTTGTGGGAAACGCATCAATCCCATTCGACCATCTGTAAACTTAATTTTAGAATTTTTGTAATATTGCATCGACAAGGTCTCAAATAAAGTGCTTTTCAAACAGCTCGATCAGCAATTAACAACCTAACAAAAATATGTGGAAACTTCGATTTCAGTTACAACAACCTAATAAAAAGATTTATGACAGGAATTTTTACAGAATGACCTAGTTTACCAAAATACAAAACAGTTTGCGATGTGGACATTTACATCTAATAGAATTACAGGACATTGAATTTCAGTTAGACAAAGTAATCATTCATACTAACCATATACTCAAACAAATAAAACCAGGACATCAGCTTCAACACATCTCATTACAACAATATGACAAAAACCCTAATATATGTATTGTAAAGGTACTAAAAGAATATATCGAAAGGACTATGCAATGGAGAACAAAAGTTATTAAGTACACAGAAACCACATAATGCTATATCTAACCAAACTGTGGGTAAAAATTGTTTTGAGAAACTGTGGTATTCATAACAAATATGGAGCTCACAGCACAAGAGCAGCATCTACTTCGGCGGCAAGGATAAGAGGGGTTTCACTTACAACCATCATTAACACAGCTGGTTGGAAAGGAGCAAAAACATTTGCTCAATTTTATAATAAAACAATTGACAGCCAACAAAAAACTGTTCAAGAAGCTGTTCTGAATTAAAGAAATATGTACAAAGACCATAATAACTGCCTGATATTCTTATTTCCTATTAAAGTTTTTTTTTTTTGGTTTGATACAATGGAATCACAGGAGCAAGATGAAGAAAAAAACACCCTGAACAATCTGGGAACAGTCCAATATATCCAGGAGCACCAATCACTGTTGCACAAAGTGCTACTCTCATTCTATCATTTGTGCTAAGGCATCATCTAAATGGGGAATGTTTGTCAGATTTACTTACACTGATTTTGCTTCATTGTTTAGCAACAAACTTCCTACATGTTTCTCTGTACAGATTCAAGACATTCTTCAGCTCCTTGAAAGCACCCCTGAAATTTCATATCTACTGCAAAAAGTGTGAATATTTAGTAGACTTGTCAAAAGACCAGTGCCCTGAGTGTGTCAAAATGATATAAGTGACAAACTTAAGTCATCTTATTTTGTAGAGATCCCCTTGATATTTCAACTCAGTCAGTTATTTAGTAGGAAAGACTTTCACATCAAGAATAGGGTTAAAAAGTCAAACAATAGTATTGAAGATATTTATGATGGGATGCTATACAAAAAATATTCTGTGAAAGGAGGATTCTTGGACTCTCCTGAAAACATTTTTTTAATGTGGTTCACAGATGGAGTTCCATTATTTAAGTCTTCAAAAGTAAACATTTGGCCTCTCTTTTTGGCCATAAATGAACTTCCAATTCAAGAAAGATTCAAGCAGGAGAATATGTTGTTTGCTGGTTTGTGGTTTGGAAAGTCCAAACCTTCTATGCCAAGCTTCCTGAAACCATTTCATGACAGTCTGAAACAATTTAAACAGGAAGGATATAAGCTTTATTGTGGTTGTTGTTCCAAGTTAGTGACAGTGCATGGAATTTTACTTTGTGGAACATGTGATTTGCCAGCCAAGTGTATGGTCATGAATATGGCACAATTCAATGGAAAGTATGGTTGTCCAAAATGTAAGCAAATGGGAACTGTGGTTCAATCTGGAAAAGGTCAGGTTAGAACATTTCCTTTTGATCAGGATTTAATTGATGGTCCAAAAAGATCACACAATGAATTTATTCATCATGGTGAAGAAGCCTTGTGTACTAAAGAACATCATTTTGGTATAAAAGGTCCATCGTGGTGGACTAATTGCTGTGTTGATATAATATATGGAACTGCGTGCGACTATATGCACTGTGTGTTATTAGGAGTCTCACGTCGTCTGCTGCATTTGTGGTTTGACCCAAAATTTAGTGACCAGTCGTTTCCAGTATCAAGTTCAGTTTCAGTGGCTGACAGCCGTTTGTCAAAAATTAAACCTCCGTATTTCATAAAAAGGCATCCGAGGGACATTAAAGAACACTCTGGCCACTGGAAAGCCTCAGAATGCCGAGCTTGGCTATTTTTTTACTCAGTGCCTGTGCTTTTTGGAATTTTAGATACAAATTATTACCAGCATTATTTGTTATTAGTTGAATCTATATACATTTTAAACTTAGATGTCATTTCAGAGCACAATATTTGTCATTCGGAGGAACTATTGATGAAGTTTTGTGGACTTTTTTCTACACTGTATGGAGATCAGCATATGTCAGCAAATCTTCACCAGTTACTACATTTACCAGACACTGTAAGGCAACTTGGACCTCTATGGGTGTATTCATGCTTTCCTTTTGAAAGTGTTATGGAAAACTTTTATCGCAAGTTAACTACTCAAACTTACCATTTTAGATTAACAGATCAAATAGGTAGCAGCGCATAGTCATAGTCATAGGAAGCAAACACATGAAAAAACTGGATGCTAAATACATGACTGCTGTAAGTCAGAGTTCGAACCTCCCTATTGGATGCTGTTACTAACAAGGTATAGAAAACAGTCAAATTCTTACATTGCATAACTTAAATTTTAGGTCATTCTTCAATATTTTAAAATCATTATGCTATGTATTTTAAGAATAATATTTTATTGTAAATTCAAATGTAATGATTATGTCCACTTGTTAAACAAGCTGCTATATCCTTTGGCTTCTGTTTATCTTACTGTATTTTGACATAAACCCTGAAACCATACAATCTATTGTTTAAATGTTCACACCATCATTCTATTGTAACCTTTTGTTAAAATAACTTTTAGTCAGTTTATATTTTTGGCATAACAGTTATCACTTTCACTTGACTGCTAGAAGCCAACATTCTACTATAGGTGTTTTAGTATATCCTGTCAGACTCTGCCTTATCTTAGTAAATCTTAAGTGTCACTAAAATCTTGATTGTGTAAATTAGATCAAAAATGATTTTTATTGGTGGAATAGAATTAAACTGTTACAACTTTTTTTTTTAATGTGTTTGAATTTGAAATACTGACCAGAGTCTTTGAGTAGTTTTTAAACGAACAACATTGCAATAACTTAACTTAGAAAATTATTATAATTTGGTGCTAGCCTAAACAGTCATTTGGATTCTGTGATTGAACTTATATCGTGGACTTGTATTGATATCGCATCTATATGAGAACTTGATTATAAATGAGAAATAACAAATTTATTTGTAAAACATTGTGGAGTACACTTATATTTGTTGATGACTAAATAAAAATACAGAAAATATCATGGACATCTTTGTGCTTTCCTGAACAACCCGAGCTTGTGACCGACCCTGGGGGTCGAGCCGCGTCACATCCATATGATGAGCTAATTCCCCAGACAGCTAACTCACCCCACATACAACGACGCCTGTGGCGGGCTCACTACCCCTGGTCACAGCTCTTTATGGTGGAGAATAAATCGGGTATCGGATCACCAACATCTCACTGGTGAAGAGAACAACAATTACTTTTATTTACTGCCTTAAATATAGCGATATTGAACTGGAGCGAAGTTATGAGAAGTAACCAAAAACTGAGTTTGGACTTAAAAAGGTTAAACTAAATAAAAACTGATATTTAAAATATGACTTGTTGGAGAGAAGAAAATCACTAAGAGAATAACTTTATGAACTGAGTTGAAAAGTCACTTTCGAAAAACTGAAGTTTAAAGAAGAAGCCATACTGGAGAACCAAGAACTACAACACTGAAATTGACCAGGAGGAGCAGATACCAAAATAATGAAGAAATGAACAAATTGTGAAGCTGAAATCTAAATCAGAAAATTTGTAGAACAGTTTGGTAAGTGAAACATTGATATTTTGTGCTATATTTTCATTGCTACATTTTAGCAGTTGCCTTATACATCCAAATTATTTATTGTTATACATTATTTTTTCAACATTTACGTTTGTTAGTTTAACTTACTTTGTTATACATTTTTGTTACCTTGATATAATTTATTTGTTTTACCAAAAATTAGCATAGATTTTACAACCAACACCTACAACTTATTGGCTGTAATATTTGTTAAATAGATAGACTAAAACTGTACTCATATAAGTGCTGGAAATTTTTTGTTTTACTTTACCAAAATATTATTCTTAAAAGCTTCACATTTAAAAGTTTAATGATTCTCAATTTCACTAAATGTTGAAAAGAAGATTTACTTTAGTATCTTTGTTTCATGAACTTACCAATAATTAAGCAAATTTTTACCTTTTGTTATCAATGTCCTACATTTAGCAGTTATTCTGCTTATTTGAAATTCTAAACAAAGTATTTATTTAGAATATTTGTAAATTTTTGTTGATTTATAGTGCTTCAGAACTTAAAATGGCTCCTACTAAGGTTACCCAAGCATACTCTTGGCAGTGATCAAAACAAGCATGCTCATCTATGAATCATTGCGGACCGGCAAAAGCTGGTCCGCTATATTTAATCCGGTGTTTCAAAAGACCTATGGGGTGACGTAAAAGGTAGAATGTGTCCTTACATCAGTGCAAATATTGTTAACTTGTTACGAAAGTTCGAGACACAGTCTATTTTTTCTAAAAACATGCAGTTGTCGTTCTTTGCATGAAGTTATCATTCTACGCAAAGCGCCACCTACATTCACTTCTCTAAAAACCGCGAAAAGCCGCCATCTTTGGATGCAGAGACAGACTTGTGATGCAAAATGGTAAAAATTATGTTATTTTAATATGTTAATTTTTTTAAAGTGGTATGCTTCAAACATAAACACGATATTTATGAAGCATGTATATCAAACATTGTAATTATTACATAGATAAACGATACTTCGGACATGGTTTAATTCATCTATGACACAATCATACACATGTTCTGGAGACATGTTTATATTGAATATAGTTTAACAATGGCAACTTTCAAGTAAGAAAAAAGCAAAAGAACGGGAAGGCCGTAAGGCTTCTGTATGTTTTTGTTGGTTTCAGTAAATATTTGGTTATGAAAACCTTTCAAATGTTGGCGAGCAACGTGTTTAATTTTTACAACGTAAACAAAAGGCGGCCATTTAAATGTTACGTCATGTATTGGACTATCGCCTTTGTGACATAACCCCTGTCTGGATGCCCAAATTACAAGTGCATAATTAAGTGCAGCCGCCAACTTTAAAATTGGAGAACCTGACGATTTCGTTAAAATGGTAATTGATTAAGTTTGCTTAGTTTTTTTATATATAAACAGTATGTTACAAATATTTTAAAAACATAAATATATTCATGCTGAAGATTTTTTTTCAAGCTATTAGTTTATTTAATTAATCCTGACATTAATCATTTGTGCTTGGGTTCTTTTGATCACTCACAATAATGGCAAAGGACATCACAAGAAAATTGAAAAAAGAATTAGAATTTTAAAGTTAACATTAATTTGCATTTCCTATCATAGGCACAGATGTTTTGGATGTCGCCTGTTTCCCATACAGGTCAGGGCTCGTGCTGGCGTTCGCCAACGGTGCCAATGGCTCCAAATTGCGAAAATTGGCTCAAAAAAATTAAGATTGGCGAAAACACGCTAAAAGTATGACTTCCGACATTTTGGGAAATCCCCGAGTAAAAAAATAGAATGTTTAGCTCAGATTGAGGCGGTTGACTGGTTTTCCGATATCAGTAGCGGTAAACTAGTAATAAATCAATACAGTCCATGTGTTGTAATATCCGGTAATATGCATGTGAGTGTCAGTTTGTGACAATAAACAGATTAAATATGTGTCAAGTTGTTCGTGAACCAATTAGCTCGATCATAGTCAATAATCACGGATGATTGTTTTACAAACAGCGGCTCAATCAAGTGATCATCGTCGGCACTAACTTTTTAAAGGATAAATTATGCGGTTGATGGGATTAAGTGGAAATGTTTGGTAGCAACTGGGATAAATTCTTTCACACGTTTTCGATATGTTTCTTTTGATTTTCATTGTCAGTAAAGGTAATTATGAAAGGTATTTTTTGAGTAAATGTACAAAGGTATACTGAATTTTTACGGAGGCTAATCAGATAGGCATAAAATAAATTTATGCAAAAAATCAAAAATGGCACCAAGACGTAAACTTCAACTCCTAAAAAAATGAAATCAAACACAGCTAGAAATTTTTAAGATACATGTACTTGGAAAAATGGCAATTCTTGGTTAACATATGATCCTCAATTCTTGTTGCTCTGCATTAGCTTTTTTCATATGTAAATATCATGTACTTTGTCTTGTTACAGTCCATAAAAATATTATGATTAATAAATTATTTTATTTATTTTGATTTGTGCTTATTTTTTAGTAGGAAAACACCAATTGTTTTAATCTGAGTCATTTTACTCGTCTGATAATCAAAGAGCATAATGGTTCAAAGTGCCTCAGAGAGCACCATTTACCAATGAAAATTCAAAAAAATTTCGACGCATGAGGGGGTACTCCCCCTCCCGCACCCACCCTCTTTTCCGCGTCGAAAATATATTTAGCTCAAGCAAATTTTGACCCAGAGCTAGCCCGGCAGGTTCACATATTTCATATCAATCCTAGCATTATACAAGATTTGGAATGCCAAAAATTAAATTTTGTGTTCAGTTAAATGATATAAATTTTGATTAAATTACAGCTTTCCTTTTGTAGCAGGTGTTTGTCAATAAAAACCAACTAAAATCTGGTTGAAACAGATGCATGAAAAAATATTTTTGCTAAAATATTCACAGTTTCCTATCCACAAGTGCATTTTTACCCATTTTATAGATATGTTTACATCAGATTTCAGATTTCTAAAAAAATTTTTTTCCAATATATAGTAAATACCTCTCAAAAAACATTAAAACAGAAGGAGAGAGACATTGTTTTATAAAAATAAAAAAATAGAAAAATACACTAAATAAAGAATAACTGTTCATGTTAAGTTGAAAGACAATTATTGATTTCTAACCAACTCTGTCACAATGAAAATGGAATAGATTAGTCAGATTGTTTGAAACTTAGCTGATTTGGTTTCTGTTTCCCAAAATTTATACAAAACCACTATTTTTCCCCACCAGATGGGCCTCGCTATCTTTCCTCAAAATGTAAAAAAAAAATGCATTGTGTATATATTTGTGATCTAATCATTATCACATGTAGGGTAACTGATCATGCAGTAATTTGCTATTAAATAGAAATTGTCTTTTATGAGTATTTGGGGAAAACAAGCTATAACATAAAAATATGTGAACCCTTAAAGCATCTGTGCACAAGCATTCCCTGTCAAAACAAAAGATTTACTTTTTTATGAGTATTGACCAATTAAGTCAAACTTGAGTATAAATCCTCACAGAAAATGAAATTTTTTTTCCAACAAAATTGCAAAATTCTATATCAAATGTATAAATTTTTATTAAGCTTTTAAGTTGCCATGAATTAAACTATATCTCTAAAAAATGTTTCTTTGGAAACTATGTATGACAAACAGTACAGTCATCACCAATTTTGTTAAAGTAAACATAACAGATTGAGGTAAAACTTGTCACCCCTTCAAAATGTGATGCCAATTTTAAACGAGTTGCAAACGAGAGAATACCACTGATTGGGGAATGCTCTTTTTTAGTATTAGGGAATGCTCTTTTATTTAGTGTTAGAACATTAGTATGTGTATATTCAAATGTTTTTGAAAATAAAGTAAGCAATAAACTAACTAATGTATGAATTGTTTACAATATTGACTTTCTTTCCCTTTTATTAGCTCACCTGAGCACAAAAAAAGACCGTCGTCCGTCAGTCCGTCCATCCGCTCTCCCTCAGATGACGTTGTGGGGTTTTTGGGGCGTACCACGGGTGTTTGTGGGGTTTTTGGTTGCTTGTGGGGTGCACCCCACAAGCAACTCTCTCAGACGCATTGGATGGACGAAAAAACCCCAGAAACAAAAAAATAATTTTTGCACCCCATATGTCACGGACAATCATTGCCGTCCGTTGTTTTACGGATGAGATCATAAATTTTTCATTTCCTTCTTATTTCGTACTATTTATAAATCTGATTTTGCGCCTGCGCATTGGATGCGCGCGCACCCCACGTTGTGTTCCGAAATCTGCTGGACGCCATTTTTTTAACCGGCGAGATTCTTCAAGGGTACGTGTATTTTTTCCTACTGTATCGGTATTTAAATATTTATATATTTCATCAGTTTTGTTTGATATATAAATATAGAGATAATACATCACTCCGAGGGCATTAATTTCCGCAACCACCAGCAAAATACGTTTAGGGTCCGTTATCATAATTTATGTGATCTGACTATGCTCCCGAAGTTTACGAATTATTTATTAACTAGCTCTAAGTGAAATAACTTGTTCACACCAGTTGATTTTGATCTTGTGACATTATTACAATAGAGTTAAGTAAAAAGTGCAAAAAATGTATATTTATTGGAATATCGGGACTTGAAGTTTTTTAAACAATACCCCACCCACTCAAAATGCGTTGAATCTTACGCGCACATTAGCTGCGCATGAAACAGCAACCAAGATGGCTGCCCCCATGCGAAAACATTGAAGAATGAACTTAGCACTTTTTGTCCTGGTAAGGCCATTTTTGCGTCGCCCTTTCGAAGAAAAGGCGATACATAGGGATCGCTTTGTCCGTCGGTCCGTCACGAAAACTTAACGTTGGCTATAACTTTGCCATTTCTAGACATTATCTTATCAAACTTTCAAATTGTATTGCTTATGACAACAGGGTCATGTTGATGCCAAAATTTCTAGGTCAAGGTCACATTTGACAGAGTTATGCCCCTTTTTATACATGGATTTTGTCATGAAAACTTAACGTTGGGAATAACTTTGCCATTTTTTAACATTTCAACATCAAACTTCCAAATTATATTGCTTACGACAACAGGGTCGTGATGATGCCAAAATATGTAGGTCAAGGTCAAAATTGAAAGAGTTATGCATCTTTTTGTACTTGGATTTTGTCATGAAAACTTAACATTGGCTATAACTATGCCATTTCTTAATGTTTCTTCATCAAACTTTCCAGTTGTAATGCTTACAATTGTATCACTTAAGACAACACCATTTCTCAAGGGCAGATAACCCTCAAATTTATTTTTGCAATGTTATGCCCCTTTTTCAAGTTAAAATTTCTTGGTTAACCTTTTTCTTTATGTCCATGTCTCAAAAAGTGTCAAGGATATTCCATTCAAACTTGGAATACTTGCCACCAGCAAGACCCCTGCAAAGATTGTTGGTACCCATGTCCCTTGGGTCACAGTTAGCCCCACCCCCGGGGTCACTTGATTTTGCTTATACTTATATATAGGAAAAAAACTTCTTAAGCCTAGAAATAAAATATTAACTGACTTGAGATGGGTAAGTACTCTCCCCCTCCCCCCCCCCCAACCGTCCCCTCTGAATGGACCCCTCCCCCCCCCCCCCCCCCCGAGCCCAATTTTTTTTTTTTAAATTTTAAAACATACGTACTTTACTTCCCATCCTACCTCAACCCCCCCCCCCTCCCCCAACCAGTCACCCCCCCCCCCCCACCCGGGCCCAATATTTTTTTTTTTTATACATAGGTACTTGACTCCCCATCCACCCTCAAACCCCCCCCCCCCCCCCCCCCCCCCCCCCCCGGGTTCTTTTTTTTTTTTTAAATTTTTTACATAGGTATTTCACTCCCATCCACCCTCAACCTGTGCACCTGACTCAATTTTTTTTAATACATAGGTACTTCACTTCCCATCACACACACACACACACACACACACCCCACTATCGGGGCCCAAATTTTTTTTTATTTTTTTTAAATACATAACTACTTGACCCAAATTTTTTTTTCATCTTGTATGACTAGGTACTTGCCCTACCCCAGTCAAATTTTTTTCACTTGGGCCTCTTGTTTAACTTGGCTTATAATTAATTATCCAGCACTGAGAAAAGTGGAGCATGCTGTCTGTGGACAGGTATTGTTGTACTTTGACTAGCATGCATTCTTCTCCAGCAGGCTCTTGTTTACCTTTTTAGTTATTCTAACAGAGTACCCAAGGGTGACACAGGTGTTCCACTGAACACCCATCTAGTTTAATAACTTGGTTTTTCCCGTAAGACAAATTTAGCGCTCTCATCAAAATTTTATTAGTGTAATGTAATCTTTCTTTCTTCCACTTTTTCTTTGTGTTCTTTGTTGACAGCATTTCAAATATGGTGGCCACTGTCTCTCACATGAGACTTTATTCATGGATTTATGTCATTTTTGGGGCTTTACACAAAAGAAAATTTGTACTAATGTATTACAGATGGGTGTTAGTAATGGATGATTGGATTGTGCCGAAATTTTAGAAAGAGACTAACGAAATAGACAAAAAAAACTTTGGCCAAGCTTAAACAATTCTTTGTTTGGAGTTACCCGACACAGATTTTTAGAGGTGGGTAGGTAGGTAGCTGAAATAATTTGCATTCATTGCTATACCTAAACGCTGAAACTCATTTTGAAATTTTAATGGTGGACATTTTTTTCACATAAAAAATCGAGTTTGCGTTATATTTGACGAAATAAATTCAAATAGTTTTAGTCTAGTCGTTTAATTTTCGAAATTCAACAAATAATCTGACTTATCTTATTTCTATAATCCTGCATAACAGTTTATTGAAAGCCGACATAGTGTGTGATAATATCGGATTTTCCGTCATCATCGGCGCGAGGCTACATCGCTTGTAACATGTTTTTATTTTTTAGTTTGATGTAACCCAAAATCAATACCGATAACGATGTTTAGAGCTGTCATTGATATCGAGTGATATCGATGTATCGTCGATATTTATTTGTCGATCAATTATCGATACTGATTTGACAAAATCGATATTTTTAATAATTAATAAATTGTCTATTTCTGAATAAAATCCATTCAAAACATAAATAGAATCTGAGGCGTGTTCCAAAGGACACTGTCTTTAGCTATGTTTATTTACATATTTCATGACAGTGATGACAAGAAAAGGTCAAAAAACTATCAGAGGGCATTTTACAAACTGTACAGATCCTAATTTTAGGCATTGGTCATTTGTTTTACTCAAAATAAAGAAAACTGGTATTCAAGTGAAATAAAGATGAGAAAAAAATCGACATATCGAAGTATCATCAATATTTGACATCCGATATCGATGTATCATTGATAACGCATTTTACTGAATCAATGACAGCTGTAACGATGTTTTCATAATAAGTTGTTTACAAATGGCGATTACTGTGTAAATGTGCTCGTTTGCATAGTGAAGAAACAAATTGCAAATGTAACATTTACATGGTAAGTCTTTTTTAAAATATTTTGCATATTATCCTTTCAATATACATTTTTCTCTCTTCCTGTGAAGTTTCATGCGTTTAAAGGCAGGCATAATCAAGCGACAAAAATTTAGTCGCTCCCATTATAACAATATCCACCATTAAAAACGCTTACTTGACTTTGGACTCCAAAGAGCCGCCATAGCAAAAATCATCAAAGGCTCTCAGGAGTCTGATTATTTGGACTAATAGGTAGGTAGGGAATTTATTTTTTTATCTTTTTTTTTTTTGGTCGAGGGTATAAATTTTAATGTAGGCCTACATTACATAATACATGCTCGTACTATGATTAAGTTCCAGTTCATGTACTTCCTTACTTATGTAGAAAGGTGTTTATATCCTAAGAACAACATTAAGACTTTTCACAAGTATTTACACAAATACCTTATTTTAAGCGCAATTGTTTTTACTGTCTGATTTTGGCAAAAATTTTTTTTGCCCTTCCTGGAAGCCAAAAAAAGTTGGGTCATGCCAATTTTGTGAGTCGGTCGGGTAACTCCAAACAGAAAAAAATTTAAGCTCAGCCTTATAAATCTCAAACAAAGACAAAAACTACCAAGGAAAACACAGCACTTTGCCTCGGTTTTCTTTACATGTTAAGGTCTTTCAAAACTGTCCAGGTCAAGAAAATCTCTTTTTTGTGGATCAATGTATCCAGATTAACACGAAAGACTATTGTTTTTTTTTTTATTATATTTCAGTCGAACCATGGGTAGGAGAAAATAAACAAAACTGCAGCCACCGCTGCACAAAAGCCTAGGACAGCCTTGTTAGGTTAGTATGATTGTATAATATGCAGTGATAATTTTAGCTCTGCATCCTGCATCTCTGATGCATATTTTTTTGCCAAGGACACATTGCTTTGGTTCATATGCATCCCTTAAGATGCATTGAGCAAGTGGCAAATCATACATTTAAAAAATGCTCCTTAGGCTTAGCTCTTTGGGCAAAATGTTTGGATGCGTAGGATGCTTCTGACAATCCAACTGTGCGACAAATAAGATTTTTATTTTTGTCCACTTTCGGAAAATTTACAGTCAGCAGTCTTGTAAACCAGAAAATCAAAAAAGTGTGGCCTTATCTGCAGTACAACTACTGTTGCCTGAATTGCCTACCGGTATTTCAGCTGATGTATTGAAATCAAAGATCGGTTAGAAATCTAAATAATTGTTTATTTATTAACTTTGTGAGATATGATAATGGATTAATCACTTAACCAGTTATACCTGACAGTATAAAGAACAGTTTGCGTAAGATATGTTTGGTTCTCGCAGTTTCCATAGGACCCATAAAATTTGTTTTGGACCCATTGTTTCAAAACCTTTGAGTCCCAGGAACCCATTCGTTAAAACCCTAAAATTATCACTGTAACATTATCTGGTTATTGATTAATTCAATGAAAATAATTTGCGATAGCACTACTAAAACACTACTTTTAAGTCCAGTCTTATTGTAGAACAGAAATATTATAATTTGATTTATGACTGGCCAGCAGACGAAAACTATGACGTAAACTGCAACATTTTAAGTCAGCTTCTATTGATCATGGCCTCATTTATTTTCAATCCTGTAGAGTACTTTACACCTTCCCCTATATTTGGGCCCACAGTGTTTTTTAAAACTTAAAACTTTATAGCAGTTCATTTTAGAATGATCTTAATGCACTTATCCCTTTAAGGTAGTAAAATTACTTAATTAGTGTTTGACATTTTAGGAAGTCGTTTGGATGAAGTTCAATGGCAGTTGCGGCATATTTTGGCCTGTCCAAGTTGTTAACCAGACTGAGAAGATGGTGGAGATCTTCGTTCAGTCAGACAATGCACAGTAAGTTACTTGGGTATTTGACTAGAACAGTGTACCTCTACAACAATGGAGTTATAAGCTAAATGTATTGCAGGCTTTTCGTTTTTCGGGTAGCCAAACAATTTTGTACTTATAATAAGTTGTAACAGATACAGCATTAGTAAAACATCATAATATTAAACAATATTTGCGACTTAACCCAAAGAAACAATGAACTCACAAACATGTAATTTACTGACCCCTTAATTTTTATTCCTGTGGCAATCTTTGAAGAAGAAAAGTTATACATTGCTGTATAAAGGTCATGGTAATGTGTTAGTGTACTGTTTCAAACTCAATTTCTGACTCAACCTGACATGCAATCTGGTAATATTATATACCAAATTGTGTTTATCGAATAATTTTATACACTCATGCATGTGATGACCACTGAAATACACATCAACTTTCAGTTTCACATGAAATTGTCATTAAGTGGTGATAGCAGTTTATCATAACAACAGTGCCCAACGTTGTAACATGGATTATGCAGATGAACAAGATTGTCCCAAACATATTAAGGTGGAATCACACTGACCTCAACAACGTCAAAACGGCTTAAAATGACATTTTAAAGGGACAGGTCTTTAGTTGAACCCCAAAATTTTGTCAGTTCTGTTGCAGACTGTTTCTTGCTGTAAACATGTCTATGAGTCATTTTAAAATTACCAAGTTCTGCCAAAAATATTGTTTTGACGTAGCAAACTTCAGAGTGATTCAACCTTAAATTACCATTAGACATGAATTGTTGCCGCTATATTCTGAGTCAGTTGCCTGTAAATTTTCAGGTTTGAAGTTAAAAGGCAAGATAAAAACATCCTGCCATTCTATGAAAATTTTGAAAGACAATGGTAAAGAAAGTAGAATTTCAACTTTTTATTACTGCCAAGTTCATTGATCAGTTCTGTTGTTTCATTGCATGAAATACTACATTATGATTTTGGACCAACATGGCTAGGGTTCTCATTAGAGTGAATGAATCCCCAATATTTGCTTTCAGAAAACAGTTGCAGTTAAGATTACTTTTCCATAATTATTTATGCCAGCGACTTATAGAGTTTGGCCTGTCTGTTTGTCTGTCACACTTTTTGAAAATAATCTTCTCTGAAACCAATGTTCCAAATTGAAAGCAAATCAGCCACATTGTTTACTTGGTTAAAAGCTTTCAAAATTAAATAAATCATCAAATTCCATGTTGAATTCTGGTGGCCATGGCAATATATAATAATAAAGAAATTTTTCAAAAGTCTGCTCCTCTTAAATGGCTGTCCCGATTTAGTTGAAATTCAGTCTTAAGTTCAGCCATGATCCTTAGGCAAGGGTTTCAAAAGTTATATAAATCATCTGTTTGAGAAGAACTCTGGCTCTCCTTGAGATGCATTACTGGGTTTTGGGGAGTACCACGGATTTTTTATGGGGTTTTTGTTTGCTTATGGGGTTCACACAATATGCAACTTTCTGAGTGTATTCTTCAGTCTCTGAAAAGCCTAGAAAATATTTATGCACCCCTCAAAACTTGTCCGTCCATGAGCATGAGACATGCTTGTGGGGTTTTCGAGAGTACAGGCTATGTTTGTGGGGTTTTGGCATGTGTCCCATAAGTCACTTTGCACCCCACAAACGCAAAACACCACAACATCATTTCAGGGAGTCTGTCAGTTTCAAATACATAGGGAAAGTAAATTGTCTTCCCCTCATGAGCCGTTGGCCAAATTTAATTGCCCTTGTGCATGAATGGGCTATTAGGTGAAGGTCTAAATAATCATAAAGCACTTATTAGGTGAAGATTAGAAATCAGCAATATCAAAGTTTAAGAAAATGAAAAGGAGAGTTAAATACTGTAATATACAGTTTGATTTTGTTTTCGTAAAAATGTCTTAGGTTGAATTGACAACAGTCTCTCTACGACGCAGCATTGGGCGCCGTAACATTGCGTCACGACGCCTGTCAAAACATGGATCTGTCAGTATGGCCGAGAGGTCTAGGGGTTCGGAAATTACATGTGCTACATTCTCACTTCTCGGTAAGGTAATTTGATTGTTTTATCATAATGCTTTAGTAGTACATAAGTAAACATGTCGCTGGCATGATTTCACTTTCGGAAATATTATAATGAAAGTGGTCTTGGGCCGAAAATAGTAGTCCAAAAAAGCATACTTCGGATTCTACTGAGAACTTTGGTACATTTAAGGTCCAGATCTGTTTGTTTTAGTTGTTTATCTCATTTGCTCATTTGAGCACATACTTACTATACCAAACTCTGTCAGACCTACCGAACTGACCGACTGATTTTGCCTAATATGATTTTGTAGTGCTGTTTAACCAAAATATTTAATAACCAGCTCCTGTGAAATTCAGTTTATGATAGCTTAATATGATATCATTTGATACAATAAGTGCTTGCAGCTCTGTTCCAACTAGAGTTTTTGTCGAGCCCGCTTGCGCATAGCGAGACATAGTTGTCACTTTTTTGTCGGTGTTTGTGCGTGAGTTAGTGCGTGCATTCGAAGGTTGTATATCTTGTTATATCTTAATACAGTCTTTGAAATTGGCACTTGTCTGGGACAAGTAAAATTTGGTCATTTACCTATTCAGGCAAGCAATTTCAAAATTTTGTTCATTTTCATACTTGCCCTTTCTTGCCTAAAGGATACATAAATTTCAAATCCCCTAATTTCAAAGACTGTTAATGACTAAAGATTATCAACTAATCTAATCTTAATCATTGTTCCAGATAGGGCCACAGAGGTGTTCCGATACTGATTCCTGACGTTGCAAAAGCAGGAATTGCATATGTAGCTAGCAGCCAGGTCAGGGAATCTGTTGGTGTAAGCAGTAGATACCTTTTCGCTACTGTTGGTAAGTATGTTTCGTCATTTGAGTAAATTCCTTGCACCATGTTTCTTTATGGTTTGTGACTTTTTAAGTGTGGTGGTTGGACTAAAAACCCCAGAAATTTTCAACAGCTAAAAAACCCACATGCAATGGACGTCAGTTGTTTTTTGCTTCTTTCTGATTTGTGGGGTGCACCCCATAAAAAAGATAGCCATGGTTAGCTGGGTTGGACTAAAAACCCCAGAAATTTTCAACAGCTAAAAAACCCACATGCAATGGACGTCAGTTGTTTTTGCTTCTTGCTGATTTGTGGGGTGCACCCCATAAAAAAGATAGCCATGGTTAGCTGGGTTGGACTAAAAACCCCAGAAATTTTCAACAGCTAAAAAACCCACATGCAATGGATGTCAGTTGTTTTTGCTTCTTGCTGATTTGTGGGGTGCACCCCATAAAAAAGATAGCCATGGTTAGCTGGGTTGGACTAAAAACCCCAGAAATTTTCAACAGCTAAAAAACCCACATGCAATGGACGTCAGTTGTTTTTGCTTCTTGCTGATTTGTGGGGTGCTTCCCATAAAAAAGATAGCCATGGTTAACTGGGTTGGACTAAAAACCCCAGAAATTTTCAACAGCTAAAAAACTCACATGCAATGGACGTCAGTTGTTTTTTTGCTTCTTTCTGATTTGTGGGGTGCACCCCACAAAAAAGATGGCCATGGTACCATTTGTGCAGTTTTATTTTTAACAATATCTTATATTTAGTAAATTTTATGATTATGTGTATGTGATGTACGATTGTGTGGCATTCAAATCATTAGTACTTTTCAGGAAGTGACTTTCGACTTTATGAATGTCTTGCGCAACATTGTGAAGAAGCTGACCTTTCATATCCGCAGCGTGTTACAGCTACCACTCTTCGTAAATACATGGCAACAATAACACAAGTATGTCATTCTTTATAACCTATATTAAAAATAAAAAGAAAATTAGCCACTCTCTGCACAATTTGTCAAATTGCCATTCGCCCAAAGCATGGTATTTATGGGACTGTTACATAATACAATTGAATTTATACATTAAGCAACAATATGATGAAAATACTGTTTATTTTCTTGTTTATGTAATGTGGGATAAAGTCAAAATAAGAAAAAATATAACATTTTTGAACTAAAAAAAGTAAATTTTGAATTTACATGAACTTTTACAAGAAATCTCACTCTTTATAATAAGATTATATTGTACTATGTTATAGGCATTGGATCTAAAGCCCCACCAGATAGAATGGGTGATGAGACATATGGGGCACAGCCTAGATGTACACAAGATCTACTACCGTAGTACATCCGACATCACTGAGAGAACGCAAGTAGCTAAGATACTACTGCTGCAGGACACTGGAAGACTGGATGAATTTGCCAATCAGTCTCTTGAAGATATTCAGTTGTCAGGTTAGGATTCTTTCAGATTCACATTTCAGCCATCTACACAAAAACCTCTTAAAGCGGGTTTTTTCCTGACGGTTATGATTCCTATATCAGCCCAGTCAAATGCCTGATCGGGCAACAAAATGAAACAGAGTTTAGACTTGATAATCCTTCAGGAACAAAATTCAAAAGCACTTGGATTTTAAGGGTTTGATATGAAAAATATGTCCCATAAAAACGTCTGATACTACTAGCATACCATGAACATTGGTAGCTGACTCGATCTAAAATTATTTTATGAAAACATCATTTTTGATGTAAAGTGAACATTTATCATGTTAATTATGAAATATCGAAACTACTTATATTCAGATTTGGCAGAGGAATCTACTCCTGAGGATGTCCCCACGGAGGAACTCTTCAATGCCTCCGAGGAGATGGATGAGGACATCCATGACTCTCAGGATCCAACAGAAACTGGTCAGCCAGCCAAGAAAACCAACAGTGCGGTGACACGAAAGATATGGACTACTGAGGAAGAAGAAGAGATAAGACAATTATTTAACAAAAACTTTGAAGAAAGAAAGAGACCAACCCCTGCACAATGTCTTAAAGCAATAAGAATAAGCAAAAAAAATGGGGGTGTGATACAATTGCGTAAAAAGGATGTTTTGAAAAAAAAGGTCTATAGGATGATAGACAATTTAGAAAAATAGGATGGATCAGGGTGTTTTTCAAAAAAAATGAAGCCAAAGACATTTGTGGCCATAAGAAAGTAGAAAATCTATAAATGAATGTGTTGAATGGTTTAAACTATGTACTTTAATGCAATTAATATTTCAGCCAAATTTGGTTGCATTCTGATGACTTGTAAGAAAGTTATGTTCCAAAAACCATAAAAAATTGTCCCAAGTGTAACAGTTTTAGCATGGCATTTGAAAAAAAAAAAAAATTTAATTTGAAATTACTAAAATTGCTTTAAGAGAATCTACAAAAATCTTTCTTTGGTGCAAAGTTGCATCATTAATTTTTTATAAAACCATTTGTTTGAAGAGTGTACATGAAGTATATTTTGCTATATGATCTATCAAAGTAGGGCAGTGCTTAACAATTTTAACATTCAAAATGAGCCTTGTAGGAATTTCAAACTGTTATCTGTGTGTTCATTACATTAATTTAATGGTATCATACTTTAGAGCTATTTTTCTGAAAAAAAGCATAATTTCTTGTTAAACTGTCTATATTTTAATGTTATATAAATATCTTCAATGAAATTATTTTTACATTTCATACTTGGTAATATCAAAAAACAACATATTGTCCCAAGTGTGCGAACAATCTCTCAAAATATTGCCTCAAACAAGACACTCATAACTTTATCAAAAACAGAAATTTTTCAAGTATCTTGGGTTTTTTGGAAAGCTTGTTTATTCTATTTTAACTTACTGTAACTGAAATCTGCATATTAACATTCATTTTTTCCTGAAAAAAACTTTTGTAGGTAATACTCAGAAAAAGTTTGACAATTTTTATGAAAAATGTCCAAAACATACAAAATATGTACTGATTAAATGCTTAAGTATGTTTTATTTTGAAAGATTGATGTTCTTACTATCTTATGTTTTGGTCTAAAGTAATCTTATTTGTGCTTAGTTCAAATTTTGTGCACTGACAAACATAATGCTTTTTTAAAAAAAAATCCACAAAAATTGTTAGATAACTGTTCAGCGTGGGAACCCTGAATTATAGCCAATTGACATTTTACTTCTTTTGTTTACTGTTAAATGTACTGTTTTACTGATTTATTGTCATATCTGTGACCCATGATTAATAAATGATAATGATTTTCATTCTTATTTGGATTCTAAACTTTATCAGAATTTGTGGTACCATTGTCATTGTAGATCTACTCCAGTTGAAAATGGGTCTCATGGTGGCGTAGTGGTAGTGTTGGCCTCGTGATCGGAAGGTTGTTTTTCGATCATTCACCGTTACGATATCTGGTGATTTAAGTTGTGGTTTGTATAAGAACACATGGAAAATTGTCTTGAAATGACTAAAAAGTCGAACCAAACACACATGTGCTTTATCACTTTCTAGCATTCAGAAAAGCAGGGCATGCTGTCCTGGCAAATACAAGGCATATCAAACAATATTTTCGACATAGCCCAAAGAAACAATGAACACACAGAAATGCAATTTACTGACCCCGAAACGGTTTGCAGAACAGCAACCATTCGCCACATAGTGTCCGGAGCATAACGGGTCAATATAGAAGAGCAAAAAAAAGATTGAACATCCTCACCAAAACCTAAGAGGAGCAAGTGTTTCTTTATCCAAAGCATTATAAAGGAAATGAGATCTTTTATTATTCAATTTAACGGCACACCAACACAAAAAGGTTACATAATGTTGATTTCAATACACCAAGAGATTTACGGAAAAATGTTGAAATGTGGGATCACTGCCTCCAAGGGTAGCAACACAAAGTGTTGAATATTACAGCGCAATAGAGTAGTACGGGAACCTTTTTACGGGCTCCACACAAGCACTAGACCCCAGCTGCTGTAATCATCAAACAATATTTGCAACATATACTGATACAAAAAAGTTTAGTCAGTAGAACACTATTTGGAAGTATTTTAAGAATATACATATATATTTAAAAAAGGGTTTGTGGAATCAGGTTTTCTTTCAAAATTTTTTCAAATAACATTTGCGTTTTGTAAAACTTAGAATATTCGCCTCCTCGATTTAGACGCGCATGCCTGTGACGTGGCGTTTAAAGGAACGTCAACGTAAGGGCACCTTGCTCTTGGACCTGTGGCCACGAGACGATTCTTTGCATTTCATTGCATTATCCTAGTCACAGATGCATGCTGGACATAAGAAGCAGTTTACGACATTTCAGAAAACTGTAACATCATGATGACGTCACTATCTACGGTCCCCCCTTACGCAAACATTTTTCGCGACCTCAAAGAGAGGTGTCTGTCCTTTAAAACTTTCAGTTTGTCTGTAGGGACTCTACAGACAATAAATTGTCTTTCTTGGATGCCTAAACGACGAGTGGCGTCAAATGCTTAAGCGCCATACCAAAAGCCATGGTTTTGTTATAAAACGTCAAACTTGGACAACGTTCCACTCTTAAGAATTGCAATAATCTGTTATTGTTTCTGTGGACTTTTTATGAATGTGTAACCGATTCAGACACTTGACTAATGTTTGGGTGATTCGTTTTCCCTGAGCACGTGGTGCACGTGCTTTTAACAAATTGACACGTGTTGCTAAATTAATAGTGAAAACAGTTTTTAATATGGTACTTTATTGAAGAAAGTCGATTATAAAGCAATGTTTTAATCTTTTGTATGAATATATAAAGATTTAAAGATTCTTTTCATATATCAAAATACTGACTTAACTTTTTTGTTTCAGTATAGCATCAAGACTACTGGCTGGCTTCCCAAGCTAATCCAGATTTCAAAATGAGTTTAGCTACTCTATTGTCTAAGTGTTGTATAAACAGTTTTAACAAACAATCGTGTCGACAATGTGACAGTTTAACTCACCAGGCAATTGCTTCCACCGCTCTCCCCCCCTCAGTATTTGTCGACTTAGATCTAACTCTAGTACTCTTCTAGAAAATCATATAATCATTTTGCGTGATTTACCCCATAAGCATGGCCGTAATGTATCGACAACATTGTGACTGATAAACCCCATGTGCAGTAGGCTTAATAACCCCATCTAGTATATCTAGTATCTAATATTTCCCCATATACACGGACAAAACTGCAACCCAGGACTGTTGTTTGTACTGCACACCCCACATGCAACAAACCCCACAACGTCATCTGAGGGAGTCCATCCGTCCGTCCGTCCGTCGTCAACTTTTCATTCAAACGACATCTCCTCTGAAACCAATGGGGCAAATTTAATGAAACTTGCCTGGGATGTTCCTTGCATGAAGCTCTACCAAGATTGTTCAAATGGTTCTGGTCCATTGCATTTCTGGTTCACTGGAGCTAAAAATAGATTTTATAAGTTGGATCTTTAAAAATCTTCTTCTCCGAAACCACAAGGCCTGGAGCTTTGATATTTGGTATGAAGCATCATCTAGTGGACCTCTACCAAGTTTGTTCAAATTATGTCCCTGGGGACAAAACTGACCCCACCCCAGGGGTCAGTTGATTTTACATAGAGTTATATAGGGAAGAATTGAAAATCTTCTTGTCAGAAACCACAAGGCCTAGAGTTAAGATATTTGGTATGTAGCATTGTCTAGTGGACCTCTACCAAGTTTGTTCAAATCCTGTCCTCTGGGTCAAAAATGGCCCCGCCCCGGGGTCACTTGTTTTACATAGAGTTATATAGGAAAAACTAAAAAATCTTCTTGTCAGAAACAAGAAGGCCTACAGTTAAGATATTTGGTATGTAGCATTGTCTAGTGGACCTCTACAAAGTTTGTTAAAATCCTGGCCTCTGGGTCAAAAATGGCCCCGCCCCGGGGGTCACTTGTTTTACATAGAGTTATATAGGAAAATCTTAAAACAATCTTCTTATCAGAAACCGTAAGTTATAGAGCTTAGATATTTGGTGTGTAGCATTGTCTAGTGGACGTCTACCAAGTTTGTTCAAATCCTGGCCTCTGGGTCAAAAATGGCCCCGCCCCAGGGGCCACTAGCTTACATAGAGTTATATAAGAAAATCTAAAAAAATCTTCTTGTCAGAAACCGTAAGTTATAGAGCTTAGATATTTGGTGTGTAGCATTGTCTAGTGGACCTCTACCAAGTTTGTTAGAAAAATGTCCCTGGGGTCACTATTGGCACCGCCCGAGGGGTCACAACTTTTAAATAACAATATAGAAGAAAATCTTTAAAAATCTTCTTGTCTGAAACCACAAGACCTAGAATTTTAAAATTTGGCATGAAGCAAGCTTTATCAAGCTTTTTCAAATTATTGGATTAGGTTAAAGGTCACTGAGGCTAAAAGAAGATTTATCTACTGTACCTCATAGAGCCTTCATTTATAGACCAATATCTTTGATATTCAGTATAGAGGTTCCTTGCATGGACCTCTACCCATGGGTAGGGTTTGAGGTCACTGGGTCAAGGTCAAGGTCACCATAGCTTATAATAGATATTTCTACTTTCTGTCATAGAGCCTTTATTTATTGACTGAAATTTTACATATTTGGTTTGTAGGCACTTACATATTTTCAATTACAAAATGAAATACTGCTTAACAGCAAACCTACAGCCAAAGTACTCAGGTGAGCGATCCAGGGCCATCATGGCCCTCTTGTTTATAAAAGAATAAATATCGAAGATGAGAAACATCAACATCTGTCATTCATACAGAAGTTCAATTTAATTAGTGCATTTTTTTTCCACTTGACATTATAAGCTATAAAAAAGCTTTAAATAAAGATTTGTACACAGGCTTGAGTTAGGGAAAAGTATTTGTTAGTTAAATATATGTTCAAGTTCATCAATGTTCATTTAATTACCTCACCTGAACAATGCTCAGGGTAAGTTTATTTATCTGTTGTTTTGTCTATTAACAGTTACCTTGTGAACACTGAAGAGACAAGTTTAAATAAAATTTGCTTAGAATGTCAATGTTTGCATTTGTAACTGACACAAGTGGAAACTGAGCCATGTAGAATATGCAACATTGCTAAATCAAAGGAAATTATGTTAACCGAATAAAGGTTATATTTTGATGTCATTTTTTTTTTTGTCTAAATGTGTATCTTGGTGCAGATATTTCTATTTTCCCTTTGTAAAAACGTGCAGTTTGTGCAAAGTTTCTTTATTTACCACCCACAAAGGAAGTATTCACAAGCTCCACAAAAAAGCGTGCAGTTCGAGCAATGTTTTGCCATCAAGTTTATAAATGAGCAACTGCATATTTCACACAAAATGGCTGAAATACTTTTTGGTACTTTAGTTTTTATTCTCGGATTTATTTATAAGAAAAGGTTGTGTATTTAAGACAAGCTTAACAACTTGAAGGAAACCAATTTCAGCAAATATTTAGTTCATTAAACATGAAGCAGCAAGTGAAAATATCGGATAAATTTTGATTGTCATATATTTTCTTTAATATATATACGAAACAGTGAAAAAGTTTCCTTTTCTCTCAGACTTGAATACTTTTCTGTCTGGGTAGACATCCCATGTACATCCCTGAGACTATACTCCTGTTAATTATTACGGTTTTAAAAGAAGAAAGACATTAAAGAATGAGGAGCAGTCATTTTTGTTGATTAATTTATCTAAGTGAGAATCAAAATTGATTTTTGTATCTAATATACAGATATACACCATTATAAATTACATGTATATATCAGTGCGTTGCAGTGGTGTGTGACAAAACAGATAAAATTAGTCTTTCCTGCGATGACCCTTCCTGAAATCCTGGGGGGAAACCCTGATCTATGTCAGTAACTTAAATAAAACAAAAAAAAATGTGGCTGACATTTTGAAGCTACAGTTAAAATTACTCAGATAAAATGATACTAAGTGAAAGTCATAAGCCCTGAGGCTATTTGAGCTTTGTTTTGAAATATTTGTCTTTGTGATAGGGTTTGTGATATTTAAGTACTGTTTTAAATAAGGTTATCTGGAATTAAAAAGTTACTTCTTAAGGCCATTGTTTTTTTTTTTTCGGGGCTTTATGAAAGTCTTTTATTGATAGTTTTCTTAATGAAAGTAGGTTGTGTCTAAGTGGGTTATTATGTTATGCTTTCATAGGAAATTTTTTATCTAGATTGTTTTGGCAATCAATCAGATATGTTTTGGATTAAAAATGTTATTTGTCTGGATGTTTTCAACAGGTCATCATATAGTGAGCAATATACACTGCAAAATCATTATGTCCCCCTTTAGTTAAAACCTGTTCTATTTGAGTATGTAATGTATTTGTACTTCAGTAAGCTGTCTAACTGTATTAATTCCATGAAGTATGCAAATACACAATGTAATTTAGCAAATATATTTCATTTTTTAAGGTCAAGTACATATAAATATGGTAGCAGTATTTTTGTTTTGCAGCTACATGTATTTATATATAATTAAGTTACTGACTGAACAATACTGAAGATACAAGGAAATAGTCACCAGGGCTGTTCACTGTTTTATCCCTTTAATGGAATGCAGTGTACTGGGATTGCTCTTGTTGCATTGATATTTTGTTCAATGCAGCTAGGAATGGAACAGAATGCTGAGAATTTTTATCAAAGGATTACTGCACGTGATATAGACAACATACTATTTGAAGGAACAGCATTGTATGGCAGTATTGTGACAAGAATTGGTGTTCAGAGGTATCTTGGTCATACAGACTTACCTGAAAATGTAGGTGTGTTTGCTGAAGAAAGTCGAGTCGAATACATGCATGATTATTTTTATGGTACTGTTGGTTCATTTGGTAGACCTGAAGTTGGAGATAGAGATATCAGCAGTGCTATTCATCAAAGTGTTCTCTTGTCACAGTTTCTCTTGATTACTTTTGGACAACAAACTATAGCAGTATATTCTAACTCAGGAACTGGGGAGTTCTTGTATTTGATTCACACTCAAGAAATGAAAATGGTTTTCCAGTGGAGAATGGATTAGCAGGTTTCTTCCAGTTTCCAACTGTTGAACACTTCCTAAGATGTATCTCAATAATGTATACAAATCAACAATATGAGATAACTCCATTAAGTATTACAAGCATAAATCATGACCATACATATTCAAGTAGTAAGATTAATTTGAAAGCAATAGCCAAAAAAAGGAAAAAAGTCAAAGGAGTGGAATGCAAAATAGAAAGCAATGTAGGAGAAACCATTAACTCGGAAATAGCAGGATTTTCAGTGGTTGATATGATTGATGTTCAACATTTTTGCGAAGTCAAGGCAGCAAGACACTTTGCAAAACAACACAGTGCAAGATTTTTTGTATATTCCCGGACATGACCAGAATTATGAAAGATATATTCGTGAAAAGCCTGATTGCAGTAGTGCTTGTTGTCATAGGTTTCTTTTTAGTAATCAAACATATACGCTGAAAAAGGGTAGTGACATAAGCGTGGCATTAGGCATTGATGTGACAGATTCAGTAGGAAGAACACTGCAAGTTCCAAACATACAAAATGCAATACCTATATTTTCAATAGAAACAGACTATTTTATACAAGGGTGCCATGTTATAAGAAGACAGTTTCCATTGTGTTTATGTTGGGCATCAACAATCCATAAAGTGCAAGAACTTTCAGTTGATGAAATTGCTGTTGATATTGAATGTAAAGTGTTTCAAAAAGCAATGAGTTATGTAGCCTTGAGCAGAGTTCGTTCTCTTAATAGTCTGTACATATTGTCTTTAGATTTGTCTTGCATTCAACCAAATGAAAATGTTGTCCTCGAGTATGAGCGCTTGCTGAAACTGGCAGATATGTAAGGCATAAATGATTGTTTTATGTTTTTGTTTTACTTCTCTTTAGCCTATTTTACAATGTATTACTGTTTGAAAATAATTTACTGTACTCAAAATAAATCTGCCAGTAGTTATATTGGTGCTCTGTGAAAATGGAAATTGAAACTGATTTTGTAATGGTTTTTTCTCTGTTTTTTTACACATGTTAAGCAATAAAAATAAGTGCATGCATACATAATAAGACATACTATTATCACTGTAACTGGAGAATTCACATTTGCATATGATTACATTTTACACATCAGAGAAAGAGTGAGAACAAGAGAGAAAGAATTTTCAAAGAAAATTTATCATAAAGCTATGATACAACAATGATATCCATATTATATGATAATGTTTACAATATATTTTTGTCACAAAATGATACCGTTTATAAGCTTATATTTTTTCATTTTTTAGCTCGATTTTGTTTTTTGAAGAAAAAATTGTGTTATTGCTTGAGTCATGGTGTTGTTGCCATTCCTGTTTCTTGAAAACTTTAACATTGATCATATTTTTTTTTTTATTCCTTTGTGGATTGTCTTCAAACTTGGGCAAAACAAACCTTTGGACATGACCTTCAAGTAGACTAGACTAAACTTGACATTGACTTATAAATGACCTTCACTTTCAAGGTCAAAATTTCTAATTTTGCTAAAATAAGCCATTACTTTGTTATTTATTGGTGGATTGTGTTCATACTTAGACGCAACAACCCTTTGGACAAGACCTTAAAGAAGACCAGACAAAAATTGACCTTTACACATAAATCACCTTCACCTTCAAGGTCAAATTACTAAATTTTGCTGAAATAGGACATAACTTTATAATCAATGGGTGGAATGTCTTTATAGTTGTACACAACAACCCTTCAGCAAGATCTTTAAGCAGACAAGACTTATCTTGACCTTGACTCTTAAACTATCTTCACTTTCAAGCTCAAATTACTGAATTTTGCTAAAATTTGCCATAATTTTATTATATGTAGTTGGATGTGACTGGTACTTACACAGAACAACTCTTTTAACAAATCCAACATTAGACATAGACATAAACTGTAACACATAAGAGATTTGTTTAACAAATTGAAAGACCCATCACATTTGGTTAGATTCCTATTAGAAATATTAACTTAAATGTTTTATAAGAATTTTTAATTATCTCCCTTTTGAATAAATAAGCATTTAAGACAGTTAATTATTTTGGTTTCTACATAAAGTTCATTTTCACACTTGCAAATGACATTTTTTGACATGTGTTTGCAAACAAAACTACATGTACAGTACTAAACTAGTATATGCTTCAAAATTTATTTTTTGCTGGTCTGTCCTGGTTGTGCAACCAAGATAGACAAAAGGAAGTAATATAATTTTACAAACTTGGGTTTCTCATGAAATTCTTCTAGATACAAATGTATGTTACCATTATGTCATTAGGATATCTTTTAAATTATATTGATAATTATGTATATGAAATTAATATTGATGCTCAAATAATTTAATCTTTATTTTGAACCCAGGATAGAAAACAAAGTTTTAAAACCTCTGGATAAAATATAACATGCAATATGTCACCAATGACCTTAATTAGTATATGGTACATTGTCAGATACTTACTTGCCATAAAGATCACCTTCATGAACAAAATCATTGACCACCTTTAAATGACATTGACATTGCTTTACTTGACTATATCTTTGTTATTAACAGGTGGAATTCTTTATGCATGGATATAACTACCTTTTTGACAAAACTCCAAAGAAAGTTAAACTGAACTTGACCTTTAAGTCAAATTTTTGAATGTTGCTAAAATTTGCCATAACTTAGCTATGTATGGATGAATTTGATGATTATATTTTCTAATGATTGATGTTTCATCCCTTTACTGTTATTTGCTTTGTCTGATTTCTTTGTTCGCCTTTGGAAAGAGGAAGAGGTCGAGTGTGGCCCCAAATTGTGGTGGCTCTTGTTTTTATTTATTACAGTAATACAATATATGATTTAGAAATTTTAGAAGAAGAAACATTTGGCATAATTTGCTTTGTCAGAGTTATCTTTAAATATTTAGTTAACTAAACTTATTACAATGCTTGTAAAAAGTGTCATTTAGATTAAAAAATAATTCTTTTTAAACAGTCTACAGCATGTGACAACTCTTTGTTTTCATTGTATTTTTGCATACTAAAGTAAATTAGAGCCTATAATTGTATAAACAGTTATTGAGCAAATCCCTCATTGGGATTCTCAAGCAGTGTCTTGTATTATTATTCCATTATCATATGTACTGTAAAAAGTAAAATATTTCAGTTTTCACAGTTCACAAACAATAATATTCAAATTAGAGCCATGTATGTACTTGTTCAGTTTAAGAATGGAAATAATCAGTTGTTATATTGCCTATAATTTTCTTTGTTTGCCAGTCTAAGTCATTACAGCCACAAATCCAGGAACCTGTGGAAATAACAGGAAAGATTTTGAAGAAGTCCTCTGACTTGTTAACATACAAGAATAAACAAACTACTATGACATATTTCAACATGATTCTTCTAGACAACACAGGCAATACTCATGCATTGAGAAGCTATCAAAAGTCCAAGTTTATGCAACTTAAAGTTGGCTTGACCTTTAAGTTTAGTAACCTTGTTCAAAAGACAGAAGGACTTTGGATGACCAGCAATAGTACATTCCGGTACACACAACCAATAACTGCTGAGTCACCACAACAAATTCCCCTATTGCCAGAAGAGGAAGCCAAACCTGGTCAGAAAAGGTCTCTAAAGGACACCCTGGAGACAGCTGTGCGTTCTACTATTAAAGTCAAAGTTGTTGAGGTAAGCATCAAAGTTGTTGAGGTACAGTGTAAGCTAGTTAAAAATAATCAAAGATATTTCAATGTCCTTTTTTTAAAAAAATAAAGGAACGGAATAGTAGAACTGAATTTAATAGGAAATACAATGCTGTGTTTTTTTTTGTTGCTTTGTTTCCTTTTTTTGTTGCTAACATGAGAAATGCTCTTAATAAAGTTTATATATGCTTAAAACTTGTAACCTGATGTTAACTGTTCAATCTTTATTGTGCATTGTTAACAGTCTTGAACAACTTTTTATTACTAATAATATCAACAAAACTTCCTCAGATGATCTATAAAATACATTCACAAACAAGACATTAAGTATGCTTCTCAGTAATCCTAAAAAAAAAAAATGGTAACAATTCATATTTTCTATAAAAAATAACATGCCCAAACAAAAATCTTCATGGAGACAGCACTGCCGTGTTTTGATTATTTTTTTCTATCTTGACGTTTCAGGTATCACCACTGAAAATGTGCAAAGAAGGAACACTCCCTGTGCGCATTTTAGGAGTGAAGGATGAGACAGCTAGAGCAAAAGTTTGTCTGTTCAGTGACAAAGCCACAACAGCCTTTCGTCGTCATGATGTGTTAGAGATTTCTAGTGTTTATCCAAAAACCCATAACAATACTCTCTGTGCAAGCAGGGACACAACTCTTGAGGTTAGTTTTATTTATATACTTGATTGACTAAAAAACTTCATTTGAACACTAGCAACATACTCTAGCAACAAACATTACTTTAATTGAGAATTTAGCAGCTTGCTACATGTTTTAAATTCTTTGTTGAATAATTTGAAAGCTGTAAGTAGAGATACAATAATTGGCACTAGAGTACAGTTTAAATATCATTGTTGTTTAACTTCTGTTATTCATGCTTCATATTAGTACATGTGCTTTTACGCACTAATGACACTAATTAACAGCTTTAAAATTCATGCAAGAACATCAGCATTTTACTTTTTCTTTGATCACATTAGGATATGCATATGCTTAGCTTTAGTTACAAATTTATATGTAGAGAATGTCCCCATAAGTTGAAAAAAATACTTAACCACCTTCAGTTCTTTATTTTTAAACATATTCTTTTAAGAGGCAAAGACTAAAAGTAATTTTAACTATATTTTTGGTTGTTAAAGTTCAGTTTCAGCCAGTGAAGAAAATTTAATAATTCACAATTTTAATCAAAATTCACATGAATTAATAAGCAGTGAAAGAAATGTTTAAATTTATATATTATTTTGACATTTTAATTATGAATTTTGTGAGAGTTCAAAAATCTAAGAACAAGTTGATCAATTAAAACAAGAAGAAAGAACTCAGTTGTTAGGATTATTTGTCATATTTGCCAGTTTAAATGTTTTATTGTTTCTTATGTGACAGCATGATATACAAGTATAAGCATTTCCAAAACTGCTTGAAATCACCATTCAGCCATGATGACATCTTATCCATAGATGAATGTATTTCATGTTCATAATTTTTTGACATGCTTTGCAGTGAAAAGCGAAGTTATATATGATGATTTTCACAGAAAAATTATAAAGTAGATGAAATATACATTGCAATTTTTATTGTAGCTGGACTATTTTTGAAAGCGGATGATTTGGCTTCTTTATGAAAAGCATGCCAATATATTTATATATCATGTTAAAATTGTAAAAAAAATTCTATTTGCGTAGTTATTTACTTTTTTTATTACTAAAAAATTGTATACTTAACAAAAGCTTGATACTATTCTTCAATATTATTAGAATATTACATGTACAATTTAAACAGAATAAATTAGGTAATATGATATGATATGTGATATGAAATTATTCGCTTTGATTGGCTAAAGGCAAGGTGTACAGGCAAAACTGTTCAAATCTTGTTAATTGTATTATCACTGTCCAGAAATGGCGATAATGATCTCTGGCAAAGTTTTGGTCAACCATGAGACACCATTTTAAAACTGTTGCATTTATCAGATGTATCAACAATAGATTTTGGAAATTCACAGAATTACAAAATTGTATTTTCAATGATATTGCAAAAATATAGGGAGCACAGGCAACAAATGTTTTTCAAAAGGGACAACACATAGACATAAGGACAACTGTCTTCTTTATTTTAGAACCAAGTTTTGTCTTGTATTATGACATACTGTCACTTTAAACTATATCGAATATTATTTGCATTGTAGTTCTTGCCAGACGATGATCAGATCAATATTGATGAAGTAGATACCGATCAATTTAAACTAGACGTAGACTTTGCCAGTGAAGAGGAAAAAGTGAGAGTCACTATTCCAGAATTTTGCAGGGTATCTGTTTACCCTTATTGTAAGAAAGAAGGTACATGAATATGTTTTTATTTTAACCTTTCTTTTAACTTTTACTAAGCTTTTGTTCCAATGTTTTGAATTTTAAGAGAAAAAAACAAAATGCAATATAGTGATGTTTTCTGTCTGTCAGCTGTTACTGTGTACACAAAATGTTTTTGAAAGCAGAATCATGCATCAAGCTTGGTATTGCCCCCAAAAAATAGTTCAACATGTGTCAGAATTAACTGCTTGGTCATACAAATATTATTTCATAGTCATTCAGCTAACTCAGATAATTAGTTAAAAAGTAAATTTAATGATTTTTATTCCACTGTCACAATAATTGGACTACACAGTAACATTTGCACAAGGACTTGTACTTTATGCAGCAGTTACTTCCTTTTCAGTACAGTAAACACTACTACTAAACATGTTAATGTGATATATTAGAAAGAAAAATTTAATACACAAAATATGTACACAACTGAAAACAGTTTAAACTTAAATAGTGGTAGCAGAAATAATAAGAAAAATCATTATCAGAAATTTCTCATGTACCTTGAATGTGTTGGCTTCTTAATTGCGTGCAAATGTTACAGAGTATTTTTACAGGAAGAAATCTAATGCTAATTGTTTATACTTTTATCATTAAGGATTGCAGCAGCAGACAGGTGAATGAGTGAACTCTTAACTGTCTGATAAAGACAACTCTTTTTAAAATAATAGTTCCATGCCTATTATGTCTTTTCAGGGTGCAGGTCTAAGGGGTTCACAGACCCCCAGTGAAATGAACACAGTCAAAACATGGTTGACCAGGTTTTAAACAAGGTTATACATGTTTCTCAGACCATGGTTGACCACCAAATGACCATGTTTTATCCATGGTCAACCATGTTTCATGCCGTGGTTTATTGCCGCCCTAGCGACCATGGTTCATCTTGTTCCAAGGTCATCAAAATTATCCATGGTCAAACATGTTTCACAGGCCACATGGTTTATTGCCGCCCTAGTACCATGGTCAAGCATGGTTTGACCATGATCTTAAGACCAGGATTAATCATGTTTCATAGTCCTGTTATTACCATGGTCACACATGTTTCATAGGACACGTTGAAACCTTGTGTTATGGTGCTAAATTACATATCCACAAAATTAAAACCTTGTTCATGGCAATGAAATAATTGTTTAGTAAATAATTACTGAATTTAGTTTTAAAAAACGTTTTGAATCAGATCCACCTAATATGATAATGTAATTTTTTGTTTGTTTGTGTAAGAATATTGCTATCCTATAACTGCAAAAGCTGAATTTCATCTGTTCTCCAAATTCAGAAAAAAAAATCAGCCTTCTATTGTATTTCTGAATCATGTCTGACAACACAGTTAAAAATCAGACTTTTGATTCTGATTTTTTTCTGAATAATGGCCGAGAAAATGCTGAAAATTTCCTAAAATTGGAACAATCCAGGCATAATTCAGACAGTTCAGACTTTATTCATAGTATATTTCAAACTAGAGCTATCACTGAATGTGCTTGACCACTGTATGAAAATGCATTGAATTCAAACCATTAGTTTTCAAGTTATACTCTGGACGATGAAATTGCAACAGTTGCCTGACCAACCACAGGGCAACTCCTATATGCCCAGCAAACTTTGTTTAGTGGGTATAATGATTCCACACAGTATTTTTTGTATTAAGTTGCGCACCAAAGATAATGACCTTCTAACACTGAACTAAATTCTAGCGATTTTAATAACACAGTTGTAACAATATGTATCACTTTTTCTTTTGCCTTAATGTTCTAAAAGAAGTTCCTTCTAGTCTTTATTTTTTGTTTCAAATGAAAAGCCTTTTTTTATTTTCTGGCTTTTGATTTTGGCACATTTTTTCTGTGTCCCGATCAAGAAGGTATTTAGTCCTTTCTCCTTGAAAAAAAATCTACTGTAAATACTCGGTACTTTCTTTCCATCTTCTGATGATCCACTAGTCTGAATGTGTTCTCAGCAGTCTGCTTTGCCTTGGATACCTGCTAGGCATTACCATTTTCTCCAAGTTTTAATTTTCTACTTTTTCGACTCTTTCTTTTTAGTCCACAGTGTTCATCATAGTTTATATTTAACGCTTTGTAGTTTACATGTACATCAGATGAGAAGTCAATGCATGAAAAAGCATTACCTGCAAAATAGAAATAAGACATACTAGCGAAGATATTTATACAATGTTCATATTGTGTGACATTCATTAACTATGATAATAAAATTAATCCTGAGGCATATGTTGATTTGTGCTGTGAAAACATACTGATATGAATAAGCAAATGTCTGTACAGATGTTAGTACCTCAAAAGAGTAACTGTTCTTAAAAGAAAGACTACTATTATACTTTATTACATCAAATGACCACTCCAACACACAACCTCAATGATGAGAGTGTCAAGCTTTATGAAAGGAAAGGAACTAGTTAGACTATATGTTTGTTCAATGAACTGTACTAACGCAATATATCATCAGTACAGTGCCACTGGTGACTATTTTTGATTTCATTTTCCTAAGAATTTTTTAATATTATGAATTGGCCCCACCTTAGGGGTCACTTCATTTCACGTAGACTTATAGACGAAAAACTTCAAAAAATCTTGTAAGAAAGACATAAACTGAGGAGCATTGGCTAGCGCACCTTTATCAATGAAGTCTGTACAAATTCCGGGTGAAAATTAACCCTGCTCCATGGGTCATTTGATTCTAGGATTAGAAGCATATTTGTTGCTGAAGCAGCTCCAGATAACTTACCTGAACATATTGCTGCTCTATTATTATTTGTACTTGTTGGAGTACTGAGCCTGCACCTCAGCACCTGTTCCTGTTGGAACTGTTTCCCTCATGCAAAATTTGTAAGAAGACCCAACAGATGCTGAACATTCTAAAAAAGGTATGTAAATGCTTTTTTTGCCATTCTAAAGCATTCAACATGTTACTTACTTCTTGTTTTCTGTGTTCTAGTTACTTCAAAATGATGTTTTGATGGAAGATTAGGAGGAATTGTCTTTTGACTGTAATAAAAATATATAAGAATTAAAACATTTTTTAAAACGATCAATAGATCAAGTGTCACATTTGACTGGTTTAGACCAGTTTCAACAGCTGCACTCATATATAATACCAGCGTTCAATCCTTACAAGTGACCCTGGGTATCCAACCAGATCCAACCTCTCTAGAACGACTGACTGCGCCCTCAGCTTGTGGCATATTTTCAAATTGCTGAAAATCTTATAAATACCTTCTTAAAGGTTCTATTTCACAAACCATGGTGCTTATTATTCCTTGGATAAAAACTAGTAAGTAGTGTTGAGCAGACATGTAATGATTTATTCCATTTTATGAGCACAGTACTGTATCCATCCGAATTTTGTTACCGTGAGTCGTCCTATTTTTGGGTCTTAAACAAATTCTTTAAAAACAATTAAAATTAATGATTATATATATATATATATACATATATAAAACTATCTGCCAAGATGAATTTAAATGTCAACTGCATGCAACAAATCAAATCTGACGACCAAGATTTCCAGCTGCTTGTCAACACTGCTCACTCCTTTCTTTTAAAACAAAACATTTAGGGTTGAATCACAATAACAAATATGATCCTTAAAGTAGAAAAACAAAATAAAGCAATTACACTTTACCGTGGTAAACTGGTAAACGTTCAGATTGATGAATATATTGCAGGATGTTTACAGATTTTGTTTTTGTTTTTTTAAATTATTCACTTTGATGGCGCCTTTTTTATCAGACAACTTCCGCCAACAGGTGCTAGATACGGCGATCATTCATTTCATACACTAAATAAAAATAACAAAGATTTTAAACACATAACTAAAACAGAAAAAAAGAATGTTGAATAATTATTCAATGATTTTAGTAATAAAATTGGTATACTTACGACAATTCCGCAGGGGACCCACTTCCGGTTGAACGTAAACAGTATAAAATGTCGAGGCGTAAATAGAGAAATATTACAAAAATGTCATGTAACTTGGTAAGAGATATTCAATTAAAACATTTCTCATAAGCTTGTGTTTCGATAACAACAAGTAAACTTATTTGTCAACGGTTATTTGTAAGAAATATAAACTTTTACAACACCGGTTTGTTCCCAAAATATTTCGAACCAATTATTATAACAGTTTTTTTCGTACTGATAGAAGATGTAAAATTCTCTGACTGGTTAATAATATAATGCTAAAATAAACTGATGAGCAAGAAAGTATTTTCTCATAAATTGTTCTTTAAAAGTAAGATACGTTGAACATTTAAATCATGATGTGTTTTAGGTTTTTGTTAAATAGCATAGTAGTACTCTTTTATGACAAATTTCAGTGACTAGCACCTTTCTTTAATGCTGTTCAGTATATAATTAAATCTTTCAGTTCAACAATAAATCAGTCGGAAAAAACAGGGATCCAAGGTCAGCAAAACTCTGCTTCATTCAACAAACATATAGCCAGACCATAGACCAACTGGACCTTTAACAATCTAGAATTTAAGAACGTAAGTATTTTTTTATTATATTGAATTAAAAATATGACTGATAACATGATGCATATGTTGTATTTTTTACCATAAATTTATTATTATTAAAATTGTATATAGTAAAGTTATATGCCAATAAAGTTTTCATTGTTATAGTCGTAATAAGTGATAAAGCAATTGAAGTAATTCAGTACTTAAATTGGATTTACACTAAAAGTGGTCAGTTGTTATGCTTTTTTTTTTTTTTTTTTGGGGGGGGGGGGGGGGGATGGGGTTTCAAGACAGATTTTCTTTCTGTCATGAAACCATGTTTTCTTAGTTTTTAGTTCTGTTCATGTATTCAGTAGAATTCCATAACTAGCTAAGTTCAACAATTTTGCTTGAGTTATCTCACCAGTTTTATATGAAATGAATGTGACAACCTAAACTTCCCTATTGATATTGACAAAAGCCGTAGCATTCAGACAGCTTTAATCTTTAATTCTTATACATGTACACATTTTAACTATGATCTTCATTTCTTTGTTAAAGGTGGCTGAACCTCTGAACTTGTGCCAGGGAAGGAGTCTTTTCCAAAAATGAAGAAGACAGATTGAAAAATCCTATACTTGCATCCATAAGAGTTATCATGAACAAGCACATACTTGAAAGAGAAAGCTTTATTTGTTAAAGATGTGAAAGTTTGAGAATATAGTTTTACACATTTATGACAATACATTTGCAGAGTGTTAATTATTCAGTAGTACAGAGGTGTGTTTTACCCAGTGCTATTTTGTACTGGTTATTAGGTTTGATACAAAGTTTCTTCTTTGTAAAAAAATTCAAGAAAGTTTATTGTGTAACCAAGATCTGAATGAAAAGCATGAAATGACTGTAGCATATGAAGTGGAAAATGAATCAAGCCAGTGTTGATACCAGGTAACAGTTGAGGAGTTCAATGCTAGTCTGTGATGCAGAAGAAAGTTAGTGACTCTTTGTAGGATTTCAAACAGATTAGAATTAGAAGTGAACTGCTGCTTGTTAACCTTGACAAAGGCACTTAAGTCATTTGGATGTACAACAAAAGTGGTGATGTGCTGATATTATCAATTTCATTTTACCCATCCAGTTATTCATAATTACATTTGTTTATAAACATTATTCAAAACAACTTTTTATACCAAAAATATCCAGATAGAATTTCCTATGCATATAGATGATACAGCTTGCACCTTCAGGAAGCTTTTTAAATCCTAGATAAGCATTCTTTTATTTTACAAATAATTCTACTTTAAAACATTTCATTGCTATATTTGTTAAATATGACATATCAAACATAATTAGTGATAATTAATAAATAATGTCATCACAGCCCTCTTGTTTTTTTATCTTTGGCTCTGAACATGTCAGCCTTCTTTTAGTATTTCTTCAGACATGTACTGAAGCTGAAACAAGACTGAACTTTTTGTCTGAACATGTCTTTTCCAGTATAAATTGTTCTAGTAATTTTACAGTTATTTGTTGACCATGAATCATGTTCAGACAAGGACATCTGACCATCAATCATTGTCAGTCATGGACAATACACCATACAGTTAAAAAACAGAAATCTGCTAAGTCATACTGTTTTCATCATGTTATTTCAGTTGACCATGATTCATGTTCAAACAAAGACTCTTGCTCATGAATCATTGTCAGTCATGGACACTTACATAATGTGTACACTGCTACAGGCTTTACAGCTTAGAAATAGTAAACTGTTGCATTTAAAGTAAAAAACAGACACTAGTTGTAAAATGCAACATTCTTCAACTAATATGTGATAACTATTTAAGATTGACAGTGTTTCATGGTCTGGAAAACATGGTCTTTTTACCACAGTCAGACCATGGTCAAATCAAGGTAAAAAGCGACCAGAGTCAAATTCGAAACTAACAACATAGACAACCATGTTTTGATCATGTTTAACCATGGTCAAACAAGAATCAAGGTTTTTATTTCACAGGGGACGGCAAATGTCCACTGTGCCAGAATGTAGAAGGGACTTTAACTTGTCGCACTGAAGTTATGTTTAAATGTGGTGATGGACCTTTGAAAAAGGCTGTTCTGTTTCAACAGGAATTACAGGGGTAAAAGTTTTCCGGATTGTGCCGGATTTTCGGCCTCTGTCTGGGCTGTTTTTCCAATTCATGTAAATCCGGGTCGAATTTTTGGGGGGTGGGGTGGGGGTCAGGTCGATCTGAAACTTCATGTCGGCGAAAGCTTCGCCGCGTCGTAAGAGTACTGTTATGGACCAGGAAACGGCTTTTACTCTTCCCGATTTCTATTGCGCATTTTGATTGGATGACTTATTGTTAGAATAATCCAATGAGTATCGCCGATTCATTCTGAAGTTTACATGCAAAGGTGGCCGCTTTTGTTTTATGATTTGAATTTATAAAATTTACGATGAAATTTTTACCAGCTGGCTACAACGTAAGCGAAATTGATAAGGGAGCGAAGAACAGAAAACAATCTTCTAACAGTGGCAGTTGCAGAAAATTCAAACGCATCAAGACTGTTTTGTAAATGAAAGTAAATATAAGAATACTGGTAGTGAAAAGTGTAGTTTGTGCTGGTTTTTGGTCATGTTGGTGGAAGTATCTGATTAAAAATGGTTCCATAAATTTACAAGGAAATGAGATTTTTGATATGCCAAACAGCTAAAATCCAAGAGCTTCATTTACCTTAACATCCATATTATTGAATGGATATACTTCATTCTTGAACATAGAAAAACTCTTTTGTTTTGAAAAAAACTACAATTTGTCTTCATCTAGTTTTCAGCTAGGAAGTCAAAGTACCACTAATGTGCCATTTGTTTTTAATATGATTTTATTTCTTGTTAGTATACATTACTTTAGCTGTTCATAAATAGATCTTAATTTAGTTTTTGTAGCAATTTTTTGTCCTGTAGATGCAGACATTTATGAAGAAAGGGCAAGTTTTCTCCTGTAGTATATGTAGTTATCCATTTATATATATTAACACGCAGAGATGTTTTAAAAGATCCTAGATGTTACTACAGTATAATGTAAATAGTTGTGTAAGTTAAGCCATTAGTAAAAAAGCACTTAAATCCAACTATGGGCACAACCTTCTAAATGTGTACACACTAAAATGTTATAACCAAGCAAATACATATTTGTGGTAAAAACCTTTCAGCAGCTCTGTTTAACTTCTACATATTGGTTATAGATTATGTACAAAACAGACAGAAAAGTTATAAAATATATTTCAACAGTTTCAAAAGTGATTACATATTAAAAAAACCATTTTGAATTTTGACATGTTACTGTTATTCAGTGTTCAACAATAATCAAGTTGTTTTACTGCTATAACATGCTGAAAATGTCTTCCACATTTAAGTTGTCATTTAATAAATTTGCTAATCTAGTGAACTGTTCAGTTTCTTAAACTTCATATAAACATGCATGCTTTATGTTGTACTGTACCTAAAAATGTTCAGTTGATATTTAGTTTTTGTATGTAATATACATATATATATGTTTTACTTAGTTTTTGTATGTAATATACATATATATGTTTTACTTAGTTTTTGTATGTAATATACATATATATGTTTTGTGTCTTGTTTTTTCTTAGTTTATTTTAGCTCACCTAAGCAAATTTTGCTTATGGCGAGCTTTTGTGATCGCCGTGAGTCTGTTGTGCATCATCAACTTTAAACTTTAAGAAATAAAGTGAAACTTTTTAGGAATTCCTTGTATGAAAATTTACCAAAGTTTTTTAGAAAATTCCATTCCATGAAGAACAAATTATGTTCCTTAGGTCACTTTTTGCATTACCTGTAAGTCACAAGTTTTACATAGCAGTATATATAAGAAAACCTTTAAACAAACACAAGGCCTAGAATTTTAAAATTTTGCATGAAGCTTTGTGTCAGGATAACTAATAATAGATATTTCTATTTTCTGTCAGTGTCTTTATTTGTCAATTGATATTTTACATATTTTATTTGTTATCACAGATTTTCAGTTAGAAAATGAAACACTGCTTCTTATGTCTGCTTAACAACAGACCCACAGCCAAATTACTCAGGTGAGTGATCCAGGGTTACTGTGGCTATCTTGTACATATGAATAGTTTGCATAACTATTTAGAAAACTATTTGTGAGTAATTGAACACAATTAATCACTTATGGTGCTATGCCTTAGTTAATCACTTATGCTGCTATGCTAACTGTTGTGCAAGCACATACAAGTGTATCTTTATTCAAAAGATATATTAAAAAGAAAGTGCCTTTTGTATATATACATTTTAACTTTCACTCCAATTTTCTAGACTTATTATCTTATATATGTAGTTAATTATTCCAGAGCATAACTCCAAAACTGCTAGAGGGATTTTATTCAAACTTCATACACTGATAGAGCACATTGGTAGGTAGTGCAGTGTGCAAGTGCAATAACTCTACCTTGCCTTTTTTTTAGAGTTATTCCGCTTTATCAGATTTACTTGATAAATTTTGTCCAAAGCATAACTTTAAAACTGCTAGAGGGATTTTATTCAAACTTCATACACTGACAGAGCACATTGGTAGGTAGTGCAGTGTGCAGGTGCAATAACTCTACCTTGCCTTTTTTTAGAGTTATTCCGCTTTATCAGAATTACTTGATAATTTTGGTCAAAGCATAACTCCAAAACTGCTAGAGGGATTTTATTCAAACTTCATACAATGACAGAACACATTGGTAGGTAGTGCAGTGTGCAGGTGCAATAACTCTACCTTGCCTATTTTTAGAGTTATTCCCCTTTATCAGAATTACTTGATAAATTTTGTCTGGAGCATAACTCCAAAACTACTTGAGGGATTTTATTCAAATTTCATACACTGACAGAGCACATTGGTAGGTAGTGCAGTGTGCAAGAACAATAACTCTACCTTGCCTATTTTTAGAGTTATTCCCCTTTATCAGAATTACTTGATAAATTTTGTCCGGAGCATAACTCCAAAACTACTCGAGGGATTTTATTCAAATTTCATACACTGACAGAGCACATTGGTAGGTAGTGCAGTGTGCAAGTCCAATAACTCTACCATGCCTATTTTTTAGAGTTATTCCCCTTTATCAGATTTACTTGTTTACATTTTTAAAATCCCAGCATATATATGTTTATCTAATTCTTGAATTCTTGAACTTATAATCCCCCCACCAAAGGCGGAGGGGATATTAGAAATGGTCTCTGTCCGTCCATGTGTGCGTCCGTTCCAGTTTTGTCCGGAGCATAACTCCAAAAGTACTTGAGTGATTTTCTTCAAACTTCATATACTGAAAGAGCACATTTGGAGGAGGTGCAGTGTGTAAGAATAATAACTCTACCTTGCCTACTTTTAGAATTATTCCCCTTTATCAGATTAAATTGAAAAACTTTGTCCGAAGCATAACTCCAAAAGTGCTTGAGCGATTTTCTTCAAACTTAATACACTGACATAGCACATTGGTAGGAAGTGCAGTTTGCAAGAACAATAACTCTACATTGCCTATTTTTTGTGGGATTTTCTTCAAACATTATTACATTGAGTGTTTGAAAGTACAACCTTCAGGTAGCTTCTTCCCGGCGGGGGGATTAACCACGTGTAACATGGCTCTTGTTACAGTAGTTTTATATTGCAAATCCTATGTATAAGAAATCCAACATCCAAACTAAAGCTATAGGTATTTCTGACATCACATATTTAACACAAACAATATTTGTTTGATCTCATATTTGCCATACTTGCTTTTTTTTTTATAAAACTTCAGGGTTTAAAATGCTAGTCATGTTTAAACATTTATTCTTTGAAAAATATTTTATTTTTGATGATTGTTCATATATTTTTCCATTATTTTTAAATAAATATATTGTTTTTAATCTGTGTTTCCTCTTTTATGTTATGAACACCTTGGTGACCCAAAATAACTTCTTTCATACAACTGCTAATGTCTTTATATTGGAGTACTGTACTAATGTGCTGTGCCAAATAGAATTTACATGACTTCTATTTCCTAGCTAGTGAATTCATAATCAGGTGTACATATTTCCCCTTGTCATTTTTCATATTGAATAACTACTGCCCAACCATGTCCAGATTTCTGTTACTACTAGAAGTGTGTATATTTGGTACAAATTAACTTAACACACTACTGATATACCTGTCATAATTCAAAATATTTACATGCAGCTCCGTTAGTGGGTCCGCTGTGATACTTTTGTATCACTGTTTTCTTGTTTTAATTGCTTTAAATTCAATCAGATCACTAGAGAACAATAGGCCAGCTTGTGTACTACTTGTTGTCTGAAAACTGGAGAGAAAAATTTAATCCCCTCTTTGCAGGGTTGTTGTAATGATTGGGACTGTGATATTTAATGACACGTGGAAAGTATGAATTTCATTATAAAGTGTTGTAAATATCAGTACAACAGCATTCCAGGTGTCGTGTTTTATTTTCTGAACCACATAATAGGCAAGTGTATATCAAGTGATAAAAAAATCAATATATACTTATTTATACTTGTCTGTTTATATACAACTTTACATCTGGTTTTTAAAAGAGCTCACTTCACCAATTTCCTTTTCATCTTTGCCCATAAATTCACTCAAAAATATTTGACAGGAGAAGCTAGGCGATTAGCATAGAAACTATTTCATCTACTGGACAGGTAACTGAGATTTTTGGAGGTATGTTTGGTTGATAAAAGTTTTGCTTATATATTTGCTTATTTGTTTTTGTTTTCAAATTACTATTGCCACTGAGGCCTTCAGTCTGTTCGTGGCTTTGGAAAATTTGGGCTTTTGAAAGGTAGTTACTCTATGAAGCGTTATGTTTCATACAGCGTGACGCTTCATAATTATCGCTTTTGCCGTTTCCAATTAACCCAAACAGGTGCGCGCGGTAGTTTACATCTTGTTTATAAATGAAATTGCAAACCTGATCAAAATCCTTGGCTACTAAACATTTACTTCATTATGTTTTGTGATGTTGTAATGTTATCTTGTATAAACCAATACTTAAGTCCACGGCTTCTCCCATGTACAATAGATGAACAGCCAGATGCAAAGATTATACACGAATGTAATTCGGGAAGCACTGGTTATATAGAGAATAAACATACATAGGGTTACTACCACTTGCAAAACTGATAACAACAAGCTTGCTAAAAAACTCCAAGAAGGCTCCCACTCAGCAAAAGACTGGTGGAAAATTCTAAAATAATTTATAACGTCCAATTACAACAAGACAATTCCTCCTTTATACAAAGCTAATAGAAACGAAATAGCATTATAATAATAATATCACCAATAGAGGTCTGCGATGTCCTTAAATCGGTAAACGTGAATAAAGCCTCTAGGCCTGATGGTATAATTAACAGGATTCTTTGCGAAGTGGCTGTTGAACTCTCTTATCCTCTTTGTCAACTATTTAACTATTCACTTCAGCAATGTCAACTGCCAACTTCGTGGAAAGTCTCGGCTGTATTCAAAAAAGGCGACGTGTCTCTTCGGAATAACTATAGGCCAATTTCCTTACTAAATACTATCGAAAAGGTCTTTGAACATATTGTTTTTAAGCATGTTTTCTTATAGAGAAATTCAATTTCTTGCCCCTGTCCAGTCTGGGTTTGTTCCTGGTGATTCGACAGTCAACCAACTGATATATATTTACAATACTTAGTGCAAGGCACTTGATAACGGGTTAGAAGTTCGTGCAACAGTTTTTGATATCAGTAAATCCTTCGATATAGTTTGGCACATGGGTCTGCTGGCAAAACTTCAATCAGCAGGAATAACGGGACCTCTCTTTCTTTGGTTCTCTAACTACCTTTCTGGCAGGGGGCAACGTGTTGTTCTCCCAGGAGCAGTTTCCCAGTGGTGTGAAATTAAAGCGGGAGTTCCTCAAGGGTCTATCTTAGGCCCTCTATTATTTCTGATCTTCATTAATGACATTGTAGCAGATATTAATTCTTCGATTAATCTGTTTGCTGACAATACAAGCTTGTATGTTGTAGTCCAAGATCCCAATATTGCTGCTAACCAACTACAAACAGATATTGATAAGATCTCCTCCTGGGCTGATAAGTGGCTTGTAACATTTAATTTTTGTAACAAAAGCAAAATAATTATTGGAACATCTTTTTTAAATTCATTTCTTGTAAAATTTTAATGATTTTCCTATTTTCTGAAATATTTCTGAAGTGTCCTTTCACTTTTGTACATACAATGAAGTCATCTCTTTCCCTTTCTTTCTCTTTCCAAGAAATGCTGTTGAATTGTGAAGAAGGTAGTGACAACACGACAGAAAGAGGCATAGGAGATGGAGGTGACAATGATTCGGACAATATTTCTAAATCGGATTTGGAAGGAACAAGAACCACAGAACAGATAGTTATTCCTCCAGTGACAGGTGATTAAGAAAGCCATAATTGCACAAAAGAGAGACATAACCCTAGCATTTCTGATGCATTTAACATTTCAGACAGTGACAATGACTCTTACAATACACCTGAAGTAGATTCGGAAGGAACAAGAACCACAGAACAGATAGTTATTCCTCCAGTGACAGGTGATGAAGAAAGCCATAATTGCACAAAAGAGAGACATAACCCTAGCATTTCTGATGCATGTAACATTTCAAACAATGACAATGACTCTTATAATATTCCCAAAGCAGATTCAGAAGAAACAAGAACCACAGAACAGATGACCCTTTTGTTTAGATTGATGATATCGCTTACAATCGGGTTTGACACAGTTATTTGATTTTCATGACATGACATTCATTATAAGTAGGTCTGCTAATTGCTGAGATCTTTAGTAAGATATCTGTGAGAGATTTTCAGGATCTTGTCTTTAACCTATTGAAAGGATTATTGTTGTTAAAATAATATTTGCTCTTTTTGCCGGATATCCAGTTATATATGACAAAACTTAAAGTTGGATAGAGTCCTTAAGACTTAAACAAACCCGTTAGATAACTTGTATTGTTAAGACAATTACCAGTTACGTTATTTCTCACTAGAAATTAGTCATCCGCCATATTGGAGGCATCCTCGAACAATAGAAAAACCACAAAGCTGTCAGATATTGATTATTATCTAAAATTAAATCTACCCAAAGGTTAAAATGGTGATAAAGTGTGCTGTTATCAGCTGTGCAAACTGCAAAGATCGAGAAAAGGACTTAAAATTTTACAGATTGCCAGCTGTTGTTACAAATTAAGGAGACGAATCGGAGAAATTGTGTTCTGATAGACGTCATTTGTGGCTCGCACAATTAAATCAAGATTTCACAAAAATCTTGATAATATCAGGATATGTTCAGCAAACTTTGTAAGTGGTAAATAATATTATATATTAATCATAATTAATTATAATTATGTAAATAACTCAAAAGCTAATTAGCACTGATGGTAACAATGATCATGTGTAAGGCCGTGATGGAAGTCATTAATTTTATTTTAACTGGGTCGTATTCCTGATTTAGGCCCGTTTGGAAGAAATATGCAATGTCCACTATATTTTGTTTTAATTAATATTTTTCAGGTCAGAAGGCAGAAGTGTATGACCGAAACAATCCAGACTGGGTGCCATCAGTTGGACACTGGAAACCCCTGAAACTCACCAGCTTCAGAGATATAATAGGGCCAAAGGAAAAACTCATTGCAAACTGCTTCTTGTCCCTATATCTGAGATGGAGGAACCTGCAATGGAGCCATCTACAGTATCTGGAACTGGCACTACAAGTGTGGAAATGTCAACTCAAACCAAAGAGACCTGTACTTATATTTTGGGAATGGAAAATGAAATTCACTTGTTAAGACAAGAAAACCGCCTTCTAAGACTCTCAAATGTTGATAGGTTTTCAGTGGAATATTTTGAAGGTGATGATGAAAAAGTGAACAACATGACTAGACTTCACACATTCTCAACAATGATGTTGCTCTTTCACTATGTTGAGCCATTATGATGGACACTCAACTAATGACCAAATTTCAAGTGTTAGTTTTAACTCAAATGAGATTGTGATCAAACACTTCAGTAACTTTTCTTGGATATACTTTTGGAATTACCACACCCAATGTCTCAAGACTATTCTTAAACACCATAGTAGTGCTGTATCAAAGACATATTGGCCCAGGACAGAAAAACTCGAACTTACAATGCCCCTTCAATTTAGGCAGCATTTCAATAGAAAGTGTATATCAATAATAGACTGTTTTGAAGTGTTTATTGAATGGCCGAGTAATTTGGAAGCCAGAATGGAGACATGGACTTCCTATAAACATCACAACACTGTACAATTTCTTGCTGGGATAATTCCTCAAGGAACAATGTCATTTATTTCCAAAGCTTGGGGCAAAGAGTGAGTGGCAAGTACATAACTGAACATTGTGGATTTTTTAATAAGATTCAAGCCGGTGACCTCATTCCGGCTGACCGAGGATTTGATGTGAGTGAAACAGTTGGATCCCTTTGTGCCCAAGTGAACATTCCAACTTTCACCAGGGGAAAAGATCAACTTTCAGCGTTGAAACAACACAGAAAGTTGCAAATGTAAGAATTCATGTGGAACATGTTATTGGACTTGTTCGACAGAAGTATCCGTTTTTGAGGGAAACTGTTCAAATAACAATGTTGATGAATCCAGATGAGGAAAATGTAACAACTGCATATAGACAAAATTCAGGGCTCGCGCTGGTGTTTGCTAATGAAGCCATTGGCTCCAAACTGCGAAAAATTGGCTCAAAAAAATCAAGTTCGGCAAAAACACACTAAAAGTATGACTAATAATGACTATTGACATTTTGGGAAATCCCCGAGTCAAAAAACAGAATGTTTAGCTCAGATGGAGGCGGTTGACTGGTTTTTCAATATCAATAGCAGTAAACCAGTAATAAATCAATAGACGCAGTCCATGTGTTGTAATATCCGGTAATATACATGTGAGTGTCAGTTTGTGGCAATTAACAGATTAAATATGTGTCAAGTTGTTCGTGAACCAATTAGCTTGATCATAGTCAATAATCACGGATGACTGTTTTACAAACAGCGGCTCAATCAAGTGATCATCGTCGGCACTTAACTTTTTAAAGGATATATAATGCGGTTGATGGGATTAAGTGGAAATGTTTGGTAGCAAAGTGGAATAAATTCTTTCACACGTTTTCGGTACGTTTCTTTTAATTTTCATTGTCAGTAAAGGTAATTATGAAAGGTATTTTTTGAGTAAATGTACAAAGGTAATATATACTGAATTTTTACAGAGGCTAATCAGATAGGCAAAAAATAAATTTATGCAAAAAATCAAAAATGGAACCAAAACGTAAACTTGATTTAGACAGTTCAACTTCAACTCCTAAAAAAATGAAATCAGACACAGATAAAAATTTTTTAGATACTTGGAAAAATGGCAATTCTTGGTTAACATCTGATCCTCAAACAAAATCTATGTACTGTGATCTTTGTCTGAAGCACAAAAAAACAAACTTGTTTACATCTGGGTGCCAAATCATGAAAAAGGATTCAGTAACAAAACATGCCAAATGCAAAGGTAACTAGAAATGGGTTTTTGATTGAACAAAAACATGTCTCCCCCCAGCCAGTTGCTGCAGGCAGTATTGAGTCAGACGATTGTAAAATAAGGGGGATATTTTTGTCAAATGTACATGATGAACAAGAAACTCATACTCTGTCAAGAAAGGATTGAGCAGAAACCTTGTTTCATATTGTACAAAATGGTTGTATTCATGCAGTCTAGTACCTGTAGCATGTTGGAATCATGTCGATGGCAGTGCTGTTACATAGATATGGACAAAAAACATGAAGCCAGTTACAAGGTCTCTTCTTCAAGCACTCAAGTTTAATCTATATCCATTGATAAGGAGAAAAGTTACATCATGATAGCTGTAGTATGTTGGAACTACTCCACAATGTACAACAGCAGCACTCTTAACATATATATGATCAATCAGAGTTTGTTTTCTAGTTGTCGGGGTTCGAAATTACTTGAAGATATCCAGTGAATGCTTGATTTAGTGAAGGACAGACAGACGGACCGACAGAAAGACGGACAGATAGACAACCAGGGGAAAAACAATATGTCTCCCCCGATGAGGTGAACATCTGACCCAAGTTTCATAAAAATCCTTCAAGGGCTTTTGAAGATATAGAGCGGACACGATTTTGTGGCATTTGACATTTAACCTCCAAGTGTGACCTTGACCTTGAGAAACCACACCCGCAAATTGCGTTCTGCACGTCGCCTTGATGAGGTGAACATCTGACCCAAGTTTCATAAAAATCCTTCGAGGGCTTTTGAAGATACAGAGCGGACATGATTTTGTGGCATTTGACATTTAACCTCCAAGTGTGACCTTGACCTTGAGACACCACACCCGCAAAGTGGGTTCTGCACGTTGCCTTGATGAGGTGAACATCTGACCCAAGTTTCATTAAAATCCTTCAAGGGCTTTGCAAGATACAGAGCAGACACGATTTTGTGACGGACAGACAGACGAACGGACGAACAGACAACCGGGGGAAAAACAATTTTTTTCCCCAATTTTTGAGGGGAGACATAATTATTTAGAAATCAAATTTTACATAAAAAACTATATATTTAATTTTTAACTTAATCAGTGATGAAATAAATTGTCTAAGTGTAACTTGTGTGTGAATGGAATACTATAACCGCGCTTTGTGATTTGATGGATAATTGTGATTTGATGGATATAATTCAACGAGAAAGAGGTCAGTTTTATTATATCTTCAGATCACACTGACTGTGTGGCTGCCGAGAAACTATCTCAGCAAATGCAGACGGCAAAGCAAACAGTGCTTAGCAAAAGTGAAGCTGCCATCACCACCGCATTGAAGAAAGTGTATTTTGCAGCCAAATGTGACCTGGCAAACATAATGGTCCCCCAGCTGAACAACCTCTGCCTTCAGCAGGTTAGTTAAAAATATCATTGTTGCTGAACACTGTTTATTAGTATGGATTTTTTTAATTGATTGGAACCACAACAAGAGGACCATGATGGCCCTATATCGCTCACCTGAATATGACTGCTTTTAACAAAGTTGCTATGGACCTGGTTAATTGACCCCAGATGACCCATATTCAAACTTGGCCTAGAAATTATTGAAACAATCTTTCTGACAAATTTCAAGGTTATTTGAACTGAAAGCGTAGCCTCTAGAGTGTTAACAAGGTTTTTCCATATTTGGGCTCTGTGACCTAGTTTTTGACCCCAGATGATCCATATCCAAACCTGAGCTAGAAACCATCAAAACAACCTTTCTGACAAATTTCCAGGACATTTGGACTGAAAATGTAGCCTCTAGAGTGTTTACAAAGTTTTTCGATATTTAGGCTCTGTGACCTAGTTTTTTAATCCAGATGACCCATATTCAAAGTTGAGCTGGAAATCATAGAAGCAACTTTTCTGACAAATTTTCAGGTTATTTGGAATTAAAATCTTAACTCTAGATTGTTAACAAGGTTTTTCCATATTTGGTCTCTGTGACGTAGTTTTTGACCAAAGATGACCCATATTAGTACTTACGCTAGAAATTATCAAAACAACCTGTCTGACAAATTTCCAGGATATTTGGACTGAAAATGTAACCTCTGGAGTGTTAAAATGGTTTTTACATTTTAGGGCTCTGTGACCTTGTTTTTGATCCCAGATGACCCATATCCTAATCTGGGCTAGAAAACATTGAAACAACCTTTCTGACAAATTTCAAGGACATTTGGACTGAAAATGTAACCTCTAGAGCATTAACAAGGATTTTCTACTTTTTGGCCCTGTGTCCTAGTTTTTGACCCCACATAACCCATATTCAAAACTGAGCTAGAAATCATTAAAACAATCTTTCTGACAAATTTCAAGGTTATTTGAACTGAAAATGTTAACTCGATGCGTGTTAACACCCTTTTTCCATATTTGGGGTCTGTGACTTAGTTTTTGACCCCAGATGACCTTTGTTCGAATCTGAGCTAGAAATCATTAAAACATTTTTTCTAACAAATTTCGAGAATATTTGGACTGAAAAGTAGCTTCTAGAGTGTAAACAAGTTTTTTTTCTATTTTTGGGCTCTGTGACCTAGTTTTTGATTTCAGATGACACATATTCAAATTTAACCTAGAAATCATTGAAACAACCTTTCTGACAAATTTCCAGGATATTTGGACTGAAAATGTTACCTCTAGAGTGTTAACAAGGTTTTTCCATATTTGGGCTCTGTGACATAGTTTTTGACCCTAGATGACCCAATTTTGAACTTGAGCTAAAAATCATCAAAACAAGCTTTCTGACTAATTTCCAGGATATTTGGACTGAAAATGTAACCTCTAGAGTGTTAACAAGGTTTTTCTATTTTTGGGCTCTGTGACCTAGTTTTTGAACCCAGATGACCCATATTCGAACTTGAGCTAGAAATCATAGAAACAACCTGTCTGACAAATTTCCAGATTATTTGGACTGAAAATGTTACTTCTCCTTCTACAAGAAGATTTTCAAAGTTTTCACTATATAAGCCTATGTAAAACCAATGACCCCGGGTTGGGGCCAAATTTGACCCCAGGGGAATAATTGGAACAAACTTGGTAGAGGTCCACTAGACAATGCTACATACCAAATCTTAAGGCTCAGGGCCTTGTGGTTTCAGACAAGAAGATTTTTTAAGATTTTCCTATATAAGCCTATGTAAAACCAATGACCCCAGGGTGGAGCAAAATTTGACCCCAGAGGTATAATTTGAACAAACTTGGTAGAAGTCCACTAGACAATGCTACATACCAAATATCTAAGCTCTATTCCTTACGGTTTCTGACAAGAAGATTTTTAAAGTTTTTCCTATATAACTCTATGTAAAACAAGTTACCCCTGGGGCGGGGCCATTTTTGACCCAGAGGCCATGATTTGAACAAACTTGGTAGAGGTCCACTAGATGATGCTTTATACCAAATATCTTAGCTCTATGCCTTATGGTTTCTGACAAGAAGATTTTTAAAGTTTTTCCTATATAACTCTATGTAAAACAAGTTACCCCTGGGGCGGGGCCATTTTTGACCCAGAGGCCATGATTTGAACAAACTTGGTAGAGGTCCATTAGATGATGCTTTATACCAAATATCTAAGCTCTATGCCTTACAGTTTCTGACAAGAAGATTTTTAAAGTTTTTCCTATATAACTCTATGTAAAACAAGTTATCCCTGGGGCGGGGCCATTTTTGACCCAGAGGCCATGATTTGAACAAACTTGGTAGAGGTCAACTAGATGATGCTTTATACCAAATATCTTAGCTCTATGCCTTACGGTTTCTGACAAGAAGATTTTTAAAGTTTTTCTTATATAACTCTATGTAAAACAAGTTACCCCTGGGGCGGGGCCATTTTTGACCCCAGGATCATAATTTGAACAAACTTGGTAGAGATCCACTAGATGATGCTTTATACCAAATATCAAAGCTCCAGGCCTTGTGGTTTCTGACAAGAAGATTTTTAAAGATCCAACTTGTAAAATCTGTTTTTAGCTCCTGTGACCCAGAAATGCAATGAACCGGAACCATTTGAACAAACTTGGTAGAGCTTCACGCAAGGAACATTCTAGGCAAGTTTCATTAAATTTTGCCCAGTGGTTTCAGAGGAGATGTTGTTTGAATGAATTGTGGACGACGGACGGACGGACGCCGGACAATCAAGGATCCTAAAAGCTCACATGAGCATGCTCAGGTGAGCTAACAAGAGGGCCATGATGGCCCTGAATCGCTCACCTGATAGACCATGAAACGATATTGTAGACATAATGAGGAGAGAATTGGTGAAAGAAGGGCATGTGTCCACACTTGCTGATTGGTGAAGTTTTAACTTTACATGAACTGTTTTAATAATTTCCAGTTTACCTCATTTCGTCTAGATGATAAATACATGGAAAATGTTAACATTTCAAAGTCATTAGACTTTCGATACATTTTTTTTTTCTTTGTAAGTTAACATGAAACTATTGTATGAAGTACAAATTGAAATATGGATATCTGAAACAGGTGTAATGTTTTCATTTTGGCTGAAGGTAGTTTCCTTCAGAAATGTACAGTCTAGAAGTGACTTTTGTGTTAGGGTATATGCTATTTTGAGACAGTATTTAAGTTACATAATGGTATGCAGTTAACCTGTGTTGGTAAATTCTGTACCAGTACAGAATTTGAGAGCACGTTATGACACACAAGATAGGTGATCCACAGACCATGGACTGTACGTACTGAACTCAGCAGTTGGGAAGACCGAAGCAAACTTTGCAGACTAAGATCAGATGGCTATATAAACTATATATAAAATGAATTGACTATGGGGCGGGGTCAATTTGACCCCGGGGATCATGATTTGAGCAAACTTGGTTAAGGTCTACTAGGTCATGCTACATGCAAAATTTCTAAGCTCTAGGCTTTCTGGTTCTGGAGTAGAAGATTTTTTGAAGTTTTTCCTATATAAACTCTATATAAAATCAACTGACCCCCAGGCGGGGTCAATTTGACCCCGGGGATCATGATTTGAGCAAACTTGGTAGAAGTCTACTAGTTAATGCTACATGCAAAATATCTAAGCTCCAGGCCTGCAGTTCTGGAGAAGAAGATTTTTGAAGTTTTTCCTATATAAACTATATATAAAATGAATTGACTATGGGGCGGGGTCAATTTGACCCCGGGGATCATGATTTAAGCAAACTTGGTAAAGGTCTACTAGGTAATGCTACATGCAAAATATCTAAGCTCCAGGCTTTGTGGTTCTGGAGAAGAAGATTTTTGAAGTTTTTCCTATATAAACTCTATATAAAATCAATTGACCCCCGGGCGGGGTCAACTTGACCCCGGGGATCATGATTTGAGCAAACTTGGTAGAAGTCTACTAGGTAATGCTACATGCAAAATATCTAAGCTCCAGGCTTTGTGGTTCTGGAGAAGAAGATTTTTGAAGTTTTTTACTATATAAACTCTATATAAAATCAATTGACCCCCGGGGCGGGGTCAATCTGACCCCGGGGATCATGATTTGAGCAAACTTGGTTAAGGTCTACTTGGTTATGCTACATGCAAAATATCTAAGCTCTAGCCTTTGTGGTTCTGGAGAAGAAGATTTTTGAAGTTTTTCCTATATAAACTCTATATAAAATTAACTGACCCCCGGGCGGGATCAACTTGACCCCGGGGATCATGATTTGAGCAAACTTGGTAGAAGTCTACTAGTTAATGCTACATGCAAAATATCTAAGCGCCAGGCTTTGTGGTTCTGGAGAAGAAGATTTTTGAAGTTTTTCCTATATAAATTCTAAGTAAAATCTATTTACCCCCGGGGCTGAACCAGTTTGACCCCGGAAGTCATGATTTGAGCAAACTTGACAGAGGTCCCCTAGATGATGCTTCATACCAAATATGAAAGCTCTGGGCCTTGTTATTTCAGACAAGAAGATTTTTGAAATTTCCATTTTAAAAACACCTTTTAGGGCCTCACAGCCATATTGTGCATTGGACCGGAACCATTTGAGCAAACTTGGTAAAGGGACATCTAAGGACCATTAGTATGAAGTTATTTTAAAATTGGGCCAGGGGTTTAGGAGGAGATGTCATTTAAAGAAAATGTTGACGACGGACGACGGACGACGAACGACGGACGGACGACGGACGCCGGACACAAGGGTATCCTAATAGCTCACTCTGTCACTGCGTGACAGGTGAGCTAAAAATGCATCAAACTTGAAAACAGAAATTTATTGTTTACAAACTACAAAATGCAAAAAAAAACTTAGAAATAGAAATTCATTAATGCCTCTAAATTTCATATAATAAATAAACAAAATTTCAACTCTACCCATTTTCCCTTTTTCCTTAAGTTTTGGTTGCATTTTAGAAAATTAAATTATTTTAAGAATGGCCTGAATTGATGTTGCCAAAATACAGTTAGCATCAGATATTTTATTTTTTTTTTTTTTTTGGTACAGGGAGTCACCCAGTTCAGTGATCTGAAGGTTGATGTCCACACAACGTATGACAACTACAGCAGTATCTCAGAGTTCCAGGAGGGGTTCTCCCCATCCCGCACCCATCCCCTTTTCTGCGTCGAAAATATATTTGGCTCAAGCAAATTTTGACCCAGAGCTAGCCCTGAAATTGCATTTGTGTGTTGTGCACTGATTAATTTGAACCAGTCAATTGTTATTTCAGCTAATACTGTTATTGAATGTAAATAGTTTATTGTTTGTTAAGCTGATTAATTTAATTGTTACGTTTAAAGCTGCTTGCCTGCAGATGAGCTAAAATATTTCAATTAATGAAAAATGTACTAAGATTTCAGGAAAAGTAAAAATATTCAAGTAATAATTTACATGTTATTTGCGAGTAATGACTGACTTTTTGCTTACTTCACAATATTATACTTTTAAATACATTTTCAAAATTTAGATGAAAATTAGCATGAAACTGGAGGCTTGCTGCTTTAAATTTCTGTTAAGATTTTTATGTTAAGATTGTTAAATATTATTTTGTCATGTACATGCACCTATAAGTCAAAGAACATACTGTATGTTTTGTTTGTATATGTACGTGAAACTATTATGTAAATTAATGTATATAGTTGTAAAAATGTTATCATTTATTTTATTAATTAAACTGATTTCCACAAATTTTGGTGATATTTCAACGGTCGGTCCACCTAACTGTCTATTCTGGATAACTAACCGGGAGTTATACTCAAAGACACCGGAAAATATTGCCTCACCAGCGGTTCCAACCAGCAACCTGTGGGTTACAAAATTTCATTTGCATGCCCCTATTAGATGTAACACTGTCTGGTTTCTGTACTGACTGTACTGATTTTCACACATTTTGGTTGGTCCACCTAACCGTCTATCCTGGATAACTAACCAGGAATTATACTCAAAGACACTGGAAAATACTGCCTCATCAGGGGTTCAGACCAGCAACCTGTGGGTTTAAAATTTGACACCCTGTATCTTTAACTGATATATGAAGTACTGGTCCTTGACTAGATGACCATTCCAGAATTTTAGCCGTACCTTCTCAGAAATCAAAATCAGCTACCAGTACTTGACTTTATCAGAGAAAAGTACCCCAAGATAAAATCATACTATGTAAAGTATGATAAAGTTAAGACTTCTCCTTCATTAATCAATGTGATGTTTTGTCTAACTTGTTCTATTTATAACTCTCTATAATTAAGTCCTATGACCTCATTTGCATCAAGAATACTATATATGAGCAAGTCTATGAGACTCTGATGCTTACCACAAAATATGTTTGATAGAACATTTATAAATAAAGTGATCTACTTTAATGCAAATGAGCCACATCGCAAGAAAATGTGCCTTCGGGAATCTTCTAGGCTTTGCAACCAGCTTACACCTATATCAGCCTGTGCATCTGTGCAGTCCACACATTTCTGACCCAAATTGAAATGTATAAATGTACATAACAGATTGAAGATACGCTTTCTGGAAATTTACGAAGATTCCCTGAGGGCACATTTTCCTGTGATTGTGGTTCAAATTATGACTTTTTGTTTTCAACTTACAAAATTAACATGAAAGGCTGATGTCATACTATGCAGCACTTAGAGTGGTCAAGTGTACTGTCTTAAGACTTAGTGGTGCAAGCTGTTATATTAAGAATTTTCTACTAGACTGCACAGTCTGAAATCACTGTTGACTGGTTCTGTGTGAAGTGAAAAAGAAAGGACTAGATGCATAATCTGAAAAGACTGTTGACTGCATGGTTATCTTATCACCATTCTTGATTTTTTTGTACATTTATTTAATTCTGCATTTTGTGCTTATATTTTTAACAAGGGCTATCAGTGATCATATGTTTCGCCTGATGATAGCCAATTAAGCAGTTGTATTGAGAGGTGATTGGACAGTTTGTTGGCTAAAACGCATTTTTTTTATTGAGGGCCATAACTCAGCCAAAAATCATTCAACCAAAAACCCCGTTAAGTATGCACAAGTACTTGAGGTACCAATCAATCCTGTAACATTTCATTCAAATTGCTTTAGTAGTATAAGAGAAGTATTCCAGACAAACATTAAATAAAAATAAATTAACTCTGACAAAAACAAGAAATGTTTGTAAAACATAAATGCCCCCCGGCAGCACCTAATTGCTTGTGGTTGGGCCAAAGTGTTCTCTAGTTATTGATCAGAAACTGTTTTTAGGATCAAGGTCCCTGTGGCCTTGACCTTTGCACTAATGACCTCAAAATCAATAGGGGTCATCTACTGGTGATGACCAACCAGCATATCAAGTTTGGTGAACCTAGGTCAAAGCATTCTCTAGTTATTGATCGGAAACCATTTTTAGAGTCAAAGTCTCTGTGAGCTTGACCTTTGACCTAATGATCTCAAAATCAATAGGGGGTCATCTACTGGTGATGACCAACCAGCATACCAAGTTTGGTGAACCTAGGTCAAAGCATTCTCTAGTTATTGATCAGAAACCGTTTTTAGGATGCAGGTCTCTGTGATCTTGACCTTTGACCTAATGACCTCAAAGTCAATAGGGGTCATCTACTGGTGATGACCAACCAGTATACCAAGTTTGGTGAACCTAGGTCAAAGCGTTCTCTAGTTATTGATCGGAAACGTTTTTAGGATGAAGGTCCCTGTGAGCTTGACCTTTGACCTAATGACCTCAAAATCAATAGGGGTCATCTACTGGTGATGACCAACCAGTATACCAAGTTTGGTGAACCTAGGTCAAAGCGTTCTCTAGTTATTGATCGGAAACTGTTTTAAGGATGCAGGTCTCTGTGATCTTGACCTTTGACCTAATGACCTTAAAGTCAATAGGGGTCATCTACTGGTGATGACCAACCAGCATACCAAGTTTGGTGAACCTAGGTCAAAGCGTTCTCTAGTTATTGATCGGAAACCGTTTTTAGGATGAAGGTCCCTGTGACCTTGACCTTTGACCCCTTGACCCCAAAATCAATAGGGGTCATCTACTGGTGATGACCAACCAGCATACTAAGTTTGGTGAACCTAGGTCAAAGCGTTCTTTAGTTATTGGTCGGAAACCGTTTCTACATACAAGGTCAATGTGACCTTGACCTTTGACCCCTTGACCCCAAAATCAATAGGGGTCATCTACTGGTGATGGACAATCATCCTACCAAGTTTGAAGTTCCTAGGCCTAAGCATTCTTTAGTTATTGGTCGGAAACCATTTGGTCTACGGACCGACCGACAGACAGACAAATGCAAAGCAATATACCCCCTCTTCTTTGAAGTGGGGGCATAATCACTGAACTGGAAAAAGCCACCAATATGCACAACTAGACTTGGTACTGATCATTCTTGTAAAGTTTGGATGAAATTGCACCAGTAGTTTCTGAGGAGTAGTCCGGACAAGTTTTGTGATGGACGGACAGACAGACAGACAGATGGACAGACAGGCGATGGAGAGGTGATCCCTGTATGTCACGGCTACTTTGTAGCATGTTGCAGCTACTGTAAAGTCTGCAACTCAAAAATCATTGGTTGAGGGTGGATGGGGAGTCAAGTACTTATGTATTAAAAAACAATCGGGCCCAGGGGGATGTAAATATACGTTTTCACGATGCAGTTAGTGTTGAATTTGAGATCTCGCAGAGTTTATGCTTCTTTCACTAGCAGTTTGCATGAACATGTTTTTGCAATCTTAATTACAGCTTTAACATCACTTGTGAGAGTCTAGTGAGCAGACAGACATGCTGTGGAAAGGTTCCATTAACTTGTAAGTGTATATGTCAGGGCTCCCGAAAACCGAAAGTTTGCCGGTTTTGACCGAATTTTATCTCTATGGACCGATTTCGATGTCCAAAAGTCCTCAAAAAATCGGTCCAGATAATTTCCAAAAAAAAAAATCTGTCTAACTTTTCAAAAAACAGTCAAAATCTCACACCAGAACCTCAATTGATTGCTAATCCGGTACTTCACACCTATCATAAAACCATAAAACTGTCACTGTTGCCCGCGGCAATTATCGCCAATTAACTTGTAAACAAGTAAAAGTGTGCTTGATTTGCAGCCGGCCAATCGATTAAAGTTGACCGGCTCAAACTGTGAAATATAATTTCATCGAAATCATACTCCCCACAGCGGTTACTTCCCCTGATCAGTACAGAAAACAGTTAAAGTAGAAAAGCGTGATGTAACCGGTGCGAGGAGTGTGCATCGAAATAGGGGATAACTGTCGTCTGCTTAATTTCATTAAGGGCTTAATAGTAATTGTAGTAGCTAGCTGCAGCACAAAGCACACTTTAAAATATCAGTGACTAGTTTGACGTTGTAAAATTAGCTCTAATTCTACTTTCGCTTTGAAAAACACACATTTTCGCGACGTCAACACTATCATAACTCAAATTGTTCTTTGCCCTTAAATCGTTTCTATTTTTTTTGTTGGTTCTTGGTCTCGGGGGGAAGGGGGGGGGGGGGGGGGGGGGGGGGGGTCGAGGTCTCGGACCGATTGAGATTTCAAAATTTTAGGAGCCCTGGTATATGTATATTGTTTTTAGCTTATGAACTCAGAAATTGTGCTGACTCTACTATTTTTAATCACTATGCACTTATTTCAAATGTTTCTCTTATTTGTAGAATGCATTTCATAATGCTAATTTGTCAATCAAGTAAATGCAGTCTTGATCATGTTGATAGAACTGATTTTAAGAGAGCTGTATGCTGTCAGGTTATGTTCTCTTACAGGATCATAAATGAGTAATAATGAATGAGGACCTTAAAGAGTATTTATTCAGGATTGTTATTTTATGTATTTGCAGGTCCTTACTTCATTACAGTTTTGCTGTGTCGATTCACTGTCTCACAGCAGTCTATTTCTAGCTCTGGGGGCCATTTTGTTCAATGGAGCAGTACCGTTTTAGCAATTTTTATGCAGGGCTATGTAAGGAACATTTCTGTGAAATTTGGTGGAATATCACCCAGCCGATCAGGAGGACATGTTGTTTTAATTCTTTCTATTTTTAGCTTTTGCAGCCCTTATGAGCAATGAAGTGGAACGGTTTGAGCAATTTAGGAAAAGGGCATTATAAGGAACATTTCTGTCAAATTTGATTTAAAATGGGCAAATGGTTCTGGAGGAGATGTCATTTGAAGCCAAACATTGACAAAAATCTATTTTTAGCTCTGGCGGCCATATTGTTCAATGGAGCAGAACCGTTTTAGCAATTTTAATAGAGGGCTATGTAAGGAACATTTCTGTGAAATTTGGTGGAAAATCTCCCAACTGTTTAGGAGGAGAAGTTGTTTGAATTTTGTCTATTTTTAGCTTTTGCAGCCCTTATGTGCAATGTAGTGGAACGGTTTGAGCAATTTTAGAAAAGGGCATTATAAGGAACATTTCTGTAAAGTTTGGTTTAAAAAGGCCAAGTGGTTTAGAAGGAGATGTCATTTGAAGCCAAATATTGACAAAAATCTATTTTTAGCTCTGGCGGCCATTTTGATCAATGGAGCATTTGCTCAGATGAGCTAAAAACTAAGAGTAGAAATTGCTTGAAAGTACAGAATAGTAAAGCGTTTGGTAATGTTTTGGGTGTTAATCGCAGAACATTCAGTAAGAAGACACAACCAAAGACAACAAAAAGGCATCATGTACGAGAGAGAGAGAGTTCAGAGTTTTCTTGAAAGAGAGGATAACTGTACCATGTTACCAGGAAAAGGAGAAGGAAAAGACAAGACACAGAAATAAGTGTTCAATGATTATTTACATAATCTGCATGAAAAAGTTTGCTTGGAAAACCCCAATGTCAAAATTTCATGATCAGTGTTCAGCAAAATGAGACCAAAGCTTGTGCTCTTAACTAACTTTTGCAAAAGAGAAAACCCTGTTTATGCTCAAAGAACCAAACATTGTGCTTAAGTTAAGGGCCATACAGTCAGTAATGGGAACAAAGAATCCCAATGAATTAATCGCTAAAAACCGAACAAAGACATCAGTAGAAAGTTAACTGAAATGTATAGGGCTGAGATATTATTCACTGAATGGAAAAGAGTTGACGAAAATGGCAAGATGTGATGGAAACAAATACAGACAACATTGAGCAAAGACAGATTTGTGGAAATGCTGAAGAAAGACTTGAAAGAGTTTAGAGAACATGTGAAGATAGTTAAGAACCAATATTCACAAATGAAACACCTCAGAGAATCAATGCAAGATGGCCATGTTATGCTTTGGATGGATTTTGCCGAGAATTTAACGTGCAATGCAATGGACGAGGTACAGAGTGTTTATTGGTCGGCAGAACAAGTGACACTTCATACTAGTGTAATTTACTTTCCAAAAGCAGACAGAAAAAGTTATCAAAGTGTGGTTGGAATTTCCGATGTAAACTTGCATAACCCTGCTATGGTAGTGGCAATGGTATCTATGTTACTGGGGATCATTAAAGAAGAATACCCATCTGTGACACATGTCCACTATTTAATGGACCCACCAACTTCCCAAAATAGGGAGAATGGTACATTGGTGAAGAAGAATGGTACGTAGGTGTTGTCACGGATATTAACAAAGCTGAATGTAAGACCAAAGTTAATTTTATGAAGGAAACAGGGAAAATAAACAATAGAAGTTTCCGCTGGCCTATAAGAAAGTCGAAATCTGGATAGAAAATTCGGATATCATAACCAAGATCCCAGAGCCATATCCATCTGGTTCAAGGAGAAGATTGTTCAAATTAGACAAGATCATTGATAGAAAGTCTGTATGATAAAATGTTGTAAAGCATTAGAGAAAGAAAGTTCTGAGTCAAGTGGAAAAGAAAGGACCAGACCATACAGACAGAAATGACTGTTGACTGCTTCACCACAAAGTTCTGAGTCAAGTGAAACAGAACAGACTAGACTTCATAGTCTGAAATGACTGTTAAATTGTATTACTACAGAGTTCTGTATCAAGTTAAACGAAGCCTCAGACTACATAGTCTGAAATGACTGTTGACTGGTTTCCCACAAAGTTCTGTGTGAAATGAAACAGACAGGACCTGACTGCAGTGACTGAAATGACACTGTTGACTTGTTTCCCCACAAAGTTCTGTGTCAAGTGGAAAAGAAAGGACCAGACTGCATTGATGGAAATGACTGTTGACTGGTTCTGAATGATGTGAAACAGAAAGACTGCATAATCTGAAAGGATTGTTGACTGATTATCCTACAAAGCCCTGTGTGAAAAAGGAAGGGCCATACTGCACAGTCTGAAATAAAGGTTGACTGGTTATCCTATATAGCTGATGGTGAAGTGAAAAAGAAAAGGCCAGACTGCATAGTCTCAAATGACTGTTAACTGGTTATCCAATTAAGTTCAGTGTGAAGTCAAAAATAGAGGACATGATTGCATAATCTTTTGACTGGTTCCATGTTAAGTGGAAATAAAGACTGTATAGTCTGAAATGAGTGCTGTCTGGTTGTCCTAGAAAGTTCTGCTTTAAGTGGAAAAGAAATGACCAGACTGCATAGTCTGAAATGACTGCTGATTGGTTACTCTTCAAAGTGCTATGTCAAATGGAAAAGAAAGAACCAGACTACATTGTCTGAAATGACTGTTGACTGGTTTCCTAGAAAGTTCTTTGTCAAGTGGAAAAGAAAGGACCAGTCTGCATGGTCTCAAATGACCATTGACTGGTTTCCTACCAAGTTTGGTGTTTTTTTTCAGAGGTGGTGATGGTGGTGGTGGGATACCCAGGTGAGGTGGGTGGGGGCTGGATACCCTAGTGAGGGCCAAGATCTTCCATAGCTGATCTAATTAACTAGGCAATGCTGAACCATATGTATCTAAGCTCAAGGCCTATCACTTTCATTAAAACTTTTTCCTGTATAATTCAATTTTGATCCAAGGGCCATGATTTGTATAAACTTGGTAGAAGCCCACTAGACAGTAGTACAAACAAAATATCTAAACCCTAGGCCTAATGGCTTCTGACAAGAAGATTTTTAAAAAATTTCCTATGTAAGTCTATGTAAAATCAAGTGACCCCTTGGCTCAAACCAATTCTGATCCCACAGCCACGATTTATATAACTTTGGTAGAGGTCCACCAGATGATGCTATCAGCCAAATATGTAAGATTTAGGCTGGTTTCAGACAAGAAGATTTTTAAAACTTTTTTCCTATATAACTCTATATAAGATCAAGTGACCCTTTGGATGAGGCAAATTTTGATTCAGGGGCCATAATTTGTATAAACTTGGTACAGGTCCACTAGACAATCATACACACCAAACATCTTAAGTCTAGGCCCTATGGTTTCCTATACAAGTCTACGTAAAATCAAGTGACCCCCAGGCTCGAGCCAATTCTGACCCCAAATCCATGATTTATATAAATTTGGCAGAGGTCCATTATATGATGATATAAACCAAACACGTAAGCTCTAGGCCTTGTGGTTTCAGACAAACATTTTTTAAGATTTTCCTTTCAGTTGCCATGACAACCAGAGTTCTGCATGGAATTCCACGTTTTATATAACTTTGAAAGATGATGATTTTCAATGATCATTTCTGTAAAGTTTAATTGCAACTGACCCAGTGGTATAGAAGGAGATGCTGTTTAACATCAATTGTGGATGACAGACAAATGGACAACAGAAAAAAAACAGCATCCTTCAGTCAGGTGAGCTAAAAAATGGGACAAGTGATAGTTATGGTTCTTTCACTCTGCATTCTTCCTTGTCACTATTTATATTTCAAGTTTCAAGTCAATGTCTTGAAGAGTTTTACAGGGCTTTTTTCTCACAGGTAGGGGCTCTTCCCTTTAATTTGGGGAAAATTAATGCAGTAATTTTACAAAAAGGGGAAGAAAAAAACTTGATGTAAATTGAACTTTAAGGGAAAACTGCAAGATTTTAAAGAATTTTCCTGAGAGGAAAATGCCTGTACAAGGCCCCTGCTATAGAAGGAAAAAAAGCCCTGGCCGCCTACGGACCGACCGATTGCCCACGGGTAGACTCCTATACACCCCTTGAACCTTCGTTTGTTAGGATAATAGAAAGATGTGACCAGTCTGAATGTTCTGAAATGACCACTGACTAATTATGGACATCCTTTAATGTTTCAGTTTGACTGCTGAATGGTTATCTCATTAAGTTTTGTGTGAGGCAAAATACAAAGAATCAGAGTGAATTGCCTAAAACAATTATTGACTAGTTATCTTGTAGTCTTGAATGAAGAGTAAAAGAAAGGACCAGACCACCTCATCATCTAAGAAATAGCTATTTGCCTCACTGGAAGCTAATTAAGTATCAATATGATTAGTTAAATCAAGAAATGCTTAATATCTTGATGACAGCCCAAAGAAAGATAAGAATGTCTGTGAGGAAATGGTTTCATTTATGACAGTTAATTAGAAGTTCTTCCACAAAACTGATTGGATTATCTGATGAAATAACTGAGAGTGAAAAAAAAGAGTATAAAGAGAAACGATTTTCAGTTTCTTATTGATCCAAAAATGGGCAGATTTCTCAGTGAATTCTAAAAGCATATTTGGTTATGCAAGAGGTTGCTGCTCATGTGAACAGAATTAACATTTATCCAGTAAAATAAATGTGCAAGTATTAGCATACTTGGTGTTCTCATGAGTTTATCTTTTCTAAAGGGCTAAACTGATAATGATTTGATCATATGATCTCTGAGAAGAAAGAGAAAAGTCTGTTCCAGTGTGCTAGGTTTAATCTAATAAGAGGGCCATGATGGCCCTTGCTCACCTGTGTCCCATTCCTCAAGTTCCATAATCATAATTGTGTCAATTTATTTTGAAATCAGGCTAGTAGTTTGTAAGATTATCAAAGCTGTAAAACCCCTATCATGCAGACGTGGCAAAATATGAAAATATGCCTATTTTGGCACCCTTATCTCTGGAACCCATGATGGGATCGGGTTGGTTCAGGAAAAGAAAGGAGATCTATTGTTTATAAATGTTTTGTTAAAGTTTGGTTATGACACACTATGACATAAGGCAGAAAAATATATTTTTAACCTCTGTAACCTTGACCTTGGCCCCAGTGAACTCAAACTCCACCTAGTGGTAGATGTCTTTGTAAGGTACCTACACATTAAATATCTAAGATATTGGTCAATAAATTAAAGCTCTATAAGATAAAGTAAAAACTATTTCTGACTTTGGTGAACTTGACCCCAGTAAATGGTAAAAATAAGTGTTGTGTCTATACCAATATTTAAAGTATCAGTCAATAAATAACTTAAGGCTCAATGACAAAAAGTAGAAAAAACTATTTTCAGCCTTGGTGACCCTGACACTGACCCCAGTGTCCTCAAACCCCACCCAAGGGTAGAGGTCCTTCCTTGATACCAACATACATGATACCTAAGATATAGGTCAATAAATGAAGACTCTATGGGGAGAAGTAGTTCTATTTTTAGCACTGGACCGGAACAGCTTGAACAACTTTGATAGAGCTTCATGCAAGGAATGTTCCAGGCAAGTTTTATCAATTTTGGCCTCATGGTTTCACAGCAGATGTCATTTGAAGTAATTGGACAAAGGACACAGATAGAAGACAGACAGCCATCGATCCTAAAAGCTTACATGAACTCTATGTGCTTTGGTGAGCTTAAAATCATTTCCTCAAGTTCAAGTGACAGAAAATGTTAAACTGATGGTAATATGAAAAGGTTTTCTATGCACTGAAAGAACAAATTCTGATTTTTTGAGACAACAGTTTCAACTATCAGTGGCACCATAAAAGACAAAATACTAAGTGAAAAAAAAAAGGCAAAGCAGATAAAATGTCTCTATACAACTTGTAATCATCTGTTTATACATGTGATGCAATGATGTTTCTACTAAATACATTTTCTTTTTCACATTTTCCATCTTTGTAGTAAAAATCATCAACACAGTACACACTAATTTGATTAACAACAAAACAAAGATAGCCTGCCACCTGTTTATATAAAGATTTTGAAAAAAAAGTAGCCAAAACAGTCCTTAAATATGATGTACTGGTGCCTTCATGTAAAGCCAGCAGCTGGTAACTCATCAACTTTTCTTACAACCACACACAAAAAAATAATGCCCTTTCAAACAAAAGGCAGTGTATACCAAAAAATATATATCTTGTGTGGACTGGCTTTATCAGTCACAAAAACACACAGTACTTATAATATCCATATACATTTTATCATTATCAAAATGCATGAATGTTTAACAAAAACTTATTTTAACTAGTTCAAAATAAGACACAAACTTTAAATGATACAGTCGTATTATTTTACTGGTAACAATGACTTAAAACTTCAATTAAAACAAAGAACATTCAATACTGACCCTGGACTAACTTTCGATACAAAACAATATTATTATATTTTCACTGATTACAAAATGTTTTTGCTTATAAATACCATGTGAAAAAAAATGTGAATATTGTATTAGAATTTTACTGCACCTTCATTGGACAAACATTGTCAACTTAGCTGTGAACATAAATACCATATCATATCACAGCAGATTTTTCCTTCCTACTGTTTTATAAAGTTTTTGATGAAATATAAGCCAAAAAAGTCCTTAAAATACAAAACACGTGGCTTCAGTTGATGCCTCCATACATACAAACATACAAAATTATACAGTGTGTACTGGCTTTAACAGTCACAAAACACACAGTTCTATTGATATCCATATAATTTTATCATTACCTAAATGCATAATGTTCAACAAAAACTTTTTTCAAAAAATTTCAACTAAAATACAAACTTCAAATTATATAGTGGTGTCTTTTTAACAAAGACCTAAAACTTCATGAATACAATTTTAATATGTAACTACCAACATATTTGATATAATAATGTTAACACTGATTACATTTACACCATTTTTCCTTAACTACAATGTGAAAAATGAAAATGTTTTTAACAAGGGTTTTCCCTAACAGCAACCAACTCTTTTTACATCTTACATCAACACAAATGTAAGCAACCATTTGGCACCTCTAATTTCAATGAAAATTTGATAAAAAAATAAAATTTCAGTTGGTTGTTAAATTAAAATTTATTGCACATTCATAAGAAAAACTCCATTTTCAACTCCATCTACTAACATGATCAATACAGTACAAAATTAATACCAAATTTATCCCACAACAAATTTTTCCTTCCAACTGTTTTACCATGTTTTGACACAAAATTAAATAAAACAGTACTTAAACTAGAAATGTGTCTTACAACCACACACACAAAAATGCCCTTTCAAACAAAAGGCAGTAAGATATCTCCATACATACCAAAAAATATAAACCTAGTGTGGACTGGCTTTATCACTCACAAAAACAAACAGTACTTAAAATATCCATTTACATTTTTTTTCATTACCTTAATGCATGCATTTTTAGGGAAAAAATACTTTTATAAACTGAAAAATAAAATAAATAAAATAAAGTAAACAGATGATGTAATATTACAGATAATGAAGAACCTGAATTTTTAACTGATGCAAAGTATCCTAAATATTCTTAACTATCAATACAAGGATATAGTTATGATTTATTAACATCTTTTATTGCTTAAATTTTCCCAGAAAAATGTCATGACAAAAAAGAGTCATAAACTGACCTAAAAAATGTTTTCAACATGATTTTCTCTTGTATCAACCAATTTATTTTTGTATCTATGTCAACATAAAGCTAAGGTACCATCTGTCACCTGTAATTTTAATGTTATGTTTTTTTTAAATGAAAGGCCAAAATGTCACTAAGAATAAAATTTACAGGTGCCTCCATTAGGCAAACAACATTTTCAACTTAAACAATTAAAATTATCAATACAACAAAAGTGACATGCTTTCCTTTGTTTAACAATAAATGTTGCATACCATCAGTATGAATAAAGATTCTGAATACAATTAAGCAGCCAATACAGCTTTAAAATGCAATATGCTGGTGGTGACATGCCAATGCAACACCTAGGTACACATCCACTTTTTATAAGCACAAATAACTGCTTTTCAAACAAAAAGCTATAAATTTTTACATACCAAACATACAGAACAAGTGTGGACTGGTTTTATCAGTCACAAATTTACATCTGCATGTATCTGCATGTCTTGAAGGTTTAACAAAAAATACTTTTTAACAAATTCAAAATGAAATACAAACTTCAGATAACAGAGTGATGTCATTTTACTGGTAAGTAAGAACAAGATCTTCAACTGATACACAGATTCTTCTTCTACTGAGCCTATAGAGAAATGATATGATTATGTCAACATTGTTTACATGCATACATTCAATATAATATAAATGTGGACATGAGCTAACCTGAAAATGGATTAACCTGGATTTTCTCTTACATCAACCAATGCTATTTGCATCTAACATCAACACAAAGGCAGGCAATCATTTGACACATTTTATATAAGTGAAGTTTGCTAAAAATAGGTACAGTACAAACATCATATTTTAACTCATTTAAAATACAATAAATTTTCCTATCACATGTTTGAATTAAATTCTTAACAATATAGTCAAATACAGTCAAAACATTCCTTCAATACTAAAATACTGGTGCATTCATTTGAAGTCTGAAGCAACAAATTTAACAGAAAACACAAACTTCAATGGCACAGCAATGTCATTTCACTGCAATGAAGAACTAAAACCAACTGATACACAATATCTTTAATACTGACTCAATAACTATCAATACATGTAATATAATATTTTTTTAACATCAACCAATATTTATTTGTATTCAACATCAACAAAAATATAAGGCAAAAATCTAACACTTTTCATAAGAATTTCTTCAAAAAATCTGATGGCCAAAATAGTCCTTAAAATTCACTTTACTGGTGCCTCTAATGTACAAAGAACATACACATGAATATGATAGTTAAAAAATGGCTGCAGATACTTTAATATATATCAAAAATATATAAAGTGTCCAATGGCTTTAGAAGTCGTAACAGAACACAGTACAGTATCAGTATAAATTTTTTAATTATCTACTGCATGGATGTTCATCAAAAATCTAATTTTAACAAATTCAAGATAAAATGCAAGCTTCAGATGACAAAGTGATGTCATTTTACTGAAAACAAAGAATTAAAACTTAATACATAGCAACTTCAATATTAACACTATAACTCAATACAAGAAATATATTAATGTTTTTGCTTATATAATACATGAAAAAGCTAAAATAAAAATGACTAAATCAGTACCAGAACTGTTCCAACTGGTATTTTCTCTAACATCAACCAATCATGTTTTGGCATCCAACATCAACACAAAGCTCAGCAACTATTCTACATCTCTACTTATGATGAATTTTTGACAAAAATTAATGGTCAAAACAGTCTTTTAAAATTCAGTTTATTGGTACCTTTATTAGACAAAGAATATTTTCAACCTTTACAACTTAAATCATTAAAACACAAATACGATACTTTCTTTCATTAACAAACAGAAGAAATTTTGCCTAAAACCCTCTGAATAAAATTCTTTTTGATAAAAAAAAATATAAACATGTATATGGCCAAAACAGACTTAAAATGCCAAGTACTGGTGCCTTCATGTAAAGCCAGCAGCTGGTAACTCATCAGCTTTTCTTACGACCACACAAAAAAATAATGCCCTTTCAAACAAAAGGCAGTAGATTTCTCCACACATACCAAAAAATATATACCAAGTGTGGACTGGCTTTATCACTCACAAAAACACACTGTACTTAAAATATCCATATAGTTACATTTTTTTCATTACCTTAATGCATGCATTTTTTAGGGAAAAAATACTTTTACAAACTAAAAAATGAAATAAATAAAATAAATAAATGATGATATATTACATATAATGAAGAACTTGAATTTTTAACAGATGCAAAGTATCTTAAATACTCTATCAATACAAGGGATATAATTATGATTTAATTGATAACATCTTTTATTGCTTAAATTTTCCTAAAAAATGTCAAGACAAAAAAAGAGTCATAACCTGACCTAAAGTGTTTTCAACATGATTTTCTCTTACATCAACCAATTCTTTTTTTGTATCTATGTCAACATAAAGCAAAGCAATCGTCTGGCACCTCTAATTTCAATGACTCTTTTAAATGAATGGTCACTTAGAATAAAATGTACAGGTGCCTCCATTAGGCAAACAACATTTTCAAATTTAATAATAAAAATTATCAATACAAGTGACATGCTTTCCTATGTTTAACACACAATAAATGTTGCGTACCATTTGTATGATAAAAGATTCTGAAAAAAATTAAGCAGCCAATACAGCTTTAAAATGCAATATGCTGGTGGTGACATGCCAATGCAACAGCTAGGTTCACATCCACTTTTATGAGAACAAAAACTGTCTTTCAAACAAAAAGCTATTAATATTTACATACCAAACATACAGAACAAGTGTGGACTGGTTTTATCAGTCAAAAAAAACAAAGCACATATATTATCCATTTAATGTTACAAAAACACAATGTTATTGTATCTGCATGTCTTGAAGGTTTAACAAAAAATACTTTTTAACAAATTCAAATTTGAAATACAAACTTCAGATAACAGAGTGATGTCATTTTACTGGTAAGTAAGAACTAGATCTTCAACTGATACACAGAATCTTCTTCTACTGACCATACATAGAAATGATATGATTATGTCAACATTGTTTACATGCATACATTTTATATAATATCAATGTGGACATGAGCTGCCCTGAAAATGGATTATAACCTGGATTTTTTCTTACATTAACCAATGCTACAATGTATTTGCATCTAACATCAACACAAAGGCAGGCAATCATTTGACACATTTTATTTAAGTGAAGTTTGCTTAAACTTGGTACAGTACAAACATTTTAACTAATTTAAAACACAATAATTTTTCCTATCACATGTTTGAATAAAATTCTTAACAATACAGTCAAATACAGTCAAAACATTCCTTCAATACTAAAATACTGGTGCATTCATTTGAAGTCTGAAGCAACAAATTTAACAGAAAACACAAACTTCAATGGCACAGCAATGTCATTTCACTGCAATGAAGAACTAAAACTAACTGATACACAATATCTTTAATACTGACTCAATAACTATCAATACATGTAATACAATATTTTATTAACATCAACCAATATTTATTTGTATTCAACATCAACAAAAATATAAGGCAAAAATCTAGCACTTTTCATTAGAATTTCTTCAAAAAATCTGATGGCCAAAATGATCCTTAAAATTCAATTTACTGGTGCCTCTAATGTACAAAGAACATACACATGTATATGACCGTTAAAAAATGGCTGTAGATACTTTTATATATATCAAAAATATATACAGTGTGCAATGGCTTTAGAAGTCGTAACAGAACACAATAGAGTATCAGTATAAATTTCATAATTATCTACTGCATGGTTGTTCATCAAAAATCTAATTTTAACAAATTCAAGATAAAATACAAGCTTCAGATGACAAAGTGATGACATTTTACTGAAAACAAAGAATTAAAACTTAATACACAGCAACTTCAATACTGACACTATAACTCAATACAAGAAATATATATTTATGTTTTCAACAAAACATTTTTGCTTATATAATACATGAAAAAGCTAAAATAAAAATCACCTTATCAGTACCAGAACGGTTCCAACTGGTATTTTCTCTAAGATCAACCAATCATGTTTTGGCATCCAACATCAACACAAAGCTCAGCAACTATTCTACACCTCTACTTATGATGAAATTTTGACAAAAATTAGTGGTCAAAACAGTCTTTTAAAATTCAGTTTACTGGTACCTTTACTAGACAAAGAAAATATTTTCAACCTTTACAACATAAATCATCAATAAAATACAAGTAAGATACTTTCTTTCATTAAAACAGGAGAAATTTTGCCTGAAACTATCTGAATAAAGTTCTTTTCCATAAAAAAAAAATATATACATGTATATGGCCAAAATAGACTTAAAATGCGAAGTACTGGTACCTTCATGTAAAGCCAGCAGCTGGTAACTCATCAGCTTTTCTTACAACCACACACAAAAAAATAATGCCCTTTTAAACAAAAGGCAGTTGATGTCCCTCTCCATACATACCAAAAACATATATCTAGTGTGGACTGGCTTTATCAGTCATGAAAACACACAGTACTTATAATATCATTATTCATTTTTTTGCCATTATTTAAATACATGAATATTCAACATCAACTCAATTTTAACAAATACAAAACAAAATACAAACTTCATTGTCATTTTACTCTAACAAAAAAACTAAAACTTAATTTATTGTATCTCTAATACTGATCATGTAACTATCAATAGAAGAAATATATTTATGTTTTCATACATCACATAATATTCTGGATTAAATAATACATGAAACTGTTCAGATATCACAGTGGACTTAACTGTCTAAACATGTAAAAGTTGATACCTTTTTTTACATCAACCAATCATTTTGCATCTAACATCTACATAAAGTAAGCAACGGCCAACCATGTAGCCCCTCTAATTTTGACAAAAATGAGGTCCAAAACAATCCTTTAGTTTTTTAATATGCTTCATTACACAAATAATGTTTTCTACCTTTACAATTTAAAATCACAACAATACAATTCACTTAAAAGAATTTTGTTCACAAGCTGTTTGAAGAATTTGGGAAAAAATGTGGACAAAACAGTCTTTAAAATGTTGCAATGTTCTTGTGCCTTCCTGTAAATCCACCAGCTAGTGACACATTAGCTTTTCTCATAACCTCAAAGAAAATACCTTTCGGATAGAAGTTGGAAAATACCTCCATACATAACAAAACATAGTGGACTGGCTTTATCAGTCACTTAAACAGTATATATAAAATCCATATATATTATATCAATATGTTAATGTTGGAATGTTCAACAAACAATTACTTTGAACAAATTCAAAATACAAACTTAAGATGACAGAGAAATGTCATCTTACTGACAATTAAGAACTAAAACTTAAAATGATACACATCAATACTGACCCTGCAAACTATTAATACAAGTGATATAATTATGTTTTCATTGTACTGGTATATGTGGTTGCTTAATTACTTCTAAAAAAATAGTTTTATATAATAATATCTAGACATACGCTGTCCTGAAAATGTATAAACCTCAAGTTTTCCATCACATCATCCATTTCTTTTTCATGATTAACATAATTAAAATCATAGCACAAAACAGTCTCTTACATGCAATGTACTGGTTATTGGGAGTTCAAAAGACCAAGAATCATCAATACAAATATCATTTTGTCTTTTTCTTAATAACATAACAAATTTTGCCTACCACCTGTCTGAATAAAGTTTTTGAAAACATTTGTGGCCAAAACTGTAGTTAACAAGCATTCTGTTGAAAATTGGTCATGAACAATATATTGTAATCCACAATAAATAAAGTTGTTACTATCACTGTATTCATCCAAGTAAAATGCACACCTTTTTTTACCCCACAATGTCAAGTCTGGGGGGTGCATACTGAACACTGATACTGGGCATTTTCAGGAATTTCTTTTGAGAAAAGTGCATGATTTCAACATCTGAACTGACAAAACTTCCACAACTGTTGTAATGTTGTCAATACAGACTAATTACCATACTGACTAGACATGTGAATACCGGTAAACAAACTGACACGGTAAACAAACTGACACGTTGCTAATTACCAATTAATGATGAGAAGTTAGTTGACAGTTTGTTGATTGGAGAAGTAACGGTAGCTTTTGTTCTTCTGATATGCGGAAATTTATCAATTATCGATGAGTTTGGCAACAGTTTGCACTTGCATAGTTAAGCAACTCCTTTTTAGTGCCATCCATGTTTTGGATCGTAAATCGATACTGTGTCCCGCACAGCTTTTCTAGGTAGCACTGCAAGCTCTTCTGTTTTCAGTTGTTTTTTTTTTTTTTTTTTTGTTTTTTTAACTTCTACCAAATTACCAGGTTTATTGAAGCAAAACTTTTTCCCAATTATGACCTGTCAAAATCTATGTGCGCATTATACACAAGTGTGCATTATACATGGGTGAAGACGTTTTTATTAAAATTATTCTACTGTATAATCAAATTTTAAAAAATGTATTTCCTTTCACACTACATTACATTAATTTTATCATCAATAAAATAAAATCAACAAAAAAATATCTCATCATCGCAGAAAGTGTCACAGTTCCTCTCTCATCATCTGTCTGATGCTGTATATCTATATTCTGTGCATACACAATCCTCCAAGAAGTACTAACATAAGCTAACCATTCTCTGAACTGTATACTGTCACTGCATAAATGGTACATGTATATCTGAATCAGCTCAACATAGGTAAGATAGTAAGATTCATACATAATAGTTCACAATAGCATAATTCAATATTAGTCAGTAGCACATGAAATTAGAAGCTTTATTAAGCAAAGCTATTGTTTCAAAAAGTGAGATGTATTTATGACAGAAATGGATATAAATCAGATAGCTCATTACTGGATTTTACAAACGACTTCTTTATAACTCTTAGCTGAGAGTTTTGCAGACAAATTCAGAGGATGAGTTCTTTATGTATAGTACACTATGAAAACTATTTGACAAATATCTTAGTTATGATTTTAGTACAGAACATTTCTAAATGTTTATTCAGCAAGTAACTACAGATCTGAAAATCATTAATTTCATTTGGCCAAGATATATACTCACTGTTTGATTTATGCAAGAAATCACCATATCCTTTTACTGTAAGAAAAACACCAAGTTTCAAAAGAACAGTTTTTTTCGAAAGAAAATTTTGAAAAAACTAAAAAAATAATGGACTGTCAAATTATGATATTACTAGGTTACTCCTCATTTCATGAGAGAAACAAGAATCCAACTTACAACTGAATCTGCCTTTTGCAGCTATTCAGAAGAGTAAGGGTGAGAGAAGGGCACTGAACTGGTGAAAGGCATCTAAATTAATAGAAGTGTACATTATATAAAAGCACAAATCAGCTTTGAAGGATATACAGTTAAACTTGTCTATACTGACACTCATTGGGACTAGTTGGTTATGTCAGTTATGGGAGGTTGTTGGATATGGCAAGTTACAAATATTTAATATGAATAAAATCGAGACCAGACATATATGTTGGTATGCTGCGAATGTCGTTATAATCAACTGTCCTTAAGAGCAAGTTGTACTGTAGAATAAATAAAAGGAGAAATATGTCAATATAACATAAATGACCCTGCTGTAAGGTGTAAGGTGCAAATGGGAAACAGTAATATGTATTTACATATCAAATAAGAGCAATGGTAGCCATGACCACCCTCCCACAGAAACTATGTTGCAGCTGATAAGAAAACTCAAGTGCAGCAGAAAGATAGATAAAGAAATGGAAAATACAGTTATAGGTCTTGAATAATGCTTCACAGAATGTTTTGTACTTTTGTATGGAATTCAAACTAAATTCCTGGGTGAGCTTTGCCCTTATGCTGTGGCACTTCACTGAAAACAGTCTCAGGGTTATGCTACCAACAAAAATGACCTGCTGGACGGAAGGATGGATGGAAATTATACTCAGACCCCGTTACTACGCGCCCCGTTATAACGCTTACCTCAGTATAATGCTCAATGGTCATGGCTCCCAAAAAAAATTTAAAAAAGAAAAAGAAAAAATGTACCTATTTTTCACCGACCAAAATTATTTTACATGCATATCTTACATGCTGTATCCATAACAAGGCTTGTTTAATGTGACAGCGAAGTACAATTAACTACGTAATTAGGACGCTCTAGGGCGTGAAAAGTGTGAAAAGCATGCAAAGTCTGGCGTTAATCTGCTTCTTTGTTCGTTGTGATCGATGATCAGTCAGGTATCAAACTGTTATGAAAACCTCAAATTCGAAGCTCTGACGCGCAAACATCGATGAACTGAGTAACAAACACAAGCCGAAAATCTGTTTAAAAACCTTGCGGTTTTAATGAACGGCACAAAATTCGTTGTATCTCCAGAAGATATTACAGGGCTGCATCTAGGAATCTGAGAGTTGTATTTCATTGTTTACTTTATTACAGTGCAGCGTTACACATTGCAACTTACCGATTTTCACGGTTTTACTTACATCCTGTATCAATAACAGTGCTTGTTAATTGTGTCAGCCAAGTACAATTAACTACATAATTAGGACGTTCTAGGGCGGGAAAAGTGTGAAAAGCATGCAAAGTCTGGCGTAAATCCGCTTCTTTGTTCGTTGTGATCGATGCTCAGTCAGGTATCAAACTGTTATGAAAACCTTGACGTGCAAACATCGATGAACTGAGTAACAAACACAAGCCGAAAATCTGTTTAAAAACCTTGCGTTTTCTATCGACCGGCACAAAGTTCGTTGTTTCTCACGAAGATATTACAGGACTGCATCTAAGAATCTGAAAGTTGTCTTTCAGTGTTTACTTTATTACAGTGCAGCGTTTCACATTGTAACTTACCGATTTTCACGGTTATACTTTCGTAACGCTTACGCTGCGGTTTTCCCGGGAATTGCTTATGTTTACATTTTTCTTATGCGAGTTTTATCTGTTTTTTTTTTTTAAGCAAAGCAGGTAATATTTTACCAAATAATATTTTTCTCTATAAAAATGTATCTTGAGTGGTTTACAAACTAATTCCGTTCTTTTGAATGTTTTAACTTAATGATACAGTTACATGCTAAATAGGTGGGTGGGGTAATACTAGCAAATTCAACAGGTCAACTGCACGATCTCGGTAGGCGCGTTATATATCGGAACCCCGTTTATATCGCGGTCTGAAACGTTGGACCCCAACTAGAGCGCTATAACGGGGTCCCAGTGTATTAGCATGCCCCATCTAGCAATGTCAGAAAGACAATGTGAAATATAAAAGAAATCCATGCAGTTTTTTCTGAGTCATGTTTCAGAGATGTGTATTAAAAATGTAATAAAGAAATATGATGAAGGGAGGTTATGGGGTAAGTTTGTGAGTTACGCATTCACCTCTGAATTAGGTCGCAATTGTTGTAGAACTTAATACTTCAAGGATGCACTGTGTCTAAGCAAAATTAATGCCAAGCTGATCATTACCTCACAATTATCCCAAGCAAGAGCTCTCAATGAAAAAGATAAATACTCCCAAATTTCCCTTCGCTGCAGGAACAACAAACTCTATGTTCGAATTGAATGCCATGCCCCCCGAGGGCCTTGACCTTTGATCCTGTGACCTCTAAGTGGGTCAGGCAGGTAGAGCTCATCAAGGTGCATGTATCTGTGAAGTTTGGAGGCTGTATGTGGGAGGACTTCCTTGTTATGGTCATGGTTAAAGTTTCTTGACAAAAAAACAAACAAACAGCCAGACAGACCCAAAACAATATGCTCCTTCCAGAGGCATAATAAAAAATCAAAGTGATATGGGAAAGTTACAGCAGGGTTTCCTCTGTCATTGGCTTATTCTTCAAATGACCAAAAACAAATCAAGATTGATGGGAAAAAAACTTTCTTTTTGCAACCATAAATTTCAAAATTTATGTCAATTGACTGCTGCTTCACCTGGAAATAAGTTGCGAAAAATAATTAGCCTGAATGCCCAAGGCAGTTGTGATAATCTGACCTGCTTTTGGATCACATAAAACCATTTAAATCAACAAGAACTGTCACTGTAAGATGATGATGCCCCTGAAGTGGTGCTTTGACCTTTGAGCTGACAACCAGTCATTCAGGAGTCAAGGTTAAATAAATATAGGTCACTGGGAAGGTCATGTCCAAAGGGGTTTGTGTCCAAGTATGAAGTAAATCTACTTACTAATGTGGAAGTTATGACCAAATGTTAATGTTTTCTGACAATTGGATCTTCTAGGTGAAGGTCATTCAGGGGTCAATGTCAAACAAATTTAAGTCAGTGGGAAGGTCTTGTCCAAAGGGGTGTTGTGTCCAAGTATGAAGTATATCAGCTTACTAATATGGAAATTATGGCCAATGTTAAAGTTTTTGGACATTTGGATCTTCAAGGTGTAGGTCATTCAGGGGTTAAGGTCAAACAAATATAGGTCAGTGGGAAGGTTTTTTTCAAAAGGGGTGTTGTGTCCAAGTTTTAAGTAAATCCACTAATTAATAAGGAAGTAATGGCCATGGAATGTTAAAGTTTCAGACGGACGGATAGATGGACAGTTCAAAAACTATATGCCTCCCTATGGGGGGATAAAAATGGAATTTGCCTGAAGAGGAGCAGATTGTAGGTGAATGTTACTTGTCTATAAAGCAATGTAAACTGTGACAATAAATGGTATGTGTGGACTACCATGAAAATGCATTTAGGAATAAAAAAGTAATGTCGAACAATTGGTATTAAAGGTCATTGGACATGATTTTTAAGAAGATGTTTTTGTAGCAAATTAAAATCCATAAAACACCCACTTAGTTGTGCACACCTGTCAAGCGCAGAGCTGGAAATGACACAAATTTATCATTTTACACTTGACAGTCAACAAAACTTTCAAAATATGATGGAGAGTGATGGTGAGCTTGAATTTATTGTTCAGCCTTATCTATATGAGCTTGAAAGAAGCCAGGAGGCTGTAGAATCTGATGCATCTTCAATTTTGAGCAAAGATTTGGATGATGATCAGGAAAACAGGAATGTCGGAGGTCATGCTGGTAATGTAAACTGGCAGGCCACAAACTACTGTTATTGAATTACTTCCCTATAATTGGCACACGAAGCTTCATGAGTACAAAGGCATAGAGCTTTAGCAATTTAATGGCATTACAATTTTATTTATTATGCTCTGCACTCACAATTGATTTTACCTGAATGAAATAGATTATCAACACCTGTGCTTGATTCAAACATTCCATTAGTGGTTTTTATTCCAGGTGCAGTTGTGATTGCTGTCACGCTTTTCCAACAGAAGACGAAAGCCAGTGTTGAAGGGAGTATGACAATCTCTCAGAGAAGCTAAGGGAAAAGCACCTGGTATGCATAACAGAACAAGAGGGATTGTTGGAAACTGCCTTAACCCAGATATACTGGAGATTTCATTCTATGAGTTTTTGCAGCAGAATGGACCTATTGGTGATGAAGAACCAATCCACAAGTATGTTTCTTGTAACCAATATCTGGCCAGTCCAAGTAACTCTTTTTGAAGGCTAAATCTACATGTACTGGTACTTTCAGTATCAGTGTTGTGTATTTTTTTACAAACTATTTTATTGATTTAAAATGATTAAAGCATCATCACAGCAATAAATATAGGAATGAGACAGAATATTCTTTGCAGTGAACAAGCTACGTGACTATCCTTTATGGCCAGCAGTATGCAGCCAATTTGACTGAAAACTGAATACCTGAGTTAACAATAAACAAAATTATCGACATGTATTTATGTGACTTAATTTTAATAATGTAGTCATAGATGGTTTATGTTGTACTATTGAGAAAATTCCCATCCAAGACATACAAAGGATTCCATAACCCTGCACATGATTTATAGAAACTTGTATTCTAAATGTAAATGTATAAAGTATTGGTGTTCTTTTTTGTGTATGACTGATGCCTGGATTTTGAACCAGTACTGGCAAAATATTATTGAAACTAAGAGGAGATCACATTTTTCAAACCTGGTGATAAAACTATAGTTTGGAATTCTTTCACGTATGGTGGTTATTCTCCACTTTTGTCAAAATACCTTAAAGTATGACAATAGATTAACTAACTCCCTTTTTACCTATAGTATTTCTGAGCAAATGTAGAAACTTTTGTCCAGAATATTACAAACTTACAGTCCTTGACCTTTTATCTACTTTCTTCATTTGGGTACAAGCCAGTAACAGATCCTGCATGAGAGCCGACAGTGGGATTAAATGTTTGGCTCAGTAGAGACTTTAATTAACAAGCATGGCCCTGGATCGCTCACCTGAGAACTTTGCTTGAGGGTCTACCGTTTAGCAAACATCAGATGCAACATTACATTTTCTAACTGAAGATATTCAAAGATCTCATCTTTTATACAAAAAAATCCATCCGGCAGAGGCAATTTCATGATAACAGCTTGTGAGGAGATGTCATTTGAAGCAATATTTTGAAGAAAACCTATTTTGAGCTCCGGTGGCCATTTTGTTCAATGGAACAGAACTGTTTAAGCAATTTAAACGCAGGGGTATGTAAGGAACATTTCCGTGAAATTTGATGGAAAATTACCTTGTCATTGAGGAGGAGATGCTGTTTAAATTCTTTTCTACTTTTAGCTTTTGCAGCCCTTATGTGCAATGGAGTGGAACGGTTTGAGCAATTTAAGAAAAGGGCATTATAAGGAACATTTCTGTCAAAGTTGGTTTAAAATGGCCAAGTGGTTTTGGAGGAGATGTCATTTGATGCAAAATATAGACGAAAATCTAGTTTTAGCTCTGGCGGCCATTTTGTTCAATGGAGCAGAACCGTTTTAGCAATTTTAATAGAGGGAACATTTCTGTGATATTTCATGGAAAACCTCCCATCCGTTCAGAAGATGATGTTGTTTGAATTTTTTTCTATTTTTAGCTTTTGCAGCCCTTCTGTGCAATTGAGCAGAATCGTTTCAGCAAATTTAGAAAATGGCATTATAAGGAACATTTTTGTCAAATTTTGTTTTAAATGGCCAAGTGGTTTGGAGGAGATGTCATTTAATGCAAAATATTGACAAAAATCTATTTTTAGCTCTGGCAGCCATTTTGATCAATGGAGCAGAACCGTTTTATCAATTTTAATAGACGGCTATGTAAGGTAAAATTCTGTGAAATTTGGTGGAAAATCTCCGAACCGTTTACGAGGAGATGATGCTTAAATTTTTTTCTATTTAAAGCTTTTGCAGCCTTTATGTGCAATGTAGCCGAACAGTTTGAGCAATTTTAGAAAAGGGCATGATAAGGAACATTTCTGTACAGTTTGGTTTAAAATGGCCAAGTGGTTTAGAAGGAGATGTCATTTGAAGCCAAATATTGACAAAAATCTATTTTTAGCTCTGGTGGCCATTTTGATCAATGGAACGGAACCATTTTAGCAATCTTAATAGAAGGCTATGTAAGGAACATTTCTGTGAAATTTGGTGGAAAATCTCCCAACCATTTAGGAGGAGATAGTGTTTAATTTTTTTTTTCTATTTTCAGCTTTTACAGTCCTTATGTGCAATGAAGCACAACGATTTCAGCAATTTTAGAAAAGGGCATTATAAGGAACATTTCTGTCAAATTTGGTTTCAAATGGCCAAGTGGTTTGGAGGAGATGTCATTTGAAGCCAAATATTGACGAAAATCTATTTTCAGCGGTCACGGTTTGAGCAATTTTAGAAAAGGGCATAATAAGGGACATTTCTGTAGTTTGTTAAGTTAGTTTGGTTAAAAATAGCTTTGGGGTTTAGGAGGAGATGTAAAATAAGGACGACGGAAGACGGACACAGGGTGATCACAATAGCTCACCCTAGCATTTGCTCAGGTGAGCTAACAATAAACACTTGTTGAAATTAACAATGTTTTATAACATCAACACTGGCTTGGAAAGAAATATCATCATAAAAAACATAAGGTTATCAGAAAAACTATCAAAAAAGAACCTGGAAGGGGTTATTTGTTTTCTCTCCCCTCATTCATCTTTAAATACTAACTTTTGACAGGTACTCTGGTGGTTCCCAAACTTTAATACATGCAGCGCAGTACACATAGGAACTAGAAGAACCCATGCGATAACCACTATGTAAATCAATTTTTTTGGGTTATGCCCCTTTGGGGATCACCAAGTATAGTGGCCAGTTTTCAAAATGCGACAGTGTGTCTATTGAACATGAATATGCAGCAGAGCGTCTGGAACCGAAGATTTTCTAGCATCCCTATTCTGCGGCCCTCCGATCCTATTTGCGGCCCTAGTTTTAAGGTGCAATCATTTGATTTTTCTAAATGTTTATTAGCGAGGGTTAAATAATAAAATAAGCTGCATTTCATGTATTGAATCAGATTCTTTCATTATGACTGGCAAAGTAATTAATGTTTGTTTGTGTTTTTAGGAAGTGATGTGTTTAAATTTAACAGAGAAATGGATTGTAATGTACATATAGATTTGTATAATTTTTGATAATGAGAGCAATAAAATTGAAATTTATTTACTGCAGGTAAAAGAACAGACTTAGAATTCAGACTTTAGTGTTTTTGCAGCTGTTTTTGTCGTAGATAAAAACATTTGACTTGATATTTCAAAAAAGAAGCCTTATTTAAATAAATGTTTAGAAAGTCAACAATTTGAGCAATTCTGTAGAATTCAGAAAATACCTTTAATGCCAGCAGACGATGTGAGTGTTAATAAATTAACTGTCTGTTGCTCTATGTGTTTGAGTTTATTTATCGTCGGTACCTGTTGACCATTTGACTGACGCCCCATGGAGAGATTAGTTATTTTAGGTTGTTGGGGATAGTACAAGATAAGTAAGTATCCCATTTCAATGACTCTCTGGGTTTTTTCTATGCTCAGTGTATAGCGCTGCATGATATATGGGACCTCAGTTTAACATCTCATCAGAAAGAGAATATTATATTAAGTAATGTTAGTGGAGGAGCTGGGAGCGAAATCGCAACCCCTGGATTACCAGTTCAGTACGTTACCACTGGACCACTGCTCCTGTACGATGCTGGCTTAAATAGACAACAAGTTGAAATGTGACAACAAAAATGCAAAATACAGTGGTTTCATTGCAAATATGTAAGTGAATATTATTCACACTAGAAACTTTGGTCTTGTAAAATATAAAATTGTTATGCAGAAGCTCTATTTACGATAATTAGATTATTTCTGAAATAGATGTTCGTAGTTGAGTTCTCTAGGATTATATTTCATTATATCCGGTGCTTGTAAAGACTTAATTATGCTACTATATATTGTAATAAAATCATTTGCTTTGTTCACACACTTTCTAACATGGGCAGAAACATTAAAGCAGAAGACAACTATCAATATCTCAAGAAATACTGCTTCAAGATGTGATCACATGTAAAATTCAAGTATTTGGCATTATACCCATTGGACGCTTTTTAAGCAGCCAACTTGTTTCTTTCTTGCACTGACATTTCATAATCTAAAAAAAAATGTTCACCAATAAACACTGACTTTGATTTGTAAAAAACAATATTATCTTTTTATTTTGTGATAGTTCTTATGATGTTTTAAATGTGTTTTAACTTTACAAACTTGACAGTTTCCTCACAGAATATGTTCTGTTTAATTATAATTCTCCTCAAGCGGACTACCTAAATGAAGGAAATTTTGTGAAATATTGAAGTTAATTTATAAATTATGTTGGCAAACAAGGATAACAGGTATTTTGAGATACAGGAATGTGAATATAAATCATTTCTGCATCGCATGACATTAGTACTGTATTTGATATACATTGAACAAGAAAAATATGCGACGTAAATCAACGTGTGTTGAATGTTTACATATGACAGACATTTATATCTTTATATTAATAGGCATATCAGTGAATTTCAGCAATTATTGAAACATTCTCAGACTGGCACCAAACTTGGTACATGAGTGCCTTATGGCTTTGCATGTGTGAAACAAGTTCAATTTCTTTACCCAAAGTGTCTGTACTTATAAATGCATTCTGCAAGAAAAAGTTTCTTTGTACAGTACAGCTTCCCCGATATGTACATTTTTCTCTTAAACTCTGAAGACCTTGGGAGGAAAATCGCAGAGAATCTCTGAGAAACTCCCTAAATCACGGAGGCGTCGCAGAGATGAATTTTGTCTGGTAAGTGACGGTATTTACTGTGAAATTACAGATTATCAATCCTCCGCGAATCTCCCCTATTTGTTTATGCATTTAGTTGACTGAAGTGTATATATGACAAGTGAAATTTTATATTTACTTTCTCTTTTTATCTTCATGTTTTAAGATGCCTTATAGTAATATTTCGATTCGTTACATGTTTTGACACATTAATTTATTGAAAGACACAAGACCATGTGTTGGTCTCATGGCCAATGATCTGTACACGCATAATACATTGCGTCTCAACCGGTTATTGGTTCCTAAATATAACTTTTGACCTTCAACATTGAGCGACAGTTATTTTCCGTAAATGATATTCACCTCAGACACCACGTGCTCTTTAAAGCGGGAACTACAGTCATGTAGCATGCTTTTCCCATGGAAATAGATTTTCAATTACATTTTCTTGTTAAGATAATTAATATCTTAAACAGCTATGTGGATATTTTTAAATTTAGGCAATGATGGCTTTGTTGAATGAACAGAAAGTTTGGTTTCATTAGGATCGATCATTAATACCGAATGCGTGAAACGAGGGTAGAAAACAAACACAGCCGATAATGAATAGATTTACACACCTACCTGACATCATGTCAACTTTAATTGCTGCAATTTATTTATTTTTAAATCTTTAATTGGTGCCGCGCAAAAAAATTACTAATGATAATCAAACTGTGAAAATAAATATAAATAAATAAATTTAAAAAGTGAATATACGAACAAATGCAATCTTATTCTGATGCATTTGTGTACGAACATTCCTACTTGTTTACAAAAAGAATGACAATTCAAAGCAGTTGCTTCAGAAACAGCTGATCTTATTTTCTGAAAATGAGTTGACCGATTTCTGAACAACATGTGATAAACTGCATCTGTATCGTCTCGGCGCTTGGCAAAAAGTATTTATCGATTTACTAAATAATAACAAGCGTTTAAAAAATCCCATTAATGTTTTTGATTGAATTTTACCGTAGTCACATAATTGAGAGGTGTAAAATGTACAGTTATATTATGGTAATTTCATCACACATTGCTGACTGTTTGTTTTTGATGAAAGGATTTCAAGTGTATAAATTTTATAATTATTTTTTTTCACCTTAAAATGGGAAATAGTTTGTTAAAACTCTGGTGATGAAACACAAGAATATTCGTGGAGAATCTCTGCGGAAATGCTCTAACACTCGGAGAATTGCGGAGATTGTGCGTGAACTTTAATCGCAGAGATTCTGAGCATTTTTTCAAGGAGAAACTCCATGATTTTCAGAAGTTCGCGATGACCACGATCGCGAAGGAAGCACAAAATGTGTACATATTGCGGGAGCTGTACTTAGAAGCAAAAACAATTTTTGCTGACCATTATCCACCACCAGCCAGCATTAATACTACATCAATGGTTCCAGGGCTATTGAGCAACCAACTAATTTTCATTTGGAATGTAGAAGCTGAATGAGAAGGCAGATGTTGCAGGAACTGTATTAATTACACTTATATCATCCAATAACTATGCCTAGAATCTTCTTCGTTTCCTACCTTGTCTTATAAAAAAGTCAATGCAAAAAGTACAGACTTTTTAGCCAAAATTTTGGATGAAGCCAGGGCACCTTATAAGGGTAACAGACTGCCAGTTAAAAGGGGGAATAATTACATTAAAGCACAAGTCAGAATTATCAAACTTGGAGATTGCCTCTCTTTCCTTGTATATGTTTTAAGTTTCAAGTTAATAACTATACTGGTTCCATAGATATTCAGAAAAATGTAAATTTTGGGACATTTTCGAAGTGAAAAGGGGCATACATTGTATTTAAATCAAAATACAACTCTTGTTATCAAGCTTAGCACATGGAGTTGCATTGTGGTCTTTTTGCAGGAAACCATTATAATAGTGGTTATATGGAAATATTGCTTCCACACATATCATTTTAAAAACTTATTCCACACATATCTCTTTTGCATTATTTGGTTCATTTATTTTGCTCACTTGTTGAATTAAATGCATTCCACACACATTGTTTATTCTGTATCAAATAGTGTTTGCTCCGGACATATAATAAGTTTCTTAAACCAACTATAAAGGTAGTTTTAGCATCACTTTTATGATATGCTTCCACACACATCATCACAATTTTAGCAAATTAAAATGTGCTGTTGCACTTTATTAAACAAGGGCAATCAGTGATCTAATGTGTCGCCTGATGATAGCCAATTTAACAGTAGTATTGAGACGTGATTGGACAGTTTGTAGGCTAAAACACATTTTTTATTCAAGGGCCATAACTCACCCAAAACTCATTCAACCCAAAAACCTGTAAGAAATGCGCAAGTACTTGAGGTACAGAACACTCCTGTAACATTTCATTTAAATTGCTTTAGTAGTATAAGAGAAGTAGTCTGGACAAACTTTAAAATCATTAAAGGGTCATAACTCTGACAAAAATCATTGAACTCGAAAATGCTGAAGATATGCACAACTAGACTTAGTACTGATCATTCCTGTAAAGTTTGGATGAAATCGCACCAGTAGTTTCTGAGGAGTAGTCCGGCCAAGATTTATAATGGACAGACAGACAGATGGACGGACAGACAGATGATAGGGAAGTGATCCCTATATGTCTTGGCTACTTTTTAGCATGTTGCTGCTACTGTGAAGACTGCAACAAAAAATTCATTATTTGGTTAAAATGTCTTTTTCATTCAAGGGCTATAACTCAGCCAAAAATCATTCAACCGTAAAACCCGTTAGATATGCGCAAGTACTTGAGGTACTGATCAATCCTGTATAATTTCATTCAAATTGCATTAGTAGTATAAGGGAAGTAGTCCGGACAATCTTTAAAAATAAAAATAATAAAAGGGCAATAACTCTAAGAAAAATCATTAGACTGGAAAATGTCGATGATGAGTAGTCCGGACAAGTTTTGTGACATACGGACGGACAGACAGACGACGGAAAAGTGATCCCTATATGACGCGGCTACTCCGTAGCAGGCGACACAAAAACCACAAAATATTTGCGAATAACATTTGGGGACAGTTTGAGTTACAAAATGGCAGGGTTGGCACCAATCGACCGCCCCTGGTTTTAACCAGCGGTTTAAACCGGTTAAACCGTCCCGGTCAATACTCCCCCAAGTGGTCAATACTGGTCAATTGAACTTTTTTTCAAGATTTTTATAAAAGAAAGGAAGAAAAACCATTAAATATTTATTTCATTTCTAATCAAGTTACAAAGTATGTGCTTGTATTAGAATTCATACTAATAAAATAAAGAATGAAAATTTGCAACACACAACAGTATTCCAACAAAAAGATTTAAACTTTTAGCACACAGTATTCCAACAAAATGATAGAAACATTTAGCACCACCATGTCCACCACCATACATATCTGTTCTGGCATAAACATTAAAAATACATGCTTAAATAGCAATATTTCACACTGGTTAATGACCAGTTCTACCAGTCAAGCTCATCACTACCTCTAAGGAAGCTGTAACACACAACAAGTTTTGCTGCTCTCTGAATTCCTAGTCTATTCCTAAGTTTTGTTTGTACAGTTCGAAAGTTGGAAAAGATCCTTGTTGTTTATTGGACCAGGGAACATGTCAATTAAGATGCTAATATGTTTATTTAAGGATTATCCAATAACCATAAAGTAGGTGTTATACACTTGTCAATTAACACTTGTGTATGACAAAGGATGGTCAGGACACTGAGGGGTCATGACTTGCACTTCTATTGTTTATCGAACATGGCAACATACCAATTAAAATATTATGTTTACTTAAGGATTATCCAATATTAAACCATAAATGAAGTAACATCTAGGCCCTACCAATGTCTATTGTAAGGGCCTAAAGGATTTAACTGTTTTAACATGATTCTAAGAATATTATGGACAGTTTTGTAGTGAATAAAATTGAATTGACCAGAAATGACCACTATTGACCAATAATGACCGGTTAATAAGCCAACCACTCCAAAATGGAGTGGCCCCTCAGCTTTATCTGATAAAAATTATGCTATATTAAAAAAAACATATCACAAAAAATGTTACCTCAATCGACGTTTTGTTTATGTACAAGTCAGTTTGAGTACAAGTCAGTTATTAAACTTGGCGCCTGGAGTTGCATTGTGATCTTTCATCTACATCTTAATTTTTAAGTTAATAACTATACTTATTCAAGAAAAATGTAATTTTGAGCAACTTCTACAAAGGGGCATAATTAAGTCACAATACAACTCTGAGTTATCAAACTTGGCACATGGAGTTGCATTGTGATCTTCCATAGATACTTCAAGTTTCAATAAACAAGAAATGTTTGTAAAACATAAATGCCCCCCGGCAGCACCTAATTGCTTGTGGTTGGGCCAAAGCGTTCTCTAGTTATTGATCGGAAACCATTTTTAGGATGAAGGTCCCTGTGAGCTTGACCTTTGACCTAATGACCTCAAAATCTACAGGGGTCATCTACTGGTGATGACCAACCAGCATACCAAGTTTGGTGAACCTAGGTCAAAGCGTTCTCTAGTTTTTGATCGGAAACCGTTTATAGGATGAAGGTCCCTGTGATCTTGACCTTTGACCTAATGACCTCAAAATCAATAGGGGCCATCTACTGGTGATGACCAACCAGCATACCAAGTTTGGTGAACCTAGGTCAAAGCGTTCTCTAGTTATTGGTTGGAAACCGTTTCTACCTACAAGGTCAATGTGAGCTTGACCTTTGACCTAATGACCTCAAAATCAATAGGGGTCATCTACTGGTGATGGACAATCATCCTAACAAATTTGAAGTTCCTAGGCCTAAGCATTCTTTAGTTATTGGTCGGAAACCGTTTCTACCTACAAGGTCAATGTGACCTTGACCTTTGACCCCTTGACCCCAAAATCAATAGGGGTCATCTACTGGTGATGGACAATCATCCTACCAAGTTTGAAGTTCCTAGGCCTAAGCATTCTTTAGTTATTGGTCGGAAACCATTTGGTCTACGGACCGACGGACCGACCGACAGACAGACAAATGCAAAGCAATATACCCCCACTTCTTTGAATAGGGGGCATAAATATCTATTCTGGTTTCAGAGGTATTCAATGCAAACTACAGCGATCACTAAATGTGATTAATACCCCAACAAGTAGAAGATATTCAATTGAAATTGAATACTGGTTTTATAGGTTTGATTGATAGATCCTATCGTACATTTCCGTATGGGTAAAAATACCGAGCCAAAAACAAAATTATATAAAGCTACCATTATGACAGTTTGTTTATGGCACTGCGTTTATTTTAATGCGTGACAATTATTTAGCAGATCTAAAAGATTGATTCCACTATCCGGAATACAACCATGGATGTCTGTCGGTACTGACGATAAGTTTATGCTGTTTGGGAATTTATACGAAATGACTCATATTTAGATATAACAGGCATTTAAAAATAGATAAATAAATACATGATGACTAAATTGTGTCACTGATTAATATATTTAATATTATTTAACTGAGGAGTTTAGGCATGGATGGAATTTATTCACACACAAAATACTCTCTGTGTGTGAAGATAAATTCTGTTCGAAAGATAGTCTGGATTTAAAAAAAGAAAATAATAATATATAGATCGATACGGATAGATAAGCATGTATTGATGAAGATGCTTTAAATGCTATGATTTTCTTAAAAATGACGCTGAATCCTCATCATTTTTTGTATAAGTCAACATGAATAAATATGTTAAACAGTTTTTATTTCTTTTGTTGTATCATGAACAAAATATCATATGATATATCGAATATGATACATGTATCGTATCGATCATTCTGACTGATACACAGCCCTACCCGCAAGACTGCTTCAGAACTGAGGAAGTAATCAGTAACATAATACTTTGTAAAATAATTGAAATAGAGTTATGGTTTTGGGCAACTAAAGGTAGTTGAGGTTGAGGTTCTTGTACATTGCATTTCCTTTCATTGTGGTTGACAAATTGTATGAAGTTGCACTGAATTCCAACTGTTAGTTTTCAAGTTATGCTCCAGACAAGGAAAACCAACAATGGGCAGTAACTGTGTAAACAGTGAAGATTGAGTTATGATTCTTGAACACTGCACTTCCTCTCATTGTCCTTGACCGTTGTATGAAGTTGCACTGAATTCCAACCAGTAGTTTTCAAGTTATGCTCCAGACAAGGAAAACGAATAAAAGGCAATAACTCTGCAAATAGTGAAGACGGAGTTATGATTCTTGGACACTTATTGTGCTTGACCATTGTATGAAGTTGAATTGAATTCGAACAATTAGTTTTTAAGTTATGCTCCAGACAAGGAAAACCAACAAAGGGCAATAAATCTGCTAATAGTGAAGATGGAGTTATAGCTCTTGTACACTGCACTTCCTGTCATTGTGCTTGATCATTGTATGAAGTTGTTTTGAATTCCAACAATTAGTTTTCAAGTTATGCTCCGGACAAGGAAAACCAATAAAGGGCAATATATCTGCAAAGAGTGAAGATGGATTTATGATTCTTGAACATTGCACTTCCTCTCATTGTGCCTGACCATTGTATGAAGTTGCACTGAATTCCAAACTATCAGTTTTAAGTTATAGACCAACAGACCACCGGGTGATTCCTATATACCCCCAAACTTCGTTTCTGGGCTATAAAAATTGGGACAGGACAAAGTGATTCCTATTAAGCCTCCAAAACTGTGTTTCGGGGGGGGGGGGGGGGGGGGGGGGGGGGGGGGTACAATTAAAACTTAGCTTGCAAGATGTGTCTTGTTCATCCAGGCCATGTACTGTTTTTCTGATATACTTCTGGTTTCTGTGCCCTAACGCAGTGGACTAATAGATATTCCCTGCAAAAGCTCCTTTGTTCTCTTTTCCATTTCAATTTGATAATTCAGTTGTAGAAACCTGAAATCATTGTAAAATTATAGCACTCTGTACACACAGTTTTGAAACAGAAACCTTATCCTGATTCCTGATAGCGTATTCAACTTGACAACATCAGGCAACCAGTAATCATAGCCCAACGGGGCTGTTTATTATATAGACGATGGTCACCCTTCGCGCACAACCCACTTATGATTCAAAACAATGTGGAAAGTTTTTCTTCTATGTGTATATGCCGGCGACCAGAATGTTGTCACTAACTTTGACGGCTTTAATATATTTACTTTCAATATTTCTTGAAAAAGAATACATATCTGTAAAGCTTGTTCCAAACTAAATCAATATAAGAGAAAATAGATAAGAAAATTTTATGTTTTTATGCATTACACTTATAAACTCTACACATGTCAACATGTTTTTGTTGGACACCGCTAAAACTCTTCCTGACAGCAGTTTATCAATCGGTTATATTTTTAAACCTCGTTTTCCGACAGTTTTGAATCTAACTGATTGAGATGTAAAGGCCGACATCTATGTAATTATTATCAGTTTGTAAATCGGTCGGTCTTGCTGTCGAAATATTGAGACTACCAGTAATCAATACTTTTTCAAGTGTTTTGAAATATGAAAAACTGGCTGTTTTTACTTTGACTAGTGACCTACTGCTACAATTGATTTTGGAATTTTCCAAATTAGTTAAATACACCTAATGAATTGAAAAAGTCCACAATCAGGTTGAATTCCATACAAGGTATTCGCAACGTTATAGAACTTGTGGCAATACCCTCTTATGGTTTTGTAGTGGACACCAGGTATATAAGGCATTTCCAACAGCCTCACTGTTGGGCTAGCTCTTTAGCGACATGGTTGGAGTGTCTAGAATGTTTGCCAAGTTAAGCAACGTTCTCCATGGTTAGTGCTTGGTTGGGTGTCCCAAATTGACCTCATAGGCCAGGTTACTACAGTTGACAGCGACCTGCATGCTGCCTGAAAAGGCATTACAGTATTGACTAGAAATCCTCTTGAAAGTTGAAGGACTAAAAATACAATTTCGAGTAGTCTTAGTAATGCGACTTCAGGCAGGATGCTGTCATTAAAAAAATAGCACGATATTCAACTTTTTGAGTAAAGTTATTTGGACTACAATTTCAAGGTCCTGTGATCTATTTTCAAGCATCCGAGTTTCAGTCACACATAAGATTAAGAAAAGGTGACGTTTGGTGGTATTTCGTTTTCAAAATAAATCACATTATTTGTACTTACACTCTTTTCGGAAATGTTTTACATGCCGGGGGCCTACGTTTGGTTGTTTTGTTCACTAATTCACTTTTCCGCGATAATGACGTCAGCAAATAGCTCATCCAATCAGATTGCAATGGAGATATAAGGGAAGTATTAATCGACGGACTCCGGTCTTCGGTGGTCTCTTAAACCGGATCCGTAGTCTAGTGGAAATGCACTGATAATCAAAGGGTCGTGAGTTCGATTCTCCGCTGTACCAACATTACTTATTGTCTTTCTTTGTATCAGTGCTATACATTGAGCATGTAAAAGAACCATGTTGCCCAAGTTGTACCTTATACAAGAAAAGTAGTACTTAAATAGCACAAGAGTAACTACAGACCTGTCAGTTTATTATCTGTAATGTCAAAGATCTATGAGAGAACATCTGTGAGCAGCAATTACATCATTTAATACATTTTAACCCCTTTCTTAGTGCTTTTAGGACAGGTTATGGCTGTAAGACAAATCTTCTTAAAACTACTGTAGACTGGAAAGTATTCCTAGATAAAAACATGTATTTATCTGTTATACTGATACACCTCTCAAAGGCCTTAAACTGCCTATCACATGACCTGGTTGAAACTTAAGCATTATAACTTGTCAAAAGAAGCTCTATCACTTGTGAAAAGTTATAAAGCAAACAAACAACAATTTGCTAAAATCGGTAATAATTTCTGTGGTTTTAGTGAACTAGTCAAAGGTGTGCCTCAAGATTCTATTTGGGTCCGCTTTTCTTTAATATATTTATTAAAGCATATTTAATTTCATTAACAGAGCAACCTTGTTAAACTATGCTGACGATAACACTCTGTCTTTGGTAGTAATTCTAAAGAAGAGCTTGTCAAAACCCTAGAAGAAGAAAGCTTAGTGCTCATTGACTGGTTCTCTAATGTTTTTCAACCACATGAAGGCTAATCTAGAAAAATTTCAAGTAGTTGCACTAGGTAGAAAAAGTAATAGCTTAGGTATTTCATTTATGATACAGGATATTGAAATCAAGTGTGAAGATAAAGTGAAACTCTTAGGGGTTACTTTTGACTTCATGCTTAGTTTTAGTAACCTTATATCAAATATCTGCAGGAAAGCATCTAGACAACTGAATGTTATGAAAAGACTAGGTATACACTTACACAGATTATGATGGCTAACTATGTGTAACTCATTTGTAATGTCAAATTTTAATTATTGCCCGTTAAATTGGAATTTTACTAGTGAAACTATTTAAGTTGCAATGTACCAGCTTGCCTTTCATCTGCTATTTGTTATATTGTCTTCTTTAAGTGCTAAATGCTGTTTGATTTGCTTTGCTTTGCTTAAACTATTGAATGTGTTGACCATAGTAGAACTCCCTTTGTATCTTAGCTCATTATATGCTATGCTTTTATTGCGTCTTAACTGCACACGTGTTTTATGTGCTATAATTAGTTTTATTTCCTACATTTAGGTAATCTGGTGTAAGTCGGTTTTAAAAGCTCACTAGAGCTTATGTTATATTGTTATGTATCACCGACTTTGTAAATAAAACTGACTTGACTTGACCAGTTGTGTCTCTGGAATGGGATGCTTTCAGTATTTTGCATTTTCCCGCACAATCTAAAAATAACTAACCTCTGCTGGGAGCGTCGATCATACGGTCAATCTGTACCGACGATAAATAAATTCAGATAGATAGATATATGTCAAAACTACCTTCCATATAGTTGATAGTGGTTACAACAAACATGCTATGCGCAGTTGTTTTTGGTGTAATGGTTGTGATTATTTTTACCTACTTTCTATATAATATTTATTTCAAGCAATTTAGAATTAAGACATTAAAATCTAAAGCCAGGTATTTTTTGTTGTTGTTGAGAAACCATTGGGGGTCGCTAATAAGAGAAAGGGTGGTAATAAGAAACAATACGGTAATCATATTATTTGTCAATGAATTGATTTCATGTTACATATAAAGGCATTCTGATTAAAATCATATCCTAAACATCGCTATGATATGAGGGAGATCGTGAACTTCAGTCAGATTGCATATACAGGCAAATATTATAATAACTCTAACTGAAATTGTGACTGAGATCTGCGATGGAAAGAGGTTGATTGTATTCTCGTGAATAAGATATAGAATGCTGTTTATAGGACGCGGTACATGACTAAATAAGAAAATTGTTTATTTACGTGACATGTGTTACCAAATATATGATAATAACATATTATTTCATCATATAAACATAATATTATCATAATTATTCACAAAAAGAACACTTGGCTCCATAGGCCTTTATGTCTCCAATGCATATTTTCAGGTTTTTGTATGTGAAGAGAAAGAAGATACACAGAAGTTATTAGATATATAACTTTAAGATGAAAAAAAAGACGACATGATTTATGCATTCATCACAAAAAGACAGTATTTCAGTTTCAGTGTCAAATAACAAGGCAACGTTAGAAAATCTTTGTTGCAAAGATTATTCAAGGAAGTTCGCTTAAACGAGATATTTAACAACTCTTACTGGACGTGACTCAAACAAAGATTTTCATTACTGCCTAATAGAGTAACTGACAATCTGAAAACGAGTCTGTTAACATATTGTCCCTGAATGCACAGTCTTCCCAAACAATAGTTGTAAAATTATAACTGCATAGCTTATGGATTTCCAGAAATATTTCCGTAGGAATGATCATCACTGTAGATTATTGTACACCGACAAAAGAAACACCATTGAACCGTAAACAAGTCGCGAAAAGACAAGTTTAGTATACACAAAGTTGGGTTTTACTCGCTCTTCCTGTTTCTACGTAAGTAAATGAATAACCAACTATTGATAGCAAAAGTCAGATGATTTCAGCTTCAACTTATTAGTGCCAGAAGTACTGACTATACTAGGCAGGCGCGTGTCAGGAACATTAAAACTGTAAAAGATAAAAAACAAAGTAAACAAGATTTTTGCTAGAGATTTTACTTACAGATTTATTGTGAACTTTTAAAATCCATAAAACTTGTTCAGTCCACTGATAAAAGCTGGTACAGTTGGGGTAGCCGAAATCTCGGTCGGTAATCGTTCCAGAGTAGTATAGTCCTTGGGAAGAAGTTGTGTTTTTGACTGCGATATGAGGAATTTGTTGTTTCTTGTGTCTGTAAGGTGACTGTGATCGTCATTGACCTGTTTATTTTCTATTTTGTATAGCATGACCAGGCTGGTTTGGTTTCGCCTTTGCTGTAGTGTTGACCATTTAAATTCCTTAAATGTTTGTTACTCTGCTTGTATAGTGGTAATCATTATGAACATACCTTGCGGCTGACCTCTGGACCATCTCTATTCTGTGAATGAGATATTTCTGCAATGTTTGCCATATGGTTGAGCAGTTTTCGACCTGGGATCGTACATATGTTTTGCATGCCGCTTCTTTTAACCTTCTGTTTTGTGTTTTGACATTTCGTCTGATGAATCTTAAGCTGTTTTTGCTTTGTTTGTGATGTTGTTTATGTTGGATGACCAGTTCAGGTTACTACTTATAGGAACTCTGCATTTTCTGTCGTTTTCAGAATAGCACTGTGCATGGTTAAGCGAAAGATGACTGGTTTCTTATTTTTATATCCCCTAAACGCAGTTTGGTTGGTGGTGGTGGGGGCGGGGGTATATAGAAGTCTCCCGGTGATTGGTCGGTCGGGCGGTCTGTTGCAATTTCCTTGTCCGGAGTATAACTTGAAAACTAATGGTTTGAATTCAATGCAACTTCAAACAATTGTCAAGCTCAATGAGAGGAAGTGCAGTGTTTAAGAATCATAACTCCATCTTCACTATTTGCACAGTTATTGTCCTTTGTTGGTTTTCATTTTCTGGAGCATTTCTCGAAAAGTAACAGTTGGAATTTAGTGCAACTTCATGCAATGGTCAAGCACAATGACAGGAAGTGCACTGTACAAGAGCCATAATTCCATTTTAACTATATGCACAGTTATTGCCCTCTATTGGTTTTCCTTTCCTGGAGCATTACTTGAAAACTAACGGTTGCAATTCAGTGCAACTTCACACAATGGTCAAGCACTATGAGTGGAAATGCTGTGTTTAAGAATCATAACTCCATCTTCACTATTTGCAAAGTATTGCCCTTTAGTGGTTTTCCTTGTCCGGAGCACCAGTTGAAATTCAATGCAACGTCATAGAATGATCAAGCACAATGACAGGAAGCGCAGTGTACAAGAGCTATTACTTCACCACTATTTGCAGAGTTATTGCCCTTTTCGGTTTTCCTTTCCTGGAGCATTACTTGAAAACTAACGGTTGCAATTCAGTGCAACTTCACACAATGGTCAAGCACTATGAGTGGAAGTGCTGTGTTTAAGAACCATAACTCCATTTTCACTATTTGCAAAGTATTGCCCTTTAGTGGTTTTCCTTGTCCGGAGCACCAGTTGAAATTCAATGCAACGTCATAGAATGATCAAGCACAATGACAGGAAGCGCAGTGTACAAGAGCTATTACTTCACCACTATTTGCAGAGTTATTGCCATTTTTGGTTTTCCTTGTCCGGATCCTAACTTGAAAACTAACAGTTGGAATTCAATGCAACTTCATATAATGGTCAACCACAGTGAAAGGAAATGCAACGTACAAGAACGCCAACTACCTTTAATTGCCCATAACCATAACTCTATTTCAATTATTGTACAAAGTATTATGTTACGAATAGCTAACTCCCTCAGTTCCGAAGCAGTCTTGCGAGGGTATTAATCACATTTAGTTATTTTCAGGGATGTATATATGCATAAGCTTCAAGATGTTATTGTAAATAGCGAAAAAATCTTTTTCCAAACGTAATTGCACTGCTCACTGAAAATTCACAAAAGTCCGGTTAATCGGATATTGCCATTTTTATTTCAAAGTTTAGAATAATTCTGAAATGTACGATTTATTCCTTGTCTTAAATTTGTTACCTGTGAGGAATAATGCCAAATTACAACTCATAGATATTCTTTTACGCTGTACTGGGGATAGTTATTTCCGTACAGGGTATTGTAAAAGAATTGTGTTACTCATTATAACATTCAAATATGAAATTGTCATTTGGTCATTTGGTGTGTGTGCGCGCGCGCGTGTGTGCGTGTGTGTGTGTGTGTGGAGTGAGTCTTTAACTTTAGACTTAAACTATTGAAATAGAGTCATGAGAAGATATTTTATGTAACGAAACATATCTGTCTCCATTCCAAGCCTTTCGATCAGAGATCCTTTATTCAAAGTTTGTACACAGGCAAACTAGATAATGTATCCATTTGATTCGATTAACATGTTGAACAATGTTATCTCAAAGTCCATTTTTAATTTTCAGTTGACTCGAGTAAAGGAAACATTTATTGAACGTTTATCTCGGTACTTTCATTAGCTTCATTTTTGATAGAGAAGTTTAATGCAACACATGTACTTGGGAACATTTTTCCAGATTTATTGTTGTTATTTGTAAAGTGAAAACCAAGCAAAAATGACCGTGATCATGTAAAACTCTTAAGAGTGTTTGAATGTATATTTTTCTGGAATGAGAGGAATATTTATTAATCGACGGGTACAATTTCTTTTTAATTCTTGTACAGTATGTTAGATATTGACGAATCTGAACTTGACCCGCATTATTTACCACCGCTCACACCCACACCACGAACCCTAATTTCTTCCCAGCCTCAGTCTTTGAAAAGTGCTAGATCAACCAGTCGGTCTTTAGTTCGTCCGGAGAACAACACGTCTGACAAACCAAGATGGACGCTGAAGCAAGTGTCACGTGGACACAGAAATTGGACTTCCGGTCTTTGCGACTGTGCCGAGGATCGTCGCCTTTGTAAGTCTTACATTTTAAACTGTTTATCAATAACAAATATAACGTGTATGATTAAAACATTTTATGATGAAACTAATGTATGCTGTTTCATTCGGGTTCGTGCGTGGTTGTTTGCTAGCGACGAGGCATGATTTCTTTTGTTTTCTTATCTTTTTTTCATTTTTTCCCTTTTGTAAACCAATAAATGCTAGAAACTTTTTACATCGCACTTTCTTTAAAAATTGAAGATAAGACATATTTTTTAAAAAGCATAAAAATAGAAACGGACATCTTTAAAGATAAACATTACATTCTTAGGAAAGTCGCGCGGAAATTTACCTTAAAAGGATATAAAGAAAACTGTTGCCACATAAATTGGGCTTTCTCCGCTTAGTCAACGATGATTTTCTCTAAAAAAAGTTTCTATATTGTGCTATGAAAACAAAAAGAAATGATTTTTTTGACAGTTTAAAATCTTTCAAGGAAAACAAAATGAATATTAATTAAAAGTAGACATGTTTATCTTTTATTAAAATCGTTAAAGATTAATTCCTCCTTATTAGAAAGATGAATTTTTACATCATCTATTAATTAATTGGTTTCTTAATGTAAATGTATATAAATGTATACGCGATTGACATGTTACTTAATTGGATGTAGTTATTGGTGGACTTATTGGTGGGCATTTACACCAAAAAACTGTGTCAACTCCTAGATACAGATACTATCATATATACAGTGTATATACAAATGTAAATATACGAAAAGGTACAACAAATCAATGTTATTTCGTAATTTGTAATTAACGCAACTGTTCGTAGAGTTAACATTTACAGACTTTTGGTTTTAATAAATGTCTTAAAATATATGTGAACGTTCCTGCTTTACTTGATGCACTGTACACATAATGACTTGTACATTTTTCTAATTCGGCTTCATATGAAAAAGTAAACTGCAAGCACACTGAAATACATGTAACGACATCTCTTTTTTCGATGTGATTTGTTATAAAATTGTTTTGTCCAACAAGCAACTAACAGTAGTAGATTTCTTAGAATACACTGATGCTTGTACTGTCTTGAATGTCCTTTGTTCCTCAGTGTAGTTTTGCTTTTAGTCTTCGCCTTATATGTTCAACAGAATCTGTTCCTCGAATCAGGTCAGCAGCTTTCTCTGCTATCATGATCACAGGGGCATGGGTATTACCAGATATAGCGTTAGGGATCACAGAGGCATCAACAACTCTCAACCCTTTGATACCCTTAACTTTAAGTGTTGGATCAACAACAGAGTCCTTGTCATCTTCAGGTCCCATTTTACAAGTAGATGTGTAATGAGAAAACTGTTTCGTTAAATGTGTAACCAAGCATTCATAAAAAGCTCGTGATCTAAATCCATGATCAACGCAGACTTTGGCATTCTTGAATCTGTTCGAATTCGTTCCTATTTGTCTCATTGCCTTAGTTTCAAAGAGCATTTCTGCCAGTTGTATTGCTTTTACTAAAACATCAATATCTTCTTTGTTGTCTAACTCGTTTGGGACAATTACAGGAGAGTCAAATGGATCTTGACTTTTCAATGTTAGTTTTCCACGACCTTTAGGGTGTAGCAGAACTAAAAATAAGGATATTCCTGGTACAGAATGTTTGTGATAAATACTTTCTAAAATAGATGAATTCAAATCCTTGCCTCCTAAATTTGGTTGGAAGGCTCCAATGTGAATTTGAATATCAGGATAAAGTGTTTTTGTTAATTCTGATCTCACAAACGCTGTTCCAACAATACCCGTAGAAGAAAGTAATCCCGAATTAAGAATCGCATACTGCAGATATGTGCTCAATTCTTTCACTTCTGCAGTGGTAAAACTGTCTGACGTTGTATTTACATCAGACGGGAAGGTAATCGAGAGATGATTTTGAAAATTTTCACCGACAGGCAAGTTCTTCACAAGTGGTATATTCATGTTTTTCAAATGAGTTGCTGGTCCAATCCCAGACAGTAGAAGTATTTGTGGCGACATGAATGTTCCTGCAGATAAAATAATTTCTCTACGCACACTGGCGATTTTTTTCAGGCCATCATGTATGAAAGTCACCCCTATTGCTGTTTCACTTTGAATATTCACTTTTATTACGCGCGCGTTTATAACAACGTGTAAATTATCACGACTCAAGGCGGGTCGAAGGTATTCACTCATTGTACTCGCGCGAACACCATTTCGGACACTGACCTGACTAACGCCAAATCCTAGCTGTTCTTCGGCATTGTAGTCAACTTCGTTGTACCCTAACTCCTTGCCTGCTTCTATAAACCTCCGTGATAAACTTGCAAATACTGTTTCATGACTTACTCCAAGGTTTCCACCTTTGTTATGATATTCTGAGGTTTCATATTCTCTCACCAAAATATCTTCAGACTTCAGAAAATAAGGCAAAACATCATCGTAACTCCATCCAGGACATCCGTTTGTTTTCCACTCATTGTAATCATGTCTACTTCCTCTGACATAATGCATATAGTTGAACACGCTACTTCCTCCCAGAACTCTGCCTGCTGCCATAGAATGTTCCTTTTCTTCGAACACACTCGCATCGCCGTCGACGTCAGCTTTCTGGCTCGCTGAGATGTAGAACTGCCAATCGGATTCAGAATGTTGAAGAAGAGGGGCCATCAGTGGAGTGTTGTAGAGTTTAGCATTAGTCTTATCCTCGCCTCCAGCCTCCAGCAACAGTATAGTTACTTGAGGATCCTCAGAGAGTCTAGCTGCGAGGACTGATCCAGCAGTACCGGCCCCTATAATGATATAGTCATAGGTCTCATTTATCTTTCTCGTTACACGTAATTCTCCTGGGGAGTTTAGGAAATACATCAAATATGCAATTAGTCCACAGCAAAAGGCAGTCCTAAGTAAATCCATTTACACAATCTGAAATATATTCAAGCTGAGTGTTTTTAATTATATGAAAATTTATCAAAGACTGTGCTGCACACACATTAAACTTTCTAGTCTAAATTTAAAATGCACACAGTCAGTTGTATGCTATGCTGTACGCTACCCGTAAGTATAAGAATTTGTCTTATTACGTGTAAAATTTCATGCACGAATGGCCCTGTTTACGGTTGTCGATCATTTTCAAAGAAGTTTAAATACATTCTGCTTTACCTTGTTTGTAAACTTAAGAATATTTTTTTTATTTATATCGGTATCCGTGAAATTAGAGCATTTTGAAGGTCGAGACCATTTGAATAATTTCATCGGTTTCGGGTACACCGTCAAAATACTGAAATATTTACTGTTTTATTCTATGATATGTGATTTGCTCCAATTGGCAATGCCTCAAAGAATTTTTTTCAGTAACTTTAGAAGTGTTACTATATATTTCCACCTGTATATAAACACGTTTATTGCCTTTGATGGTTATCTGTATAAGCAGCTAACCTAACGAATGTCAAGTGTAGATTTAAGTAAGATCTTTCGTCCGTATGTCCGTCCGTCCGTCGTCCACAACTAACTTCAAACGACATCTCCTCCTATACCTAGGAGAAATTTAATTGAAATTAAACTTAACAGGAATGATTCTTGGAATTTCCCCTTTTAAAATTATATAGAATGTAATTCCTTGCAGAACTCTGGTTGTTATGGCATCTGAAATGAAAACATTTCGAAGTCTTCTTCTCTGAAAATACACGGCCTAGAGCTTAGATATTTGCCATATATAGCAACACCTAGCAAACTTCTACAAGTATCATACAAATCTTGACACCGGGGTCAAAATTGGCCCAACTCCAGGAGTCACTTCATTTTGCATAGACTGTTATAGCAAAAGCTTTCAAAATCTTCTCTTCTTAAGCCCCCGGGTGAAACTTTGTTCATTCTCTTTTTTCTTTCACACTAGCTACCCCCGCCCCACAATCATTGTTTGCAAGCCCCTTTTCCGGTGAGCGACACAGGACCATTTTATACTCTTGTATATATTGCTGTCCTCACTATAGCCACTAGAATGTAAAACTATAGGGTTTCTTTAAAGTGCAAAACAGAATATATGCAGAAAAAACAGTTCACAGACACAGATATGACCGGTGGTGTTCGTAGATCAATAATTCGGGATTTTCAATCAATTTCAGGTTGGTATGCCTGTGTTTGCTCACCTATTGTGCTGTGGACTTTAGGCGAACGTCTGGGAGAGTCGAGTCCGTGTCTAACATCATGGCTGCCTGGGACTGGAGCCTGTTTCAGGACGAAAATTAGGACAATTGGAGGCATCAAAGTAAGTGTCAAATGTAATAGAAAGTTAAGATTATATTGTTCCTTTCGAAAGAAAATGTCTGCAATGTAATTCATAAACATACAAGAGATTTCTTTTTAACAGCTTTGTATAGAAGTCATTTAGGTTCCAGTACAATTGTAACCAGGAGAAATTAAAACTTTCTCTTCTACGAGTATGTTTGTATTGAATTATTTGAAACTCGATTTTTTAGTCGAAGTTAATATTTAACGAAATAAAATCATTGACAAAAAAAAAAATAAAAAAAAATTGTTTTGCGCAGCTGCTGTATATTTTTCGGATGCTCTTTTTGTTTTTTAATGAAATATTGTTACACTAGCTAAAGGAATATAAAAAGGTTAAGTACACCAGTAAGTTGTTATATAAAGCCATATGTTTATGATATCATAGATATGAACTTTTATTAAAGCGCTGGTTTAAAAATTTGTAAAAAGATGATGCATGGAATGTATCTCATATACATTACAATTTCAGAAAAAGGGTAACAAAATTTTGAACATACATATTAACAACATTGTCAAATATAACACAGTTCTATGTCTCAGAAATTACTTTGTCGCAGGGTTCTGTCATGTCGGATTGTTGTGTGATGTTATGTTGCTGTTGCTGTGCCGTTTGTCAGATGGCCAGGGAAGTTGACCACATGATTGTCCAGCCAGAACAGTATGTTCGTCCAGTGAAATAAATCCTTTGGACAGGACTGGCTCTTTGGTACATGGTTGCAGGAACTTTCAGTATTATTCAGTCATAAATCATTTTAAGAGTGTTTTGGAACTTGCAGAAACTGTATGTGTATTTACTACTTACAAGTACAGTGTTAAATGGTGGACAAATAACAGGCACATGGAGGAAAATTCAGGAGCGATAATTTGGTCGAAGCCAAAAAAAATATTTTATCGTTTTTTACTATTATTGTTATTATTAATAGTTCATACTTGTGTCTTATCGAAGAAGTCTTTTTCTCAACTTGAGTTTAAATCTTAATTCAAAGTACAATAACGAATTTTAAAATCAATGTATATTGTAAATTAGTTTTATGTTTAATGCATGAAATACTTGCATCCTTGCATTTTGTTCTGAAAAATGGAGAACCGACATTTTAACAGAAAACCCTGCGACGTCATTTGTTTAGATTTATCGTGTTATTCTATAAAGAATAGTTATGTTTGAATTATTTGAATCAGAACTTTCAGAAAATGTGGCTATTTGGTTGTTTTATTAGACCTCTATAAAATTCCTTAACTCATATTTCTGCTGAACTATTTTATTGGGGGAAATTCTAACTTTTTATCTTTGTCGTTTGTTTAACGTTAGCACTCTCTCCTTTTAAACATAACGCCAATCGCTTAAATACAGTAATATCCCTTGTGAAAATGGTGGTTTCATTTTTTTTGTGTTCACTATCTTTAGTCTTTCAGTCTTTCAAATCTTCAAATCTAACTGCTCAAAATCAACAATATCACTTACCTTACAAGTCTTAAATTTGTATGACTTTGATGTAGTTATTCAGTAATTTCCGACTTCTTCTTTGAATTCAAAAGTATTTCTTATTATTATTAGTAGCACTCTTCTTATTTTTCATCTGATGTTGTTTTTGTTGTTGTTTTATTCTTTGAAGTGGGATGACACGCACTGTCAGCATGTCAGGAATATATATATTATATTACAGGTTTTCATTTTAGTACATTGAAAAAAATTATAAACAATGTTGTCATCTAATATTGTTGTTGTTTTGTTTTGTTTTTCAAGATGCCTTGGTAATTTCTGTTTCTTGAAAATCAGAAACTGAAATTAACGATATTATTTTTCGTAGAGAGTGAATAAAAATAATTTCAGTCACAGCTCCTATGGTTTCTGTTTCATTATAATTCAGCAAGCAACAGCGTGGTGTTATTAAATTACAACAAAAACAAGTCATTCAAGCAATATACAATCAGGAGAAATGTGTCCGCTTGAAGTCCCTGTAAAAACACAACGTATCGTTGGGAGTGCCACGACTCACATGATTTCATAACTATGATAAACAAACCTGAAATATTTAGATCAAAACCATAGAGCAACATTTTAGATAAAAACAACTTAAAACATTTTTATTTCTTTCTTACATTTTATCTGAATTTTCGAAATGCCTTCTTGTGATTTCAATTGTAAAAGACTGTCATAACATGCCTAATAGATTCAGTGGGAAATTAAAAAAAACAACACACACACACAGTCAGGAATTGTTTGGTATTATACTATAACGAACAATTGAAGTTTTTTGGGGACCGTCATTATACCGCATCGAATCATAAATTATTAATGTTTCCTCACCGGAAATCGTATCCTTTGCATACACATTGGCTGTTTTTTGTTTTTTGTTTGTAAAAGTGTTCGTACAAATTTTGTTATTTCTGGATAAATCTGTGTCAGATGGACGTTACCTCTTTTTAATTCTATAGACACTAATCAAGTACAAGTAGGCTGGATGCTTACGCATTTCTGGCAGAAAAAACAACAACAACACTGTAATGAAAACTTTCTAGACATTAGTCTGTTCATTTTATTCACCGAATGAACACAGTCACAAATACGATGAAAAAGAAAGTTCGATGAGATACACTGACACGTACGACAATTACAAAACTTGATAACATGTATAATACATGTAATATTTACAACGATGACAAAGTCTGTCTTCACATGAACATCTAGCACCGTAAGTCAATTTATCATGAAAGGAGCCATATTTACGGTAAATGCTCCTTGCCTTGTTTGTTTCATATTTCAAACACATAACTACAGTTCATTCAGAATAATTGAAACAAGTGTTCCATTATTCAATGTCCATTACTCGTAGATACTGACACAGTCTGCCTTTGAATCGATTACCACTTGGCTAAGAAAGTTTGTGATTGCGTGTGGTCCATTTCAGGCATCGATGGTGGTTCCATCGTCTAGGTTCTTTGGTCAGTTTTTGGAACATTGACTCAAGAATCTCGACGCTAGAAAACTAATCGTCTTAACTGCGTTGACTCAAGCTTGGCGATGATATCATTGATAAATTTCGCGTAGTGATGACTTGTCAGCTATTGACGTAATTAAGCTTAGAAATCTTAAAGCTTTCGCAAGGCGCCAGCAATATGTTGTGCGTGAGAGGTGGGTGGTGTGAGCAGGTCAAAGTACCAGTTTGTTCGTGTTATGTAGAAGCGTGCTATTTACTCATACTAGAACGATTTATAACCGTTTCTTTACTCACTATTTATGGTTATTTCATATATGTCCAAAGTTTTAAGTTGTTTGTTTTCAGTCACATATAAGAGGAGTTTGTCACTGCCGGTAATATTCGACCATAATAACATGGTTGTAATTCCTTCTGTATTCATTCTCTCCACCACGCACGCAATGTACTGTAAGTCTATTCCATCGCCATTTTGTAAAACAGACCAGTTTAGTCTGCAATGTAAATGTTTCATCTGTAAATTCGTTCAGTTCTGTTTTTGATTTTGCATTCCAGCTGAAAATTAAAGTGCAACTTAAATCTACAGAATAAGCCTTAGATCGTTTCTTCTTTTTTTTTTGGTGGGGGGAATGGGGATGGAGTGGAGGGTATTGCTTAGACCAGCCTGTTGAAAATTCGTACTTAACTGTACAGTTAATCTGCGAACTTTTACAAACTAGCAGAGACAGGAATATTCTGGCGTCGACCACTTGAGCGCGAAAATTAGGCATTTTTGTCTTTTTGCTTTGTACCCTTTCAATCATCCTCGTTGGATTTGGCTTTTTCCCCCTAAAGCTTATACTATTCACCTGGTGTAAGAAGATAACATTAGAAATAAGAACATTTATTCAGCTCTGATGGGTTTTAATCAGGTTTGAATTTTATGGCATGACATTTTCCAATGATTAGACAAGGGGCCTTCGCGTACAGCATTGCAATTTTCCTCGGAACTACTTAGCACGGTGATTTGAGGCAAATTATTCAGTAATGACTTGTTTACTTTAATCAGTAGGAAAAAATAAATTGCTACAGAGGCAAGACCAAATTTTCCTTTTAATTAAATGGGGATCATATTATTTGATATGAGACAGTAGAAGAAGTAATTTCATTTTGTCTGTTATATATGGTAATTTTAAGGTATATGGACTTTATATAATTATCTCTTGTAACTCAACTCTTTGAGTGGCAATATTTATCATATTATCATATTTTATGTTTTATATGTATGTACACATACTTGTATATATGCTGATGAGACTTAAATAAACTAATAAATATGTGATAGAAATTATCTTAATTTCTTACAGTAACAGGCTTGCAAACTTCAGGCCGGTTTTTTTTTTTTTTTTTTTTTTTGGACAGATATTCTGGTGCTACAAATACCAGGTAGTTCGCTCGCAAGCAACCTTATAATCCTATGATAACCGAGTGATATGTAAATAAACAACTTTCTACTTATCAAATATTATTCGATTTCTACGATGTTGACCCAACAGTGGCGAGAGAAAGAAAAGTTACAGTCTAGGAGCGGATCATTGTCCAGTACTAATGCGCAGGACTGGTTACTGAAGTATTGTGAGTTTGATCCCCTACTCGTTACTTACATTACAAATTGTTGGATAAGACGTGAAACCGAGTTCCCATGTACATGTATCAAGGCTATAAACTGAATGTAAAACAATCAGGAGTGTCTTTTGAACAGGATGTTTTCTGTATCACAGTATCCCCGACACTAAACTTATTTGGGAGCGTCTATCTTACGGGAAACCGGTACCTACGATAAATAAAACCAAACAGAGAGATAGACCCTACAGCAGAAATCTTCATAGTAGCGGTTCTTGTTAACTCGGAACGTTTTGCATATATGATAGACCCACGACATATTCTTATATTAACTGTTGAAATGACATAATCGGTTTAAATCAAAAGCACTAAATGTCAGTGCATGAATTTCATTCATTGATTAAACTAAAACAGAAGATCAATCAAGAAATCACATTAGTGGCGGCGTGGCCGAGTGGTGAACGCGTTGGACTAGTAGTCAAAGGATTGCTAGCCGCACGGGTTCAAACCCAGTCAGGGGCAAGCCGTTGTTTCCTTGAGCAAGAAACTTTACATTCTGCTTAGTACTGGTTAGTTCCAGGAACAGATTCGAGAGTGTATATATAAGATATAAGCTTCCTACACAATCGAATTAAAATAAATTTGGTATAAACTAAGAAATCACAAAAAAACCAGAAATAATGAATTTATAATCTGCCTCGGAAAGTATTAAATAAATACATTTATACAGTCACGTACTGTACGGTATAAAAATCGTGACAGTACACTGTGTTCCCAGTATGGACATGGAAATAAAAAGGTCCAGTTTTAAACATTAAACACATTAATGTGAGAGAAGAGTTATTTCTTCTTACTTCACGCGTCCGTTTGTCATCGCTAATGAAATCGATGGATAAAGCGATATTTGCAGATCATCGGTTAAAACGAAAAGTTTTCATCCTGCATTGTCTAGAATACATATTCCATCGCACGAAGAGTCCTGACAGAAGACAGTTCTTCATGTAAAGATTGCTGATTTTCTTTAGAACTTAACCAATTAACGTCCTAGAAGTTCTCTTTACAAAGGTTTCTTCAAGTATGTTTTTAATATCAAGAAAAACTATGCTTCATTTATCAAACACTAGCGGAAAGGATGGAAAATAAGAACGTATAAGGCTACACAATTTCCTGAAAATGTATTCTTTTAAACCGAGGTCGTTATATATCATCTTACTATTTTTATAGTCTAATAGGTTGTCGCATTTTGTTCATCATTTTGAACAGCGCATAAACGATCATAAGAATGTATTTCTTCACATGTGCCAAATAATTTACCCTCAGCATTAAGATATAGATATAGACTGTGATATAGAAATAGCGCCTAAGTGGGGACAAGTTTGATAAATAATTTGAAGAAACGGCATCCTTATCCTGTATGAGCTGTGCAGCGAAGGCAACAGCAGACACTCACAATAAAAATATCAAATTATTTAGAATAAAAGTAAAAGGTGTAAAAAGACAGTAAAATAAAGTTCTTCAGCCTGGTAGTTAAAAAAATACCATGGAGTGTATGCACCGAGGTGTATGCGTCATGTTTTATCGTAGGCAGACATTCAGATACCTACCCGTATCACACAGTTTCAAGACCATCAAATGGTGATTATGCAAGGTATCTACCTGTATCACATGGTTTCAAGCACCCTCAAACTGATTTTACCTAAAGGGACAGAATCTCCCTAGAAAATGTCCACCATGTGGCATTTGCACAACATTTTGGTCATTCCAAGAAACGAAAACATTCCGAAGGTCATTTGTACAAAGACCAAAAGCTCCATATAATGACATTTTGCTAAATGCCTAAAGAATCTTGTATTTCTGAATGGTGACATAAATCGCTTCATTTCACTTTTTTCATCAAAACGATTCTAGTAAAATATGTCGCCTCAAACAACATTTTTCAGCATGTTTCTGCCCATATACGTTTTTGACATAAACATTAAGCATTGAAAATGTTGTTAGCGATAGTACAGACAGATATGGTCCATTCTCATAGCAAGGACTGTTTCAAGTTTGTCCTCAGTAGAAACAAGAGCCGGTCGAACCGGGTGATGCTCCCCGAATAGGTTTTGGACACAGAATAGTGTGTCCAAATTCAGCATAAAGATATTATGTTATTGGTAGTTGCTGAAAAAGGTTAAAACTGTTTAAATATGCAACAAGAAAAACAGTGATACAAAAGTATCACAGCGGACCGACGAACAGAGCTGCACGAAAATATTTTGAATTAGCCATTTTGACTTGAGGCAGGTATATCAGTAGTTTGTTCACTTAATTTGTACTATGTGTACACGCTTCTAGAAGTAATGGACTTCCAAACGTGGTTAGGTAATAGTATAGCAATACTGAGAACGACAGACGAAGTCGCTACAGCTGAACAACATGTTAGATCCACTTTGATTGGGAATTCACTAAGAAATCGGAGTCTATATTGGGCAGGTAATATGAGCACAGTACCAAGTGTTTGGACTTTAGTAATTCGGAGATAGATCACCAAGGTGTTAAAGAAGAAACACAAACTAAAAGCATTGTATTTATTCAAAAATAAAAAAAAAAATATTTGAACAAAGATCACATACAGAAATATTTTAAAAACAACAAATATTTAAACAACTACTAGCAATTTGAAACACTTGGAGTTTCATAAAAAAGCAACAATCAAACAACATCGCTTATGTGTAAAATATGAGACTATAGTCTAATTTCAGATATTCTGAATGTTGGATTTATTGTACATAGGATTTTCAATATAAAATGATGTAAAGAAGGTTACTATGAAGCAGTTTGAAGCAATATAATGTGATATCCTGTACATGCTTTACAACTGATCGCACATTCTTAAACGCAACAGAAAGAAGGTTTGATGGCTTTGTGATGACTGGGTTTTGTGGAATTTTGAACATTTTGTTGCTCATCTTATGAAGTGCGTCAGTACTGTCTTTGCTGGCTCTGATCTTCTTTTAATCTTGGTTATAAAGAGATCACCGAGAGATGTAACACGACTGAGTGCTACATAAAACTGTCCATCATTGAATCGACCTGCAATACTTACAACACACTTGGACAATGTCATACCTTGAGTTTTGTGCATTGTACATGCCCAGCATAGACGAAGTGGGAACTGTTGTCTGATGACTCCACAGGTTTTGGATCGAATATGCACTTCATTTCTGAATATAGGAGTTCCACCTGGGTATTTTCTTGCTATATGAGGGAATTTTAAGTGACTTTGCTGACCACTTTTTTGTTGAAAAATTATAAAGGGCAGTAACTCATAAAGTTATGAAGCGGAGAGTTGTGGATTTTATGCATTGCACTTCTACGCAATAAGATCTATCTACCAACAAAGTTTCTTGTTGATACCTCTTGTAGTTTCAGAGTTATGTCCCAGACAAAGTTCAAAGTATAAAAAATGAGAAAAGGGCAATATCTCTGAAATTAGACAATGCAGAGTTACGGTTCATATGCACTGCACTTCTTCTCAATGAGATCTATCTACATACAAGGTTTCTTGTTGATAACTCTTATAGTTGTAGAGTTATGTCCCGGACGAAGTTCCAAGTGTAAAAAATAAAAAGGGCAATAACTCAAAAATTAGGCAAGGCAGAGTATCGGTTCTTCTGCCCTTCACTTCTACTCAATGAGATCTATCTACCTACAAAGTTTCTTGTTGATAATTTTTGTAGTTTCAAAGTTATGTCCTGGACAAAGTTCAAAGTGTAAAAATGAACAAAGGGTAATAACTAAAAGATTAGGTTATGCATAGTTGTGGTTCATATGTACTGCACTTCTACTCAATAAGATCTATCTCCCTACAAAGTTTCTTGTTGATACTTAAATTCTTGTAGTTTCAGAGTTATGTCCCGAACAAGAAAATGCGGACGGACGGATGGACGAACATACGGACGGACAAAGCGGCGAATACATGCTCTCCCTTCGGGGAGTATAATAAATTGAAAGTAAAACAACTGCTCCGATTTCGGAAACGCTAAAGACAGAATACGCCGGAATAATAAGCTTTACGGCATTTCGTGTTTCATAGATGTCCGCATTTATGCGTTTTTGTACCGTGTTCCTTAATTCATCTGAATCTAGCACGCACACTGACCAGACAAAACAAAATGTTTCGGGCAACCTGATACCGAAGTTTACCTTTACCTAGTTCACCTGCGGCTCATCATCGACTCATGTAGGATCAGAATCTAGGCCTAATCAAAGGAAAACCATTTTAACACTAGACAGGCCATATTTGTAGAATTCAGTTATCATTATATTTGGTCAAAATGTTTGTCCTGATAATTTCTAGGTCAAATACGAATATGGGTCAATTACGGTCATAAACAAGATCACTGGAATAGTACTGGGATGAGCGAAGTAGGGCTGCCATGGCCGTCTTGTTTATTTTATACAATACATCCTTAGCATCAGCTGTCTCCGGTGCTGTTTATTTCAATGACGTCTTCTATTGTCTGAAAGCTCTAAAACTACACAAACTTTAGTGCCTTTATGAATATACATGTATCTGCATCTTTATTTAAATATTGAAAATATGTACAATCTACGACTGTTTTTTTTTTTCAGTCTTTTTAGTTAGCTCCAAAAATGGCGGATGTAAGTACCTTGCTACACTTCCTTCGTTTAGCAAAAGGATTGTTTAAATACAATGTAATCCCTAAGCTATCCATGAAAGTATTTCATCAATCGGATCATAATCGCTACCGTAGGGAGATCGTGAACTTCAGTCAGATTGGTATTTCATTAAACACGACTTAAACGTAATGGGTTTTATTTGTACTGTACCCAGGATTTCATATACGGATCAGATAAAACTGACGTAGTTGGCGGGTATAAAGTTGTGTTTTAAAGACTATAAGCATAAAGTTGTGTTTTAGAGACTATAAGCATAAAGTTGTGTTTTAGAGACTATAAGCATAAAGTTGTGTTTTAGATTCTTTTAGCATTATTTCTGTATCGTGTGAACACAGCCGAGCATTTTGAATGAATTGGTAAGAGTTTGATAGACTTTTACACCTAAACAACATCAGTTATGAAGAAAGAATTTGACAGTTTTCTTTACAGAACAGAACAGAACAGAACATAGTTTATTTACTCAACTTGTACATACGTTTAGTATACACAGTATACATATAATATATATATATATAACAATTAACTGTCACGTGACACGACACAAATAAATCATCAATAAGTAAATTATTGTTTTAGTTTTTTATCTGTTTCTAACCTGTAAAGGTCTTTTGAAAGGTTTCATAATGTTTTGAATGAGAAATTGAATGTCCTAGAGGTTTTATTTAGTTGTATTTACTGATAAATGCCCGGATCTAAATGAGCAAAGCATGTCACAAATTAATACTGGGGTTAACTTCTTGAGTTAAGATTTTTAAAATAATTTTTGTTAGTTTTATTTCATTACATTGAAGGAAAGCAAGTTTTTGATGAATGTACTGTTGTCAGCAATGCTTTAGCTATTGATCATGTTATGGTTCTTTGCCAATGAACCCTAATCTGACATAAGGAGAACAAGACCAACTTTATTCATGCTGAAAACCAAATAAGGTTTATGAGCATTACATCAGTTAAACAAATATACAGTATCAATGTACAAGATGGCAGATATTTTAACAATATTACGATGAATCATTCTAATATTATCATGCTGTCGAAATATCTCTTAAGCCAATTTCTATTTTCAAATTTCTAATTTAATTTGGCGTTCAAACGCTTTCTATATATTTCTAATTTCTGAAAATTTGTTTGACTTAATCAGTTGTATATATTTGACAAAAGTCGGGTGTCGTCAATAGAAGCTTAATGTATTGTTTGCGTATGTCTGTAAATACTCTACACTCTAAAACAAAATGATACACGTCATCATATATATGAAATCTTGAGCATTTCTTTTCATTTAAAGGTATTCTATTTGGTCTATGTCACCTCCCAGATTCAACAGCTGGCCTATATGAAGATATTCGTAACATTGAGAAATTTATTCTGTGCTTTCTGATATTCTTATGTTTAAATATAGCAAACACACTATATTTTGAGAAAGCCACATAAGGCTTTCTAAATGACCAATCTTACATGCTTTCTTTTTCATCTTAACAGTAATACTTAATTACAGTGTTCACGGCCTTGGAAAAAGAGATGCGGTTCAGTCACTGGTCTCTGTGTGAAATTCAGATTTTTTTGAAAGACGTAAGCAGCAAAATGCATGGCAATGATAAAAAAACAGTCCTTGTTTGTTATGAACTCTAACAGAAATGAATGTACAGATATACAGAAAAAAAATTTGTACAGTTATAATGGACATTCGTAAGAATCGCTGGCACTAATTCAATGTTCGATTGAAGGATGAATAAAGCAGTTAAGATATCTGTAAAATGTTACGTAAAGATAAAACTTACAGTCCAAATACTTTATCAGCACTGATTCACAACTTCCGATCGAAGTAAGATTTCTACTGCGTTCCATAATAACCATGCCAATTAATACCTTTTTTGTCGATGTGCGTTGCAGTTGAATCTTTTATGCAGGAATGCCTAATGAAGGTAAATTGTTACTTTAAAAAAAATGAAAGGATTTGTTGGATTGTCAGAGCACTGACGTCATTCAGCTTATTTTTGTTGTGTCTAGCACTTGTTTTCTTAAAGATAATATAGAACATATTAGAAAATGTTTGTTTGTTTGTTTATTGGGGTTTAACGCCAGCTGTAACAGCTTTGGTCATATAACGGCGGTCAGTCCACCTAACAAGTGTTCCTGGGTATCCAGCCAGTTTACTAACCAATTTCTCCGAAAGTGTCTGACTACTTCCTTACTTGCTTCAGAGGTGAGGGACACATGACCTAGAGACGCATTATCTGAGATCAATAATCACGAAGAAATTTTGCCGGCCCTGATGGGATCAAATCGGGAACTCCAGGATTGACAATCTGATTTGAAAATGTTACTGTCTGTTTATTTTCACAAATCACTGATTACAAAAGTAGGATTCTTTTCAGGTTTATTCGAGCACATTTCCAAAAAATAACTTCGATTTTAATCGTTTCGCTAAACGTTTGAGTTTAGTGACAAGGCATGCATAACACTATCCTCTCTTGAATTCAACACAAAACGCTCTAAAACAGTCACTTCATTTACTTTTGACGGTGGTTTGATCTTTTGTAAAATTTTCAAAAGCTTTAGTTTAACTGTCTTGATTTTCAGGGCATAAATCACTGGATTAACTATAGTATCTAGAAACACAAGAGACGAGCTATATGCCAGTACTGTCCCTTTCATTCCGTTCGTGTAATGGTCCGGAAATCCACCTGTGAGATGTAGTATTATACACGTCCCTTAAATAAAAACGTAAAGATATTATTTATAACACATTATGAATTGCGTTGAGGTTAAGTCATATTTAAGAAGCACCAGTAACCTGCATAAGATTTTCAACATGTGCTTACCTTTTGACAGAGACTGAAAAAAATATACACTCTCTTGCCCTCCTCCGTGTTTCTGTATATGTTTTTATATATGTCATTGTACAATATCTGCTTCTGTTATAAAATATAAAATATTATCTAACAAAATGCATATTGCTTTAAATTTTCCTTATGTCTTGTTTGTCTTCCCAAAGTCCTCAGCTTAACAACTGAAATTGTCTGTCTACAAAACATGTAAGGAAGGAAGATAATTAGCAAATTCCACCGTATTGCGATGATAATTATGACCATGGTTTTAAAAATATCGAATAAAAACACATTTAGATCTATACCAGCACGTTTCTTAGAAATAAAACATTTGTTTGCCAAAATTATATCTTAAACATTTCAGGCTGCTGTTTAAATAATCGCCTTTTTACTTGCTATCTGCTAATTAGGTCTTCTGTATGTTTTCAGTCTTTACGAATGTTACAGTACATAGCCCTAGAAGACGGTCTTCGCAAGCCTGTGGGTTTTATTTTACAAGTTGTTAAATAATTATGGTTTGTCTTTAGCAAAATATTATTTGGCATTTACTTTTGAAATATTTACTTCTTTTATATATAGTTCTGAAACGGACAGAGCACTTTTCATTCTTAGAAAATCATAATCATAAACAATGGTAATGCAAGTATAATAGTATATGTACACGAAATACTTCACCCTTTTTATCATAGTTCTATTGTATATATTTAGCTACAATAACTGCAATGGTGGTTTTTTTTTAAGTGAAAGACATCAATACTTCATTTAAATATTTTTTTGACCCTATATTAATAAAGTGACTGGAAGAAAATTCTGAAGTAAATAACTTCATTTAGGTTGCTAGGAGATCTGACCAACAGAGCTGGATTTTGACCTTAAACATAAATTAGTCGTGCTGGTGGTAATTCACTCCACAAGCTTCCTATTGATATCGGATGCTTCTCAGTAGTCACGTGACGTTGACATGCAGAAGCGACCAATGAAAAGCCTTCATCTCTATATGATCTTATAATACCTTTGCCAATGATTTTGATTGTACCGAATTCAGGCCAAACGGTGAGGTTTTCTTAAGTCAGCTACTCAACTGCTGCCACTGTGCAAATATATACAAATGATTAAATAAATCCCCAGTATTTTTGTAAGTTATTGGTCGCTATGCACATCGATAGCGACGACTTTTAAAGAATAAACAATTTTATAAATTAAAACGGAATCTCTATTTTTCTTCTACTTCACTTTCTCTTATTTTCTTTTATACTATTGTTTTAGTTGAAACAACTCATTCGCAGAAATTGAAATCCCTTCAAAATATTTTAAATACTTATAATCAGTAATGAATGATCAATAAAATTAGTTTCCAGTACATATTCTTGTAATGTGTCGCTGATATTTAGATAATAATTAGAGTGTTGTGATGCTCTGCCGTTGAACCAAACTTCAATTATATTTTGGTCACATTATTCTTAAAATTCCTAGTCGTTTCGTGGCTTTTAGCCTTTAACTATATATTAGTGATCGAAAAAATGCCTTTGAGAAGGAATTTATGGGTTTTTTGAGAACGACACTCACTGTTTCCAAAACAGAACTGTTCATGTTGTTGTTGTTTTTCCCATTACATAAAAGATAACCATAAGCAGTTAAAAAGTGTACAAACATGTTCATAAAAAAAACTGTTGATAACTAAAAACCTTCGATAAATCTGGTACGCATTATCTTCATAATAGAGCATTAACATAATAGAAATCTTGCTTTTAGTAATAAGAGCTGCATTTCATCCTAGTTTTTCAAATGTTATAGACATATCATATATAATTTTATAGTGTTATCAGCAATTAGGTCATCGAAATTTGATGTTTCATAAGATTTTGATTTTATCTAATTAGTGCAGATAATCTTTTTTATAAAGCAGATTTTTTATATTGAATATTTAACAAGGAAAAGTACACCAGTATATTGAAACAAATTCGTTTTCAAGGAAGTCGTTGAAATAGCCTTTATTTTTTGAATATGAAATCAGGGTCGAGCTTCTGACGGAAACTTTCTCTTTTCCCTTTACGCGACTCTTTACATAATATAAATGATGCCATCAGAAATTACTTATGAAAACTATAGCTTCTTGTTTAAAGAAATAAGGAAAGTAAATTATGTTTTAAAATCCAAACATGAGAGCAAAACAAAGATGAAATACATGTGTCTCTTAACTATAAAAAAGAGTATATAAATTGTATTTAAAAAGACACTCATAGCTAGAAATTATTAATACAAACAACTGAGACTGACAGACTTGATGAAAGCTGGTGAAATGCAAAACTAAAAAATATTAGACATGTAATGAAATACAATGAAACTGAAAAATGCAACAAAGTAAAAGTCCACTACTTACCTAACGGAACCCAGCATACACAATAAAAGATAATAAGTATTAGGATTGTCTTTGTTGGTTTCCACCATAAATGTTTCGCTGTTGGCAACTGGTTAAATCTTTTACTTTGTTGCAAAGAAACCTTCAGAATCATGTAGTAACTGTAGGCAAACGTGAGGAACACAGAATAAAAGCATGTAGTCATAAGAATCAGGTACGAGTTCGTTAAAATTCCAAAGAAGCTGCAGTATCTTAGACCATACACGGGTGGCTGGCGTAGTCCAAGCACGGGTAAGAATGAGAGAGTGAATGACAACAGCCAGGCGAGAACACAAAATATCCTCGCCGGTCTGGCTCTAAATATTCGCACATACTTATATGGGTGAATAATCTTACAGTAACGATCAAGTGTTAATGCAAGAAGTTGTAAGACAGAGTTGAAATTAATTCCAGTCACCACACCAACTCTAAATGCACATTCGTAGTAATTTTTGTAGTGGACAAGATTATACAATGCCAAATATATACACATGATGTCAATTATGATGTCACTTAGTGCTAAGTTCGATATGAATATTATCGAAACGTCCAAAGCCGAATCTTTACCACGCAACGCCCATATAGTAAAGGAATTTAACAATATGCCTACAACACCAATTGTAAATAATGCTAGGTGTATGATTAAGTAAGTCCATGTTATTCCAAAGCCATTTATGCCATAGTAAAGTACAGATTCCATGCCGCTGTCGCCAGTTCTGTTTTCACTTATAATTCTAGTTTCATTCTGCATTGTCAAGAATTCAATAACATATTGCGCGAGAAATCTTGATAGCGAAAATATCTCATTATTTTAAAGATTACTGATCCATTTTAGAACTTAATTAATTTTTCTATTCGGAGAAAATTTCCTTTTCAAGTCTCCGTCAGGTTTATTTTTGTTTATCAGGCGAAGGGTTCTCCGATGTTTTGAGATCAATAAAAAGATATGAAGAATTAGCAAGCTTCAGGTAACAAAATGTTCATACAGTGCATGTTTTATTCTAATAATACCCTTTTAATTACTTATCTGATCGTCTTACAATCCTATATAGTTCCGTGTAAATCTCAAATTGTTGCTATGATAAACATTACATGAATAAAGTCTTGTTTCTGGGAAGCCGCATTTTTATTCGAGTTAATTCAGTGGGCAAGCCTTTTGACGTAATACATGTAAACATTTTGGGAACAAAAGTTAGCAGACACCCATACCCGACTTTAGTTACTAAATAATAGGATGTTTGTGTTGGCGTGATACCTCTTGTCTTCAGTGGAATTGAAAATTGAAGCTTTTGTCACATTAATTCAACCGAGATAACGAAAATATGATATTACAATGAAATTGGCCCACATGTGAAAAGAAACTTACTTCTTTAATTTACAGGTATATTAAATCAATGTATTTAATCAGACAAGTCCAACAATAAAATGAACAACTGTGTCAGCAGATGATCGACTCTTTAACACTAATTCTAAAGATATTGTGTCTAGATTTGGTTTTACATTGTAAGCCATATCATGTGACATTCTTTTCAGGCATTTACAGATCAGTCTGGTGTTGCTATGTGTGGTGTTGCTATGTGTGGTGTTGCAGCGTAAGTAGCTGATACGAAGGACTGCTAGTAACTGAAATAAAATACAATGTACTTTATTTGACAGATTATAAACAATAGGTTACTCGACATGTCCGGTTATAAAATGGACTTGATAAAATCTAGTTCTGCATGTATAATGGAAAGATAACTTGCAAGATTCTGTTTGTAAGAAAGAAAGAGAGGGCAAATAAAGAAAGGAACAGAGAAAGAAAGAGAATAAAGAAGGAAAGAGAGAGAGAGAGAATAGAGAAAGGAAAGAGAGAGGAGAATGAATGAATGAATGAACGAATAAGTGAATGAATGAATGAACGAACGAATGACATATGGCATTGTTGAGTTCTAAACAACAGAACATTTATTCAGGAATGTACTTTTTATGAAAAATATATACCTGCATCTGGTTTTACGTGTTTATTCACCCCATTACTTGTCACATAGAGAAAAACATTGATTTTGTTAAAACAATCAATTTACATGTATAACAAATGTTACGAACAAAGATTTGTAAGATCAGTAGGATTCTGAAAATGTCGATTTAGATTAGAGTGTGTTAGTTTCTTATAAATTCAAAATAAAAACTAAAAACAATGTCTGCTGTGAAAGAGATAAATGATTATTTTGTAAAAGATAAGGTGTGTCTTTTTAACTTCAGTACCTTTCATTCTTAATAGTAATGCAAAAACAACTTGTCGCGCGTCAAATAAACTTGAAATAGATGTTATTTAATTGTGAGAGTGACAAAAATACTTATTTCAATTAAGGTAAAATGGGATATAAGAAAAGACAGTGTCGTAATGCGGCTATATGGACTTTATTTTATCTTGCATGTATCTTGTTGTTGGTGTGTCTATTTAAAGAAGAAATTAGGAAACGTCGAACGGCTGACACCGCTGTCAAAAATGTTAACGTCAACGAACACCTCATACACGGCATAACGGCACGTGTGGATCAAGAAACAGACAGACTCGCACTACAGAATATAACTGGAAAACTACCTGAGTGGCAGTACAGAGGTCTTATGGACGCTTTGAAGGTGAAGGACACGAAATTATCAGCATTTAAACAGTCTTTGACACAAGAAGAATACGACACTTTGATGGGTTTATTGAGAAAGCTGAAACAGGTGTCTGAAGAAAATAAACTGACCTATATGCTATATAGCGGCTCATTGCTTGGAGCTTACAGGCATGCCGGAATCGTCCCTTGGGACGATGACATTGATGTTTGGATGGATTATAGGCAATTTGAGCTGGTAAGGGCCATTTTCAACAATACGGCAGGTGTTATTCTGCATCAGTCGACGTATACAAAAACTTTGTGGAAAATGTCAAATACTTCAAGAAGAATGGACCTGAATGGTCCAAATCAAGATCCAAGATTTCCATACATTGATATTTTCTTCTATACTGGAAACTCAACACACATATTTGACACGGAAATAACATTAAGAGATAAATTTACTGTTCTCATTGATGATGTTTTTCCACTCAGGAAAGCAATGTTTGAAGATGAAGAGTTTGATGTCCCGAATAAAATGACAAGAGTTGTAGAAAAACTATATGGTACTTCTGATATATGTACATCACAAGACTTCACACATTTGTTTTATATAGATATAGAGACTGTCGTTTCTGTTCCATGTGAGCAGTTGTATGATTACTATCCGTTTATTGTAAGATCATTCATCGATAAGAAACTTGTTGAAACTTTAAAAATTGCAAATAAAACAATAAGAAGGACAGTCATCGATCTTCCGGATCTATTAAAATAGCAGGTTACAACTAGACTTTAACAGATATTTCAACAGGTTATTCCATGAACTGAGACTTTTAAGCGGGTTAAAACTGGCACTGAAATGTAAATCTAGATTTTTGGTTTTTCACTTACAAGACGGATACAAGGTTGAAAACACCTAAGAACAGGTTGACAGATCAACAACAAATAAAGTTTAGATGACTCTCTTATAAATCAATGCTTCGGTTATTAATCTGGTTACTCGGTTTGTTTTATGGTCATGCATATTTTATAAAGTGATGTTTTTAACATAAAAGTGTTTTTGCATTTGTGTTAGGACGAGAAAGACATTCAGCTCGGTATGCACATTATACCTTACTAAACAAACCAAGAAATGTTAAACATTTATCATAAGACTTGTGAAGACCACATTAAAATTGAATAATCAATATTCAGCAAAACAGTCTTTCTGTAAAATGTGAATGTGTGTAGTATTCAGATTATGTCAATTATGTTTTAAAATTGATTTGTGTAGTAGCTTGTTTCATTGTCGATACCGTGCACGTTCTGTTGTGTATTTCAACAGCAGATGCTTTCCAGTCAGTAATTGCATTTAATTGTGTAATGATTGTTGTTGTGGCTGTTTTCTTACAACTGGTTCTACAGAACATGGAAACACAATGAAATCCGGGGGAAAAAACTGTGAACGTGTGTTTTCTGCATTTCATTTATTTCATTTCCATACGTCTTTCTTTAAATTGTCGTGATTTACTGATAATATATACAATAGCACATATTTTCATAAACATTTTATCATATAACATAACAAGTATACACTAACTACACAAGAAATATAGAAAAAAAATGACTTAAGTGGGAGGGTAGGACTTTTGCCAGCTGCTTAAGCTGGCCAATGTTAGATTGGCTGTTATCTTCCTTCAGTTGAAATCACTATGAGCTGAGCTTAGGCCTTCATCACTTTCAACGTCATTTGTAAAGTTTTCTACAAAACTTTTAAACAAGCTCTCTTCAGACATTCTGGCTGTGTTTAGATTTGTTATACTGAAACTGTCTTCAGTTCTGTTCATATAATCGTTTTCTGAAAAACTGTCTATAACATTTCTTTCTAAATCACATATACTATCGTAATCACTATCGTCTTCAAAAACACTTTCATCGTCATCAAAAAAATTGCTGTTGCTGTCGCCAATCATACACAGGTTTAACTTGTTTTCAGCAGAACATGATGTGTTCTCAACATAGCTCCTGCAAGCGACGAATGCCAAGTTCATTAATTGATCTTCATCAATTTCAACGAACGAGTTATTCGGGTTCTCGTACAAGTCGTCCTGCTTATCCTCGTCACATCTTAACATTCGTAGATGGTCCTTAATGTTACTACTTAATTTTACCCGGGAGGAGTATTCACTGCAAACGGATTTACCAGATGGACTGTGCAAAATCGTGTCATTGAGGTATCTGCTGATCAGTTCTTTCTTTCCTTTGAGTTCTGACAGTGTCTCCCCTTCCTGAACTGGTTGGCCAGTAACATTAATGTTTCTGTCCCACAGGTTTCTGTTTTCATTATTTATGCTGCTAGCCAGGCCGTCAGACAGGTTGTTTTCAAACATTTTGTTTACTGTTTCGGGTTTCTTTAACAAAGACCGAAACTGTCGGAACAACATCTTAGCTCTAGATATTTTTGACATCCTTTGTGTGTTTCTGTCAATTTTTCTTATTTCGAGGGTAAGTTCATTTTCGGTCGCTCCCCAAGAGCGTACCTGTTTCAGCAGTTTTGTGTAGCTAGGAAGTTTATTATGTACACTATATCCACATTCAAAAATTGCGTAGGTTTTACAATTTAGTTGAGCTGAATTACTTTCGGTAACCATTTTGATGACGTCACTACATGTCGTGCTTCTTGATATTTCATAATGCAAAGGAACTCCGTTGAAGAAGACTGTGATAGCCGTTGTTTTTGTCATCTGAAACAAGTAAAATGTTTTTAAAAGGTCATGAAAACATCGGTATATTTTTCTTATTAACATATAAACATACTTTGACATGTACACAGCTTATTTTGTAACTCGAAGTATTTCCCTAGTGTTCTATTCCCATTTAATTTGCTGGTTCGAAGATTAACTTTGGTATATATGATCACATGACAGAATTAGTGACAACGTAAATCCTGAAAACACCAAACGGTACTTCAAAATGCTCTATCAAGAAATCATTATGAAAGCTTTAAATATATAGCAGCTAATCAAATTATTCTAACTAGACTTGCAAAATCAATTTTATAACGTTCGATAAAAATATACATCAGATATTCGCAGACTACAATTACAGTAATTGTAAATGTTTTGTTGTGTATGTAAGTGAATGACTAATACATTGTTTTCTTATAAACTCGCTGACATATGACAATTAATTTATTACAAAGTTGTAGGACACAACAACAAATAATTTACCTCTCGATCTAGTGTGTAACAGCGTCACAGGTTCTCTTGTATTGTTGACAAAATAGTATATGTGTTGTCAAGGATATCTTCTATTATGATATTTATTCTTCACAATGTGGATATCAGAATTTGATGAAAGTCAACATTCAGAATGTTGTTATATACTAAATGTCATGGTAAAATGACCACGTGCTAACAATTTCCGTATGTAACACATATTGTTAATTTCTTATTGTTGCTACGCGTGGCAATCAGACAGTCTCGGATATAATTAATTTTGTTGTTTGTTGTTGTATTATTAGGATGTTCCTTCTTTTCAACAGCTTTAATTATGAATGGTTCTCAAACATTTATCTAATTGGTACACGTGTCATTGTATTTTGTATAATTATCGTTTCCGCTCGTGCAACCACACGCAACAGTTAATTACAGATTTTAGATTCCTTCTGTTATTTATGTCAATTCTTAGTCTTTGAAGTCTTTGCTATTCAGCATTTAAAAAAATGTTGACTTGAAAGCATCTAGATTCGGTCCTTCATACCTGTTATATTTAGATCTATTAGTTTATTCTTCATATGTTTTATCACTTTATATTATTGTACGATATCTAGTTGCTGTTTTCCATTTTGTCATTGTGACTAATTTTTGTGCATGCAGATATTTTTTCAGTGTTGCTGATAATATCCACATTACGTGAGACTCATGCCAGTTAAGATAGACAGCGCCTTTTGCATTTTTTTCTTTCTTTTCCTTGTTAAATGTCTACTTCTTCGTGACTAAAAACAGAAGATATAGGCTGAGTCTTTATAATACATTTTTGGTTGAAAACGTTTTCTAAACAACTTTCAGCTGGGTTACTGTAGAAGCATAAATAATTTAGTAATACTAGGAGAATCAATAGGAAACAATATTTTCTGTTAAACTTAACATAGTTGATGACACCAGTTCTTGTTGTTTTTGCTCGGTTGTGTGTGTGTGTGTGGGGGGGGGGGGGGTGGGGGGGGTGGAGGGGGGGGGGGGAGGGCAGATGCAGAAGCTTTAACAAGATTTGTAGACTCAAATAAAGGTTTTTGATACAACTATACTCATAGTGAGTCTGGGTGTGGTTTATCTCATATACACGCTACGGATATATTATATGTTCCTAGTAGTCCTAGCAAAAGAAGGATCATTCCGAGGCACACATTTTACTTTCGTAAGCATTCCTCTATTTGGAATCAAGAGAATTCATATCAGCGGAATGTTATTTTTTTACGTGTTCAAATGGACATAGTATGAAACTAATTTAATCATTCATTTATTTGTCTTTTTGCTCGCTCACAGACATACGTTATACTGATGCATTGTCATTATTATAAGGATAAATTATTGAAGATTTTAAGACAGAAAACCAGCAAGGAAAAAACAACAAACAAGTTAATGTTTTGTTCTTTGATTTCTGCCCTTTACTTTCTGACCGCTAAAAAAATCTACTCAAAGATTAAGGCTGCATCATAGTGTTACTTCAGTTTCTTGCCTTAAGAGGTATAGTATAATCATTTTAAAGTCTTCCTTGATTAGCTTTCCTCTGTAAATGTTCGTGATATTCTTTTTTTATGCACCTGCTTTGGAACATTAAAAATACGTCTAAAATTTTGCGTTGCTACCGTAACAGATAGAAGTTCAATTCATTTCCTTTCGACTCTGTATCTATGAAAACATGTCAACGTTTTGCTGAGCTCTTTTCCAGTACTATAAACTAGTCCATTCTGCCTACACACAGGTAAATTGTGTTGAGCATGATAGTTTGCATGTTATTGTGATAATGCGCAAAATGCGTGTTTCTAAACAAAAGAAAATAAAAAATATAACACCAAAACGACCATTTTTTGGATTAAACGTAAAATTCCACGACATAAATTCCTGGGTGTCTTTTACCAGTATTCATGATCCCTATTTAACCGTGCATTTGTGGAGTATCTGTGTGCGGAGTAAGCTATGAATAATTATATTGAAAAGTCTCTACAAATAAGCTGGATATATTAGTAATTTTCCCCTTTTCAGTCAATCAGGTCCTAGATTGCTTTTCTAACTGTGCTACTTTTTTCTGTACGACACGGGGCATTTTATTATTCCATTGGCATTTTAGGTCTTTAATTTTTGGTTACTTTGTTTTCGTATTCTCAGAGACGTAAAACAATGAGTTGCGCATACGTTATTTTTATCTATCAAACTTTCGATTGCTGTGCTCAGCATCTCTGGTTCTAAACGTATTTTTTCCACACCTATAGTGTACACCTGACAAAGAGATAAGGTATGAGAGAAGCAATCATGATGAGGTGAAAGGAACACCTTCGGATGGCATGTGTGACTATTTTTTTTATCTTGTATTTTCTTCTTGCAATGCAGACAATTGTACATTCGTAGTTATATATTTTTTACAGATATCCTTACGTTAATTGCACAGAAATTATGCATAAGCAAAATATTTTTAAAAGATGTTTTTGAAAGAGCGAAAGATAACAAAAGAAAGGAAAGATAGTCCGTAGTAAAAGAAGAGACAAAAAGGGTGCATAGATGAGTGTGAAAGGTCGAATCGAATTATTGAAAAATGACAGGCCAAAACATAAACAAACAAATAACGACAAAATGGAATAAATGTCAATGTAAGTAAAATCTATCTTTTTTGAAAGAGTATGAATTTTTTAATTAGATAACATGACAGCATCTAAATTCATCTATACATTATTACTTACAGGAGTTCAAAAAACGCCATTTTCTGTTATATTGCTCAATTTCATTTGATTTGAGTGCAATTTCTTGTTTTATATTAATTTTTGTCGTTAACTCCTTTATAAAGTTTTCAAATACTGGTGTTTGTTTCTTATACTTGGTTTGAAAAATGTAGTATTTCATTACTAGTATCATAAAATTGCTTGCTTTCGTATTTCTATGTTTAAAAGTAGTCCAGAAGCAAATGTTCTAAGAACCTAAAACTATATTTTGTCCTTTCCTTTTAATGAAATTGACAAATTTATTCCATAATTTGCAGGGGCGGATCCAGGATTTTGGGTTAGGGGGGGCGTAACTTTTAATCACTCTAAAGGTTGCACTAGCAGATCCAGGGGCATACGTTACCTATAGTTCTAATATCTAATAACGATGTTTCTATTAGGACGACTAAGTGGCTTATATAATTTTATTGTTGTATAAAGATACGCGAGCGAAGCGAGCGAAGAAAAAATAGGAAAATATAGTATATTTTATTGTTTCCATACCAAAGAACATGTAAGCTCCGGGAATTTTAGGGGGGGCGTGCGCCGGGTGCGCCCCCCCTGGATCCGCTAGTGATTTGCCCCTTATCAAACTCCCGAAAAGATGCTCTATGGTTTCTAAATGTCTATTGCAATGTCACAAAGATTAGAGCTTACTATTTTTACATTTAAACAGAATTTTTTTTTTTTGTTGGAATAATATGCATAATGAATTTGTACTGAAAATTTCTGAGCTTTGTGTCAATAATGGTTTTAAATAACTGACTGTAAATCTTTGTCTAGTCAATTTGATTGTTATTCAGAATAACAGTCAAATCAATTAAATAGTCACTATTTACGAATTACGAGATCATCCCTGTATACGGTCCGAATATGTGGATACGCCAGTGTGGGCGCATTAATTAGCCGGTGCAAGATCAAGATTTCCATACACTGATATGTTCTTCTTTAGTGGAAACTCAACACACATATTTCACACGGAAATAACATTGAGAGATAAATTTACTGTACTAATAAATGGTGTTTTTTCCGCTCAGAAAAGAGAACAGTGTTTGAAAACGAAGAATTTGATATACCGAATTAAATGACAAGAGTTGTAGAAAAGATATTTGCTAGTTCTGATATATGTACATCACAAGACTTCACACATTTGTTTTATATAGATATAGAGACTGTCGCTTCTGACCATCTATGCAATTGTACTATCCGTTTATTATAAGACCATACACTGATAACAAACTTGTAGAAACTTTTAAAATATGCAAATAAAACATTAAGAAAGAAAGTCATCTATGCTCAGGAGGTCTCAAAAGAGCAAGTTACAACTACACTTTAACAGATATTTCAGCGGGCCATTCCATTAATGGAGAATTTTAAGCGGGTTAAAATTGGCTCTGAAACGTTAATCTAATTTCCGTTTTTCACATACCATACAAGACTGATGCAGGGTTGAAAACACCTAAGAACAGGTTGACAGATCAACAACAAATAAATTTTAGATGCTACAAATCAATGCTTAGGTTATTTTAATAGAAGAATAATCCGCAGGTCTGGTTGTTCTCCTTGTTTTATGTTAATGTTTGTTTTAAAAGTTGATTTGTGCACTATATTTCATGTCTAATTGTTTCGGTTTATATTCCAACAGCAGATGCTTTTAACAGTCAGTATATACATCTTATTGTGTGTTGATTGTTGATGTTGTTTTCTTTAATATTAAAGATTACGTTACATAACGAGAGACCAAAAGTATTGTATCTGCTATCTCGGGTTTTTTAATGCATGAAAACAAATATGAAAGCGTGTTTTCTACATTTCATTTATTTAATTTCATTAAATCAAAATGATTTAGTAATAAAATATACAATAGCACACATTTTCATAAACCTTCTTAGCATATCAAATAACAAGTGCAAAATAAGTGGGTGGGGTGTAACTTTTGCCAGCTGCTTTAGCTTCTTGGTGTAAGATTGTCTCATCATTTTTTCAAATGAAATCACTATGAGCTGAGCTTAGGCCTTCATCACTTTCAAAATCATTTATAAAGTTGTCTACAAAATTTTTGAACAAGCTCTCTTCAGACATTCTGGCTGTGTTAAGATCTGTTAAACTGAAACTGTCTTCGGTTCTGTTCGTATAATCATTGTCTGAAAAACTGTCTATAACATTTCTTTCTAAATCACATATACTATCGTAATCACTATCGTCCTCAAAAACACTTTCATCGTCATCAAAAATATTGCTGTCCCTTTCGCCAATCATACACAGGTTTAACTTGTTTTCAGTAGTACATGATGTGTTCTCAACATATCTCCTGCTGTCGACGAATGCCAAGTTCATAAACTGATCTTCATCGGTTTCAACGAATGAGTTATTCATGTTCTCGTAAAAGTAGTCCTGGTTGTCCTCGTAACATCTTAACACTCGTAAATGTTCCTTAATGTTGCTACTTATTTCAACCCGGGAGGAGTATTCTCTGCGAACGGGTTTACCAGATGGACTATGAGAAATCGTGTCATTGAGGTATCTGCTGATCAGTTCTTTCTTTCCCTTGAGTTCTGAGATTGTCTCCCCTTCCTTATCAGGCTGACCAGTAACGTTAATGTTTCTGTCCCACAGGTTTCTGTTTTCATTATTTGTGCTGCTATCCAGGCCGTCAGACAGGTTGTTTTCAAGCGTTTTGTTTACTGTTTCGGGTTTCTTTAACAAAGACCGAAACTGTCGGAACAACATCTTAGCTCTAGATATTTTTGACACCCTTTGTGTGTTTCTTTCATTTTTTCTTATTTCGAGGGTAAGTACATTTTCGGTCGCTCCCCAAGAGCGAATCTGTTTCAGCAGTTTTGTGTAGCTAGGAAGTTTATTCTGTACACTATATCCACATTCAAAAATTGCGTAGGTCTTATAATTAAGTTGTGCTGAGTTACTTTCGGTAGCCATTTTGATGACGTCACTACATGTCGTGCTGCTAGATATTTCATAATGCAAAGGAACTCCGTTGAAGAAGATTGTGATAGCGGTTGTTTTCGTCATCTGAAACAAAAAATGCTTTTCTTTAAGTCATTAAAACACAGCTATATGTTACTTAATTCAGGTTGCTTCTATATAAACACATTTAAAAACATTTATAGACATTATACAGTTCATTTTGTAACTCGAAGTATTTCCTTAAAGCTTTTTTTCCTCATTTAACTTGCCTTTTCAAAGATTAACTTTTAGTATATTTGATCACATGACAAAGCAAATGGCGCAACATAAATCCTGAAAATACAAAAAGCTTATTCAAAAAGCTGAATGCACTATCAAGAAATTGTCATAAAAGTTTAAATGTATAGCTAATCAAATTATTCTAACTAGAATTTCAAAATTAATTTTATAGCATTTTGTGATATATATAGTGTGAACAATACATCACATATTCGCAAATTGAAACTGTGCGGCTGATTTTGTAGTGTCTGTCAGTGAATGACTAACACAGTGTTTTCTTAAAAACTTGGTGACAAATGATAGTTTATTATAGTCACAGGACACTAAAAAATAAAATTACCTTTCGATCTAGATTGCAACAGCGTCACAATTCAAAGATTAATCTCTTCTTGTATTGTTGACACGATATTTATATGTGTTGTCTTTTGTGGTTTTTGTTCGTTTACACAATGTAGATATCATCATATGATGTAAATCAACATTCAACGTACTGTTATATACTAAATGCTATGGTAAAATGAACACGTGCTAACAATTTCCGTATTTAACACATTGTTTATTGTTATTTTGGTAATCAGACCGTCTCGTATAATATATAGGATGTTATTTTCTTCAAGAGCCTTAATTATTAATTGTTCTCAAACAATTATCTAATTGGTACACGTGCCATTGTATATCTGTATAATTATCGTTTCCGCTCGTGCAAGCACACGCAACAGTTTATTACAGGTAATAAATTTTAATGAAAAAATAATAAATAACTACTAGACAAACATCGACTTCCGCAACTTGTTTTCCTTTCTTTTCTTTGTAAATTTTCTACGTCTTCTTAGCTAAAAGAATAGAATTTATGAGCTAAGCTTTTTTACCTTTTTAATTGAGTAACTGTATACTAATTAGCAATCTAATGATACTAGGAGAATCAGTATCAGACTTCATTTGATGTAAAACGAACGTTACTGGTATTACCAAGTATTGACGTTTGTTTCCGTTTTGCTGCTTTCTGAGATGCAGAAGAGTTTTAACTGATTTTTGTGTATGTGCACTCAAATAAAGATTTTTTGATAGACAATGTTTAAATCAGTTGTCTTATTTGAACTGTAATTTCAACTGAATGCTTGTGAAACAAAATATCACATCTTGTCATAACAAGCATTTTCATAATGTTTTATAGGCACTCCCAGTACCTGTGATGGGAAATAAAAGAGTAGTCTACCTGTTGTTTAAACATTATTTTCCAGGGATTTGGTCCATTGTTTAAACATTATTTCCTAGGGGTTTGGTCCATTGTTTAAACATTATTTCCAAGGGGTTTGGTCCATTGTTTAAACATTATTTTCCAGGGATTTGGTTCATTGTTTAAACATTATTTTCCAGGGGTTTGGTCCATTGTTTAAACATTATTTCCAGGGGTTTGGTCCATAGTTTAAACATTATTTTCCAGTGGTTTGGTCCATTGTTTAAACATTATTTCCCAGGGGTTTGGTCTATTGTTTGAACATTAATTCCCAGGGATTTGGTCCATTGTTTAAATATTATTTCCCAGGGGTTTGGTCCATTGTTTAAACATTATTTTCCAGGATCTGGTCCATAGTTTAAACACTATTTTCCAGGGGGTGGTTCATTGTTTAAACATTATTTCCCAGGATCTGGTCCATAGTTTAAACATTATTTCCCAGGGGTTTGGTCCATTGTTTGAACATTAATTCCCAGGGATTTGGTCCATTGTTTAAATATTATTTCCCAGGGGTTTGGTCTATTGTTTAAACATTATTTTCCAGGATCTGGTCCATAGTTTAAACACTATTTTCCAGGGGGTTGGTTCATAGTTTAAACATTATTTTTCAGGGATTTGGCCCATGGTTCAAACATTATTTCCCAGGGATTTGGTCTATTTTTTAAACATTATTTCCCAAGGGTTTGGTCCATTGTTTAAACATTATTTAGAAGAAACTGTTGTATAATTATATTTTTCATTGTATATGCCTTATACATATTTTCTTCATGAAGTTTTCCAGTTCTATACTTCATTCAAACTATTGCTCTGATTTCCCTAGCGTATTTGCCCAATCCAGATGAGATTTTAAGAAGTATTGGGTTGTATACAGTCATATGAATTACTTACAAAATTTTTTGAATGTAGCTGTGTTAAATATGCCCGACCATTCTGTAAAGAAAATGAGTCTGTCTCTTTAAAATATTTCCTATTTTCATTACGGAAGTCTTTGTTTACAGAAGCAAATAAGATTTTCATTCTGTAAGCATCGTTTCTACTTCAGTCGCAAAAAATACCTAAATATTTTCTGAACACTTTTGAGATGTGTTACTGATTTTCTTATAAGAACTTTTTACCTTCTTTGAAACAACCAACAAAATAAGAAACGTACACAATTTTGTATCGTTGGTACAACAGATTGATTCCATTTCTTTTTGACCATATGTAACTATGAAAACATGGACTTTCACAGGTAAATCGTGCTATGCATGATAGTGTTTTATTTTGATAATGCGCAAAATGCGTGTTTCTAAAAAAAAAAGAAAATAGAAAATGAAACATCAAAATGACATTTTTCCATTTAACAGAAAATATCTGTTTGTTTGTTTGTTTTTTATCCAAATTCGTGACCCCTGTTTAACCGTGAGTATGTGTAACATCTGTATGCGAAATAAGCCGAAAAAAATATGGCTACGTCCCTGTAAATTAGCTAAATATTAGTATTTTTCCTTTTTCATTTTTAGTCAGACAGGTTCTATATTGTTTTATTGTTGTTATTGCACAAGTTTTTTCCGCACACTTGCACAAGTTTTTTTCCGCACACTTCTTTTTCTGCATTTTGTTATTGCTTTTTCGTATACTCAGTGACGTAGAAAAAACGAGGTGCGCAAGTTTCTTTTTCTATTAATCACACTTCAGGTGCTGTGCTCAGCATTTCAGGTTCTAAACGTATTTTTCCAAGTATATATACCTGACAAACAGACAGTGTATGAAGGAAAATCATGTGGCGAAAAAAACAAAACAACACTGCGACTGATCTTCTGCGGATACACAAATGTGGGTGCGCATTAATAAATTTTAAAGTGGACATTTCCTTCGGTGTCTGACTTTGATGTGCGCCACTTGGCCCTATTTACTTGGTCTGGCCTTACGCGGCATACAGAGAAATCTATAAATAGAATACTCACACCAATACGCCGATATGCATGCGTAACGTTATCTTGTGTAATGAGAATTACGTGTTGTGTTTTCGTTTATAAGTTTATCATTTGGGAAAAAATAGAAAAATCAAGTGTTGTCTGTTATCGATTTGTGGCAACACCTTTGGTGTAATGTCAAGCATGTTCATAAATTGTTTTATTTCATTTGTGCAGTTAGAGAATGATGATAGGTTTATTAAGACGGTACGGATACAAGCAGGTTGGAGTTGTTGTTGTAGTCGTTAATATAGCTTTACTTTACTGGATACATGGGTATTTCGTGAAAATGTCGCTCGAATCTGAAGGAGGTTTTGTGAGTAAACAGGAGATGGACACAGCTCATAAGGTGTACGAAATTGCCACAGAACGGATGTCTACCAGAGTGCCGGGAAGACTGCCTCCCTGGGAAGCTAGAAGCCTGTTGTCGCAAGCTACAGACGAAACATTGCAGGTTTTCCGTCAGACGTTATCGCACACAGAATTTGTCACACTGATGGAAATTCTACGCACTTTTAAGCGGACATGCGAGGATAGTAATTTGATGTATATGTTATATGGTGGGTCTATGGTAGGGTCTTACAGGCACGCTGGAATGGTCCCCTGGGACGATGACGTGGATGTGTGGATGGATATTGACTAACAGAAAGACGCATGGAAATTTCTCAGACAAATCCCCAAACACACCCTGCATCAAGTAGAAGGTAAAAAAAGTTTGTGGAAACTAACGAGGGACATGCCGAAGTCGGACAAAATTCCTTTCAAGAAAGACTTCCCCTTTCTTCATATCATTTTCTTTGCTGAAAATTCAACCCATGTTATAGACGCTGAAGACCAAACAGTATTCCCAAGAAGTGATATATTTCCTGTGAGGGCAGTGTTGTTTGAGAATGAAGGCTATTTTGTTCCCAACAACATGTTGGCTGTGATGAAAAGAAAATACGGAGAGGTGAATATGTGCACGCCACGCACGTGCGCAAATTCAACAGTGAGAGTTCCTTGTGAAATGCTGTACCCGTTCTATCCATTTATTACCAGAACAGAAGGCAACATTCAAAGACTGATGTTTGGTGGGAGATTAATTTGGGAAAAAGTGACTGAAAACTAGTACAGGGTGGTTATTGTGTCCAGTTAGTTGATACTACGATTTCCGCCGCTTTTAATTTGACCTTTTATGTCAACATATTGTCATTGTCGCGATTACCTTGTCTATCATGTATTTCATTTCAATTCATTTCACATCTTTCTTGAGACAGATTTAACGTTTATTTGAGTTAACATCTGTGCATGCAAATTGAATGCTGGAAACATGGTTATGCAAGATTACATGTTTCATGTACATACTTGTTTGTTTCATCTTCTGGCAGTTGTTGCTGTAAACGACTTTTTATCATTTGGAAATGAATTTTGAAACAATATATGCCACACTGAAATCAAGCTAATAAGATGCCATTGTAAAATTGAAATGCTGAAAATACCATTTGGAAATCAAAGCATTTAAAGAACTAAATGGTTATCCTGTTATACAGTGGACAAAACAGGACAATTTGTTGAAGTTACTTTTATGTCCTTCAAGGAGGGCAAATAGATTTTGAATAACTTGACCACAACACCCCTTTGTAGAAGATCTTCCCACTGCAATATTCTTACATGATCTTATCCCCTGAATGACTAACCTCAAATGTCCAATTATCATAAATACTTAATATTTATCACTCATCTGAGTTCCTGTTTGCTCTCAAAAACCTTATCTATAGGAGAAATCTTCCCAATGACATTTTTTTACCTTGACCCATAAATGACCTTCAGCTTATATATATATATATATATGATATAAAAGTAAAAAAAACTGTGCCGGTCAAGGATCTACAATTTATCTTCTACTGGTCTTAAATTCAAAACACCAACTTCAGGGGCAATGCCATCTTTGAGTGAAAGTTCTTGTTCAACCATCAGGCAGTTGAGCTTTGTTTAAGAAACACACAACCTTGGGACAAAATTAAGACATTTGAACACAAGCCTTTTAAGAAATGTCACATATTAACTTTAAACCTTGCAAGACTTTATGGGGTCTGAGAGACAGAAGTACATTGTTTTAGCTCACTGAGGCTTAAGGATCACCTAATGTCCATCATCAATCCATCAACAACTGCATTCAAACATCATCTCCTCTGAAGCCACTTGGACACCATTATCTAAAATTAATGAAAATGTTCCTTGCATGTCCACCTTTTATATTTTTTTTTATTTTTGGCAACCAAAATGAAAACATTCCTTATATGTCTATGTCCAAAGTGTTATTTCAATAATTGTCTTTCTTTTAATGTCTGGTTGGTATTTGATACCGAAGAAAGAAAGACAACTTTAGATTGTCAGAAAAAGGTAATTTACCTTACCGGTAGCTATAAAATATCAAGATTACATTAGATCTTACACTTCAGAGTGGATGTAAGGCATAATGGATCTTATACTTTAAATATGGAAAAAAATAAAACTCAACACAATGGCATTTATTATTCCACTTTACTGAAACAATACATAGCATTATGTATCAATGTGCAAAAAAAAAAGAAGTCACACTTTATCAAGTGTCACAAAATCACAAAACATTCATGTACCATTTCCTCACATCTTGGTTAGAGTTAGCGAAAACAACCTATAAAACATAGGTGATCATTTTAATTGTATTATAACAATACAAGAATCATTATGGATCTACCTTTTATCAGACAACCTGCAGAAAACAGACATATATATAGAAAACATGTATGATTTTTGAATACATTAAGTTAACAATATCTGAGCCAGCAGAACATGGTTCTAGAATGTCTTATCCTTTACCGAGAGACTACCTGTTAAATAATTCCTGTGTAGATTATCACTGATTTTATCCTATTTGAGTTGAATAACTTACAGAAGCAACTATATTGACTTTTCGTCACAACAGTCAGAAATTTTGGATCGCCATACTGGGTACATACATATATGTACAGCTCTTAAAATATTATATATTAAATCTAAAAATATTATTAACAGGTGAAAACAAAACTCTTTGCTTAAACATAACTCACCTTTACTTACATTTGAATACACCTATGTTAGAAAAAACCATATCCTGTGTTTGAAGAAAATATATAGAGGTAAATATCTTTGATCCACTTAAAAGTACATATGTAAAGAAGTAGCGAAAAAATAAAACAACAAAAACAACTTATTGAAAGTGGAGTAAGATAAAGAAGTAATGTCTATCAAATTTCTGTAAGTCAATCTTTATATCTAAGTGAAACAATTTGATCTATCTGGACAACAATTTGAACCTGTCACATTACAAACATTATTGTATTAGTAATTCAGAAGTAAACTCCACTATTTGTACATGTTACGATATGATCAAATTATTCAAACATGTACTTGTTTACGACTGAAATTAACAACAGTAGCATCCATCTGAAGTTTAAGTACACTGAATATTTCTTGTAAGATTTTACGCCAATCTTTCATCAGTGGCCATAAAGGTGTCCAAGTTAGTTTCCTCCTTATGCGAAAATAAGTCAACAAAGCTATTCATATAAAACCAAATTATAACACAAAGCTTTCAAGAAGAATAAAATGTCGGGAAAATGAAAAGTTTAACCCATCCAAGAGACTCGGAACACTGATCTTTAGTACAAACAAAAGACATTTTATCTAAAAATCGACCTTCAGCTAAGCAGGAGTTCTTTGAAGATGTAATGTACAAAAGCTAAATAGAAAACAAAAGATTTCGAACACTATTTAAGTAAACTTAAGAAATTTTATGGGCAGATAACTCAACCAGTACCCTAAGCTGTTCTATCACTGTTTACTTCCCTTCATTCGATAGTGTATATCTAACAAATGTGAGTACTTTAATTTCAGAGCTGTGCAAGTTTTTAGACTAGGGACCACCTACCAATTACTTAATCAACCACTAGGAATTGGTAAAGACAAAAATTGTAAAGTCATTCCAAATCATCCTTCACAAACAAGGAAAGGTGTAAAAAAAATTATTCCTGATCGAACTTAAATGTTATATTTATGACTAGGCTAGTACTGCTGTTAAATAAGACATGAAGAGCCTAAAATTGAAGAAGGTAGCAGCTGGTAAGAAGTAAGCATGCTTACATGAATACACTTCAATTGACATCGAAAGCAGTCTGGCTGACATGCAAACACAAACAAAGTCTGCAACCAAACCAGGAGGAAACAATTGGACCAAAGTCTCGAAAATAGAATCCCATGAACAAATATCACAAAACTACAGCACTTTGTGCAATTTAATAATTACATGTCTGTTGAAATGGAAAGCAAAATTATTTTTACATAATGCATTTTTTTATGGTTGCTGACAAATCAGATACATAGTCATTTGAACAACAAAAACAACATACCGTTACTTCTGTCGTCAACCACAGTGATTCAAAACCAAGAAACTTAAATCAAGTACTTAGATGTACGAAAAAGATGCCAAAAATATGAAAATTATAAAACAATCAACTTTAATACACAGGTCTGCAGTGTTTTGAGCAAAATAAATCTTGCAAAAATCAAATCCTTTACCAAACTACAGGCAGCATTTAGCTACAACAGAAATTAAGCATATCTATTTAAACAAAAAGTGTTAAAAATCTGTTATATTCACTTTCCCAATGTGGGTTTTTGTTAGCTGAATGACTCATTAATAGCTGGTCTATCGAACACATGTCAAAGGTCACAAAGTAAAATTATTTCCAGTAAAGATTTGATATCATTTCAATTTTAAGCTTTTTTTTTCACTACTGTAACAAATCATTTCTCATAATAAAATAATAATTATTTTCAAACAGGTGTGAAGAATAATAAGAATGTAATACATCCAATGACATTTCAGGTTTAAGAGGCATTTTTGGATCAACAAACTGATAAAAATACATTATTCAGTAGAAAGTATAGAAGTATAAATACTGAAAAAGTATATAAAATTAAAAATTGTTACATATTCCTTAAATCATCCCGCTAAGCATAGTTCTGAAATACAAATTACTTAAGAAATAAACAAAAAATGAAAAAGCCGAAATTTAATAGCTACATAATAGGCTTGTTCCAATGCGCTTTTTCAAAAAGCAGGATAAAAATTTCAGTCTGAATGTGTGTACAGGACAATCTAAAATGAAAACGTAGTACTGCTCTTTTATAGAAAGTCTGCAATCTTTTATTAAATAGGCTTCAGGTATGTACTTCGAGTCATGTGAAACTGTTTAAATCTAACCACAAACCCTTGTATTTTCTGTTGATTTTTCTTCCTTCTTTTTTTTGTATTTGTTTTACATTTAGTGAAAAAGTAATGTGGGGGAAAAATTTGCCTCTGAATTTGATTAAATTCCTTTAATGTAGAAATTCTGGAAGTTTGGAAAAACTATACTCTACATTAGGTTAGTTACTTGAAGTTTTTTTCTCCTATACAATTCATTCACTTATGATTTGTAAACATGATTTTTTCATGTTTGCATCTTTTTCTACTGGCCTGACAATGTCTCCTCAAAATTTATCAAAAGCTTGAAAACATTAACTCAAACAGTTTCATACAATCTAATAAATATTACATACATATATACCTCATGACCTGTGGTGACCGATAGTAATTTGTAGCTTTAAAGTGTGAAACACAAGAAAGACCATGTTTACCTAAAATCAGACCAGCATGTTTATGTGATTCTATGTGGACATCTAACAGTTTTATCCATGATATGATAAAGAATTAAGCTACTAGGTTTACACTCTTTTGAAACTCTTGACATACCACAAAGAAAAGTGTCTCTTGTCAACAAAAAATCTATTGCAAATTTTATATCTGATCTGATTTTCTTTAAACGTGGTATTTCGACAATGATAGCTATGCATGAAGATAATGTTTTTAAAATTATTACAATAATGAGAAAAAAGTTACAAATACACCGTTTCTTTTATACATGTACATGACAAAGTCCAGTTGTGAGAAAAATGACGGTTTAACCAAGACAGTAGTAAACCTCTGCTTAATTATTGCAAAAAACAATATATTGCAGTTAAATCATCATATTGTTAGGCATATAAAGCACGTTCACAAATACTTGCAACCACTTTAAGCCTGCTATTATATTAAGATAATCATGTCACTAAAACATGGCATTTTTTTAAAACTTCTTAACAAGAAAATGTAACCTTCACTTCAAGTTCGCAGATTTCTACACTGGTATTTTATTTTATTTTTCAATAACGAATAATGCAGAAAAATTCTCCAGTCATTTATTGGCAGTGGAATGAGAAATGTACGAGTAAATGGATAAAAATAAACCAGACACAATTACTGGTAATACCTGTTGTACGCATGTACAAATATGTATAAATATCATCAACAAAAGGCAATATACAGTTAGCAATCTGACTTTGAAACACTGAAGCAAACCTACATGTACTATAACATATATTACTTCAACAATAAATATAACATGAGAATGACAGATCAGCACGATTATGTTGTCATAACAACCACTTTATATATATATTTTATTCCATTACATTGCATTGTGATGTCTTGAAAAAATCCATAACAATATTCTCCTGCTCCACTTAGACTGCTGTGTTCTCTTAAACTACTAAATGTCAATGTTACTAACTTAGTACTCCTAAAAAAAAGGCTGACAAAAACATGTCTAAATACTGACATACCGATTAGACCATACGCCTGCTGTTAACTGACCAAACATTTATTCATTTTTTGTATCTTTTTGGCATATTTATCTACTTATATGCATATAGAAATATTTTAACATTCAAACACTTCTGAATTATTTCATTTCATTACTTAAAATTGATATCTTAGCTTTTATATTAAGGTATATGTATAGGCCAAATCCAAAATCATGAGCCATTCACTGGGGTCTTCAAATTTATTGTAAGATTATTTCAAAACATCACAGTACATACTACACATATCACTAATAAGATCACAGCTTTAATATATAATAAAGAACACAAAATTCAAGGGGAGGTAATTCATTCATGAGACTAATAAAATGGAGAAAATACAATGATCCAGGATTTGGCACCTACACCTAATGGACAAAAAACAATGACCATGTCAACCATCCTTAATCCTTTCTTATTCCAAATGGTGATTTTAATTTATGATTGAAATATTGTTGCAGCACCTTTACAGTTTTAGTAAATGCATTTGTCATATATTTTTTAATTTACAACATTTTATAGACAATCTGATTTGTTAGTATCAAACACAAGCCTGTTAAATGAGGTCAAATGTTACCAAATGTTATTCCATTCACTTGAAGACAAGACGTTTTCCGTATTTTTGATCATAAAGATTATCATGTCAATTCAACTAAAAATTAATTCTGCAAATATACAGACTAGTGTTAAATAATCTGGGAAAAACAGTAACAAGAAGTAGGGAAAACCCCATTTGTTAAAATCATATAAGATTTAGGGTGTAGGGTGCGTCACCCTGGACCATCCTCCATAATTGTCCCTCCTCTGTTTCACTGTCCTCCTCCCCTTCTCCTACACCATACACCTCCAGCACTTTACACGTCTCTGTAAACTGGCGACTCATAATTTCTTCTGCTTCAGACCACATATTGTCGAATCTTTCAATTTTATCTGGATCAACATCTAATTTCTGGCTTAACAAATTGTCTGAATATTTACCAGAATGAGTTCTGTAATCTAAATGGTTACCAACAGAGACGTACTTAAAGTTGGTACTGTTAGATTTATGTGTTCTGTTTACACTCTGCGAGTGCTGGGATGCCCCAATAGCATCATGTTTGTCCATGCTGGATTCTGTGTGCTGATTGGATGAAAGATCTGCAGTTACCATGGATGCATTTACATCTGTTGTGTCTTCATGACAAGAGGTCTGAAAGCAAACAATGTTCAATGTCTCAATTATGAAAATACATATGTATAAAATCTTCACCTCTCCTTAATAACTATTTTACCACCCACTTATGATTGCTTTATTTTATTTGAAACTCTTAACAAATGCAAATTAGAAAATAAACAACAAATTTTGACAAAAGAAGAATGCTTATTAGAACAGAACTTAATCAGTTTTATGCAAAAATGAATCCTCAGCTGACACTGAAATATTCTCAGTATGCCAAAACAATTGCACCCTAACATTTTTGTCATAAATACAGGAGTGTACTATTGTATGAATACATCTGCTCTAGCAACATGGAAGACCGAGGGAGTGCAGTTAGCTAGCTAGAGCTCTGGACTATTTATTCTAGTAAACTACTTGGATGGATGTTCACCGGCTGTGTCTGTTGTGTGCTAATTCAATTAACAGGCAATACTTTTTACGGAAACATTCATGTGTACCACATTTCTAACACAGCATAAGAAACATTAGACATTCTTTAATATGTACAATTATACTTAGAAAACAAAAACTTTAATGTTGTCTTTGTTAAAAGTGAACTTTAAATTTATTTTCTGAACTAGATGGCCATTGTAGTCTTGCATATGTTAATTGCAAACACTAGAAAGCATTTTGTTTAATAGAAGCTGTTTACCTGTGACATCTTGTCTTCTTGTTGCATTCTCCTCAAATGCTATGATAGGTTTACCAACGGTATGTGAACTTGCATCTCCGTCCTCGCTCACGTGCCCGTTATCAACTCCATCGATATTGTTCAAATTCAGTAAATCCTCACTATGGTTTACTAAACCATCACCGAGTTTTAAAGGTTTTGTTGGAACACTTGTAAGGTCTATGATTTCTTCAAACTGTGTGGAGTCTGATGCCGGCACTGTCTGGGACTCTGTGAGACTAACACCGAAAGATCCAATACCGGTCTGGGGGCTCTCAAGGGAATCAACGGTTCTTACACTAATACTGAAATAGGAAAAACAGATTTAAATATATAAGTATACATGTTAACTTATGTTTAATCTGCTGTCTTTTGCAAAAGCTACTATGACATTAAAAATAAGATAGGCACTGTTGTTTGGCAATGGTTACACTGTATATTTTGCTAAAAATGAAAAGGAATGTATGCAACATCATAAACGTATCTTAAAACTACAAAGTTGTTCCTACCGGAAAAAAAAAATCTATTTATCCTTCATATAAATATGATAAAATATCTGTTTTACTTCATTACATATAACTTCTAAATAAACACCAGTCCTGTATGAAATAAGGAAAAGGTCAAAAATATCTTCAAAATCATTCTCAACTAATAACATCTTGCATGAATGGTCCTCTATTCCCCAATTTTACTTAAATGACTTCTTTCACATTCTTTCATACCTTTTTCACAAATTAACTCAGAATTAATGACCACCATTAAAAAGCAATATTAAAAAACTATTTTAATCTACAAGACATTATACTGGTATTCTGAAAGCTTTTTGTATAAATTAAGGTATATATAGTTTATTTGATGTAGCATAAAACCGTTGAATAAAACAGTCTAATCTATATCTATTAAAAACAGCAGATCACAAAAAAAGGTCAAACAGAAATCTTACAAATATATATATTTACATATTTCTGAATATGAGTTTATTGAACAAAAATGACTTAGTAAACAATCAAAAAGCAGACAAGACAGTTAGTTATATCATCTTTTTAAAACAAGGTCAAAGCCCAAAACTTCAATGTAAAACCATTGTTTGTTAGGTATTGACACAGATACATACATAGTACAAAAACATTTTTAAACAATAATATCAAAATACAAGTCATTGTACTACTGGTAATGTTATCAACAAAAGTTTTGATAATCATGCATTGAAAATAAACAAGCATGATCTAGATTTATATCTAATTACTTGAGATTTTCTACATTCCTTTAAACCATCCAAACTTAACATGCACCACTGAAAATATATTATCTTGATTCCTTTCAAATTGAGCTTGAAATAGCCCTATATATCTGTATTGTTACAAATCATATATTACAGAGTTTAATTATTTTCCTCACAAGAATAAATGCCATCGCTAGACTACACTCATTGTACAGGTAATTAAAGAAAAATAATGTTATAAAAAATCATCAAACTACAATAATATTATATGGAACAAAATACTCAACAAGTCTGTCACCAACAAGACCTGTCGTTTTGAATGGACATATGCCCCTGAATGTGACCTTGACCTCTGAGCTGGACACCTGATTCTTGCACGCGACATGTCGTCATCATGTCTAACACATTTATGCCAAGTCATTTTTAAATACACCCAGGAATGACAAAATTGTTGACTGGACATGACCACTGTTGCACTTTTAAGAAAACTTCCTTTCAAGTCCAAGTGTGACCTTGACCTTTGACCTACAAACCTGGGCCATGCATGTGACACATCATCTCAATGTGCCACATATTTATGCAAAATTATTTCAAAATCCATCGACGACTGACAAAGTTATGGTCTGGACAAAAAGCCGACAGACGGACAGATGGACAAACAATTCAAAAACTATATGCCTCCCTTTGGGGGCATAATAAAAAGAATTCAACAGAAGAAAAAGCCAAGATGAATATCACATTTATCTGGTCAAAAGATTTTGATATTAACTGCAACCTTCTGGCAGTATTTCAATGTAAAAAGATTCAGTTTGAGAATCCAAACCTACTATTACTGAACGTTTACTGATACACTAACAAGAAATACACCCAGTCTTGTATCTCACAATTTTCCATTTAAATAGATTCCAAAGTGCAACCACTGCATCACTGATAAACTAATACATGTGGCAATAACAATAGACCTATGCATGTAACATATTTGCCCCATCTAGCGCCCAAGCCCCTATAAGGCCCCCACCCAAATCACATGTTATTTTACTTGCCTGTTTTTTTGCAGTAGGGAATTTGTAAATAAACATGTTTTTGAATCGATGTTTCTTTTTTCGTTTCGTCATAGCACATACATATTTTACTACTGTCTGCATGGCAAGATAAACTTCCGGTTTTGATTTTATGAACTTTTCTTGCTTCTTGAACTAGATAATATGCTGTGTATTCGTATCCCTTCATGCACCCCCTTCTCTCAAAATTTCTAAGCACCCTGGTGGGTCCTAGATGGGGCAAATATGGTAGTAAAATATTCAGTATCATTACACATATTTTAATGTTAACTTCTCAAACAACTTATTCAAAAACAATCAATACAAAAAACCCTTGTTCAGTTATTTATAATTATGATAAAATAAATATCACATTACTGACACCATCACTGAAGCTATTGAAAGTAAATAATACTGCTCCCAATGTGTGAGATGCAAAATGAGCAACTTAATAATTCATTCATAAAAAATTCATGTTTAGGTGTTTCTTCACACTTCATACATTCCTTTCAGGAAGTGCACAAGGTTATGTTCAGTTCTCAGGATGTTTTAAAATAATCAATGCTTTAATACTTATTTAGATTAGCTTGTCAACAAATCTTCTGATGACTGTAAAAATGTTTAGCAAAGTAAGACCATTTAGCCCAGCCATTTAGCTAAAACAGCTCTTTAGTGGTTTATTTCAGGTTTTAACTTTCTTAATGGTACACTGTTTCTACAGCTGTGGAACTCAAGATATAACAAGATATGTTTGTAAAACATGTATGCCCCCTATCGGCAGCCAATTAGTCATGTGGCCAGATTATTGTGACTGACTTTTGACCTAGTGACCGAATATACATGTTATCTAAAATGTAAGTCTCACAGTCCACAAAACCCGATGCCATTTGGTAGCCAAGTTATTGGTCTGAATTGTTTTGACATACATGTGACCTTGACCTTTGACCCCAAAATCAATAGGGGTCATCTACTGGCCAAGACAAATGCAGATATGAAGTTTGAGGGTCAATGGCGCATGGGTTGTCAATTTATTGATTTGAAACCGTTTTTTACCTACAAGGTCAATGTGACCTTGACCTTTGACCCCTTGACCCCAAAATCAATAGGGGTCATCTGCTGGTGATGGACAATCATCCTACCAAGTTTGAAGTTTCTAGGCCTAAGCATTCTCTAGTTATTGATCGGAAATTGTTTTTAAGATGAAAGTCTCTGTGATCTTGACCTTTGACCTAATGACCTCAAAGTCAATAGGGGTCATCTACTGGTGATGACCAACCAGTATACCAAGTTTGGTGAACCTAGGTCAAAGTGTTCTCTAGTTATTGATCAGAAACCGTTTTTAGGATGGAAGTCCCTGTGAGCTTGACCTTTGACCTAATGACCTCAAAATCAATAGGGGTCATCTACTGGTGATGATCAACCAGCATACCAAGTTTAGTGAACCTAGGTCAAAGCGTTCTCTAGTTATTGATCGGAAACCGTTTTAAGGATGAAAGTCTCTGTGATCTTGACCTTTGACCTAATGACCTCAAAGTCAATAGGGATCATCTACTGGTGATGACCAACCAGCACACCAAGTTTGGTGAACCTAGGTCAAAGCGTTCTCTAGTTATTGATCGGAAACCGTTTTTAGGATGAAGGTCCCTGTGAGCTTGACCTTTGACCTAATGACCTCAAAATCAATAGGGGTCATCTACTGGTGATGACCAACCAGCATACCAAGTTTGGTGAACCTAGGTCAAAGGGTTCTCTAGTTATTGATCGGAAACCGTTTTTAGGATGAAGGTCCCTGTGAGCTTGACCTTTGACCCCTTGACCCCAAAATCAATAGGGGTCATCTACTAGTGATGGACAATCATCCTACCAAGTTTGAAGTTTCTAGGCCTAAGCGTTCTTTAGTTATTGGTCGGAAACCGTTTCTACCTACAACGTCAATGTGACCTTGACCTTTGACCCCTTGACCCCAAAATTAATAGGGGTCATCTACTGGTGATGGACAATCATCCTACCAAGTTTGAAGTTCCTAGGCCTAAGCATTCTTTAGTTATTGGTCGGAAACCATTTGGTCTACGGACCGACGGACCGACCAACAGACAGACAATTGCAAAGCAATATACCCCCTCTTCTTTGAAGTGGGGGCATAATAATATGTGGCATCCACACTCTAACCTAATGATAAATTTTATATGGACTGACCCATAATGTAAATCTTTAAATTAATTTTGTACTTTAGAATCAGTAAGATGTCACTAAAACTCTCATCACCAAAAGCCCTCCAGATCCCCGAGGACAGAAAGATCACAGAAGGCTGGGAGTAAAGAGAAGGATCCAACTTTTCCTTGTTCAGAAGAATGCACACATCAATACCTGAGCATACGACTTTGTAGCATGAATGTGGAGAATCAAACATCCAACATTAATAAAACAGAAATCCCATTAGTTCTTGGAATCAAATATTTCCTGATTAACATGCTCATCAATGTCAACACATAAACTGTATTGATTTTTGACTGCACTTTAACTAGAGACACAAATTCTTAAAAGAAACAATATTTCAAGTTCAAATCAAGTTTAAATCTAGCTATATACCTGCACCACAAAAACAGTACTTATATGCACAACTAAAGATTGTCAACAAATGCTGTCACTGTTAGTGACAAATGCCAACCCGAAGGTAATATATTGTCGGCTTGAAGCAGTGCTTTGTAAGTAAAATGACAAATCTGGATAAAAACAGGAAGCCTCAGGATTCAGGCAGCATGAAGAAGCAAAGACACACAGACATGGCTTAGCAGTTTGCAACATATTGTCTCAATTTTCAATGTTTAGTAAGTTTTTAAAATCATGTACTTTACCAATGAGTTACAAAGCAAACACAAACAGAAAGGTATGCAGTATTCTGTATTACTTGGCAGTACTTACAACGTACAGACTGACAGACAGACAGTATGCAACATACTGCCTCAATCTGATTAACATTTGAGCCATCGTAAAACTCTGTGACTGAACTGTACTAATGAAAGGTGATGGAAAAACACAGGAATGCAGTGTTCTATACCACTTAGCAGTAGACAACAGACAAATAGATGGATGGATGACACACTGCTTCAATCTGGTGAATATTTTTCCAGATTATGTTAAAATCTTGTCATGTGTCAGACAACTGTAATTGTCAGTAACAGGTCTGTATCTTTGCAGTCAAAATAGTGTGACTAAAGGAACTGATGCTAAAGTAACATACATTCTGAACCAAATTCAAAACCAGCAGCATGATAAAGGATATCATGTTGGGTTATATGATAACTACTGCATACAGGTATTTCTAACTTCAAAACAAATCAACATGATATCTACCTGAACAGGTTAACATCAAATGGGATTACCTAACTAATCCACTTGTGTCATGGTACTTGAAATACCACTGATCATTATTAACAGAGTGAAACAGTTATGTTCTAAATTTATGACTGAATTGTAACAAAGTGACCAGTAAGTTTATCAAAATATCCTCCCTATTGAAAAATACAGTAGGAACAGTGGGAAGCATCTCAATTATCTTGCTATATCAGCAGTGTAAATAAACCATAACTAAAACCTGCCACTGTTCTGAGTATGATGGACAGTATCATGTTTCTAAAGGATATACTGCAGGCTTTAATACTGTCAGACTGTGTCAATGATTTGTTTAAAAAGTTATTTCCCATTTTCAAGGTCATATTACCTGGAACAATTTCTGAGTTTTGAAACTTTATATAAGTTAACATCAATTCTTAGCAAACCTGGTACTAATTTACTTATGGACAAAACATAATGATTATCTTTAATTGGACTAATCTTCCCTCCGTTTATAAAACTGTTTGCTCATTTCAACAACTTTTTAATATTTTTCTGTTTTGCTAACAGGTAATTCTAACCCATGGCCAACAAAATCACAAACCAAAGTATTTAAAGCATCATGTACATGAAAACAAACAACTCACCAATAATATTTCAATCCAGATCAACAATTTCATAATATCCAAATAACTTCATGAAAAATATGAAAGTCCTTTACACAAGAATACACCCCCAGATTGCTTTATCCCTACCATGTTTTAAATGTGATACGCTATATACTAAAGTATACATTACTATCGTTAAATATTTTTAGGGCACGTCTCAACAGTTTGCTGCATGACAAAATTTACTACAAAATCTATTTTACTACAAAATCTATCTCGTGACTCTATACTGAAACAATCTCTTGTATATTCAAAAATTCAAATCAATTCACAAAATCGCTGACCTGAAAACTGTAGCCTAAATCTTAATTTCACCGAAATTATGTCCTATTACAGTAAGTATTATGTATACTGAATACTTTATAGCACGAATACATGATTTAGTAATACTGATAAATCAATACTGACAAAGAGGCATTATCTTTATTACTTTTAACTGTCAACCCTAGTAAGATTACACTTGTCTATAAATGCAGTGACAGCTTTTATTGAAAATATATAATCAATAGGTATGGTGACCACAATGTCAAATACCAACAGAAGCTTGTGGTAAGCACAGATTTTATTGTAGCAATAAGATAACTTTGATACAGTCCTACGACCTCAAAATAGATAGGTATGCAGCGATGGTACAAAGCCTCGACATGTTCTATTTTTGTTTGTACACTAAGTTCACCTAATAAGATAGAAGGGTTGAGGTTTTTGGCAAATAGTTGAGAGTGACTTTAATCTTGAAATCAATATTGACATTTGTCGATACATGGATATAACATATAGAATAAATACGTTTCAAGTACAATGTTACAGGTATGAGCTGAATTATAATGTTAATATACCTGGAGTCAGAACATATTAACTAAACACTGCTAAGAACCAAATCTGCTGTTATATTTTAAGTTTATCTATCTAACATTAAATGACACTCTTACAACAAGAACACTTAAAATTCCAAATTCTCCTCATTAAATTGCACAGCAATAAAAACAATGTAACATTATCAGCTTACACATCATGAACCTAAGCAAGATGTAACTTAAGCAAACAAATCTATTAATGTGAGCAAGATAACTGTCTAATATATAAAGAATGAATAGTTTCTTTTTTTGTAAACCTGAAGTTCAAGTAGGATTTATTAATGCCAAAATGAAAAAAAGAAGAAAAGAATAAAAAGTGATAATTAGAAAAGATGAAAAAATGCCAACTGCTTTCTCACTGGCAACGCTGTTTCCTTGACAGTATTAATTTTCATTCTCCTGTAATTTAGTATTCCAAGCATGCTGATGCATATCCAGTAAATGTAAGCCTTTACAAACTGTTGTTAAAGGTATAAACCCACTAATTCAGTCAATTAGAACTCAAAGAATGGTACCTGGACAATGGCCGCTATAAATATTATATTGAAAGCTGCTTAATCACATATTTTATTGGCCAAAATTAGAATTCTAGGAACCTGACCCAAACTGAGATTTGGAGACTTACTGTGATAGAAAAATAATTCAAGGTATAGTTTGCAGCAAATTTTTATTTTATGCCAAAAGTAAACTCTAAAAGAGTGCTGTTTTGAAGGGCATTTAACTAATGCTTTGTGCTAATTTTGGTGTATTTTTGTTCATTAACTCAAAGATTCCGCAGACATATCACTGCATTTCAGATTGAGGAAAATAAAACACTCACTTGAATAAGTTTTTATGAAAGTTTTAAGTTGAATCCAAAATCTGTGAATAACGCACCTTTAAGCAAATTCAGAATAGAATTCAGTATTATAAGGAAGATGTTTCACATACCCTAATTGGGTCAGAGTTATTGGTCATTTTAAGGGTATGTTCACCTGAGCAGAAATATCTTTCTTGCTGACCCCTTTTTTCTTTTTCTTTTTTCTGAAGTACAGATTCAAATCTAAAAGTATATACAGTCCATTCGCACTGCTACGAAGCGCGATATAACGAAATAACGGTGTACTACGAAAAAAGTGATCGGTCCAGTCATTTTTTGTTCTTTATTCAATTAAGAAAAAATGTGATTTTACGAAATGTGATTTAACGAAAACTGCAATTGAGGGAACAATTTTCACGGTCCCGTTGTGTGATTAACAGTGAAACAAGAGGGCCATGATGGCCCTGTATCGCTCACCTGAGTATGACTGCTTTTAACAAAGTTGCTATGGACCTGGTTAATTGACCCTAGATGACCCAGATTCGAACCTGACCTAGAAATTATTGAAACAATCTCTTTGACAAATTTCAAGGTTATTTGTACTGAAAATGTTACCTCTTGAGTGTTAACAAGGTTTTTCCATATTTGGGCTCTATGACCTAGTTTTTTTTACCTAGATGTCCCATATTCTAACTTGAGCTAGAAATTATCGAAACAATCTCTCTGACAAGTTTCCAGGATATTTGGACTGAAAAAGTAGCCTCTAGAGTGTCAACAAGGTTTTTCATTACTTAGGCTCTGTGACCTAGTTTTTGACCCCAGATAACCCATATCCAAACTTGAACTATAAATCATTAAAGCAACCTTTCTGACAAATTTCAAGGACATCTGGACTGAAAAAGTAGCCTCTAGAGTGTTTACAAAGTTTTTCGATATTTGGGCTCTGTGACCTAGTTTTTCGACTCCAGATGACCGATATTCAAACTTGAGCTAGAAACCATAGAATTAAGCTTTCTGGCAATTTTCCAGGTTATTTGGAATTACAATGTTACCTCTAGAGTTTTAACAAGTTTTTTTCCATATTTGAGCTCTGTGACCTAGTTTGTGACCCCAGATGACCCATATTCAAATCTGATCCAGAAATCCTTAAGGCAACCTTTCTGACAAATTTCCAGATTATTTGGGGTAAAAATGTAACCTCTAGAGTGTTAACAAAATTTTTCCATTTTTGGGCTCTGTGACCTAGTTTTTGAACCCAGATGACCCATATTCGAACTTGAGCTAGAAATCACAGGAGCAACATTCCTGACAAATTTCCAGATTATTTGGTCTAAAAATGTGACCACTAGAGTGTTAACAAGGTTTTTCAAAATTTGGGATCTGTAACCTAGTTTTTGACCCCAGATGACCCATATTTGGACCTGACCTAGAAATCGTCAAAGCAACCTTTCTGACAAATTTCCAGATTATTTGGGCTGAAAATGTAACCTCTAGACTGTTAACAAGATTTTTCTATTTTTGGACTCTGTGACCTAGTTTTTGAACCCAGATGACCCATATTTGAACCTGACCTAGAAATCGTCAAAGCAACCTTTCTGACAAATTTCCAGATTACTTGGGCTGAAAATGTAACCTCTAGACTGTTAACAAGATTTTTCAATTTTTGGGCTCTGTGACCTAGTTTTTGAACCCAGATGACCCATATTTTAACTTGAGCTACAAATCATCGATAGAACCTTTCTGACACATTTCCAGGATATTTGGTCTGAAAAAGTAGCCTCTAGACTGTAAACAAGGTTTTTCTATATTTGGGCTCTGTGACCTAGTTTTCCAACCCTGATAACCAATGTTCGAACTCGTTCGAGATATTAATGAGACAAACATCCTGACCAAGTTTCATGACAATTGAGGCAAAAATGTGACCACTAGAGTGTTAACGAACTAATTGTGGACGGACGGACGGACTGACGGATGGACAGCGGACAAAAGGTGATCAGAAAAGCTCACTCTGTCACTACGTGACAGGTGAGCTAATAAAAATGCAATATAGCGAATAGCCGTCAGACAGGTGTTTTCACACCTCTTTGAATATTTCCTATTGCTCCTGCAGATTGCCTATTGTTCACTATTATTTAGCAATTATCACCCCAAGCAATAGTGGCACGATAAGCTGCAAACAACAAGTGGGTTTGTTTGATTGTTACACAAAACTTTTTGAGTGATATAACATGTCAAAAGTTTCAAAAGGTATAAAATCTGGACAAGTTGTATGGCTTGCAATTTTGATCTTCAATAACTTACAATGAATTCAAAAAAGTAATCCTCAATAATTATTATCTCAGTAAACTGATATCAGCCACAGGTGACAGTATCACTGAGCATACAACATCTAGAATCGAAATTTTTTTTTTTTTAACTTTTTACTTATATATCTACAAGGTGTATTTCATACGGAACAACCAGGAACATCACTGAGGTGACTTTTGTTTTCAAAATGTTTGCATTTATTTTTGTTAGAAAATGGTAAGAGAGTTAAAGATCAACATCGTAACGATGTATCAACATACTGAACAATTTAATGCACTAACACAGATTGTTTTGTTAAACATATCAGACTGCTTTCTTCCCATAACCATTGTTCTGTTTTCTTGCTGCACTTGATCGCTTTCGAAATATTCCGAATGGTTTTTGTTATTACTGTTTTCATTAGTTGATTATCTGGAGGTGTGTCCCAATAAGCCAATGAAAATACTAGACTTAAAACTGAATTTGCTGACGTCACCAACAAACATGGTGAAATGAAAGTAGGATTACCTGAAAAAATAAAAGATTTCAACGCGAAGCACAAACAAACAATATAAGTAAAGGGATTTAAGTGGGTAAAAATGATCATCTATTATTTTCATTAAATAATGACATAAATTACTATACAGAAAGTGTTAGAAACACCAATTTTCAGGAGATTTCAAGGAATTTTACCCTGATTCTTAGTCACCTCAGTGATGTTCTCGGTTAGGTATTTTACATATTACTTCATTGCTCGCAAGGTATTGGACTGATTTTCAAAATAACTTGCAGATAATTTATTTAGAATATATATATTGCGAAAATTACAACATTTTCAATATTGTTAATGAATTAACATGGAGTGTAGTACTCAGAAAAATCGACGGTCCTGCATGAAATATACCTTGTAGATATATTAGCAAAAAGTTAAAAAAATTTTTTTCGTTTTTAGAGGTTTTATGCTCAGTGATACTGTCACCTATGATATCAGCATTTCAGCAATTCAGTGAAGGGCCCAGGTTTTCTGGGAGGATAGCTGAATCAGAGTTTTATCAATTTACGATTTCCTAGTCCTTTTAAAAGCTCATTAGAGCTTATGTTATGTTCTTCCTGTCTAGCTGACTTTAAATAAAGCTTATCTTATCTTATCTAGTAATCCAGTGAAGGGCCCGGGTCAGCCGGGAGGAGTGTTGTTCTTCTTCCTAACGATTATAGACAAAATAACTTTTGTAAAATGGTTCTTTACTCATTTCCCAATTGTGTTAAATGTGTGATACGAAACTAGTATAAACAGTGTAAACTTAAGACCAACGGCTGTGTACTCATTCAAGGTGTAACATTAGTGCATGCGTATCTATTCAGTGCTATCTTTCTACAACATTATGTCAATGTACATTTGTATATTGTTTTATAAGTCCATTTATGTTGTACTGATTGATAACATGTAAATATGCAATAGAAATGACATCAAATGTTCCATTCTTCTTTATTATTTAAGTCTTAATTGACTCCGACATATCACGAAAACAATATATAACGACATTGACGGTTTACGATAGTATCAACAATGGGTAAGTATAAAAATGCGATTCTACGAAAAATGCGATACTACAAAAAATCTACAGGGTCCGATGCATATTCGTAGCATCGCGAATGGACTGTATAGGTTTATAATAAGTACTTTAACATGGGACTTTTTATGTTTTACAGCTCTGTGAAGTAGGTGAATTTCATACAGAATAAATAAGGAATTGATCTGGTGCTTAATCTACAAATGTAAGATGGAGAACAAGAGGAACATTTTAATATATCACAGTAAATCAAAAGCCAAACAGCATTTGATATTAACATGATAAGGAACTATGTCAAGAGACTCCCATAGTTGAAATAATCTGAAAACAAACATGTCAATTGTTTTGTTACTTTTAGAACACAGCACAAAAGTTATAATCTTCAGAAAGACTTCTATGATTTAAGAACACCTGGTGACCTCTGACTTACTAACATCAAGATCATCAACCTACCAATTTCCATAATCCAAGTCTGACTAATGTTTGAATGACAAAATGAAAATTTCAGAGTTATAATGCCTTTTGACCCCTGACAAACAAGCAAAAATCTTGGGCTCACCCTGATTTCCTACAACAAATTAACCAACTTGTCCTCCCATTGTAAGCCATTAAAGAAGTTTTTAATACTAAGTCAAATCTCTTTTATCAAACACTGCCTGTACGATTCCAAACTATTTTAAAAAAAATCACCTTCAGTCATATCCACAAAAATCACATCAAACTGGAGAATACCGGACTTTCAAGTTGTCTTATTTACATATTCTAAATATATCTAATTAACATAAACTCAACCCTTGTTTAAACACAGTATAAACAATGTCCTCGTAAAAATACCTTGACAAGTAAAATCACAGAAGATGAAATACAAAACTTGTTTTTACTTGACTTGTTACACATTACACTAATCATGATTCACACAATATACTGTAAACTTTGCAGCTATCTTTAACAAGTAATGATAATTTCTTCAAACATTTAGTGGTAACTATAGACATTTTCTCCAATTCTTTAACTTTTTCAGAAAAAAATGCTATTCGAATTTAATCACCTTTCTCAGAGAAGAGTTTTTTGGCAAACATACTAAAATCTTGTTTATAAAATGTTTGTAATGAACAGCTGAAATAAATTCGCTCACTTAAAATTATGTTATCTGTATACTTGAAAGGAAATTTGAGCTATTCTGCATAACATACATCATGTCAAAGTCAAAACAACTAATATACATGCTTTTTTGACATGTCATTTACATGTTCTTATCTTCAAAGAAGATTTCAATCAGTAGAAAAAATTTTTTTTCAAGGGACACAACTACAGAAAACACAAATTGAAGGAATCAAATCTACCACAATCATTACTTCCCTTGTATAATGATGATCTTTCATTTTACTGGTCATTATGTTTGTCTGCTTGTTTTTTCATACATTAAGCTCTACAATGGCATAACAACATTATGTAAAAAAAAATCTGAAAAATATTCAAAATTCTTTTCTATCATACTGCTATCACACATCAACAGCACAAAAACTACTTCAACCAAAAGTAAAAATACCTATGTACATTCAGTAAATAACAGTATAAACATAAAAGCTTATTACATCAGCTTTAAGACTGAGGCCAATCTTTTACTTTCGAGGATAAGATAATGCTAAAACAACAGGATTTACAAATGTTATAAGTATGCTTCTATTGAATATTCCAATTATTCAATCCCTTAGTATCAGGGCCGGCAAAATTTCTCTGTGATAACTGATCTATCAATTATTTGTACCTCATCTCTGAAGCAAGTGAGGAAGTAGTCAGTCACTTGAGGAGAAATTGGTTAGTAAACTGGTTGGATACCTAGGAACATTTGTTTGGTTGACTGACTGCTGGGATATTACCTTAGCTGTTAAACTGGCATGAAACCCCAATAAAACCAAACCAAACCAAACCCATTATTCAAACAGCTAAATACAACCCCACATCTTTACAAATGTGTTAAGACTATGTAAATGTGTCTAATGAACATTCCTATTATGCAAAATGCTCATTACAACTCCTTATCTACAAATCTTCAGGAAACACCAGTAGTCCCATTAGACATTAACTTGATGATACTTCCACTAAATGCAAATTAGCCACAAGTAGTGGGTAGACCTTAAGCAAATTCAAATCTATCATAAACTTAACTCCACTGTCTAAAGTCTGTTATATATTTAGATGCTTGTTGAAAAATAGTTGAAGAACATATGTAAATCCTGTTAAGTACATTCAATTTCAAATGAAACTGGATCTTTAAGAGAGAATTTTAATAACAGCAATCAAGTGTGAACAGAAGAATTCCCATTTGAAAATTTAACACTCACCCCAATTACACTTACCAAATTAAATTGTCTAATGTGTTTTGTTGTTGTTTTTTTAGTTTGGTTTTTTGGTTGTTGTTGTTATTGCTTTTCAGAACAGTATCATTCAATAGGGTTTCACTCAAAATCATTTCACTTTTTTTTTCTTAGGATCTTAGTCGATGTTAAACATATACCAAAATGATTGTCTAAACTGCAAACTGTAACAAGACAAAAACAGTAAGCAAGACAAAAACAACAAAATAGACTCACCTAGAATCCACTAAATCCTTTGAATCTACTTGTTCTTTCTGTTCTATATGTAAATCTCCATTGTGAGAGGACACCCCAATACCATTAAAGGACAACGAAAGTGCACTGTCAGCATTTGGGTCCATCATAGTTTGAGAATCAGTGATTGTGTCTGTTGTGATAAGTTTATCACTAACATCTGGTTCAACACTACCATCACCCTCAAATGTTTCTCTATCTTTTACTTCTATCACAGTTTTAGAACTAACGCTTTCATGTGAGTCAACATCAGTACGCAAAGCTAAATTGTCATCTTCTATCAATTTTTCAGTACTTTCACATTTTACAGAGTCTGTTATACCGTTTGAAATGCCAGAATCAATTATATCCTTTTCTTTCTCTGAATCCTGTGTCTTCTCTTTTTCTGAAAGTTCCTCGGAACTTTTCGTCAGGTTATCCGTACTTTTTGTCAGACTATCTGTACTTCTTGCTAGACTATCAGTACTTTTTGTAAGACTTTCTGTGCTTCTGTCCATCTCATCTAATCTGGTTCCTGACAATCTTGCACCGATCTTTGTTTTACCCATAATGCTCTGCAACAAGGGTGATTTGAACTTTGGAGTTCCAGATTCTCCCTCCTGACCTTTGCCCTCTGCAAGCTTTTGTAGAAGTGGAGATTTGAATTTTGGTGTGTCATCTGATTCTGGCTTGAGTCCATCACCTTTTTCATCCTTGTCTGTTTCATCTTCTGATGACACAAGACTGGTTCTACTTGATGAAGAAGTAACAACACGAGGTGGAGACTCAGTCTGTAATAGAAAATTCTACATTTTTTTTTCTTTTTAGGTAAATGCTACTTCATAATGTGTACGTTATTAAAAACACACTGAACTGTATCAAACTGATCCTATCTGACACAAGAAAATTTAAACTTGTAAAGGCAAGGATAAATCTGTAACTTTATTTTATATCAGTAACATACATAACCTCTGATAACAAACATGTACTTACCCTAGATTTATCTGGTGCTGAAGCTGGACTATCTGTCTTCACTCTCTTCATTATCATTTCCAATCTCTGAAAGACAAATAAATGAGCTGTGCTAAGTTTGCTGATGCTCACATCCTCTATATAACATTTCAGTCCTGCCTCTATAAATGTTTCATTAAATTATTCATACAATAGTAACTATATAGTCACTTAAGCATGTATACTGTTTACTCTTCTGCAATATACAGTAGACTCTACTTAACTGAATACCTTAGTTGTGTTCAGCCATCTTTGACCTTGATTAAATATTACCCTTTCTGCAAACACAATGCCCCTCCCTCTTTCTAAAACCCCAATTCCCCCGGCTGCCTTTCTTATATGGTTTATGTACCTTTTTCCTCTCTATGCGTTCCTCCTCCTCCCTTCTGGCCCTCTCCTGCATCTCTTTCTCTCGTCTCTCAGCCTCTTCCTTTGCTTTCCTTTCAGCTTCTTCCTTCTGTAACACAAATGATAGCATGGTTTATTAATACTGATCACTATTAACGTAAGGGTTTACAAATCTAATCATAACAGGGTTTATACAGACATTTAATGCCAAAATTCAAGCACTTTTTAAGCACTTTTAAAGCATGTTAGGATCGTCCGTTGAAACCTATCTACTTTTTACCAGGCACTTTTCATTTATTCATTTTCAAGCACGTTCCTAGACAAAATTAAACACTTTTAAAGCACTTTTTAAGAGTTACCAAATTTAGGGACTTCTAAGGACTTTTTTTTATTCTTAAGCACTTTTTAAGAAAGGGACTCAAATTCAAGCACTTTTTAAGACTCTGCGAACCCTGCATAATGCTCTTCTCAGGACTCAGCATTCATAATCAAAGCTCAATTCTCAAAATTTGTGAAACTGAATAAAGCAAAGCTCAAATATGATTCATGATGAGATGTAAACTCAAATTTTAGTTGACAGTCTCTAGCAATGTAAATCTGGAGAATTTTATGTACCACCTATCTCCAAAGTCTGCAGTGGATATGTAAAATGTTCAGTACAAAAATGAATTTATTTCCAATACTTTTGATACTGAAATTTCTATTTATCCATTGTTACTGATGTGGTAACATAATACATACAGCAAGCCTCTCTTGTTCTTGTTTCTCAGCCTCCTCTCTTTTCCTTTTCTCCTCTGCCTCTATAGCCCTCTGTAAACGTTCTTCCTCAATCTTTCGAGCCTCGGCAGCCAGTCTGAGGGCCTCCTCCTCTTCACAACGCTGTCTTTCCTCTTCCAATCTTTGCCTCTCCTCCTCCTGACGTCTGAAAGACACAATGACACAATTACAATGGATATATGACAGAACAAATCTTGATTGAGCAAAATTAAGATGTACTATGAAAACTTTCTACTGTCCCCTATCAGTTCTTTTAACTAGGAACAACAGATGAAAGTATAAATGATGTTCCATTATGTAACTTTTTGCATTTCTATGTACATATGGTTGGAATGCCATTCTTCGGATTGGCAACAGATCTAATCTTTTTTATGCCATACTTTGAAGAAGAGTGGCTCTTTTGTTTTGTGTATGTTGGCCAGTTGGTAGATCACTTTGTTTCTGATCAAAACCTCTAGAATTCTTTTACAAAGTTCATTTGTCAACATTTGATTTTCTACAAACTGTGAAAGTAAGTACATGTAGTTGTTTCAACAATATTAACTGCAGACTCATACAAAAGATATTTAAGATAAAAACTCAAGCAAAACTCTGGCAAATTCAACAAAATATTGTGTAATATTTTTTATTTTTAATACATTACTTCAACTGTGTTCCTTTAAAGATATTCTACCAATACCATTCAGAATTATCTTTGATATGTCACAGCAAAAAAATGTCAAGACTTATTGAATTACTTGTATAGGAACATTTTATTTCTCAAATCAATATACCATTAGACAGATGACAACTTGCAGATGTCAAATCAAATTTTTTTCTCCAAATCTGACTGATACCCTTTGATCAGTTCTTACTTTTCATTTCAATCTATATATATATAATTCAGTAGGGAAAAAAGCCTAAAAACTTGCTATTTTACCAAATAAATAAGTCTACACAAGAACAAAGACTTACTGCATCTCCTCGTGTTTGATCCTCTCTATCTCTGCCTCTCTCTCCGCCTTCTCTCTGGCCAGTCTTCTCTTCTCAGCAAGCTTAGCTTTATACTCTTCCATCTCCCTTTCTTTATCAGTCTTGGGAGTTGGCTTATCAGTCTTGGGAGCTGACTTGGGCTCTGGAGTGGTCTGTTTAGGCTCAGGTTTAGCTTTAGGAGGTGTTCTTGGTGTCTCTGGCTCACTGATCCTCACCACAGTTTCTCTGGGTCCCTCTGGTTCAGGGCTCTCAGCTTTCTTCTCCACTGGTTCCTCACCCTCTGCAGGAGCTGCTGGTGTATCTGTAAATTAGTCATATAGAATGAAATCTATTTCTGAAGCTCAAGTAAAATTTTCAACTACTCAAGATTTCATTACTATATGCTGAGATTTGCTATTTCAACTCATTAAAATATTATCTCAACAAAGTTTTTTCTAGCTGCCAAGATGACACCTACCTGCAACCTCTTCTATCTGTACTGTGGGTGTTCCACTTATCGAGGGTGTGCCTGACGGGGCAGGGCTTACTGACTTTGAGGACTCTGATTTTGTCTCTGAAGAATCGTCCTTGACCTTGTCCTTGTCAGTGCTCTTCAATGCAGATTTAACAGGAGACTCTTTAGGAGCTTTGGGTGGCTTGTCCTTCACTGGAGTCTTAGCCTGGAGAAGACAATACAGTATATGTAACATTTGATAGTCTCTTACCAAAGGGAATTAAATCTTACTATACTCTTCTGTCAACACATACACAAGTATTAAACAAATATTGAAAGGATTATTTCCCTTTCAAACTGTGGTTGAAAATGAGGAGTTCGGTTTTTCTGGGAGGTGTGTGATTCCACACGATCAAACTAAACAATTCCAAAGGGATTTCAAACAGAGTATAATTAAATCATCCAATAAACAAACAATCATCTATCCCCCATAAAAATTTTCCTCACCAAGCTTTGAAGCTGCAACATGTGTGGTAATCACACTGTAAACAGACAAATCCTTACCCAACAAATGTAATTTTCTCATCAATTTCATTTAATTAAAATAATAGGAAAGACAGAATTATTCAAGGGCAATTTTCTGCCAATGAAAGTGTATGAACCTTCCTGTACGTTATATTGATTAAGCCAGTAGACCTTGGGGACTCATTTCCACTGGTAACAGACAATCTATTTTCTGTGACTCATCCAGTGGTACTGTACTTTAAACATATACAGTCTGTAATACAATATACCACCTAGCAATTTCCTCAGCATCTCTATGCCAGAGATAATACAGGAAGTCAAAGATCCATTGATCAATAGTCTGGAATCACAAAGACTGCCGATAAACAAGACTTATCAACTCACTACCTCTTTCCTGGCAGTGCACACTTAAGAAAAACAAGAATCATTGATTCAAAAAAAACAAAAACTTTACAGAAATAAAATACAAATGAGGATATTAGAATAATCTGAAATAGATATTTGAGAAAAAACTGTTAAGCAAATTTTATTGTACTGCATGTTAACAGCATGTTTAAAAGCTTAGCTCGATTCTAAATAATCTATGACCTTGGATGTTACAATGTTTTCTATCCCATGATGTAGATAATTTAGTAAGGTTTTAAGACAAAGGGATTTTCCACACAAAACAAAGAAGTCATACAGCCTGGGGATAACATATCCTATCCCCATTTTAATAATCATCCTACATACATTACAAATTGCAGAGCATTTCCTTTGCTATTTGTTTCTATATTTATGACCTAACTATATGATAACTCTGACCTTTAAGTATTTCAACTTTCTTTTTTTTATTAAATTTTCAAGCCTTATCATATTCGGCTACACAACAAAATGAGTCATGATCACACCACACAAACTACACAGCAATCAGACAACAAAAACCAAGTATCTGCAAGCAAAGTACAAATCAATAAAACCTGTTTTATAATGGCCAAGATTTGAAAATTTACAAGATAATCATTCTCTGCATTCAAGATGGTAATGGAACACCCTTATTCTAGATTCAATTTATGCAATATAGAAAAAAAAACACATATGGAGTTATGATGTGAAATTGTGAAAAAAATAAAACTGCAAGGTAAAAACATAAATTTCAGCTAGTACAAAAATAGCAAAAACAAAACCTGCACTGAACAAAATGCCTTGTTTATGACATCAGACATAATGTTGTGATTAATGGTGCAATTAGTAAGAGCATAACACTCTGAACTTGACCTTATAAATCTGAAGAGAACATTGCACTTTCTTCCCTGTCACATTACATGAAATAATACTTCATACACATCAGTAAGGTAATTTCTTCATGCACTTCACTATCATCTAAATACTACTGAACGCATTTCAACCTTGCTATGGTGCATGTTTTGAGATAACGAGAAAACCATTCCAAGCACATATCCTTTGAATACATTAGAGCCCACACTGAAGGCCAATTTGTGACCATTTTAGATGAGGCTAATGTACCTTATCAATATCCATGGCAACAGTTGTAAATCGTTAAGAAAATATGAAAACAAGGATTCTAAAAATTATAAGTACCTGAAGAAAGGGTCCAAATATAACATGTGACCAGGTGAATGTTCGAGCTTTGTTGTGAAACCTTTTTATTAACAAAGTTCATCACATTATGAACCAGTAACACCAGGACACAAGACTACAGAGCATTCTTTTCTTTAACATGTAGATGAGTAAACCAAAAATATAATCAACTATTAAATAAATGAACCGAATGAACTATTAGCAATATTTTTGGCAACAACAACATCACTGTCACATATTGCCTTAATCCATATTAACTTGTAACTCCTTTCTATCTGTACTGGGCTGTCCTTACATTCTGACACCCTAAACAATTAATTTAAGAATATCTTGCAACTAAAGTTGTTCTCAACTGAAAAAAACAAGCATGCCATATTTACACAATATTCAGAACATGCTGATGGTTAATAAAGCTTACTGTATACTTAGTAGGTCGTTTCCTAATAAGCAGCTTCAAAGAGAAATACAAAGTCACATATCAACTGACTAAATACATTATCATACCTTATTAGTCACTAAGTGACAAATGAACAAGTGTCCCTGAATAGGTTACAGATCCACTGTACACATGTGTGCTTACATATCCACAACCTGGGAGTACTTTTGAAGTTAACAAATATACACAATTAATGGAAGATTCTGATGAAACGGATTAAAAGCAGAAGTTGTCATACAATGTGTCATAGGTTTCATTAACCTCACATTTCCAGCACTTATTTCAGACCTGTAGAAAATTGATCTGGAGACAGTCATCACTCTGTAGGAATGTACTCTCCAATATATGACTTTAGAATACTGACTAAACTGTGTGAATATTTGTTGACCTTAGAGGTTCTATCTTGTAAGACTGCCTCTCTTAATTAAACAATACTGGACAAAATTTTCTATGTAAATAGCCAGTAATGGACCCACTCTTTGTAAATGAGAAGAAGTTTCTTTACAGTTGTATGCAAGACCAGCTCTATAACTAATAAACCCTAAATGAAGGAGGTAAAATCAATCAATCATATGCAAAATGAAGCTACATTTGTTCTGGAAATCCAACCTTTCTTAAAGCAAGTGCTGTAAAGTATGATGAAAGGTTAGGGGAATGATTATATTGATGACATAACATATAAACAAAACAGAAGTTTTTCCCAATGCATGCTTAAGAAAACCGATAGCTACGTGTTGAATACATTATAATCAGAACTGTTAGTTTTATACATATTTCTATAATCAATAGCAAATTATGAGGCAATAATTTTGAATCTGAAGCAACTGAAACTGAATACATGGTAAGGTGTTTTTATCACCCAGGACTCACCATAGAACCTAGAACCTAGACAGAGTACATTTGATAAGACCTACTACTTTGTATTGACTTGCTTATGTAAACTGAAACATCTTAGGTTTCTCTCAGTTCTACTTTACTGTTGTATGTCATTTACTCTCCTATAATAATCAAATAATTACATTAATCCTGCTTACATCATATGAATACCACAAATGGATATTTTGTTAGTCAAGTCTCTTAGATTATTACTAAGGTCAAAACTACAGAGTATTTTCATTGTAGAACTCTCTACATTGATTGAGGTTGTCAAACAAGCTTGATTGAGCAAGTCAAAGACAATGTAGTGTGTCAATAACAACCTGTGGCCATACTGTCACACTAGTTACCTGCTTTGATGAGGTAGGGGCCTCAACAGGGCCACTTCTCTTTATCACCTGTAAACATGTGTAGCATGCCTTACAGTAGTCGTGCTTTGTTATTTGTTATCAACAGTCACTGCATTCCAAAATCTAGTATTTAGTTATCTATTCAAATATGCACAAAATTATTGCCAGAAATTCCAGCTTTTAAAGGGACTGACTCACAGATGGGCTGACAATGAAAAAAAAAGAAAATGTTTATACATCTTGAAGTTCTTGCTGTAATTGTGAAGAACTTATCTAAACTAAGTTATTGACTCATTTTTTGTTACAGAAAAACATCAAAATATAAAATTTTACACACTTTTATCTGTAGAAAATTTACCACATTAGTCAAGGGGTAGATACTTTAGTTATAACATTAATTTTGACTAAACTTGATAAATAGTCCCTGTGGCTCAGTGCTGTAGATCATCGCTCTATACTTTACCGATTGAAAGGTCATGGGTTCGAATCCTGGTTAAGTCAAAACTTTTTTTCAGTTTTCGTAATGAATAGAAGCATAATATTATGTTTTTTCCATAGTATATTAACTTCTCTTAAATTTTAAAGAAAATAAAAAATTCGGCTAATTTCTCTGAGTCAGTCACTTTAAGCCATCAAAGAAAGTTTCACCATTACCAAGAACTATTTTTCTTAATGAATAATTCAGAGACATTTTGTAGACTCTCAGCTTCAACACTTTTATTTCACATGAATGGTCAAATAATGCTTCTTTCACAACTATTCACTGTGTACATCAACAAATCAAGAACAATAACTTGCATATCCTACTTCAGATGCTGGAAATTAACAACTGTACATTTACTTCACTACTTTGACTAAAACTTGCAGCTGTATTTAAACTTTGCCATTGGTTATTTTTCCTTTAAGGCATTAAATTTATCCGATGTAATTAGCAAGTTTAATTAGTCCTTCAATAAAATAATGACAAGGGCCATCATAAACTACATGTAACCCTACCTTAACTGGTGTGGTCTCCTTCACTGGCTCCTTCTTGTCAGGTGAAGGATGTTTGGGGTGAGCCATCCTTTCTACAAATGACCTCGACATTCTAGGTGGAGGTTTCTCTAATCCCTTCGTTTCTTGAATCTCAGACTTCACCATTCTTTCTTTCTCTCTTTCTTTTTCCTTTCTTTCTTCTGTCTTTTTCTTGACTTCTTGTCTACGTTCCTCAATCTTCTTTCTATCATAAGGTCTGGGCAAGGTTGCAGCTTTCTTTTCCTAAAATATTCAAATTTTAAATCATTCTACAACTTACCACCATGAAACTAAATGCAACAGACATTTCTGCCTTTGCCTGTTTTCATAATACATGTAACTGTTTAGGGAGTTCTGGCTTATAGCTATAAAGACTATCTATGATGCTAAAGGGTACAAAATTACTGTCTTAGTAAGTGACAGTTTTGTTTCATCCCACAAAAGTACAACCTGTCTGACTGCAGACAAAGCTCTGATGCTCTGACTGTAAATGTTGTGACATTTCTCAAGGGGTAAGAGCTGCAGACAGCCCTGAATGATCTCTTCCATGGCTTGCTCTGTCTGTTCTTTTAAAAACAATTCTAAAACATGTAAACAACAAGTTTCAGTCTTTTTAACAAAATGTATGCCTAAAATTCAACAGTTTTCTCAGATTTCAACACCACAATAGTGTATTTTAAACTCAACAAATAATACTCCTTTTTCCCTGCATCAAACAAGAGGGCCATGATGACCATAGATTGCTTACCTGAATACTTAGCCTTTGGGTCTGCCATTGAGCAAACATCAGAAGCTTTTTTAAGATTCTCCCTATATAAATCTTTATGAATTCAAGCCTGATGAACGAGTGACCCACGAGGCAGGGCCAAATTTTGACCCCAGGGGCATAATTTGAACAAACTTTGAAGACAGTCAAGCTCCTACTTTCTTCAGTATAAAACAGATATCCCCTATATTACAGCACAAGGCAAAGCTTTGCATATGCACAGAATAGAACATTCAAATCACAAATCAAAGGAATCCTAAAGCATTTTTTGCAGTGACATGTTTGTTCTTACCTTGCCGTCAGCCTTATCCTCATCAGCTTTTATAGATACTCTTCCTCTACTGCGATCTGAAAATAAACAATCATAATAAATGTAATTATGCGAAACAGTAAATTCACAAATGTAATTGAAAATACAAGGTCAATATAATGAGTAAAACAAAGATTTAACATTTCAATTTTATTGCAAGAACTAAATAAGCCTCTGGCTAGCCATAAATTATATTTCACATCATAAAGTCTGTGTACAAATCTTTATTAATATATTTCATACTTCACTTGAAATATTTTATGGTAATTTCTTGATTTCTCTGCATTCTAAATGAATTCATTTTCAGCTACAATGCAATAAAATTATATCTTTGATACATTAATTCAAGCTTTTGTTCACAGGAACAAAGAATGAACATTATACCTCTGGGACCTCTATCTGTGCTTTTGCTGCGTGACGACTTTGGTGTATCAGTCTCCACTCGCACAAAGCTCGGCATTGAAGTTGCTACACTGGATGGTCGCGGTTTCCTAGGTGATGTTTTTGATGGATCTCGCATCTTCACACCTGCCAGGTTCACTGCGCTTTTGTGCTTTGTGGGAGGTGCGGACGCTACAAAAGAGCGGCCAAGTCGGTTTTCAGGAATGGAGTGGAGAGCTGTGGATCCAGTTCAGGGCAGCCATAATGGATGAAGGATCATGGGTTGAAATGAGCAGCCATTTTGGATGTTGGATGATGGTTAAAATGTTGGAATTTGGTGCAAATGTGATTTGGAGGGAGAAAAGGGAAAAAAAAGAAAAGAAAAAAATCAATTAATATTTTTGAATCAAATTTTTTTTAAGTTAGTCTATTTATATGCCTCCACCTCTATGGATATTGGTATCTTTCCATACTTACTTGCACATGCAAAAAGATACACTTAAGCAAAGCAATAAAAATGCATATTGTGTTAAAGCAACATAAAGAAATAATACACAGCTTTGATGGCATGATGCAATAATGAATGTATAGTATGCACATATATATGGCCATGGCATGCCAAGCTCTACCCCATTCCACAAATACATTTCACATTAATCTGTTTATTCAATGCATTAAGACCCATTTGTGACTGCTTTTTAACTTGAGACTTCAATCACAGAGAAATTACAATCTGAGCTCATTTTTATTTCATCTGGTTCCAATCAACTGGGAAATATAGTCAGAAGGTTAATCAAGATGTTCTTGTAGTTTCAAGTCACAAATATGTCCAGAGTTACATTGCAACACAAACATTTATATCATTCTTACGACATGACAATGATAAAGGTGTCCATGCCACTAATCAAGTAATTATACCATGAATAATAGATTATAACTATATACACAGAAATCAATATGCAATATATACACCCAGAACATCTAACGAAGCCAACAATCTCTATTTTCCAGACAAAAAAAGCCACTGTCAGTCACTGGCTTCACGGCTCATTTCAATCTTTTTATCATTTTACTTAGTTAAAGATTTTAATGTTTAAGTTTGTAGCGGTAATTTTTAAAGGTGTGATTTCTTGATTTTCTTAATCATTTTGAATTTTTGTAAAGGAAAAGGTAAAGGATGCATAACAATTAATATCAAAACTGCTCTATTCTGTTCTGTTTCTATTCCAACTTTTCATTCTTTAACAGTAGTTCAGTAATGCTAAACAGAATTAGTAAATGTTACCGGGAATATCAGGTCAATGTTAGAAAAGGAACTTCCAAACATAAAGAGTGTGGCTGTAACCCACGTCTCAAAATCAGAAACATCTTAGTCACTAGTTTATGTTTCAGCCATAAAACTACTGTTTGGACTGTTTCAAAACTTTACCAACTTACAGGTAGAATAAATCAATCTGAATGAAAATATGGCTTTGTAAGCTTTTTTTAACCTGTTCATTAAAATGTAGAGACTAATCTTACTGTTCTCTATATAACTAATACACTTAATCTTCCTATCTTGTAACACTTGCATCAATCATAAAACTACAAATTTTCCACCATCTTGCCTCAGGTTTGAAATTATAAAACATCACAAGTAAGTAACAAGTGACTGACAGTTTGAGAATAAATAATTTTATACTGTAACATGCTCTGTCAACAAACTACTACCACTGTAACCTGTGGACTGATAATTGTTAAGTACAGCTCTTCTTTGCATATGTTTCATTACAGAAGCAGTATCTCTTGGCAGTTTATTCACACAACTTTTCTCTGGTGAATGTGTTTTGTTACTGGAAGATAAAACTAGAGAAAATCCATCATATAAAGTTATCCATCAGTTTTCAATGAAATTTTCTCTCAATTTTGGAACCTTTCAATTTCTAATAAATATATCATGGCCCATTTGGCAGATTTCTGAATTCAAAAGTTAACCAATTTATGTAAGTTTCTATGTTTTGGTGAATTATAAAATACAAATATATTCCACAAATAGCAGGGCAGTCCTTAATGGGCCAAATCACACTAGTAACTTTGTTGACAGATGTTGCATATTACAGTATTGCAGAGATACAAAAATGTCAAGTTACTTAAGACAATATGTATATCAGTGCAGCAAAATATCTAGATGTTATTACATGTAAACATTTTATTTTAATAAAAGTAAATTATTCTTATAAAATACAATACTGTGTTTCATGCTAAAAAAAAATTCTTCAAGCAAAATCAATTTTCTTCTGACCTCCTTACCTTATCAATACAATCTTCATTTTTTTGCCACCTGTGGCAGCCTGTCTTTATGCATAAAATTTATTATACCACTGATTATTTTTTTAAAGGCATGTTAACATGTGAAACAAAGACCCTTTCAATCAGAAGTTACCACAGCAGGGATTTTGCTTGTTTCATTCAAGTTTTACTCCTAATATGACAAAAAAACCCTGCTATCTATTCCCTCTGTATGAATGAACAAGCTTTCTCTAACACTTAGAGTTTGGACAAATCAAAGCTCAAACCCATAGCCTGCTGTAGCCATTCAATAGAAAGTTGTTAAAGGCCAGTCAAATCACCATTGCCTGTCCTCAACGGTCTCATGATAAGCGCATCTGACATTAAATCTGGAAATAGCTGTCCATTCCATAGCTGAGCCTGTCCCAAATGAGCTTACTTGTTCATTGACAGGGACGTTAAACTAAGGTTCTCTCAATGAAATCAACTACAAAATGACCTCAGATCTTAAAAGTTTGAAAGTACCCATCAAGTTAAAACAGAAGGTAAGGAGGTCAGTTTTATCATGAAAACAAAAAGATAAAACTATAGGAGAAACTCCCTTACCCATCATGGATTCAGCCCCTGATTTAAGGCCGGCACCTGATGTATTGAGGGTATCAGAAGAGGAGAAGTCGGGACTGCGTTTATGATACAACACACTCATGGACTTGGATAATTTTTTGGAGGGTGGGGAGTCCCCGGGGTAACCTGTTGACAATAGATATAAGCATTTCACAACAAAATGCACATCATGCAAAAATAATGCAACACTGATACATTGGCATACAAAAACGTGATCACTGTGGATTAAGGCATTTAAGGTTTTCACACACTGAGGCTCTTTCAATCTATGATCTCTGTAGTTGAGGTACATGACATTCTCACCTGACCTTTTATATGGCATTGTAGTAAAGTGTCTGCATTATGAGCTATAGGTTCCAAACTGGAATCCATCTGGGGCCAAACTGTTTTGAAATTAGCTCAAAATTTATTCAAGCAAAGTTGTGATCAATTTCAGGCTTTTGCACATAAACAAGGGACATCATTCTGACAAGATGTCGGGAACTGCCTTAATCCACAGGATAATACTAAATTAAGAATTAACTCAAGATGCATCTTATGGGCAAATACAATTACATTAGAATAAAGGTGTTACAATAAAATTATAAGTTAAATCATAATGTTCATTATTCTTCTGGTAAAATCAAAATTATTATATTATATATGTGCAAATAATTAACTAAAAATAGTTTTACATGTAGAAACAAATTTATAAACCAAGAAAACTTTAAAGGTATTCTTTCAATTTAATTTGTGAGTAAAGGAAAAATGCTGTCTTTATATATAAAAAGCAATGATTTATCACACTTGGGTCAAAAACAAGAACGTTACAAAAATTTATGTTCGATTTTCATCCAAATGAGTCACACTGACTGTATATTACAATTTCGAACATTTCCTATAAATTTCAGGGTTACTGGAAATGATCAGACACTCATCTGCTCAATGCCAACAAATTTACAGCATGCAGTCTGAAAATTACAAACATGATGAAATAAAGAAATCTAATAAACATTGTACGGTATCTTGAATTTTGCAAGTTCCAATTTCAAATCACAATTTCTTCTAAACTTAACAGCAAATCTGGATGAAAATCAGAACCATTTTATGTTTAAGTTTAAAACTTTCACCAAAACTGTGTTGTTAGCCAAGTTAGTAATTGATTATAATCACACAATGTATATTTTCAAGCAGCCTATTATCTAACTTCTTCAGATAGTACAAAAGTGAAAGAATTACTAGTCTATTATTGAAGCCTAAGAAAATGTTAAAGTTACAGAAAGGCAGACTTTAACAGGAGATTTCTATCAAAGCTTAAAAATCAAGACAGTAATTTCTAATACTAGTAAATACAGCACGATTTTCAAGTCCTTGCAAAGCTTGAAAGCCCCTGTAGTTAGACACAAAACAGAATGCCTGACCTGAGACAAGACAAACATCACCGTCCTCATGTGCAGAGCAAGAAAGCAGTTCTAACTTTACAATGTAGATTTACCTACAACAAGCACACCCAACTGAAACTGTCTTTTGCATTCAGTACATCTCTAAAAATAACCTAAGTCATTCACTGAAGTGAAAATATCCTTGCCAACACCTTGTTTTTTAACTTCATTTGTTCATCCTTAGCCAAACTAAAAAAGACATCACCTCTTCACGCCGCCTCAAAAGCTGTAGAACAAAGCAGTAACCCATTATCATCATGACCAAATTATTTCAATGACAAGGTCAAATTGTCATAGTTTCAACAATGACTTCTATTTACATTCCATTCCTTAACCATGGCATTCTGAGAAAGCTCTATCTTCAAATAAAGTCTTAGAAACCATCCTCTCTGTGAAGAGAAAAGCAAGTAACTCTACTAACGACATTTTCGTGCACTGCCATACTGCTGATAACAACGTTTTCGTGCTCTAAAGCCATACTGCCGATAATGTTTTCGTGCTCTAAAGCCATAATGCCGATAACGATATTTCATACTTGAAAGATAGGTACGGAAATATCGGTACAAACTTCCGCCATAAGGATTCTCTGGGGCTACAGGAGAAAGAAAACAATAGATACCTACAGAAGACCTAGCAAAACACTCTCTTTAAAATGACGAACAAAATAATGTTTAAATCTTAGACTATAAAAGTTTGTCAAGCAAATCCATAGTAAAGTCAGAAAGTTTAGCTGAAATAAGTCAAGTTAAAAGCTTCATTTCACACAGTACACACAACTAGCTTGATAAATATGTATAATTGATTAACACTACAAACATTTCATATGGGAATAATTATATATACTGTATTTAACTCTCTGATAAATGTTTAAAACTGATTTGAAGCTTTGTTGTTCCAGTTCTGTGTCAACTTCTTTTATGTAACGGCAGGTTCTGTGAATAGTTTTAATGAATAAAAATCTCTTGTCATATACTTCTGCTGTTTTCAGGAAAATTACAAAGGAAGTCTGCATTTCTCGGTAGTGAACAACAAGCTATTTTTTTAATTCTAAATCAGAATTATTCAATGCAAACCTAAAACGGTCAACTAGATAAAATGCCTAATTTGACAAAGCTAATCATTCAGTGGATGTCTTTTTTTATTTTTTTACTATTTATCTGAGAGTTATTTGTTTTCTCACCACAGTTAGTGTAAGATGTGGTAAACAGGAAAAACAAAAAGACAGAAAATAAGAATATTCACACAACATGTCAAAAGTCGAAAGTTTTCACATTTCAGTAACATGCACCTATACAATAGATAATCCATTCATCAATATGCATGACATTTTGAGATAGAGACATATTATTTACTTTTTTATCCTGTTTTTTCTTTTTCTTAAATGACTGCATTCAGTTTTTTCAATGCAATACAATAACAGCAAATTATAAGAAATAAACTTAACATTTATTACTGTTTGTAAAAAAGAATTCTTACTATGTGTTCAAGAGCTTTTGTCGGGACTTTTTGTAATTACTTGACAAGGGCATTTGTCAAATACATAGTGAATATCATAATCAAAACAAAAAGAAAGGACAAATGAACAACCGAAAAGTTGAACTTAAAGGGTCCAAAGCTCCACCACCAACGGGGAATAATTATGTTACCAAATACAGTTATCAAGTACTTTAAAAATCCTTAATTATAAAGGTTAAACAAAATCTTCTGCATATTAAAGCTTTAGAAAATTCAAAACTTCTTCAACTTTAAATGTAAGAAATTTTGAAAACATGCAGTTTCCATAACATAAAGGGCAATGCTTAACCTAATAATCTTTAAAACAAAGTTGTATTCTAGTTTTAAGAGAATAATTGCATTAATTAGCCTACCAGAATTTTGACTGACATGTTGTAAAAGTGAGAGGTAAAGTGAGAACATACCAGTCCCCTGTGTGAGTTTGTTAATATCTATACAGCAGTGCCGGCGTACTACACTGCTTGCCGACACTGCACGGCGATTAAAGTATGAGTCATAATCGGAGCTGTTAGGGGAGCGTCTAAGCGTGCTTTGAGACGAAGATCGTCTTGCATCTAGCGTAAAGCACACTTCACGCGGAGTGCGGCTTCCAAAGCCAAGGACATGTCTACGCCCACCTTTCCGACCATGTGACTTCCATTGTTCATATCGCGTCAATCTTTCCTTCGCTTTACTTAAAATGGCTTCCTTCTTTACCTGCAAGAGGAGAGTATATGAACAACTGATGACTTCAACAACACAAAATGACACATCTGTAAATGAAATTTCTGCATGTCATGAAAAACCTTACAAACATGTTATTTTTAAGAACTTTATTATATAATATAAAATTATAGAGGCTTTACTGAAACATATTTATTTTTTCTTTTATTCCAAAGTATAATCTAGCAACTTCAACTAATTATCCTTGATGACTGCTTGCTGTGTTCCACTAATTACTTGTGCCAAGGGTGAAATACAGAAATAGAAAGAGATTCTCCCTGCTGTGACCTCAAAGTCAGGAATGTACAGACTTTAACCTTTAACCTGATCTAGACAAATTAATACTGGATGAAAATCAGTGAAGATCCGGTTTCAGGTCAGAATTTACCATACACCAAACAAACATATAGGAAGTTCACCAGCTGCACTGGGTCAGCTGACATACTGACAATGTGCAATAAAACTAGCAAAAAGTGAATACCTGTATACCTTTCATATCTACATACCCTGTCTGTTTCTTCCTGCACTCTACGTCTTTCCTCAACTTGTTTCCGTCTTTCCTCCTCTCGTTTCTTCAACTCCTCAATCTTTTTTCTTCGAGCCTCAAGTTGTTTCTCTCGATTTTCTTGTGCAATTCGCTGCTGTTCACGCATTTCGTCTATCTTCCGTTGGCGTTCCTCGTTCAGTTTCTGCTGAGCTTGTTTAATCCTCTCCTCACGTTCACGCTCTTTTTCTTTCCGGGCTGGATCTGAAGTGTCACAAAATAATGTCAAGAATGAACTACATAGTAACTTTACTTCAGACCCTGTTACTCTGCAAACTGGCAAGTACGAAAACTACATTCTCATTTATAAATGACCATAAACTTCTAAATTCAATTCCTGTTTTTACTTTTTTCTCTTTTTCCAATTCTTTAAAGACACTTTTCTCCTGTTAATATCTGTAAGATTAACAAACCAGTAAGAAATATATATTGCTTTTAAATATGTTATATCTGTAAATCTAAATTCTAAACATTGTATTTGTTCACTGAAATAATTCCTATATCCTGTTTTACATACAAAGTCATGTAAGTAGACATGCAAATGCACATAAAATATCTGTCTAATGATATCACTATGGAGCAAAGATCTTTCTAACTACATGTACACCAGAACAACAAAGTCTGATGTATCTAAAATAATTCCATATCAATTTCAGTATCTCCAATCAGGAAAATGTCAAAATCTGTGTAAATGATCACAATATACACAAGAGGTTCTGAAGAAAGAAAGAATCTCTGATAACTAATAATGCATTATCTAAGCACTAAATAACTTCAGTCCATTTTTTTCCCAGCATACATCTCTATGTTAAGTTAATCATAATAAAAGTTTTAACATATTAGGGTCTAAAAAACCAAGGCATAAAGGTACGTGGTAAAATGTCAGTGCAGTTTTGCTCTATAAATTACCCTTTCATGACATTGGTATTGACATTCTGAGCGATTCATGAAAACACTCACGTTTATAAGTTCTTATCAGATGTATTTTCATGTTACATAAAAACTACATTCAACCTTCTTTATTTATACACATACCTCCAATGGAGTTGATAAAATTTACTTCATGCAGAAATTACATCACAAATGACAAAAACTCATCTATATATTATGTTTCTGTTGTTTTCCTGAATCAGTTGTTTAGTCTACATCTTAGTCAGTATCATAACTTTTGTTCACCAGAAATACCAGCACTATAAACTGTGTCCTCCAATACAGAAATTGGCAACTTTCACTTAAAATATTATAATAGTAGCTGCCACTGAACCCAACTTCTTCAACATGAAACTATTGTGTTGACTTACAAGTAAGTGACCTCAAAGTCACTTTTTTCTTTCACTTTATTTACATTCACACTTAAATATTTCATTAAAATTTTTTGAAATCAATCCAATTTATGACCAGAAACACTGTCAAATGAAACTCTGCAGGGATCTAATACTATTTTGTTTATCATTTCTTTTATCATTTAATTTCCTGTATCAGAACAGTTTAGTATAAGCAACAACAATTATTTCATCGATATTTTAACCATTTAGCAAGCTACAGGAAGGTTTATACAACAACATTCTGTGGTAATCGCAACAAGATGTTTTTTTTTCTCTACCACTGCCATTCCAGGAATTCCTGCTGGTATCATATATAATGCTATGAGATTCTGCAACTGTTTAAGATTTATATGTGTATGTGATCTACAAACAGGCTGTTACAACATTCACACATAAACCACTTCACACTAGCAAGATGTGTTCCCTTTTATTAGTCAGTCTGTGAAAATACCTTAAGGCTATGAGTAGCAACTTGTTTTTCTGCAGAATAGGGAAATAAAACTGAAATCAGCTTTAACCAGAAAATATCATTTAATTCATTAGGAAAAATCTTCTAAATTTGAGGTAGCTAGCTGTATAATGGTATAATGTACCATACTGTCCTATACCTGAAATGTTTTGAGTGAATGAAGTGTACATTTTGTTCTGTTCTGTATTACACCACTGTAACATTTCTACCAAGTTATTTCAAAATCAATCAAGGAATGACAAAGATATGGAGTGGACACAATTTTTGACATCCAGACATCCATCAAGACTTCCAGAGAGAATTAAAGCACAACATTAAAATGTCTCCCTCTACCACTACTTGAGGGGAGACATACTAATAGTACAATATAAGCTCTGAAGAGCTTTTGAACTGACCATCTGACTGGTCCATGCAATGTGAATTTATACTGGAGAAAGAGATGTATCCAGCCAGCTTAGACACTTAGCACATAAACCTCATTTCAACTTACTGTGAGTGGCCTTATGGGTCAAAGAATTAAAGTTTCTCGCTCTTTCACTTTTCACTTCTAGACAGTGTAACTATGTACCAGTCTAAGTAGACTATTATAATGGTGATAAATAGGGGTGTGGAGAGGCTATTCCTAAACCAGTCACAACCAATTTCATTTTAACATTCACCTTCAAAAGCTCAATTAAGACTACAGGTGAATTATTGCATTAAGGTATCTGCTTCCTTATTACACTCTTATTTGCTTCTTGTTAAAGTCAAAACAGGATCACTTAATTAAAGCTTTCCTGTTTTTGCCATTGACATTTCACTCTCTGCAGGGTCTTGAGTTTATGCACCAGTAACAAAACACTGCCACTTCTACCTATCATGTAAAATCATGTTTTAATTATATTTTCTTGTAGATCTCTCAACCAGGAATTCTATGTATGGCTGCAAGAACTGCCAAAATCTATCTCAGAATCCTTGGCTTATCTTCATTCTTATCTCAAAACAGACAAACACAATAGAAAATACCCAGCAGCTGTACCAGGGAATCATTGCCAAAGGTATCAACACACTGCACTTGATAGTGTTTTAATGGTGGTATCCATTTTCTTTCAACAAAACCATTATATTAACAAGAAAAGGACCAGTTGTAATGTTTGCTTATAGATCATGTGATATAAAATTGACCTGATATGAAGGGGCATGAAAAATGGCTGTGTCTGTACAGTTAACACCAATCCTTAAACAAGAGAAACTTCACTTAAAGTCAGACAGATGCATGTTGGCACTGTCAAGAAAGCTATCTATAAGACAGAGAGAACTTGTAGATTTTTGCCATTCACATAAAATCAAGTCTATATACATTTTTACATCTTGTCTCAATAAAAAATCAACATCCTGCAATGAGTCACTGGTGATCGATACAATGCCAAAACTAAATATAGAATGTTCAAAACTATGTATGTGAGCTCTAGAGTCCACAGAAACAAATATGTGATAAGAAATAATCCAATCAAGCCAAACTATCAAACACTGACACACTACAAACAACATGAATATATAGACTGCTGTTAGATGCCACAGGAAAGACAGATCAATGATGGTCTCTCTCACATAATAAAGCTTTGCTTTTCTGTGAATATTTCCTTCTGATCACTCGCTTTTTTAAGTTTGTCTTAGAAAAATAGCAAACAATTCTGTTTCCAATCATATCTTACATACATACTGTTGTGGCCTGTAATGACAACCCTGGAGAGACAATGGTTTGTTTTGGGTTGACTGCCCTCTTACATGCAGTCAAAGTCAAAGCCAACCCATGACCATCACTCAGTAAGAGAGTAACCCAAGTGATCTGAAGTCAGGTACATTATAACCACTTGACTGTGGAGATGGGAACTTGCCAAGAGACAATCCATAACAGTGATATACATTTTTAAGGAATGTGTCTAAGAGTGACCCATTCTTAATTTATTTTTACATGCCTTATAAAATGTGTGCAGAGTTACTGCCCTTCATGGAGTACGATACTTCTGTAGCAATCTTTATATACCAAGTTTCAGTTGGTGCTATGACAACAAAGTTGCAGGACCAGTGGGTTATAATCCCTTACTTTTTCATAAATGACACTTAGTGCTATACTGTTGAAAGGCAAATGTTCTGCATTCTTCTAAACTGTAAAGATTAAAATGAAACATCAACGTCAACATCAACATAGAGAGAATCTTGACATGCAACATAACTACAAATCTCTCTCGCCTGGAAATATTTGAAGTTGTATTAAGTAAATCTGTTAAGTGCTAATACAGATCTACTGAATTAAAAAAGAATTAAAATCTTTTCTGATCGACATAGGCAAATGCCCTTTAATTTACATTTATGTAGCCAGCAGACTAGAAAGCTTTCAGCTAAATGTAATAATGTATAAGATGTAAGTGCTCTCATAATTCAGGCATTAAAAGTCCACAACAACTCCACATACCTGTACTTATGTAACTGTACCAGCTACTTTCGCTGTCACATTCGCTTACAGCTTTCTCAAACCTTACATGATGCTGTTCCATTTTTACCTCGGTTACACACACCTGCCACACTAGGCCTTCTTTCAGTTTAGTTTGTTTTGCTTTTTCCAGCTCTGATGCCAGATTCAAAATGGATCGAGAATAATAACCTAACAATCTTCAAACTTTTCCTACAGCAATTTCAAAGTTTTCCTTCAGAAATAATCAAGTGATTAAGAAAAAAAAAAGCTACATCTAAGTTACATCGATCTAATTTTTGATGAGTCAGTAAATTTGTATGATGAATATTGATAAAATTGAACTAATGCTTTTACCCAGCCACTCTCACAGAAAGATAAGATTAACATTCCTGTACTAGAAATTATTCCCACTATTTAATCCATTAGAAATCAGCAGGACAGTATGTATTATCCATTTTCAACAGCAATTTCTCTACTCTGAAACCATACTTGATGTCCGAGGTGATTCCAAACATACTCCTTGCGATCAATAAAGCTACGATATGGAACGTTATTCAATATTATTCCTGGAATTGTCCACTTGTTATTGCATGTTCAAAAGAAATCTTTTATGATTGTGTTTCTTATTTAAAGAAGAAGAATCTCTAGTTTCAAACTGAAAAACCTTTTAACCTCTGTAAAACCTTGAGAACTTAATAATAAGAAAAAAATAAAGCAACATAAATGCTACAATTTTTCGACTGTCCACCATTCAAACTGCATTTCACCATGGTGTGGAGTGCAAACTACAAATTTCTAAAAGAATTTTTCTTTCTAACAGTCAAAAAGTATCCAGAGAATTATTTCTTCTACATTCAGGTTTGCAAACAAAACATTTTCAGACAAATTATTGCAAAAAGTCATAGCAGACATGAGCAAACTTCCAAGTCACATGATCAATAAAATATGAATATGTATAAAATTTTCCAGAAATATCGCCATCCTTTGTTACATCACTGAATGTATAATTTTTGTCCTTATCCCACAGAAACTGGCTCCAAAATATCGACTTTGTCTGCAAATTTGGAAATGGCTATCTATTGATTGGTGACGTGCAGTGAAAATCTTGAAGTTAAGCAGTTCAAAAATAGTTGGATGCACAAAATACAAATTGACGCAATGCAATATGCAAACAGTTTTCAAGATGGAAAACGTGATTTTATTACTGTATCTGCATCAGTTTAATTCTCAAACCTATTGGAAATCATTTACAACTGAAAATGGAATAACCTGAGTTAGGGCACTTGAGCACTGTGGCAACATTTCACTGAATATGTTATATCAAACACTGATAATATAACAAGGTTCTTCAGAGGTAAGATTAAAATTTTTCATTGCTGAAAAGAATTTTTCTGTTCTTTTTTTATTAATTTTCACCCTAATTGTCTATAACTGTATTGTAATACTAAGCATATGTATTATGAAGTCAGGTATCACAATAATCATGACAGAATTATCTCATGAGTGTAACTGTGAATATCTCAGTACAGTATAACTCCAATTTTCTTATTCAGAATTTAAGATCACAAATTATTTATAATTAGTACATAATTATGAAATACAGAAAATATTACAAAATGCTACCAAAGAATGAAATTATTTAAAATCAATACTTTTATTTGTTTGTATGGCGTCATTGTGACAAGGCATGTTTTCTTTGAAGCGAGACCTTTTGTGACTTCTTGCAGCTGTCGGAGATTTGTATTGTTATTGTACAAGGAAGCATCTTGTGTTCTGAGTAACTGGTTGTAACTTTTTTCAAGCAAAATTACCTCTAATGAGCCTAGAAAAATGATGCACATTTGCCTTATATCAAGATATTTAAGAATTTTATTTCAAATCTTTACACTTTAAGGAAAGAAACAATTCACTTAAAACTAGCAAATATCATGCAACTATCATACATTTTCTCATATGTTGAATCAATAAATAATACCTGAAATCAGAATTATAATGAATATGATGTATTCAAGCCATAATGAATAGCACTTCTCTTTGTTCATTGACTGTATATTTCAGATAGTTATACTGTGCATATATATCTAGACATGCTGTAACAGATTCGTCAGTTACAGTAAAGCATGTTGTTCTTGACCTTTACACCAGGTAACCTGACTTCACTATGATACATTTTAGTACAAGATATTTACGACAATTTTTTCTAGTACATGCAGCTGCCGCCCATGGGCACATACAAAATGCATACACTCAAAAAATCATATTGTAAAGAAAGTTTCTATTTTTGTCCAATCTAGTCCATCAAACATCATGGTTAGGTAGAAACTATCTCGATAGTAAAAGACTCACCCACCTTTATAATTATCTCTTCAATCAGCTGCAGTAAAAGAACCACCATCAATGAGCCACTTTCACTGTTTTCACTTGATTTCATTAATAACATCCAATTACATTGATTTTTATCCTGCCATTACCTTTTTTATTTCCATGTAACAAAGAAGAGGTCAGGACAAATTTATGACTAACTGACTTTGGATTTGGTATTTTTTCTGACAACAAAACTAATTTATCACAACATAACTTCATAACTAGATAATTCAAGAGTCATAATGTCAAAAGAAACCCTTAAGTATATTTTTTTTTACCAATTGCATTTATTCCCTGGTAATTCACAACAACAAATCCTTGAGCAATAAGTTTACATTTTTTCTAATTAGAATAATTTCATAATACATATTGTATGTGTTCAGAATCACACAAGATACACTCATCAGAGCAAAATACTTATTATGTTTTTTTAAATGGAATTCATCCTCTACATTCTATGCACAAACATAACAAAAACCACTAAAAATCTAAGAATGAAAACACCATGAAACTGGCAATGCCAGACAAAATATTTCCTCCTTGGAGATACTTGAATAATCTTCACTGATAGAGAGATAAATTCCCCACAACAATTAAGAATTCCTGGTAAATGGAGTTGTGCAATTATGTTGAGGCACATGCAAACATCTTCAGACTTACACGCCACAGGCACACACAATACCTGGCTATAATAATATTGGCACGACAATACCATAGTGTCACAGTCAATTTTCTTTGTTCTCTTGAATACTTTCAAAATGTACTAGTAACTAAAGCAGGACATAAATCAGACTTCCCGAAATACGGACATGTCCGATAAATTTTCACTTGGTCCGACATTTTTTCAGTCCGGATCGGTCCGACTGTCCGGTATTTATCCCAAGCCTCGTGTTTTCAAAATGGCATCATAAATGCTGTTACATGTTTTCGTGTGTTTTTGTTGTAAATTTCATTTGGTCTGACAAATTTTGTTTTGGTCTGACAGATATTCAAAGCTTGTCAGACCAAATGTCTAACTTTTTTTTTTTTGAACTTTCAGGAAGTCTGATAAATACTAACACTTGATGCATTATTTGAACACTGAAGATAATGATTTTTCAAAAAAAACTTTGTTTACTTAAAAGCTTTTGAAATGTCCTTTTAATGAAGCAAAAAATATATATTATAGAAATGTCATATTCTTTCTTCTTCTACCTGTAGTAAAATGTTTTAAAAATCTTCAAAAAATGAAAACAAACACAACTACAAACAAAAGAAGTCAGTTTTTAAGATAACTTTCCAATAGTGTTTTATTATCAATGCACAAAACATCAAAGAACTTACCTTACTTTCTGCTATTATTTTCCTGAATATTGCTATTAATAAAACAACTTGAATTCACAATTTTTACAATATGAAGATGTCCTACTATACAGTGCTTTACTAAGAGCAATATTAATATTCAGCAAGGGTGGGCCCTAGAGTCAAGATGTCACCACATTAATGGTGTGATCTTGGACAAAAGGTGGCTCTGAGTCGACCAATGGAAGCATTGATTTTTATATTAAAAACTGCATCTTAAGTTAGGAAACTCTTAAAAAGATACTGAGCCATGAGCATGCAACGGCAACAGTTTGAACATGATTATAACATGATTATATCACAGCAGTGACATTCAGATGTTACCAGGTTGCAATATTATTACATTTATTAAGAATGGTACTGAGAACTTTGTAAAGAAGTCCTTCTTTAAACAAGTTTCAATCTTTCATTCATGTTTTTTGGGGTTTTTTGTTTTTGTTGTTGTTGTTGTTGTTTTATTCTTGGAGGGGGTTGCAAAATGGAAGAGAAAATTAATAATATTTTACTAAGTTCCAAAGAATAAGAGGGATACTTAAAAAACATGAAACCCCCAGAAGATTTTTTTTGCATTTTAATTACCACTGTTTAATGAAAATGTCAGTCGTTACTGGCATGTTTCATTTGTATCCTGACTCTTGCTATGCCAGTATATACCTTTATAGTATTAAGTGTTTTTGTTTTGGGGCTTAATGCCGATTTCAACATTTTGTTATACCTCGGCAGTCAGTCCACCTAATCGGTTTTCCTGGATAACTAACCAGTAATTGCCAATTTCTCCGCAAGTGACTGACTACTGTTCCCACATGATCTACTCTGAATCAGCGGTGAGAGACAAATGAACATGAGACACAATGTCTGAGAACAATTGTCACAGAGAAATTTTGCCCTGCCCAGGGGTCGAACCAACGACCGATGGATTACTAATCCAGTGCTCTACCTATTGAGCTAAGCGGGCGGGCACTTTATTATTAAGTGTCAGACTGCCCTCTGTTTTATATAACCTAGACCTCTTTCTCAAACCAAGGTCTGTTCAATGCAGGTATTTTTGCAAACAAACAATGTTTTGGTTTATTCAAAATTAATAAAATTAAGGACAATTATGCCGAATAAATAATCCAACTCATAACATGGCAATGGTCGACAGTGACCTGGTTACATATACACAGACCAATTAAGTCTAATTTTACTAAGTTTTGTTAAGTATAGGTTTGGCTACATGCACTAAATGACAAATCATCATGACTGAAGGTTAATTATGACTAATTGTACCTACACCTGTCTTTGACATTACTTAAAAATAATACATTCCCTGTATAAGTTAAAGAATAACACACTACCAGCATTTTTAGAAAAAGTTACATGTTTATTAAATACTAGGGATGGCAAAATTTGTTCATTTTAGCATTCGAATGTTCGGATCATTTTGCATTCGAACGTTCGAACGTTCGAATCACTCGTACTCAATAGGTACACAGTGTTTTCATGAACTTCTTGGCCAAACTCCATGCAGCGTTTACTTCCCATTCAGTACAAAGGCATGTCACGTGATGATAGTTGAACGTAAATAAACAAAATGTTAACCTTTTTTTCATTTTCATTACATCAAGGCATGTTAAATCGATGCAATTCCAATAAAAACTGAAGAAAAAAGAATAAAAATAATTTCTGAAATCCAGCTAAGTTTAACAGTGAAGGGGAGATCACTGCCAGGAGATTGCTTCTCGACGTGGTTAACTCGATAAGATCCGAGTGTTTCCAATTCATTGACACAATGTGTATTTCTCGGTATCCGGTATCCTTAATGGGTAAATCTCCTTTCGATTTAAATTTATACTTAGAAGGTCGAAAAGAAAAAGAAATTGAGACGAAGCCCAAGTTATGGTTGACATTTTGACTGATTATAAGCGTTACGAATGTGAACTGTTAGAGAATTTGCGAGAGAATAAAATAACCCCGAAAATCACGCCACAATAAAGTAAAATCGGGGTTAGTGCCAGTAACTGACTGACACGTCTGTGTATTTAATTTCTTCCTTCTGTTTCCTAGTTTGACCACAGACTCGACACTCTGACACGGACATACCAGTACCTTTTGACTTAGCTATTGTAGGTGACACTTGCTTAAAGCACAGGTCACCAACATTAGATGACGGAAGTTTACGGTCGTCTGACCAGACGTGTTAACAGAGGTGTTAAAGCAACAATAGGTGTGAATTCACCTGATTATAACGCCTTTCTTACTTCTTCAACACTTCATGCTTTCATTTTCCCATGAAAACAAAAATGATAGATTTTTTTTTCTAAACATTCGAATGCCAAAAATACATTCGAACGTTCGGCATCGGATCCGAACTTTCGAACGTTCGAACGTTCACTTACATCCCTATTAAATACTGACTAGTCCTTCAATGTTTTGCATTCATAAAATGTCACAAATTTGAACTAACTTATTAACTGAAATAGTTCATTTACCATAATGGACACAGTGCACTTCTGTAATTTCTTAAACATCACTTCCGTATTTGGCCTAATTAAGGAACCCCTCCTGACATTGAAATATCTTAGTTGGTAATTAGCAATAAGGATTCATTTGTTTAGTTGACAAAAATCCCAAATTAACAACTCCTGTCATGTCTGTAACAGGCTTATTCTAGGAAACTATTATCTGTTCATAAATCATAGCATAAATCATCTTTGACAAAAATCTTGACTAATGACCCTTAATACCTGAAAATCCTCCAGACAGGAAGTAGTTCTTTCAGCTTAATTAACACTATTTCTAAATCTTCTGTTCCATACAAGGTACATGCTGACAGCTTATTGAGTTGAAAAAAAATAACGACCAGATGTTAATTTTGTAGATATTTTTTTTATGCTTATCAGCATTATAAAATTAAATAGCAAAAAAAACTGTTAGAATACCACAAGTCACTAAGTAAGTGGTAATGTACATTTAGTGTTGGATAAACCAAAGTCCTTGAATTAAGTGGCAATATATTGTTAGTAACCAGAATTATCTCAGGTCCTAGTGTAAGTGGCACTATACTGTCGGTAACAACAAGTCCAACAGGAAGTGGCAACGTATTGGTGCTTTATCTCAAGTTTCAAAGTAAGTGACAATGTAGTGTTGGTTTATCTCAGGTCCTAATGTAAGTGGCACTATACTGTCAGCAACCAGAAGTCCTACAGAAAGTGGCAATATACCGTAAAAATTCCATATATATCCCGGGCATTTATTAGAATCGTGGATTGTTCGAAACTTGAGGATGGGCATTAATTAGAGACACATCTTCACAAGACAGACCAATTTTCTAAGCAGGGCTTTATAAATCCACTTGCCCCTCATAATTACAAGAATAAATCGAATCCGGAGAAAGAGCGGATGTTGACCTATTGCAGACAACGCTAAAATCTGTTCATTTCCGCTATTACCGTACATGCAGAGTCCGGTATGTGTGAAAGTTTGCCGAGCACTGGAATAAAAAATCAGCCTCGCGCATGATCTTTACTACTTTCTTACGGCAAAAATAAGGAAAATAAAAGTAAAATAAAAGGGAAATAAGTAAAATTGAATTGTAAACATAAGCTCAATTTTGCTCAAATCGGGGGATGGGTGTTAAAAAGGAGCAGTTGATTTTTCAACTTTGGGCTGAAAAATGGCTGTTTTTTGTCCAAAATATGGGGATGGGCGTCTATTAGAGGATGGGCTATAAATAGAATTTTTACGGTATTGATGATTTATCTCATGCCCAAACTAAGTGGCAATAAATAAGGCCCTAGTGCTAATACCAATATATAGTAGGTGAGGAATTTCTGACATTGGGAAAATTACCCCTTGGTTTTCAGATCCAATGAAGGATTTTCAATTTTGATGGACTATTTTTAATTTCATCAGAAAAGTAAAGAAAAGTTTTTCATTAGTGTGTAAATTTTTTTGTGTCCAAATTAGGACAGGAATCGTGACTGACTCTTTGAAGACGATATTGAAGATGGGGATCTTTAGTCTGAATAAACTTAAAGTTTTTTTTTTTTCTTTTTTGTCATTCTTGAGTTTATTCTTCAGAAGCATATTGTTTGAAACCAAAATCAGAAACATACAGTGTGGAGGCTGTGATGAAACCAACATGCCATTACCTATCTAGCCAGATAAAACATTATATTTTTACATGCTAAAAAACTGTCATGAATATAAAATGAAATGGTAATAAATATATATTATTTTTTAGAGAAAATTAAAATGTTTCATGCAAAAATTTTATCGATCATCTTTTATTTTAGCAATGGAATTGAATTAATACTGCAGGCAACCTTTTTTACTGGTAATACACTGCAATTTAACCCTTTAATGTGCATTATCATTATTGTACAAGAAGTTTTGAAAACTGATTACAATCAGATTTCGATCCAACATCAGTTTTTATTTAATTTCTCCTTTTTTTTTTTTTTTTTTAGTTGCTTTATGTTTGATTTTGAACAAAATTTACCTGGCGTAAACTACGCATCCAACAGTAAAATCTATGGGCATTTTTTAAAACAATGGGCAAATTGCGCATTGTGCATGACTTTCCCAATCACTGCGTATACAAAGTCCATCAAGTTAGTGACAATAGATACTTTCTTTATTTCTACTGTAATATACATAAAACAATCAGCATGGTAACCACCTTGATGCAGGGCAAAAACAGATCAATAAGGAATATGAAATCTGATTCTCTATCTTAAAACTGAATCAGTATAACTACCACTTCACAAAAATATGACTTTTGATCTTTTAAGATTCATTACCAGTAATCATGAAAGTTGATCAAAGAAGGGATGATTATTTTGAGTTACAATCAAACAGGAATAGCCTAGATATCCTGATGCTCTTATTTTATAATGGCACTTTTAAATACAGTTTAAGGTCTTTCTTAATTCTGACTATAATGATGATTGTTTTCCTTTAAGACACTTCAATACGGAAGAGCTGAATTATATGTTTATAAGAAAAAACCAAGGCACTTTATAGAAACATTTGTGCCAATGAAATAAGGAACTAAAAACTTAATTTCTGTACACCAATTAAGCTGCATCCTAAGGATACTACATCACATCTAGTAATGTAAGTCAAAGATCCAAGTAAAAATAATTTACAAGAGATTTTGAACAAGTTAAAAACAGCAAAACTTAAAATGAGGCTCTGTAAGCTAACATGCATGCTAGAAAAGTCCAAATATATTCTTCTGTATAATAAATGTAGCACCATGAAAATTATGTTGTTACTCCTTATACATTCTAAGTTAACATATTCCCGTTCCAAATTAAGCATATAGTCTCAAAGACAGCCTGTTGTAACTAGTGTTATACCTTCAAACATTCTTCTGTTCTAAAATTGCATGCATGCAAAATGATTTCATCAGATGGATATCAAGGGTGACAAGGTTCAGCTGATGGGAACTGACTATTTTGCCCTTTATCATCATGAACATAAATTGTATTTATCTTGCTTTTGCACTACTAAAAAAAAGAAGAAAAAAAACACTTTTTTCATATAACAAAACAGTTGAAACTACAGAAAAACAAACTGACTTTCATTTAAGTGCCAATTTTCATAGTTTTACTGTTCATGAAAACATTAATGATCTATAAAATCAATATTTCCCCATGACTAAATTCTCAAGTGCATATCACACCATTCTTGCAAGGATTAAGTTGTGTTAAAAAGCACTCTCCCATGAACCACATACATGTACAATATCATGGAATTTGACTATGTTTGACTGTTACCATTGATTTAGGTGAGCTCTGCAATGAAAAAACTTTCAACTTAATGTGTAATAATGCCTTTTTTGGTAAATTAGACTGAGAACTGATTGTTTCAAAAAAACAGAAACTGTTAAAGACTAACAGATCTTCGTGACAAATATGAGAAGTATTAACTTCTCTAAAGCAGGAATGGAAAGAAAAGCAAGTGAATTTGAGAAATGTGTACTTGAGTTAAAATCTCTGACAAAACAAAACTTTTTAAACCTCCTTTTAAACAAAAGTCTAACAAGAAATGTTTGTAAAACATATATATTCCCCTAGCGCCTTATCCCTAGAGGCAGCCATAAAAGTATAAGAAGGAAGAAGGACAGGGACTTGTGTCAGTACATTAATGGGAGGGGGACAGGGCTTTCCGATATCGAAAGCTCTTGGCTATGGCAAGCAGATGAATGAGAGGAACTGCAGATTATGCTTGACCTAATGACCTGAAAATCTATAGCGATCATCTATTTGTTATGACCACTCTACATACCAAATTTAACGAACCTGGGCCTAAGGATTCCCCAGATATTAAGTGGAAACTGTTTTGCTTTTAAAGGTTACGGTGACCTTTGACCTAATAACCCTAAAAACTACAGGGGTCATGACCAACCTGCCTATTAAGATTTGGGAAGCTGAGCCCAAGCATTCTATAGTAATTCATCGGAAACCATTTTGCTTTTCAAGGTCAATGTGACCTTGGCCTTTGACCTGAAAAACTAAAGAGGTCATTTACAGGTCTTAGACAACCTACAAACCAAATTTGAGGAACCTGGGCCAAGTGTTCTATAGTTATTGATTGGAAACCGTTATGCCTTTCAAGGTCACTGTGAACTTGGCCTTTGACCTGGTGAACTTAAAAACTGTAGGAGTCATCTACTGGTCTTAACCAACCTACAAACCAAGTTTGAGGAAGGTGGGTCCAAGGGTTCTCTAGATATTGATGGGAAACGAAGTGTCTACTGACCAACCGACAGACATTTGCAAAATAGTATGCCCACTCATCTTCGATGGGGGGCATAAAATGATATTTACAAACTTTTCTATATATTTTATTTTTGTCTCATTTCAAGCACAGTGCAAAAGTTTTCTCATCTCTTTTAATTCTTTAATTAGCAGCATTTTAGATAATAACTCAATGTTAAAGAAATGTATGAACACCATCCATTGTACATGCATGAGAGTGATATTAGCAAAAAAACTGCTCTACAGCAAGCAAGTACAAGCAACTACAGCAAGCATGTGCAACAAGCATCTACAGCATGTACAAGCATGTGCAACAAGCATCTACAGCATGTACAAGCATGTACAGAAAGCATCTACAGCAAGCATGAACAACAAGCATCTACAGCAAGCAGACTTATGGACAAAACAGATTACAGAATTGTAAGTAATCCTACTATATTACGGTATTTGTCTGATACTTGCCTACTCTTCCACTCCATATCATGTATAATTTTTTGGACTCCTCCCCTACAGAAAACATTGTTGTATACATGTTATGAAAATGAAAAAGCAATGACATGCAAAGATGTTAATATAAGAAAACTGAAAAGATGTTAATTTCAAATGACTCTTCTATTTTTACATGAATAAAATATATCAATAGAAAAGATGAAATAAAGAGTGCTTTCCTGCCAAGATCCATTATTCTGCAAACTTCACATCAAACAAGTAAATAATAGATAGCAAACATAAATACAAAGCCTAAATGTCACACATGGTGAGCTGTAAGCAAATGAAAATTCAAATCAAGCTCACTTCATATCACAAAATGCATCTGAAGATTTATACAGCAGTCTCTGTACAAGAAAATTACCTTTATCCTTTCCTGGGGTGCCACTTTTTCCCGAACTAGCTGCAGAGCTCGGTCTACTTCCGCTGAAGCTTTCATTCATTCTCCCACTACTTCCATCACTAGAATGCTTCTCCAAAAGAACACTATCTGTTAACCTCCGATCAGACTTGAATTTCTTCTCTGCTGGTCCTCTAAGATCAATGCAGGACTTATCACTAGGTTCTATATATTCAATAACTATATCATTTATATCTTTATTTTCAATTGTTTCATTTTCTTTCCCATTATCACCAATTATTTCAGGATTCACATCATAACTGCCACTTTTTCCAGACTCCATGGATTCATTATCACTAGCATTTCCACTATGGAGTTTATCCAGCTCTGAGGAGGGACTTTCACTTTCCATTCTCAGTTCTGTTGAGTTATCCATTCCTCCATCAATATTAGTCCCAGTTTGATCATCAGCATCTTTTGGACCTGAAAATACACAAAATCATTCAATTAATAGTCACATGTACAAGGAACTGCTGTAAATATTTTACACCAATGTGTAAGTAAGTAAGTTCAGTTTACCTGGCATAAAGGTCAGTGTGTGCAATGCTCTAACTGACAAACCCTGCAGTTATAGGCTTAATTATAGCACCACTGAATTTACCATGTGGTGTGTATGAAAAACACAAAGCAAAGGAAAAAAATGCCAGTCACTATGGTATTAGACTCAATTTTTAAAGAAATATAAGAGCAGGATGTAATATCAACTTCACACTCCCTTCCCATAGAATAAATTTGTCAATACCATTAAGGATAGGTAACCCCTGCTACCCCCACCCGCAGCACCCCTCTCTATCATTTTTCTCTTATCCCACTTGTCCATCTTTCAACCTGGACAGTAATATTTTTTAAAAGCCAAATGAAGTTTTCATTGAAGATTGAAGAGAGTACATGGATTTTAAAAGGCAGGAATACTTGTCACTGGAGACAGATTTTAACTATTTCTCAGGTTTCTGTCAAAAACTTTCTGAGCAGGAAATATTCAGTGCATCAAGTTAAAAAAACAAGTCTGCCTCTTTTAGAGTCTTAAATTTAAATTTTCTATTGACTCGATCCTAGTTAATTGCTAATTGATTCTAGCTCTTCAAAGGGAGCTTACTCAAGAGTGGCTACATGTTCATTTCTGATGGTGTCTTAAAAAGTTTTTATCTATATATCTGAATTTAGTGTCCATTTTCATAAGTGTTCAAGACAGTTGAAAACACATAGTTTTTATACAACTGTTCTTTGACCTAATACTGTCCTTCTACATGTACTCTGTATCAATTTCCTTGTTGGTTGTGGTCAGACTTAAAACCCAAAGGTATGTCACTCAATGTCATTTTACAAGTCAATAATCCAAAACCCTCAAACATGGAGACTGCAACATTTTATTACTCTACATCAACCAAAACTCAGTAATAATTTATAAGTACTGTTTCAGTAGAATGGATATAATTAATTCAAATGGGAAATGGACTTCAATAAGGAAGGAAAACACATTGATTTTGGAAGATTAGTTCACATGTGTTACCAACTTTAGTGCTTACAGAATCTATTCAATAGTTACAACTGCTGCAACATTTGGTTTCAACAAGGACCAGTGAAAATAGAGAAAATAAGACTTGACATGATGCAATGTTGACAGAAAACTGATTTCAGCATCAATAATGTATTTCCCTGAAACTGTTTTACATTACTATTATTTGACTCTAGAGGACAGCAATGATTATAAACCAATCACCAGAAATAGCAGCTTAGAGAAAGTAATGTTACATTAGTCATTCACTGCTGAGCAGACTGTGGCACCTCCCCCCCCCAAACTCCCCCCTCCCCCTTCCCCCCCCCCCACCACCAAAACCAACAAAACAAACAAACAAACAAAACAAAATGTTGAAATGACCCCTGTAACATCCTCCTGATAAACCAAACCAACAGAAGACTATACAATGTCTCTACTCATGTTACAATCAATTCTCATCCTGTTAACTAGTACAGACTAACAAATCTGTCTTGTCTGCAAAAAAATTTAAGTCATGGTTTAACTAGCAGCCAACCTTTAATGACTTGGTCATGGAAATAATGATTTAAAACTTGTAGTTTGGGATCAAATATTCAATGCAAGGGCAGAATTTAACCATGATCTTTGTCAGCTGTAATCAGAAGCAAATAGAAAATAATACTTCATCACTCACTGCAGAAGTAAATAGAAGAAACAATAAATAAGCCATGTGTGGCTAGCAGTTTGAAATCAATCAACGTTAAGCCTTTAAACATCCATGTAGCAGCTGGTGTTACTTTCCATCTCACATCAGATACAGGTATAATCAAGTGAAGGAAACTTGTGTTGTTTTTCACAAAAGCCTTTCATCTCCATTACTTATGTATAATATTGACTTACAAAACATAACAATGTGCCTATCTTAGCCATGCAGAATGGTACCTTCTGAAATGATATTTTCCTATATAAAAGATAAACATCTCTAAGAAGGGAAGTAACCACTGCTAATTCTTTAACTGTTTAAATTTCATCATTAAAAATATAAGTATAGAAATATTTCACCTTTCAATAATAAAATCATTTAGCAATCAATCACATGAAATTGACAAAACTTGTTAGTAAATTTTGTTTTCTTCAGAATGTTCAAGCTTCATGTAAATCACTCTGCCCTTTTACAAATTAAAATGAGGACCTGTAACTTACATTTGTAAGACATTTTATCATGAATAAATACATTCAAGTGTGTTCTATACATACCACAGTCATTGTTGTACCAGTACCATATCCATAATGCATAAATAAAATCAAACACTGGAACTTGAAAAACTAACTTGTGGTATCAGTAAGTTTGATATAGGATCATAAATATTTAATAGATACATGCATACCTAATGTGATCCAGGGCAAACAAATTAGATCAAAGAATAACTGGACCCTAGTGTTCACAGATGATATAACTTCATTCTGAGCCACACTACTTGTTTATTTACACCAAGTCCGAGTCTGATTCGGGATATGTCAATTCCATCTGCTCCAGAAACCTAGCTATGATCTTTGTTAAAATCCTGCGTCTGTTGGGAAGTTTGAAGGCTGTTGCCTTCAGCTAAATATCTGATAACAATAGGAACTAGTAGATATATAACTTTATTAGCCACTAAAATATAATGAAACAAGGAAAAACTCCACTACTTAAACCTCAATGATTGATATTATACCATTTTCATCTCACTGCAATATTGCCTTGAACGAAAAACATTTTAAAAAGGGACTAATGTTGATACTGCTGTTTGAGTTACTTTGATAAGAAATGCACTTTCCCATAATGGTATGCTTCACATTTTCTTAGCTTATGCCTATCACTCTTAGGACAGACATACAGACAAACAGAGAGATGAACAGATCTTTGAGAACTGTCCTCTAGTGTCACCCTACTTTGCTGACAGCATAATACAGACACAGAAACCTTACAATTATGCACAAAGTCAAGGCAGCAATATGAGAACAATTTCTACAGCATTCTCCAATAACAACTATAATGTAACAAAAAGCTCTGTAAATTACAAAACAGTTATACTGTTGCCATGTCAACCATATTCAGCACTGGCGATTACAAGAAAGTTACAGGGTTATGGAGACATGAGTAACTGCACAGCTTAATGCTGATAATAAAAATATAAAGCTAACAAAAGTAAAAATCCATACAATCCATCAACTTATACCTGAAATCTAAAATTGAACAAAGGCACCTCCCAACTCCAAACTAGGCTGAATTTTAACTTTTTTTATTTGTATGCTTTGAGAAGTAACACAGATCAAAATTAACAAAAAATAAGTATAGTATTTAGTTAACTCAAAGCAATTCTTGAAATAAAAATTGACTTAAAGAAGAATCAGTGTTGTCTAAATCTTACCACTGCTTGATGCCACAGAGCTGGAAAACTCTGCTGAACTGTCCATTTCATCTGAATCCCACCATCTAACTCTTGACATCATTTCCACTCATATACATATCAAATACAGCCCCAAATATCAAATAAAATAGCACATAGAGTTCCCCATAACCCGATTTCTCATTACAGAAATCAGACTGGTTTGAATCTTAATTAAGTTCTGCTTTGACAATGTAACACATCACTATAACAGAATTATCTCAGTCCATCTGTTTCAACTGATCTCCATAAATAGTTAAAGAACCAATATATTTGAGGAAAACCAGAACAACTATGACAGGCTGGATCTGCCATATTTACAGACACTTAATTTTCTAATGTTCAAAATTAATTCCTTAACAGTGCCTCTTCGAACAGAAACTACTGCATTTGAATGTAACTTGAGTAAGTTTCAAGGCGTTATGTCGTTATTTTCTGTTTTCATCGAGGTGAGGGAATCAATACATGTTCTATATACATTTACTGAAAAATAGACTGTGCACGGCATCACTTATTGACTGGTTTCCCTCATAATTATCATACAGGTGAATAAGGACGTGTTAAATGACACAATGTCACACAGTCTTCAGGGAACTTTCTCCCAGCAGCTTTTATAGAAATTATTCATTAGAATCAGTGAGATAATTACTGTTCATTATTGCATCAAGGAAACTCATTGCAGCAAGAATAAATTTACTATCACATTCATTATTCAATGTGTTTATAAATGGTTTAAGAAATGTATTTTATATTAAACAGCCCATATTTTCAATACTTACTGCGTATTACAGATGTATATAATAATGCAGACCTGCTGTAAATTACTTCCAGAAATCATGAATAATGAGATGCAGGGGTGTTGTTACATGAACAAGTGATGAAGATCTATATATTACAGGATACTGTCTGGTGAAGTTATTATATTCTAACAAAAGCACAGTGGGAAATGTCTGTGTTGACATGATGCCACTAGATTATTATTTTGTGTTAGAATAATATGGATTTGTATTAATCAATTTTCTGCTATATTTATGAAATTCACTCAAACATGGAAGTTGGAACTGCTTAAAATGTGCAAGAGGGTCAATGTTTGGAGAAAGCATCATGACAAACAATTCATAACCACAAATATATGATTTCTTAAATGCCAAAGAAAAAATACCTCATTAGCTATTAACCTGATACAACTGACCACAATCTTTGTTCTAATGGACCTTTTTTCAACACTCAGTATAGTGACATGTTTTAAGAATCTAAATGTCCTATGTCAAAATACAGACACAGAACACTTTTACCAAGATCCTAAAGAAATATCTAATTTAACTACAAATCTCACCAAGCTAAATAACAATACCAGGCAAGGAAATAAATGTTTCAAAACCACTATTTTTCTTAGTCATAGCTGACTATAAAAGCTACAGTACATAATGTTTGCAATCATTTACAGTAACACAAACCAAATGAATGACAGTTGAGAATAAAACACAAAACATATAAATAGTAGGAATTACTGAAATGTGATTAAAAACACTTCATTATGAGGGAAAGATATCAAAGAAAATTTTGAAATATATTGTTTGGCTTCAAATTTAAAAATGCTTAAATGAATTTTGCTCTTATACTGTTCTGAACATAACGCAAAATATAAAAGTGGGTTTACTGCATAATATTGGAAAAATTAATGAATTCCCAAATCACTGACACTTAATTTTCAGGTATTACTATTTTTAAAGGTAGTATTATATTTGAAATATATTAAAACTAGAACTGTGTCCAAAGGACACAGATGCCCCCACTGTGCAGATGTGCTCGTAAACAAGAGCAGCTTCATTTAATGTCTACAAAATTCTGTTCTTATCAAAGCATTTCAGTTGAAATTTCCTCAATTCATGTATTAATGATAAAAAAGTCACCTAACTCTTGAGGCATCATATTTGGTCTCTTTACAGATGGAATACAATATTAGTGTCTGAATAAAACTGAATTTTGAAACACATGTATGGTCTCCTTTATTTCCGTCTACACATTAAGGTTGTTCATCCCTAGAAGTTTAAGCAAAATCTGCCATCCGGTTTAAGAGGAGTTGCGTTCACAAAATTTCTATATGGTATATAGTGGAAAAATCAACAAAGGGCCATAATTCTGTTAAATTTAGTTGCAGCAAAAATTCCTTCCTTTACTACCATCTACACATTAAGGTTGTTCATCCCTGGAAGTTTAAACAAAATCTGCCATCCAGTTTAAGAGGAGTTGCGTTCACAAAATTTCTACATAGTATATAGTGAAAAAATCAACAAAGGGCCATAATTCTGTTAAATTTGATCACAGCGAAAATTCCTTCCTTTACTACCATCTACACATTAAGGTTGTTCATCCCTGGAAGTTTAAGCAAAGTCTGCCATCCGGTTTAAGAGAAGTTGCGTTCACAAGATTTCGGGACGGACGGACAGACGTACAGATGGATGAACGGACAAGTGCAACGCTATATGCTCCCCACTTTGTGGGGGCATAAAAATGAAAGAAACTAAACTATCTCTAATTCAACTAAAATGTAATGTTTTAAAACCAAAGCTTAACAGTCATAAAACAAGCGCTATGTTCAAATGAATGCCATGCCTGGGGCCTTGACCTTTGACCCCCTGACCTCTAAGTGGGTCTGGTGGGTAGAGCTCATAGAGGTGCACCACCTGTGAAGTTTGGAGGCTGTAGGTGGAAGGACTTTCATGTTATGGTCAAGGTTAAAGTTTTATGACAAACTGTGACAGACAGATCAAAAACAGTATGCTCCTTCTGGGGGGCATAAAAAGAACTAAGGAAACAAAATTTGCTCAAGTGAGGACTGAACCCACTTCTTTTAATGAAAGGGTCTCACATTAACACAAATTAATGGAATTATTAGTACTTTTCAGTAAGGACTGTACTGAGCATTACACTCCCACTACCTGAAGAAAATATAACTATCAGCTAGACATACCTGTCCACACCCAGAAATTAGAAGCTTTAACATATGTAAGGTCAGTTAAATATTTACTATCACCAACTGAACTATTTTGATCAACACTTCGATGCATGGACAAATTTTGTGGTAACAATGTTGAGAGAATCACATACATTGGTCCATGCAAACTCCTGTATTTTCATCACAATATGCTAAAATTCATACATATTATTCTCCAAAGTTAAAAAATAGACAGAAATTAGCATACCTTTGAACTCTATCATAATTTATCCTGTAACCCTCTTTTCCGCAGACAGCTGTCCCTTACATGTACATATAATATCCGCTCAAACAAAAATTACAAAATCATAAATTATATGTTCAATGAGAATAACTTTTAGCAACAAAATGAAACATTTCCACAAAATCTAGACACTGAAAACACTTGTGAAGAATTTCCAGGTATTTTTCAAAACTATGATGTAAGTTGGTCGCATCCCAAGAATTCTGACAGTGAGGAATGATTACACTAAATGCTTTCACATAAACGCATTTTGCAGGAGGAAATCATTCCAGGATACTACACATGATAACTGACTGTATCATTTTCACACATTACTTTGTGCAGTTCTACTTCCTCATTATGATCATTTAATGGTCATAATTGAAACAATGCGGCCATTTCTGCTACACCTTACTGCGTGCACTGAGCCATGACTGTGGAGTTTTATTTTATGTACTTCACTTGCATAATAACAGAACCCTGTCTGCTTCTCCCCCACCCCTGGTTCTAGTTTAACCGACATTTTAAGCACACACTGACACTGTCATCCTGCAATATGACACTGTAATGGTATCAATTGTAAAGAATCAATTCTTTGGCTCAGTGGTTAGGGTTAAGGTTTGACTTTCTCAAGAGGGGATGTGTTATGGTCTTAAGAGCATACCTTCTTATAATTGTATGAATACAACCTCTGACAACTGCATTAGTGAATCATTTCATTGGCTCAGTGGTTAGAGTGTTGGCCTTCGATGCGCTAAGACTGGAGTTTGAATTCCACCCTGGATTGTGTATGCTAAGATCCATTGCATCTTTCTGTTATGGACATTCAGGTTCATAAGAACAGAAAATGATAATCAGCCAACTTAAAACTGTGGCAATCAGACAATAATGGTATACAGTAAGTGATTATGTTCACTTGATAAGGCAACTTAAAACTGTGGCAATCAGACAATAATAGTATACAGTAAGTGACTATGTTCACTTGATAAGGTAACTTAAAACTGTGGCAATCAGACAATAATGGTATACAGTAAGTGACTATGTTCACTTGATAAGGCAACTTAAAACTGTGGCAATCAGACAATAATGGTATACAGTAAGTGATTATGTTCACTTATAAGGCAACTTAAAACTGTGGCAATCAGACAATAATGGTATACAGTGAGTGACTATGTTCACTTGATAAGGCAACTTAAAACTGTGGCAATCAGACAATAATGGTATACAGTAAGTGATTATGTTCACTTGATAAGGTAACTTAAAACTGTGGCAATCAGACAATAATGGTATACAGTAAGTGATTATGTTCACTTGATAAGGCAACTTAAAACTGTGGCAATCAGACAATAATGGTATACAGTAAGTGATTATGTTCACTTATAAGGCAACTTAAAACTGTGGCAATCAGACAATAATGGTATACAGTAAGTGATTATGTTCACTTATAAGGCAACTTAAAACTGTGGCAATCAGACAATAATGGCATACAGTGAGTGACTATGTTCACTTGATAAGGCAACTTAAAACTGTGGCAATCAGACAATAATAGTATACAGTATGTAATAATTAGGCAACTTAAAACTGTGGCAATCAGACAATAATAGTATACAGTAAGTGACTATGTTCACTTGATAAGGCAACTTAAAACTGTGGCAATCAGACAATAATGGTATACAGTAAGTGACTATGTTCACTTGATAAGGCAACTTAAAACTGTGGCAATCAGACAATAATGGTATACAGTAAGTGACTATGATCACTTGATAAGGCAACTTAAAACTGTGGCAATCATACTATAATAGTATACAGTATGTGACTATGATCACTTGATAAGGCAACTTAAAACTGTGACAATCAGACAATAATAGTATACAGTAAGTGACTATGTTCACTTGATAAGGTAACTTAAAACTGTGGCAATCAGACAATAATGGTATACAGTAAGTGACTATGTTCACTTGATAAGGCAACTTAAAACTGTGGCAATCAGACAATAATGGTATACAGTAAGTGACTATGATCACTTGATAAGGCAACTTAAAACTGTGGCAATCATACTATAATAGTATACAGTATGTGCTTATGATCACTTGATAAGGCAACTTAAAACTGTGGCAATCAGACTATAAAAGTATACATACTATTCAGTATGTGACTATTAGCCAACTTAAAACTGTGGCAATCAGACAATAATGGTATACAGTTTGTGACAACTAAGGCACCTTTAAACTGTGGAAATGGATTTTTTAGATAACCTTCACTGGTCTTCAAGGTTTTTTTTTTTCACTTGATGAACTCGAGAAAATTCCTGTCTTACACATCAATGATTCATTAGGACCCTCACTAGCAGCACTTACAACCTATCAAGAACATTTTTCTTTTTAACTCTTAAAAAACCACTTGTTCATTTCGAATTCTTTTTTTTTTAAGCCAGCACTGTCTACTAATAAGGTGCAGTATACATTCAAAATCCTTCTAACAGAGAAACAATGGTCAAGGCCAGGGGATGCTGGTTCAAATCTGAGTGGGAGTCTCTTGTGACTTTGCTCATTAATGGCTGGTTTGAACTCAATGGATTTCTTGAATCGCAAGAACTTGTTTTCCAGTCAATTTTAAGTAGATAAAATCCTTCAAAAGCAAATTCTCTTTACCTTCATATTTCTCTACAGCTATAGAAGTATGTGACTACCTCCACCCAACTTACAATATTTTCTGACCACTTAATAACTTGTACATGCAGAATTTAGAACATAAATGTCTCATATGGCTTACATTCTGCAATAAATCAATGTCTTAAATGAAATAAAGTTTCGGTGGAACACATATTTAAACAATACAAAATTGTCAACTGGAATGATTAAATCTTGTGTTACATATTCAGGAAGAGGGAAATGCAGTTTTTTATGACACAGAAAAAAATATGGGAGGAAATTAAAGCACAAGATACAATGAAGTTCTGTGTTTGTACAGCAATCTGAATATTCATTTGACAGATCAACAAATGGATGGAATTAAATATTCCAGGGCCTACTTTAAACCAGAGAAGTGTTAAGACAGTTAACCACCTACCTAGCAAAGATCTAATTCCTTATTTTAATATATATACAACCAAGTTCAACTCAGAATATTCCATAATCAAGACAGGAAATTTTTTCTATCTTCTCACAAATTTAAAGCATACAGTATCGAGAGTCAAAATTTTACCATACAGTATCGAGAGTGAAACTTTTACCTCTGACAAACATTATACTTAACACATTGCCATTTACATATAGGTGTAAATTTAAGACAAGACTAAGTATACAGTCATTCAGAAGAAGTGGACAACATTGATATCCCCACTACACCAAATGTAAATACCTGGGTATACAATATATTAACAAATGTTAAGGTCTTAAAATAGACACCCGATTCTGCCACCAAATATTTACCTACAAACTATTTACCCGAGTATTCAAATACCATGAAGGGTTCAAATTTTATCTATTCATTGAAAACCAAGGCACACACAAACTGCATGTCAAACAATGGATAATAATCATTATGTGGTGAGATATAAGAATTATTAACAAATCATTAATGATTACATCTAACCTTCTAAATAAAGGTTAAAACACAAAATTAATTTCCTGTTTCTGACTGACAGGTTTAACACATATTTAGAATAAGTAGGTACAGAAGTTCTGACAGACTGAGTGAAAGAACAGAAAAAAAAGATTCCTAAACAATTAAGGCAAGCCTATTCAAGTTATGTAATATTCATTCTGATATCTACAAAATCACCCATCCCTTATTTATAAGTTTTAGACTGCACCAGTCAGCTGAATTTATCTGAATAATAGCAATGTGAAATGACATTTATAACAACTGGCCTCTATATAAATAATATCTGAACCATACATAGTTCAGTATGTAGAATTTCAAAAAAGCATTTTTGTTCCTTTGCTGCTATGGTGACTAAGAATCACATACAGGCTGGCTGTGAAGCTTCAGAATATGAAATTTAATTACAAGAAAGTCTTGAAAGAAAAAGAGCTATTGCAATTATAATGCCAAGATCAATTACCTGTCATTTTCATACAGATACAATATGTAATCCTATTTCCAACAACATCATGAATTTCAATACAATTATGATATCACAAATCTGAACATACCAAAGTGCATTACTATGAAGCCACTCCATACCAACCTACGAGTTAGCAAACTGTAAAGTATTTCACATTTTCCGTGCCAATGAGACCGTGAAACCTTTACAATCATCACCCATTCATGATGTTCTTTCAGATAAACTTTTAACTACCACAAAAACATCACAAACATTTACTTTACTATGTTTACTTATGTGTTACAATTCTGCTAGTAACATTTCATAACCAGCAGTGTGACATGTAGGACACATTTAACTGCAGGATTCGAAAATATGTCTTTCTAATAAGGCAGTTAGAGTAAACAACAGTAGGATTGGCAAACAATATACTGGTTTAAATCTGGTGTGTGCACCCTCCAGTCGATCATCTTCTGAGTTTCCTTGTCAATTTCAAATGCTCTTGTCCTAACTTCTGGACAAGATACGACAAAGGTTAAAATCTGTTCTCTGACCATGTTTTATTGAAAAGTTGAAACAAAAGTTCTCTTACAATATTGAAAGAGTACAATTGTACCATTTACATTATAAGTAAGCTTTCTTTCATTGTTGAACTGTGCCTTATACATTGCTCACTGCATTAACAGATGCATTAAATGCTCAATGAAACATGTTAGAAACTATATGAAAGATGTTTGAAACTATCAAGAATGAGTAAATTACAAAGTATTTAACTTTGCCAATACATATGGTACATAAAAACAGTGATTACATTGTTAAAATACCAGGCCTACTATTACACTCAGTGTAGTAACCCAATACCTTGGAAAATAGAAGACAAAATGATACAAAATACTTACATACATACACACCAAAACATGACTCAAATTATCTCTTTTGTGGAGAAAATTTCTGCTCGGTTTGCAAGTTACACTAAAAGGTCATTCAACTGTTTCAATTGATATAATAGACTCCTTCACAGTAAGAAATGGCTTTAAAAAAATTTAAACACAAAAAAAATGAAAGAATTCCCCATTCTAATAAGATAAAGAAGGTATATTGAGTCAAAGCATACAGTAAATGCAAAACATGAACATTCATTAACTGCTGACTTAGTGACACATAAGACATGATTTAGGTAGCTGACCACTGGACAAAGCCAACAAAACATGTTCAAATACTAAAATAAGACACAGTATGTGCAATAAAAGTGTACTTAACTACATATCTATGCTTTTTATTATCTATCACATGCCTATAAATAAATGTATAAATCATATACAGTGTAGGTGATACCTTCTAATATCAGTTGGTCATGCAAATTTATGCAAAACCACTACTATTACTGTCAAGCTGACCTTAATTACTTTCATCAGGTAAATGCCTTCTCATGAAAGAGAAAATCTTTTAAATTTCATTTACATTACAGCAAAATATCTTCCAAGAATTTTAGTTTACTCAGAAGACAGTGTTTATTTAAATATGTCTTGAAAATGCTCCAGTTTTGTACAATATTTATTATGTCACTACATTTGTAAGTGCAGTGGTGTAGACAACACAGTGTACCATTTGTTAGAGAATGACTTGTTGAAAAATCTGGAACTCCATGCCCTATTACAGATAAGACCTTATAGCGACTGACTCACAGAATTTTGCTGAAATTTTTTCTTCTTTAAAATTTAAGAGATGTTAACACACTATGGAAAAACATAATATTATGCTTCTATACACCATGAAAACTGAAAAGATTTTACCAGGATTTGAACCCATGCTACCTTTCGATCAGTAACATTAAGAGCAGCTATCTGCTCCACTGAGCCACAGAGACAAGTTATCAAATTTTGTCAAAATTAATAATATAACTTGAGTATCTACCCTGTGACTACAGGCTAGATTTTTTACCAATAAAAGTGTGAACTTTGTATTTTGATGTTTTTCTGTAACAAAAAATGTGTCAGTAACTTAGTTTAGATATGTTCTTCACTATTACAGTTAGAATTTCAAGATGTATAAACATTTTCTTTATTTTTTATCGTCGGTCCATCTGTGAGTCAGTCGCTTTAAATATCTCTCTAGGAAAAACCAGGCTTTAACACATCCTAACTGCTCTAAACAAGGACTTAAACTAACCTGATTTATTTTCTGTTCAGCATCTATGGCCTTGTTCTCCTTCCCCGATAAGATATCTGAGTAGCATCTCAAAAAATTTACAAGTCAAATGTTAAAGAGGCTGTACTCCAGATTTGACATAAAAAAAAAAAATTTTTCATAAATTATATATTTAGATGCTGTGAGATTATAACAACATAATATTTTACTTCAAAACTGATTTTAAAAGTCAAAATAGAATAAAAATAATATTTTCGCTCCAGCCTGATTTGAACTCTGGACCCTGACATGTTAACAAAATATTTCCGACACTTTTACTGTCACCACCATCGCCGCATGTGATATAACAGATATTTACTTTAAATCTTATACAATATAGTTATACCGTCGCATTACGGTATAGCACTTTGAAAGGGAAAAAATCAATTTATAATGTAATTATTTGACTTATCTTTTGTCAGTAATTTATTTTTTAAGCATTAGTCATAAATATTACAAGAAATTTATAATACAAGAAAACTTTCTTTTTTGTCATCTGCAGCACAGCCCCTTTAACATTTAAAATGGTCAACAGGTGTTACACTTTGATCAGTAATAGTGTTTTCAAGGACAGTTTTGGTATGACATATCCATTTGACCAATACACATTCAGCAAGACCTTCATAACTCTGTAGTAATTGTTGCCACTGGGCTTAAACCTGTCATAATGATATCTTTAAAATCTATGATTAACCTGATAATATCTTGTACTGTCTTAAAATTTGTGAAAATGAAATGTCCCTTCACCCTAAAACTTTGTTGGAAAAAGTACAAAAAGTTGTGCTCTAATTACATTTTGATGATCATTCAAAAAACACTAAACTTTTAAATGTACAATGTATTTAGCAAATGCTTTTTGAAGGTACAGGTACCTTAGTATAATTACTGAGTCTTAAACTTGGACCCTAGACCCTTACTTCAAAGGCTTACATAAACCATACACCCTGTAATGTGTATTGTAACTTATAACAAAATATAGTTTGTCAAAAGACCTTGTAAAAAACACTCAAAATGACTCTTCATGTAGTGTAAAATGACTCCTTGTATATAAAGGTGTAAAAATTGTTATAGTAACTTATGTACTGATCTCTACTTGGTATTGATGAGTCTGACATCTGATTTTGTCAATTGTAATTGATTCCTCAGAGCAATGCTTGTAGTGATCTCATTGATTTTGGTCATATTAAAATTTTCTTTCAGGTGTGAAAGATATTTTGCTTTAATGGGAATTTATATAATTTTATTGTCTTGATTATTTAAGCTGAACAAAACATAAAAATGGGTTTTCTTTCTCTGAAGTCAAAAAACAGAATCAAAGGAACAGTACTGAGAGACAGCAGAGTATAAATGTAGCACCCTGATCTGATAAACTTACACAAAACATTCCAAACTTACATAGTATCATAACTTTGTAATCAAGAAAGCACACTTTCCCGACCTAAAGTGTCGGTCAATGCCATTGTTAAGGGACACTCAGGATAACAATGTTGCTAAACTATGTAGTCCTTCCACTGAATGTAATTCATACCAGGAAGTCCAGTTTTAACTGCTGGACAAATAAGGAAGTTGTGCTTTTTATCTTACTTAAAGTGCAACTGATGTTGCAAGACAAAAAGCTTACATGTAAAAATGATAGACACACAGACACACATTGTACAGCATATAAAATTTCTCTTACCATTTGCTAAACACAATGCACCATTTATGTCCACATCTTTAACCATGTTTATGTGAAATCAAGTCTGAGAAGTTCTTTAATCCTAATATTAATGAAACAAACACTGGTTTAAAATCACCACATTAAAACCAAGAGGTCCTTCAGACCAAAGTTATATCTCAAAGTGTCCAGTAATAAAATTCTTCACCTTGGTAATCGATCATATTTCACAGACACGGTCTTGTTACATACACTCTGACACATTAAATCATGTTGAAGGTATGCTAACTTGCTGACTGTCAAATACTGCTCATCATCTAACGCATTCATCTGTCAGAACCTGTCACTCTTAAGTGATCAAAAACAATACACAGGAAAACAATTTCTATCATGCAAAAATAATTCAAACATGGCCAAAACTTTTCTACTTACTGAATAAAAAAACTCAGTCAAAAGGCAAACTCACTCAAATGAGCCCCATCAGTTCAGAAAAAATGTTTTATGGCCTCTATTCTCATCTGAGCAGGTTTTCAAATCGAATTCTTAATAGTGTAAACATACACTCAAACTTATATTTTTACACAGAATCTAGTGATCTAGAAAACCCTGTCACTATTTCAAAGAATAAAATGTTATCCTTTATTTCTTATATAATGCAGGGAAATGATCATGTTAAGATATGGTAGGTACTCATTTATTTTTCAATACACACCATGTCAATCTGTAAGTTTGTAATTTTCTACAAAATCAAGGATCAGGTAATTGGGACATGTATAACTCGACTTCCTAGTTGAAATTCTTACATGTTTCAACAGTTGCAGAATTTCACCGACTGTCTATGTAAGATTTATTTACTAGTTGTATAATAAATGATATGTAAAGGTCTGGACAAAAGTCTTGCTTCAAATGTCCTCCATTATTCTGGTGTTTCCGACTTTTCATAAAAGTATAAATGTAACCTGAAAAAATGCATCTGCCCCGAGCCTGGTTTGAGCTCAGGTACCTTCGAATGCTAAGCGAACACTCTACCATGTCCCCATAAATGCTAGCTGATAGGCAAGGGCGCAGAAGTGCTGTACCATACCTTTTGCTACATACAACCCCTCCTTTTTAGAATTTGTCCTCAAATCCTTGGAGTACTGAATGTCTGTGGGACTTTTTAAGGGTGCCATCATCTCAACTTGTGAGTTATTTACATTTGGTGCCAAATGTAACCCGGAAAAATATATCTCCCCAGAGCTGAGACTGAACTCGGGGTACCTTGATTGATAAGTGGACACTCTATCACAGTAGAAGTGCTGTAACATACCTTTTGCTACAAAAATATTGCTAGCCACAGTCTTCGAATTTAGCCACAGGACTGAAGACCAAGTTAACCAAAATGGCTGACGGTCCAGTAAAAAATTAGAAATCAGTGGTCAGACTGACCAGTGAATTTTTGCACTGGTATTTTGACTAAATAGGATTAACAAGGTAAAGAAACAACTTTTACTTTAAAACATATATAAAGGGGTTTGTAAATTATTACATAGACTGCGTGTAATATTGTTCACAGGTAATATTCGGTCCAGTTACTTATCATTCTGTCCAGTCATATTAATTTATTAGGCTGATCTGAATGTCCAGTGCTTAAAAAATTTATTTGTGAATACTGTAGTTATGAAATTTCATTAACATTCCCTAGGACCAATTTTGTGTCATATCTATATCCCAGGTGAACTTATCTGACAGTTCTTTGAAAACAAACTTAACTTGTTAAAATAAACATGGATCAGTTTAATTCATTTTAGTGAATTACCTGTTAAAATATGTAAATGTCTCAATGAATTGTTAAAATGATATGTTTTCTATTGATTAAACCTAGTCAGGTAATAGAAATTCACCAACTATATTTTCAAGGATATTGCAAGATTCAAACCTATTAAAAATCTGTGCAGACATTGGAATATTTCATTTTAACTTATCTACATCCTAGTGCAGGGTTTTTGACATAATTGGAACTTGGAATTAATCAGAAAAGGAAATAGTTTGAAGTTTTAAAACCTTAACATATATACCTTCAGAGAAATAGAGACTAACAGGCCACGAGATAAGACATAATTGCACTTTATTGTGTAGTATCCTATTGCTCAGATCTACTTTGCTTGGAAAAAATATGAATATGTCACATTTTTCAGTTGCAAATCTTCTTTCGAAATTTTCTATCAGGTAATATTTGTGGAGAAACACAAAAATATCAAATTTATTTTATTATGAACAGACATGACTGGGCAAAGTAAACAACAACTCTGATTATACATGACATTTTCCATCCAGAGTTCTTGATATTGTCAATAACTGTTAGTTTAAGCAATGTGCTTTATATATTTAATCAAAGCTGCACAGAAACATTTAATTTACCATTCTGTCCAAATTTCACCTTCGTCTCTTCGTCCGCCATTTTGAAAATGACGTCACGTGCACAAAATTACTTCCCCTGGCAAAGTAAAAATTAGTACGGCAGCCGTCTGCAATTTTCGTACTTGTAATGTCATTAAACCAAAAACTGGCGATATTATTTAAATTTCTGTTCATATAATGAGATCTATATCTCATTTATTTCAAACTGAATTTATCTGAACAAAATGTCTAAACCACTGCCCCATATTGACGAACAGATCTACTGTAACTTGGATAACCCTATCTATTAGTGTTAGTTTTGTATCTCTGCAAATTATTCAAAATAAAGTTTCTACATGTATATGGAGTTTTAGCAATAACTAGAAATTCTGAAGTTTGTTAACCAGATCTTGACTGCTTTAGGCTTATAATCAAACACATTGTGTATATAGTTCCGTAGTTTTAATGTCTGCTGAGAAGTTTGGAAACAGCCTTAAGTTTACAAAAAAATTCAAACCTTACAAAGAAGAGTGATCAACTTCTGCCATCCAAGGGACGAACTCTTACATATGTTACCAAACCTCGGAATAGACGTTACTTCCCTTGAAATAGTTGACGTATTTAAAATCATAGAGCTGGTCAAAGGTTTCAAATTATTAAACTTGAAAAGGTCCTCAAATTCCAGAAATAGATATTACGAAGCTTAAAAAATACATTTTGTATTTGCTGCTGACTGCTCCGGCAGAAAGACAAGTTGACTGTTTCTTTAGCAAACGGGCTCAAACTTACATGCATGGACTTGACAGAGAATTAGAGAGAAACTCGATTGGAGAACGAAAGAGAAACGAAAGAGAATGAGTAGAACTGATTCTGAGAAGAAACCTTTGATCCAAGGTTGCTCCATTACTAGTTATAACAAACTGAATGTGCGAATAAGGGATTGCGAAACATAAATTGTTTGTTTGAAATTTGGACAGAGGACTTTCAAAAAAATAATTTCCTTCTTTAATATTATTATTATTCAGGTTACTACAGATAAATTTCATTTCTACACCTATTACACCATAATTGCTACTCCTATAACTGTTCCTGAAAGTGAAAACGTTTATACCACTTATTTTACAGGTGGTTCAAATGTTTTTTGAAACTTCTCCAATTAGTCATTTAGAACGACATATCTTTACATTTCTTTAAATTATATTGACACTTAAACCTATTCGTGTCGTTTACAACCCAAATATTCGACAGTCCAAGATACCGTGTATAATGAAGAAAGTTCTGCGTTGAAAAGTTAAATGTTAAGCTATAAAGTATATCTGAGATTAAATTGAGGAACATTTAAATAAATATTCGAAAATAATCTTAAGTAAGCGTCGATAGTGGCTTAATCTAGAAGTTGTCTCCATGAAGTAGACAGTATTCATAATTCGGAAGGAATTAATTTAAAATCTATGAAATGTTAATAGGAATACTTTAACCAATTAGCGAGGGTACCAACTAAGCCAGGAAAAAGACAAACACATTTAGGGAACATAGAGAAACATGGGTAAGTTTGTTGTTTTATTGTTAACCCTTAATTTAAGTACAAATACAAAACTGTTTGCAATTAAAGTACAATACAGTGCCGTACATTACAGTGTCGTATAGTACAATGTCGTAAGTAGAGAAGAGTAGAGTAGAGTAGAGTAGAGTAGAGTAGAGTACAGTACAGTACAGTACAGTACAGTACAGTACAGCACAGCAGAGTAAGAGTAGAATAGAGTACAGTACAGCAGAGTTAGAGTAGAGTAGAGTACAGTACAGTACAGCACAGCAGAGTAAGGGTAGAGTACAGTACAGCATAGTTAGAGTAGAGTAGAGTACAGTACAGTACAGTACAGTACAGCACAGCATAGTTAGAATATAGTACAGTACAGTATAGCACAGCAGAGTTAGAGTAGATTAGAGTGGAGTACAGTACAGCACAGCACAGCACAGCAGAGTAACAGTAGAGTAGAGTAGAGTAGAGCATAGCACAGCACAGCACAGCATAGTAAGAGTACAGTAAAGTACAGCATAGTACAGCAGAGCTAGAGTAGATAAGAGTGGAGTACAGTAAAGCACAGCACAGCACAGCAGAGTTAGAGTTGAGTAGAGTAGAGTAGAGTACAGTACATCACAGCACAGCAAAGTTAATGTAAAGTAAAGGTACAATACAGAACAGTACAGCACAACAGAGTTAGAGTAAATTAGAGTGGAGTACAGTACAGCACAGCAGAGTTAGAGTAAAGTATAGTAGAGTACAGTACAGTACAGTACATCACAGCACAGCAAAGTTAATGTAAAGTAAAGGTACAATACAGAACAATACAGCACAGCAGAGTTAGAGTAAATTAGAGTGGAGTACAGTATAGCACAGCACAGCAGAGTTAGAGTAAAGTATAGTAGAGTACAGTACAGTACAGCACAGCACAGCAAAGTTAATGTAAAGTAGATATACAGTACAGTACAGTACAGTACAGTACAGTACAGTACAGTACAGTACAGTACAGTACAGTACAGTACAGTACAGTACAGTACAGTGCAGCAGAGCAGAGCAGTGCAGCAGAGCAGAGCAGAGCAGAGCAGAGTTAGAGTATATCTAACTCTGCTGTGCTGTGCTGTGCTGTGCTGTGCTGTGCTGTGCTGTGATGTGCTGTGCTGTGCTGTGCTGTGCTGTACAGTACAGTACAGAACAGCACAGCACGGCACAGAACAGCACAGCAGAGTTAGAGTAGAGGTAGCGTAGAATAGAGTAAAGTAGAGTAGAGTATTTTGCCTATCATGGGTTTAAATAATATAGGTATTTAACTGTTATGAAAATCTTTAGATATCTTTTTTGGTTTTATCGCTTTAATAGGGTTTATTATTTATTACTATATTGATGATTTTATATTAAATGTTATCTTATACCGGCAATTTCACTTCTTTCCGTCCATACTTGACTCTACAGCACACCAATAGTTGATTTTATAGTAATCTTCTTCAATAAAATGAAGTGTTTTAAGAATTTCGTGAGAGCCAGCTATATCCGGTACCAATTTAAAACACGGCGCCATGCACTACAGTAGAAATTATGATAAGCTGGTGCACGAGACATTACGTAATAACAAAAATCTGATTCCCTAATTACAAAATCAATGGTCAATTTGGTCCATTACATTTTAAACAACAACATCTCGATTTGTAGAATGCAGAGAGAAATCAATGAAATTTGAAAAGAATTTATTGGTCCGAAGAAAAATGATACAGGTGGATGCCAGTTGTTATCTTGATACCAAAGAATAAAAGGGTATTTCTGTTTTGGTCGTGTATAGAAAAACGTCTATGTGTCAATATCCAAATGGGTTTATTTATCGTCGCTCTAGATTTCCCATATGACCGATGTCACCAGAAGAGTTGTGTTATTTGTGGTTGTTGAGATTAGTGCCAGATACAGAAAGTGAAGCCATTCCAGAGACACTCCTACTTCAGTTACATGCACAATGTATAGCACAGATACATAGGAACTTAGGGGATCGAAATCGAGCCCCACCTCCTACCCCAAGAATACAATTAAATTGCGTGAAACCGCTGATCAAACCCTCTGTTATGCATGATAGATGAAGTACGTCACACAGACAGACGGATGAATTCTTCAAACTGGTTAAGAACGTGTCATGCAGAGATTTATTTGGAAAGCAATGTTGTTTGCACTGTTTTGGAGAGTGTGTGCGTTTGCGCGCGGAGTTGGTTTGAGGGTAATACGTCTCGATGGGGCAAAGCAGGTGTTTTCAATTAAAACAAAGTCGTATTAACCAAGGCAACTTTAATCGACGGACAACATGTATTTAGAAAAACCGTTTGGTCAAGGGGACATAAACTGTATCATTATAGCAACCTAAATTTGCTTCAAAACTTTAGTTAGTAGTCAAGTGAGTGCTGATATTTTAACTGATTATATAACGAAAAGTTTGAGGTATTCGACTTAATGTAATTGACCGTAAGTTATGTCACGGTACAAATATAGCTTCAGGATTATACCTCGGGTATATACGAGCGTGTTTTAATGTAATAACAAATAACAAACAACACATTTCCGCCCATCATTATTGAAGTAAATATATGTTTATAATACTAAAAAATAAAACTTTTTCATTAGCCGCGGGGGCGAAGGGAGGTGGGAGAGATTTCGAAAATATTCACCCTCAACTTACGGCATACCCACGATGATATTTATTTATTTATTTATTTATTTATTTATTTATTTATTTATTTATTTATTTATTTATTTATTTATTTGTTTATAATTATCTAATAGTCAAAATCAGTTATTTCTCTCTCAGATTAGATAAAACCTTGAACTGGAATATAAAATATCGTATAAGCACACTCACAATAAATCAGACAACAAAGTACTGGATTATCAGGAGTTACATGGTTCAAATATTTTCTTTACGAATACTTTTAAAACAATCGAACGCCTCAAAATCAAGTTACACTGTTTATTTCGTATGTTTTATGTGAGAAATAATCTTAATTACTTTCCTCAATATTTCACAGTTGTCTTTTGTTTTAATGGTGACGGAAAGACATGATCTTGTCTAGATAAATTACTCGCGTTGCATTACGACTGAATGGTTAAAGATATATTACAGTTCAAAGTGACCTTCAGAATAATAAACCAGACAATATTCCTTGTCCAGTCATGCTGACATACATGTATAACTGTAGGTAATAAATAAATGAGTGTATTCATCTTTTTTTTTTTTTTTTTTCGATAGAATGTAATTGTCATAATACGCAGAAACTCTTTACGACCATCTCTACAAAAAAAAAAAAATACAGCTACAAGCGTGCTGTAAACTTGATTGATTGATTGATTGATTGATTGATTGATTGATTGATTGATTGATTGATTGATTTCAAAGATAGAATCTGAAATAACGAGTGGTTTGACCAGTTTCATTGACCCCATTGGAGACCGGCCAGTTTGAAAGGTAGCGTACCTTTAGTGTTCCTTAAAAATGAAGCATCCTTGCTGAGGAAAATACAATGGTGGACTTAATTAAGCATGAACTCGCAAAATTCAATTAATCGTGATTTCTAGGTAAAAAAAAAAGTTTTTACATTTACGAACCAAATAAAAATTTCCAAGCAATCTTCAAAGACTTTTTACAACCGCAAATTATGCATGCTAAAACCACCGTAATCGTTTTTGGTAACTGGATGAAGAAAGACATCTATTTAATAGTATTTATGTAATATAGAATAGCATTATATGAAACATAAGTTAAATCGTTTTATTAACTGAAATACTTTGACCGAAAACAACTTCATCAAATAAATTCAAAACTCAACTAGATAAGGAAAGTGTATAGAAACACACGGGCTGTCAAAGGATAAGGACTTGAGAAAGAGTTGAATCGCGGCTGTATGCCTATCCCAGAGTATTTTAATTTGATATGCAAAGAAAAGCCATTGATCTTGACTGAAATTCGTGTTATACAGTACATGTGCAAGTATACAAATACAGTTACCGATATCAAAAATCAAACTTCACTATTTTATAATAAATGACAGTTCAATATCATACAAAACATCACCGATAAGTGCCATTCATTTTTTATCTGAGAGTTTTCATATACGGTCTTGATATCTGTGCTACATTTAAAATTAATCTTCTTACATTCAGGAAAATGTCAAACGCCTGAATACAGTGCACAGTCTAGGTTGAAGGATGTCTTTGATAAAATCAGGTGTTATTAATATATCACTATTCATCTCATACCGAAGAAAACATACAGAAATGACTTAAATGTTACCAAAAGTATGTTATCAGCTCTGCAGCTTCGGCGAGTGATTATGTCGTTGGCTTGAATACTGCTGCACCTTTTTGACGTACCAAGGATCATCTGTTTAACTCCCACTACCGACCGCTGTTCCAGTGTTTTCCATCGTTGACACTGAGTATCGCATCCTTGATCATGACACGTCCTTGAAAACTCTTCTTTTTTTTCAAGATAGTCACCTGACTGTACATTTGCATAACTATATTACGGTTCATTAGCGTCGTTGGACACTGCTTACCACGCCCTCTACGACATACTTAGGTGAATGTATACCGTTGTATGGGATGGCCTACATATGGGAGTGGATCAGTGGTCCTGTAGTAATGCGTTTGACTGGTAGCCCAGGGGTCGCGAGATCGACCCCCGCTCCTCCACTAACGTTACAATTTGTGTTAAACCGAAGTCCTATGTATTAGTGCTGTACACAGAGCATGCAAAAGAACCAGGGGTGTCTCTGGAATGGGATGCTTTCTGTATCTTGCACTATCCCCCACAACATAAAATAACTAGTCTCTGCAGGTGGCGTCGGTCATAAGGGCAGCCGGAACCGACGATAGATAAACTCAAATAGATAGATAGAGTCCTATATATAGGCGGATCAATGGTTCATTGGTAACGCACATGTCATCCAGGAATCACGAGTTCAACCTTCGCCCCCCCCCCCCCCCCCTCCCAAACAACCCTACGCTTCCACTGTAAATCGAGAATCGAATCTATACACGGAACATGTAAAAGAACGAGGACTGTCTAGAACTGGATGCTTTCTGTATCTTTCTAGCTCAGAAAACTAGCTCCGTGTATCGATGGGTTTTGAGTCTTGTGACTTATGATCCGCTATCTCTCCACGGCAGTGTTCTTTATAGCCACACTTAGGCCCACATTTCGAAATCTGTGTGTACCCACCGATGCTATGGGGAAATATTTTAAAGCATATAGTATGTTATATAAGTTTCTTTCCTGGCTTAGAATGCATTTGGTACAGAACCTTCTCTGGTCGGTAACCTGGCATGCTACTGCTTCATTTTCGGCGAGATAACATTTTTGCGGAATATTTATCACTTTCGCACTAAACACTTTAAATCAACCATTGCAGACAGTGTCCAGAGCGATATTGCATTTAAATAAAAAAAAGCTATATCATCATTGAAAAGTTTCAAAAATTATCATTCAGAATTATCTGGTTATTGAGATAAGATTTAGACACTTTTCAAATATCTGACAGCAGATATGAGTACATTTTCTATGTAGGGGACACCATTAACAACCTTTCAAGTTAATTAACTTCTGCTTCAAGACTTTCTCCCAGCGTTTTTTAACTATTTATGAGGTTAAATAATTGATCCGTACAATTATTTTTAAATTCATCATCTCTGATAGTGCAATCTTATTTCTATTTATTACAAAATCAATTTTCACTTGTCATAAGTTTTTTTTATCTCAATTATTTATAAATGGAAGGCGGTTATTTAGTTAGACGTTTAATACTCTATGATTTTATTATTTTCTAAACATCTCAACTGTGATTGAATATTTTCATAATCGTTTTCAGTGAACCATAATTATTGATAATGACCCTTGAAATCTTAACAGAAAAGGAAAATTTTATTGGAATTTAAGTTCAAGTAAATTGTATCTGAAAGAAAACGTTTTGAATACAGCCCATGTCAATGTGAATTGTCTGTCTGTCTCGCGTCTTATTTTCACGTAAGCAATAAAATTTAAACCTGTTTATAGCCCAGGTATTGCTTTACGTATAATTAATGTAATAAATAGTATATTTTTTTAAACAAATTTCAAAATGAATGCGTTGAATTTTTTAATAACTTTTATTTCTGCACACTGAAAAGACACATACTGAGACACAAAAAGGACGATTTTATCACAATGCAGAACAATTTTTGAACAAAAGAAATTCAAAGTAATCATACCAGTGCAGTACGCCGCTCAATGACATTTTCATAGTATAAAGTAAATTGTAGTAATAAAACTATATAAGATAGATTTGACTTTATCCCAGGTAGCCTGTATTACTGTTACCGAAACTTATTTGATAATCTGTCAAAGTAAAATTGATTTTATTAAACATTCAAATATTTGACTTTGTCCAAACATCGTAAAAAGGCAATCGAAAATTTAAGTATGATGCATTACCATTTATTCCTGGGCAAATAGGCTGGGCTCGCCTAACGCCGACTGGTGAAGTGCTCATTTCATATTTATTAGAATAAAATGTATAAATTAATGCAGAAAAAACCCTGTGTCAACAAATAACAAAGACAAAGCGGGTTTTGTGCGTTCTTTATTATTACAATTATGGCAATTTGATATGGAGACCGTCTGTCTTGTGATGTCTAAATTATGTTAAAAACGAAGGCAGGCAAAATGAGGACCCTGTGTAAAACTATTGTACCTACATACAAAATTAGAATATGCAATGGTTTTGATCTAAACGCTTGATTATAATTTTCAAGGATTGTATTTGTAGATATCTAATTTCCGTTTCCGGCTATCAAGCGATTCGAAGCGGGTGTTCATTATTCTTTCCATAAAAGATCTCTTACATGATTCTTTTTGAAAAAAGTGCATCGACCAGACTGTTCTAAGAAGCACTGAAATTTATCAGGAAATCAGAGTGTTTATATGGAGAAACTTTTGGTATGAATTCTAAGGTAACATTAACAGAGGAAATACTGTGACAAACAACTGTGGTGGGTGTTTCTCAAATGTGATACCGCGCCGTTTTATCTAGAACATAGAAATAGACCTTGCTACAAAATCGGTCGGGTTAATTTCATTCAGTAAAAGTATTTCGTCAAGACCCTTTGACTTGGAAGTATTTGCTAATGTCTACTTAATTAGTTCACGAACCACGACAAAAAAAAAAAACCACTGGTTCATAGGTTAATGGTGTATATTCCACTATGAATTGTCAGCTATCACCTGTTTTGATAGCAAAATTAATGAATCGATTTTGATTGACTGTATCAATGAAAAAGTTTAAACTTTGTCACCAAAACGCATTTAAGACTCTCTCGCTTTAGAAAATGTTTCTGTTATTCCGCTCAGACTTGTGCAGGTTATATTATGCATTTAATCAAGGTTAGTCAGCGTTGAAATATTGACTTTAAACGGAGGAGCGGTGAAATTGTTTTAATGATTACCCGTTCATTTGAAATCCGAAGTATAACGAGAAGTGTTTATGTTTCACTCTTCGGGAGAATTGCTTCAATTTCCGACTTGTTCGATGTATTATCAATAGAAAACGTGTCGTACAAGGGAAAGATTCAATGAAAATGGACTTAAAGCGTGGATTTAATAGACGATGTAAGTAATGATGGTAAATATTTAACAATAATAAAAAAAACACGTTTTTTTTTCTTAAAATAAGAGGTGTCTTTTCTTCTTTTTTAAATTTTCAAAAAATAGGTCAACATTTCTATATTCTACTTTTTTTATTTTTTATTTTTTTATTTTTTTATTTTTTTTTCCGTAGAATAACTCTTGTTTGTAATGATTGTAGAAAATCAAGCGTTCCAGTCTGGAGGAGGACATTGCTTTCTGTTTAGGTTTTTACTAACTTGAAGAATTGTTGATTTCAACAATATCATAAAATTTAATAATTTTTAAAATAGAAAAAAAGAAGAAAAGGACAAATACATCCCACGTTTACTTTCGGTATGTTGTAAGGCAGAATAGTTTGAAAAGATCGACTTGGAAATAGGTTGAGGAAAAAATAGTGGTCACGGTTTTCGAGGTGCGCAGTCGAACCACACGGCTAGACGAGCGATCACTGGTAGATAAGTTTGATAAAGAACGGACGTAAATGTTAAAGTCACATATAGCATTCCTTGTAAAATATGGAGATTGAGGGACCTTTAAAAAGCTCTAATTTCAAGATAAGATTTGTCGTGACCAATATAAACTTTCCTTCCTTCGCCAAGATTGTGAGTAAAGGAATTAAAAAAAAAAACAGCATCTGGTAGCATTCTAGTACTAAGTCACCAGAGGCACAATGTCAGGCCAAAAACTAAAAAATATGTATTGCGAGCCACCTGTGGGCCTACAAATCACCAGCTTAAGAGTCATCGAAATATCAAATAAAATATAGATACCTCCACATGAACAGAATTTTAATTATCAAAATCCAAATCCAATTTTAAGTCTTTCAGTGTGATGTCCTTGTGTGAAAAACAGTATTATATGGCCTGATTTAGTTCGAATAATATGTAATTTAGGTTCTATTATGGATAAATATGGACCATTTGACATTAAAGGAAAACTTGCAACAGAGTGCTTATAGAAAACATCCAGGCTTAACTAATATATAAAAATATTTATAGAAAGTTGTTAAGGTTTGTGACGGTCTTATTCAAAATTATTTTAAATGGAAATGAAAATAAAGTTCGCACTCAGTGAGATTACGGGGGTAGGGGGAGGTTGGGGTCAGGCAACATTTATCTCAGGTGATTCCATAGCTGTACGGTACCACAGGCGTGGAGACCTACAGTGACGCTATAAAGACTTTTTACAGTAAAAGTCAAACAGAAAAGATGATTATGATGATGATGATGATGATTAGTTTTATAATAATATAATTACTAATGTTGTTGTTGTGTTATCGACGTCAATTAATAATGTTGTTGTTGTGTTATCGACGTCGTCGTCGTCATCATCATCATCACCATCATCATCTTTCGCCTACTAGTCAAACCATATTGATAATTACAGCTTGTGCTTGCCTAGCTTTTTAAGTTTCAACCCGTCATTCATACACTTTTTTTGTTTTAAGTTCTTTAACTATCATATAGCAGGTCAACGTGTTTTCAGTAATGAAAATTTTGCTTTAACATCGATTTCTATCTACTTTAAACAAATATTGGTAATGTTAAAATTTGACGAATAAAACGTCATACAAGAACGGTTTAATGGGAGGTGGGGGGGGGTGGGTGGGGAGGGAATGTAGTGTATCAAATTTGTCTAGCTTTTGCGCCTATAATTTGCTTTAGTTGAAAACGAATGAAAATATGACATGTTTTTAAGTTAGCCCCGATATAATATAAGGTACAATTATTTGTCATTCAAAAACTAAAGTTTTGTCATTTGTTAAAAATCTGACATGAAAAAAAACCTAAATATTGTCGCGTTTAAAGAATTCGGTTATATTCATAAATGTGTCACTTGTGTCGTTAAATATAACAAATAAAACATGAAAATATTTGTTGAATGATAGTTCTTACAATGGCCGTGTATCTGAATGCAAATAATTACGAATAAACTACCGATTAGTACTGACCTATTTGTATTACTTTTCTTTCATATTTTTGTAAACACACTGTACTTTTGCCAAGTGCACAGCCAGCAAAAAGTAACTACAGTTGAAAATAGTAAATAACTAATCCGCATTTATATAAAAGATTAGCAGTTTTAACACAGTGAATGTCTGTAAATAAGATTTTCATTTTGGAACATTTCTTTATTTAATTATCTAATTTATTATTATGAATCTTGCTATAAGTATTGCAATGTTTTACTATTTTTAGTGTCAGTATCAGTTGCCAATTTGACTGACGCAACCTGGCGAGTTATGTAATTTAGGTTCAAGTGAGTCCAAGCTACATAAAGCTTTTTAGAAACACTTCCGGTTCTTTCACATATTCATCATACAGCAACGATGTATCCTAGTGTGAGGAGAGTACACTGAACATGTGAAAGAATCAAGAGTGTCTCTGGAATGGGACTTGCATTATCCCACACAATCTTAAACGACTTAATTTTTCAGAGGACGTCGTTCATAACGGAAACGTACGGGAAAAAAACTCAATTAGATACATAGGAAATGATATTTCTTTTAAGACCAAGAAAAATAAAAGGCATCCCTCAAAGACACGTTATGCAACGCAAATCAGGAATGCAGTAATACAATGGCGTTATGTCGTATCTTTAAGTGTTAAATAATTCGCAATGTGTTTTGTATATTTGTGATCCACTTATAAATCTAGCTATTTTATTTCAAAACAAGCAGGAAATTTGTAGTTTTATCGCTGTATGTGCCATAAAAGCAATATAGTAAAAAGTTAATCACGTGAAATATTTACATTATATTTTAAATGATACTTTCGTTCATGTAAAAAAATTGCATGCTTGTCCGAGGTTACCTCGATAAGTGAATGATAAGAAATGTAAATGGGAATTGCTTCGTTAAATGTAATGTGTCAGATGTTTGTTGTTGTTGTAAATGCGTGCTCCGGTATGTCATTTCCCCCGGCACTTAGAAAAACTGACAGCTATACCAAGCTTAAATTCAGTAGCAGACATTAAACTAACTGTCTCCTCTTTCAAACGTCTGGTCCCGAAAGAAAATGATCTAATACAGAATAACTGCAGGCGAGTCTCGAAAGCAACTGATCTGATACAAAATAACTGCCGTCGAGTCTCGGGAGCAACTGATTTAATACAAAATAACTGCAGTAAAGTCTCGAGAGCACCTGATCTGATACAGAATAACTTCCAGCGAGTCTCGAGAGCAACTGATCTGATACAGAATAACTGCAATCAAGTCTCGAGAGAAACTGATCTGATACAAAATAACTGCAGTTGAGTCTCGAGAACAACTGGTCTGATACAAAATAACTGCAGTTGAGTCTCGAGAACAACTGGTCTGATACAAAATAACTGAAGTCAAGTCTCGAGAGCAACTGATCTGATACAAAATAACTGCAGTCAAGTCTAGAGAGCAACTGATCTGATACAAAATAACTGCAGTCGAGTCTCGAGAGCAACTGATTTGATACAAAATAACTGCAGTCAAGTCTCGAGAGCAACTGGTCTGATACAAAATAACTGAAGTCAAGTCTCGACAGCAGCTGATCTGATACAAAAGAACAGCAGATGCGTCTCGAAAGCAACTCATCTGATACAGAATAACTGCAGTCGAGTCTCGAGAGCAGTTGAACTGATAAAAAAGAACTGCATGCGTCTCGAAAGCAACTGATCTGATACAGAATAACTGCAGTCGAGTCTCGAGAGCAGTTGAACTGATAAAAAAGAACTGCATGCGTCTCGAAAGCAACTGATCTGATACAGAATAACTGCAGTCGAGTCTCGAGAGCAACTGATCTGATACAAAATAACTGCCGTCGAGTCTCGAGAGCAACTGATCTGATACAAAATAACTGCAGTCGAGTCTCGAGAGCAACTGATTTGATACAAAATAACTGCAGTCAAGTCTCGACATCAACTGATTTGATACAAAATAACTGCAGTCCAGTCTCGACAGCAACTGATTTGATACAAAATAACTGCAGTCAAGTCTCGAGAGCAACTGGTTTGATACAAAATAACTGCAGTCAAGTCTCGAGAGCAACTGGTCTGATACAGAATAACTGCAGTCGATTCTCGAGAGCAACTTATCTAATACAAAATAACTGCCGTCGAGTCTCGAGAGTAACTGATCTGACACATAATTACTGCAGTATAACCAATGTACACGTACGTTCGTAAGCAATGTTAGTTCAAGTGTACACGCATATTAGTAAGCAATGTTAGTACAAGTGTACACGCATATTAGTAAGCAATGTTAGTACAAGTGTACACGCATATTAGTAAGCAATGTTAGTACAAGTGTACACTCATATAAGTAAGCAATGTTAGTAGAATTGTACACGCATATAAGTAAGCAATGCCGGTATAAATGCACACGTACATAAGTTGGCAATGCCAGTGCAGGTGTATATAAATAAGCAATGTTAGTAGAAGTGTACATGTACATAAGTAAGCAATGTTAGAACAAGTATAAGTAAACAAAAAAAAGAGTATGAAAGATTAAATTTGACACATTTCAACTATCACAGCGTCATTTCGTTTTAACAAAGTTACATTTAGTATAGTTAAATAAATCAAACCTGTATTGCACTGTTTAATTTACTAAGCAAATTGTGTATATACACTAAACAGACCGATAGTATTGACAGCACGTGTGCAACATTAAAGAAATTCACACGTTTATAAATGTTTACACAGCGTCTAATGCAACTTTTGTCGTTGGACGAACTTGAAAACGTTCTAATGCATTAAATCATGGTTTGTTGGACTGATTGAGCTATATATTCGATTACAGACACAGGGTCAATGGCTAATAAATTCTTAAATAAATAATTCGACACTAAAGTTTCAAATATCATCACTGAAATTTCTATTTGCAAGCATTTATTTATACACCCATGACAGTTTTGTGGCCCACAATCCTGAATCTATTAGCAAAAATGTTTAAGAACAAACTATATGGGGAACAAAACTTAAAGATAACAGGAATGAGGCCTTCTGGGTAACACGTTCAGTAAATTCATTTCTTGCACACTGGATCGGAGGTTATATGGTGTTTTACCTATCTTTCATGTCTTTTGAGATACGCTTTGTGTGATCCGGCCCAAGCTCACTGCAATTTAACGGAACAGGGCTGGATTGAGGACAACCACTTTTGCGAGAGAAAGCTTCTGCAGTACTTTAAACACTTGGAAAGTATTGCTGTTGATGGGGGTAATATACTGGTGTTGGGAATTCAGCTTCTTGAAAACAGCATTACGCTAAACGATTTCCGTCTCTTAGATTTCTTTTCAACGTTGTACGGCGTGGACAGAGAACCTATGACTCGCCAACTTAAGGTGTTTTAGATGAGTGACCAGTAAACAAACATCTCTACTGGCAGTACGTGTTACATTAATGGTTCAGGGGTTACCACTTTAAATATGAGGTCCTACTGCTCCTTAAGGGCTTCTGCTACTTTCTCAGACACAAATGCTTTCGATTAATACATGTAAAAATATTGCAATGAATAGTCGTTGAGGTGAAACCTGTCCTATGGCAACATATACATTATTAAATCCTTGAAAATCTGTATGCGCTAACAGACAGTAATTTCTTTCCCTAGAAGGGGTTTTCTAGGCTCTCCTTCCTATTGCAACAACATTTAAGACTCAGTCTCAGCCTGGTCTTGCTTAAGCTATGTAAAGTTTTATCACAACCAACTGCCGACGACCAAACTAAACTAAACTGTAAGCAATGTCAAGGTTAAATGACTGACTAACACTTAACTGATTTTATCAAAGAAAAAATACGTAAATTTGGTTCAAAATTATTGTAAGGTATAGAATTACGATGACACACTTTGTGTGTAATGTAAAATCTTCAATTTATCACATTGTCATTTTGTTGCGCAATTTACAATCGCCGTGCGGTTTACAATATGAAGTTGGCATCAGTTCTAGTCGCACTATAGCAAGGTCATGTGAATTACTTAACGTTGTCTACAAGAGATGAAAAATATATACACAAAGATAGGCATTTTATCAGAAATGATATCAACAAAAAGCATTTACACCTAGGTTAGTTATCGTGAATGTCGTAAAGACCAAAAGTAAAGATAGAGTTTCTCTCTGAATACTAGTGTGCAATCATTCAGAGGAAGCGATAAGCACGGTATTGACTGGACTGTATGCAGGCATATAAGAGTCTTTTATAGGATAAACATTCAAAATCGCAGCATTTCAGGGATAACTGTTTAAGTGATTTTTTTTAATTGAGATTCTAGTTGCTGTGTTTAAAACTTATTTTCTTCAAAATTAAACTTCCAGGACTTTTCCATGATGCACTAGTAAGAAAAATTAAGAGGAATTTAGTTTATCTTGCTTTAACGGCAGACACAAATTCCCCCTGTTTTAGAAGCTAGATGTCATTTTGACAAAGTATACCTATCATAAAATAGTGATGGATAAGAAAGAAAAGTTAATAAAATATTCAATTTAATCTTGGGACAAGTGACCACATATAACTGCTGTATTTACTTCAGTAATGAAAAATGGTGTTTGTGTGATAAATGGATTAGGCGGTCAATAGCGCTAGTATCAATATTTTAACAGTTATTTGACAATCAAAGCAACATAAATATACATTAGAATTAGCGGATTGATTTCAAGTGCTGTTTCAATGTTACGGTCTTCGGGTAACACGAGGTACCGTGCAGTTTTCGGACACAATCAATCGGGAAATTAGATTGTGTCAGTGTGAACATCGTTCTTATGGAATTTCAAAATTTAATAACTTACCAGACACGCATAGACATATGATAAGTAAGGATTATAGAAGAATGTGTCTTAAAATTAAAAAAAAAAACAAACATCGAATGATTTACATTAAATTTTTCTGATCATCGGAGAAAATACGGATATTCTTATTTTTTAACTTGAATACTCTAGTTAGATGATGACGATGATGATCTTGGTAGTATTATTCGTATCATTTACATTGTCTTTACTCTCATCAACGACATCATTACCATCATCATCACCACCGACACCTTCCTTCTAAACAGAATTACAAGTACTATTAAGCTAGTTACCTATATTTTGTTATTGGGGATTTTCTTGTTTGAATTTTGAAGGTTTAAGAATTAATTCATAACACCTTTGCGCGAATACATTTTACTTTAATCCGAAACCGATTTGTACTTATTTAAATTACTGATTAAAATAATACCAATGTCAACCCTGCCGGCATGTCTCAGTAAATGTTCAATTTCGGTAAATAAATCGAATGCTTTGAACATCGTTAACTTAGTTAAACAATTTACAAGCGGCATCATATTCCCTCAGCTTTTATTCATATGAAAAGGGCATCACTTTGAATGTTTATTCATACAAAATGTTCGGTCGATTAAAATCATTTGGTAGCTTTATTCAAACAAGATCAGATTACTTGTATATACAGAAGATATTTGAATTCAAAAGGAAGACCAAAAAATAAAAATTAATCAAATGCCATTTTTCTGAAAATAGCATCTGTGAAAGGACATAGTGCCTTTTATAATCAAAAGATTAACCTTTCACCTCACAGAGGAGAAAAGAAAACGTCGTTCTTGAGTGTGTCAAGGTAATCTTTAAACACTCTAACTATTATTCTAGTATATAACTTCTGTGTATAAAAGTGTCAATTTTTCTGTGTAACAATTAGCAAAAGATCGCTTTCGTTTGCATTTTCATTCTGTGTCAAAATATCTCGATAAAGCCACATATCTATGGGAAATCAGGCTTGTTGCTATTGGTGGTAGTGATGAGGCTGGCGATTTTACACTTTGTTCCATTTGTGGTTCAGGAAGACAGTAGTCCTGACTTCTTAGTCACGGTTCAACACAGAAAACGCTAAAAATAGATTCGTCAGGTCAGTTGAGATTTCCCCAGGTTTTTTTGGCAACGTTTTATATTGAATTCAATAACGGATTACCGCATAAAGCTTTCTGTTTTTAGGTTGATCACAAAGCCAGCCGAGAAGTCACCCTACGCCTAAGGAATGTATCAAAGATATTGACAGTGTCGACCCCTGATTGCACAAGTATGCTGTGATATAGTGCAGGACAATGACTCGCGCTAAGTTAAAAAAAGGAATGGAATCGGTGAAAATATAGTGCAACAATGGTGGAACATTAGATAATAATATATGTGTTAGGTGGTAATGGTTTAAATTACCTGAGACACAGCTGTGCTCAAACGTGTGTAGCGTGGACTTACGGAATATGTTTGACTCTTATTACATGTAAACTAAAATAATTGAAAGTGGAGAATTTCAAGCGCACGTGCTTCTTTTTTCGTAGTGCTAGCAATATTTTAGATTTAGTATATTTAGGTTTAGTGTTCGTTTTTTCAAGTGATTCTGAAAATGAGTACAGTATTGTTAATGACAGACACATGGCAGCCGACGGTGTTACGGCTGGTTCCCTTCTCGAGTAATAACGCACGTTCTCCGGATAGGAAAGGAACCGCAAGAGCAATGACTTCTCGGAATTTTCCGGTTCTAGCCGTAACGCGGAGTTCTGCAAACTCGGATACACGATCTGACGTAAAGTCTGTGAATTCATATCGGTCCGAAATGGCAGACGACATTTCAGTTTATTCAGAAGCAAACGGATCTGAAGTTACAACAAAAACTAGTTTCACGGAGCTGGCGTCAGGAATCAATCGACGTACAAAATACGCCAAGAAAAAAATTCCTGAAATGCATTCAGAAATGAAAGAAGCCATGAAATTTAGTGTTCAAGACTTAAATGATCAGTTATCGTCTTCTTCATCCTTGCAGTCGTCTGAAAATAAAGACGATAGTAAGGACAAATACAGTAAACTCGACAACACACGCACTAAACTCCCGAAACCTAGCATGTGCACTTCGCCGGAAGGTAAATTTTATTCACCGGTGAACGGAGTACGCCGATCTGTACCGTTAACTCCCGGTGAAATGGAACTTCAGCGGATTAGAGATAGTTATTATGTCGAGCAAGTTCAGAAGCGCAAGAAATATAAGCTGAACATAAACCAGTTACCGAGAAGCACTACGCCAATCAATGATCATGATCCTGATAAACTTAATATGAAGCAAGTTATTGCATTTCTTCAAACGAAAACTTCTAAAGACATACAGAAAAAGATAATTAATGAAAAGAAGGGAAATTTTAGTACAGCAAGTAGCAGGAGCCAAAGTCGCAGTAAAGTGTATGATAATTCAACAACCTCACCGAAAATAGTGCATGTAAAAGATAACGGATTAAACCTTTCAAGATCAAACACTGAAATAAGAATTGAAGAAAAATTAGAAGCGAACAACCCAAGGCTTAATACCGGCTGTGTTTCTGTAATGTCTACGAAAAGTACACCTAACTTGCCTTTGGGAAATACGCCAACGAAAGTATTAAAGACAACTACCACACATAGTGTTAAATCATTCAAAGACCATTCGAAAGACAGAAAAAGTAGCAAACATAGACCTATGAAAGAGTTTAAGTTATACAGGTTTCTCGCTATAGCACCTGACGATCGGTCAGAGGGCCTTGCTACATCTTTTGGAGAGGCAGTGCCAACGGTTGAGAGGTCGGCTTTACGAACTGAATCAAAAGTGTTAGACTCGCCGCGTAAAACTCTTCGAAGGCGGAGTAATAGGGAAATTGGTACCGCGCATGTTCTTCATAGGCATGCTTCCAGCAGGTCAACTGCTACCCCACCTACAACAGAAACAATTCCAAGTGCTGAAGAACAAAGTAAAGCTATAAAACTTCCGGTAATGTCTGACATTGATAATGAAACGGCGGATGTTGATTCAGATTCTTGCTCAACCACTTCTGCGACGTGTAACTCAACGAAAAATAGTTCCACGAAAGAAGAACGCAGCAAATATCCAAAGAAAGGAAAATCAATAACGTTTGATGAAAAAATTGATGTAAATAAAACTGTAAGGACTATTGAAAATGATGCTCAGAAAGAATACGTTGACACGTCAACCCGGATTAACAAAGCTGCGGTTTTTCCGCTAGTGAACTTTTCAGGTCCAAGACATATACACATAAATCTTCCTCAAGAAGATAAAAAGAACTATTCTCAGGAAATAGTCCGTTTAACATTGAGGCAGGATAAACATGCGACTCGTGTTACTAGCTATATGAGTGACATTCAGCACAATCCGTCCACTCCTTGGCATGAACAGTATGTTGACGAAAGCGACGACAATTTGGAACATGAGAGTGCATTGACAACGAAGCTGAACTCTTATCAAGATGGCAGACATTTGTTAGAGAACTCGAAGTACCTTCACAACATTACAAATAACAGCTTCATCAAAGTGAGACAGAAACTAAGAGCAACAAATATGTACAATTCAGAATGAGCTTTCGGTCTAACTTATGTCTGTCTTAAATAAGTGCTTTTATCACACCACAGCATTACGAGCGTGGGTGTCATGCTTTGACTGCCACTTTGTTCATGTATCATTCTGACCTACTTATAGGTTTGAAACTTTGCTCGGTCATTATGTCCTGTGGACATCTCTCTTTTAAACACTTTTTCCAATAGCGTTTTAATTAAAGCGCAACAAATTACTCGAAATAAAATCAATAAAAGGAAACAAATGTCTGTATATCATATAGATAATTCAAGAAACAACAAATGGTATGATCAGTACAGGTTGAATTTCATAATAAAGGAATGATGTTGCTAGAGCAAAGAAAAAAATGCCAGGCCATGTTATTAGCCTATCCATTTTTCTATGAACAAGATGTACCTAAGTATCTACACTTTTTAAGAACGTCATTACAATACAGTTAGACATCGAGCGAATTTGCTAAGAGCTAAGAAACGCCGTAAAATTAAAACCACTTTGATAATTTTCAAGCCACAGGGTATCGATTTCAGGTTTACTGGCAGCTGGACAACTTTGTAATATCTAGAAAAAAATGATTTCACTATAACCCTAATTTCTGTCTTAAAACGTTTATGACATCCAAGAAAAACCCGCTGTGACGCAAGTTTTTGCTTTAGAGTGTTTATGACATGCAGTTAGAAAATAGCTATGACGCATGTTTCTGTCTATTAACGCTTTTGACATGCAATAAGGAAACAGCAATGTCGCAAGTTTCCGTCTAAGAACGTTTAGACATCCAATACGAAAGAAAATATGACGCAAGTTTCTGTCTAAGAACGTTTTTGACATCAAATAAAGAAACAGCAGTGACGCAAGTTTTTGTGTAAGAACGTTTTTGAACTCAAACAAGGAAACAGCTTTGACCTAAGTTTGTCTTTGAACGTTTATAACATCCACTACGGAAACAGCATGACGCAGGTTTCTGTCTAAGAACGTTTATGACATCCACTGCGGAAACAGCATGACGCAGGTTTCTGTCTAAGAACGTTTATGACATCCACTGCGGAAATAGCATGACGCAGGTTTCTGTCTAAGAACGTTTATGACATCCACTGCGGAAACAGCATGACGCAGGTTTCTGTCTATGAACGTTTATGACATCCAATATGGAAACAGAATCAGGTGCCCTTTACTAAGTACAATATACGTCATATTGTCATTACTGTAAATTTCTATTTGAATGAGCTTTATATCAGGGTCCATCGTGTTTTAGACGCCACTGACTTAAGGTTTTTAACAATATTTCCAATCTTTATCGGAATCCGTGACGAGGCAGGCTAGTTGCTCAAGTTCTAACTTTAGATAAAAGGGTTATCCCTCTTAAACACAAAGTTGATGAGTAGTTTTATACTCATTGTAAAGGTTGTGTTTTACCGTATTAGAAACAACGTTGCAAACGCTGTAATTCTCGCTTACAGCGTTATGCATATACTAAATATAGGCCAAAAGTAACACGTTTTCGGACATATTAAACAGATGTCCAGTTTAGTGTGGCCACATTCCTTGCCGATATCTAATCAGACATTCAACCCTTTAGATTGTTTTGATAGGATCGATTTCCAAATTTATAAAACAAATGGGTTGTATTTTAGTGTATGGAATGATAGAAGCAATTGCTTGCTTACAGTAGAAATATATGTTATTGTTGCTAGTTCAGTTGTTGAAAAATCCTATGACACGCCAAGGTAAAGAACTCTTTATACGATGTTTTCTTTCTTTCTTTCTTTCCTTCCTTCTTTCTTTCTTTTTTCTGTCTTTAAAAATTATTGTGTCAATATTAGATCAATATTTCACTCAAAGAGGTAGGATAACGTACAAGTACTGCATTTTTGCCTAATTATCTTATTTACCTCTTTACTTAATAAATAAATATGTTGAACACTGAATGGTGACATTATTATTTTATGTTAGACCGTCACTGTGGCCTAGTGGTTAAGGCTTCCGCTTACGGAACAGAAGGTCGAAGATTCGAGTTCGCCAGGGGCTTGTTCAGTAAGCCGCCAACTAGTAAATGGTTGCGATGGCCTGGTGCCTGGAGTATAGAATTATGAATCAGGCAGCAGAGATGTCTGGTAAGCCTGGGCGGCTGGTCCTATCAGCATGATAAAACAAACACTTCATTGTAATACATTATCTTATGTCCAGACAAGAACTTATAACTTGGCTTATGGGCCCCTAGCTCCTCCTAATGACATTTTATTTAAATCTTAGTTGGCGTCTTAATTAACAATATTCAACTGTTAATCAGAGGAAAATAGCTTTTGACAAGGGAGTTCTCAATACTCTAGAAATTCCATTAGTATATTGATAATGACTGATGGTGTGCCTGAATATTGAAATACAGTTGTAAATTCTGTTCAGAGGCACTCCAGAGATGTTCAAGAAGAAATAGCCTCCTACGACAGCGTTACAAACTTTAAATTCTTGAGACTTACTGCAACTTAATTGACTGTAACTAGAGGGTATCCAACATGGCTATTACCCTGTAATCTCATAGGGCACTCAATATTTGCAGCGATTAAACATTTCCTGGGTATGTAACAATGTCTATCAGTCTGTACATTTTTATTCCCAGTGGTTACTGTAAGAAAAAAATTAATAAACAATGGAAAAGCAGATTCGAACACCTTGTCGGAAGAAATTTTGTTTCTAATCAAATAATAATGCAAAAAGTGCAAAATACTTCACAAAACCGCGGTACGACAAATCTTTTTAATATTAATATTTTTTATTTGCATAAAGGAGAAAATGTAAATATCAGTGAAATCTCTCTTCTTGACCTTCGATGGGTAAATTATACGTCTCCCATGAACACATTTAGTCGTCAATTACCCTCTACGCGTAACTGTATTAAAAAAATCAGTATTGAAACTGAATAACGTTTGTGAAAGAATAACTTTTATTTCTTAAACATTCAATCAAGATAAGTTTCGAAAAGGTTCTAAACTATATGCACAATCCTGAGTATTGTATATCTAGATTATTGTAACAGAATACATTTATGGGAATAGATTTTGTTTAAACCAACCATGTTATGTAAGGGCGCAAAAATGTACAATGGCAGAAATTGTATGAACATTCATTTGTGGTTTCAAGTTGTTAAGGACACCAAATTTGCTAACTGATTGATGTAATCGTAATGTATATTGTAAAAAACAGTCGGAAGGGTGGAGTGCAGAAACAATGACACAATACTCCGACGAGAGTCGAAGCTATTATTGATAGTTAAGGCAAGTATTATGACATAACAGATACAAAAGTGCACACCTTTTTACATGACCTTTGATGAAACAAAATAGTGGATCCAGTAAATACACCAAACCATTTTTTTAAGGGGTAGCTAATAAATTATGTATAAATTTGTGGTTTAGTATGCCAATAATACCAAAAAGGTCCTTATTACAAAAAAGACAATTATTAATTACTCTATTACTGTTGCCATATATTGGTTTAAAGCTTGAATTTGTGTAATGATTTCATAATCGTTTATTTATTTTGTTTAATTCATTCATTCGAACATTCTATTAAAACCTGCTTACTTTTCGCTTTTTAGGAGAACAGTTTTAGCTGATAAAAGTATCAGATATGTATCCAAAACAAGTATTAGCATTTCCAAAAATGCTTGAAATCGCCGTTCAGCCATGCATTTCGTCTTATCCGTAGATGAATGTATTTCATGTTCTTCATTCATTAATTTGATAATTTTACAACACGCTTTGCACTGAAAAGCGAAGTTAAATTTGATAATTTTCACACAGAAATTATAAAGTAGATGAAATATACATTGTAATTTTTATAGTAGCTGGACTATTTTTGAAAGCGGACGATTTGGCTTCTTTATGAAAAACATCTCAATATCTTTATACATCATGTTAAAATTTGCAGCATTAAAACCTTGTAAATATTGCTTTGTTGTAAACCAGTCTACGCGTAGTTTTTAACTTTATTTATACTAAAAAAAAACATACTTAACAAAAGCTAGATACAGTTCTTCAATACCAAAAGAATATTGTATGTACAATTTAAACAGAATAAATTTTAGGTAAAAAATACGATATTGCCCTGACCCTAATCAAGCATATATAAAACACGGAAAAATCCTGATCAAACTGCTCGCACCGGTTACGTCACGCTTTGCTACTTTTGCTGTACTAATCAGGGGAAGTAGCCCCTGCAGGGAGTTTGTATCCTGATTAGAATCGCCCGGAAGCAAGAATTAAGAATTAATTTTTTTCTTTAAGTGCAAGTTTTGGAAAAAACAAACAAACCATACTCTTATTTAGACTACATTCTCTAGTTAAAAATGACATGTAGCAAACAATATTGCGATTATCCTGTATTTATCCTACACGAGCCTAAAGACTGGTACTAAGATCGTACATTGATGATGGTATTTTTCAGTTGTAAGAATAAGTAACCCGACAAACATGGCGGTTGGGCGAGTCCATTTACGCATCCCTTGCTGAAGAATTTTGACGTCCATTTTGTTATCATGTGATATGAAATGCTTTGCTTTGATTTGCTAAAGACAGGCGGTATACAGGCAAAACTGTTCAAATCTTGTTAATTGTATATATCGCCGTCCAGGAACGGCGATAATAAAACAGAAGGAGCAAGTAGTCTATTACAAGCGTACTGCAAACTCCGACACTGTGTTACTTCCCCTTACTGGTTATAAAGTCAATTTGTCATCATAAATTATGACTTTATGAAGAGGCAGTGTGTTACGGTCGACATCTACCTGTATTCAAATTTGACAAAAATTCAGAAGATGCATTTTTGGCTCAGCGATCTAGAGCGTTAGGTTTTCTTGCCGTTTCGTCAACGCTGGCTTGAGTTCGAATCCCATGAGGTGCTGGATTTATTATGCATTGCACCTTTCTGTTACAACCGGAAGTTCATAATCATAACTTTCTACCTAGGTTCTAATATGTAAGACCCATCATCTATATTACTATTTGACTCAGCAGATGTTGTCATAATGTGACCTTAGTTTGGATGATAGTGGAAAATATTGAAGAAAACCAGTCGACCTAATCTGTCTTTACCATCATTTGTGAGAAGTAAAAGCGTTTTATTTTTTCACTTCACTAAAGTATTTACATGAGGAAAAAGATTTAGTATTATTTGCAAATTCTGAGTATATCTATTATATAGCCAGTGCTGCATGAAGAAATTTTTATTCTTGGAAAACTTGATCATTTAAAACTAAAGTCACTGTTTAAAAAGTACTCGTATGCACTTTTTTTCCGATATAAAATAAGCACTTTTTCCAAGAATTTTAAAAAGTAAACAGCTAGCGTGGGAACAAATTTGATGTAGCGCATAGCAAGGGTCGACCAGTAACTTGAACTGCCGAAATTTTGCATTTTACTTTGCCAAGGTTTTGTACTGACAGTATAGGTAATTGTGATCTAGACGTCTGACAAACCTTTGTGTAAAACTAGTGCGCGATTAGGCGCGTACATACATTATGTTCAGTCTATGGAAGGCAGACGACAGTTTTATTTTGTTTGATTTTTTTAGCTTTTTGGTGCAGTCGCGTTCGACCAATGTCACATGGTTCTGTAGCAACCCCTATCAAAGCAAACGTGAGATAAATAAAATACAGTATCGCTACAAAGCTGATTCAGTCTGATTTATCTGATAATTTTCTATCCATTTCATTTTGACATAGAAGACATCGCGTATGCTTCATGAAAAGTTTGCGCTAAATTCTGGCTACGTCCGAGACCAAATTGCCAACTTTCAAAACTTTACAAAAATTTTATTGCAGGAGCATGAGCCAGAAGCTATTTCCTCTCAGCCTCCATGCAGACTCCATATCATGCATTCAAATTTTTGGCTAATTGACTTTGTGTGTATGCCCCTGTAAATATATCGAGGTTCAATGTTGTAGCTTTCACGCACTGTTTCACGTAAAGCATTCCAAAGCCATAATAAAGAATTGCAATGTTATATTTCAACATCCATCGAAGACTAAATATAAATACTAATCGTTGGCATTCCATCAACTGCAGGATATACTCGTGACCTGTGCCGTAAAGTACTTGAATAGTTTGTGATATTAGATATTCCATACATGTAACTTAAAACATACATAAAACAAATCAAATTATTTACAGCCGAACAAACGATGTAGCGATATTTTACTAGATTTGTAAGAAGACTATAGTAGCCCTCTTTTTTAAACAAGCGTTTATTTCGTATACTTATTTGAAATCATGACAAAGGGAACATTTGTAACGGTCCTCAAGAACTTGAATGTACTCTACACCGTGTTAAACTTCCAGCCAGTTGCTGAGAGATTCGAAATAAGTAAGCATGACTCGCAAGACAGTGATGTTGATTGCTTTTTGTGCGTTCCTTAGAGTAACACTTTTGAAAACAACATTTCGCACAATTGAAAGGAAGCTTAATATCATACAAAGCGATCTTTCTACGTTGAAAAATAAAGTGTTTGACGACGAACTTGAATTTCGTGACGAGATCAAATCAATTCTGAAGCAGTTAAATAACTCAGATCATAACAACACTGAATATGCCGACAAAGCTTCTCATTTGAGGAATGCGTCAACCAAAAGCCGTCGTGAAAACATGGAGGCGCTAGACAAGGTAAAAGCCGTCCAGCACGGTTCTGAAAAAGAAAAACGGTACATCAGAGATCAGTTAAGGATGTATGAAGGCGCTTTAAATGAAATGCAACAAAAGTTTACGGATGAGATTTTTGAAAAGACAGATAAGCGACTGAAAGGCGTGGAAAGCAATATCCTGAATGAACGAACATACACGAATATGATTCGCGATGAAATGAGAAACGATATTGAAAAATTAAAGCAGGAACTTGCCTCAGAACTTGAGCTTGGTAGTTCTGCGATAAAGGAAATGAAAAAGACAATGGAAGAGCTCGAAGAAAAGATTTCTAAAAACAGGGCAACCCTTGATGAAACATTAGGAACTGTTGAAAAGTTACAAACAGCTGCTGATAACATAGATCTATCCCGTTTTCTAGAATGTGGATCATGGTCACGGTTCGGACTCTCATGTTATAAATTATTTGAAGACGAAGTAACTTGGGGTGAGGCAGTCAAGAACTGCATGTCAGAAGAGGCATACCTGGTTGAAATAGACAGCTCTGAGGAAAACGCCATGGTCATAAATCTTGAAAGCACGGAGGCTGTTTATGTATACGATTACTGGTACAATGATAATTATTATAACCCTTCGAAAACGTCAACTGAACCATGGATTGGCGCATCGGACAGAAAAACAGAAGGTACCTGGATTTGGGAGTATAACAGACGACACCTAACTTATGGCAACTGGGGTGACGGTGAACCAAACGGTGGACCGAAAGAGAACTGTGTGCATGTGTCTGAATATCTAGGATATAAGTGGAACGACATATCATGTGATGAAAGGAGACCTTACGTCTGTGAGAAACCTGTTACTGTAAAATGAGATATTGGCTCAACTTTGTACGTTTCAATGGTTTTTGATAAATACAAACAAAGGGTTTTGTTGACATTTGTAAATCAAGTCTGTATAATGATAGTAGTGTAAAGCAATGTGTTTCATGGTATCTTATTTTCTACATCCACTCATATTTTTGTGTCTTTACAGCTTAATCGCACGAACAATATTAGCGCATTGAACTGTATGCTTGTGACGCATAATTTGTATATCCGAATATTTTGTGTGATTCAACTAAATATTGTTTATTGTTTGTCTTAATTTTTTATCGAAAAGCTTAATGGAAACCTAAGATTTTCCCCCTATTTATATGTTTAATATTCTGTTCTGACTTTTTTTCATCGTTTAACACAAACTCACTTGAAAATTACGACAAACACTTAACAGGTAATAAGTTCCTTCCTGTTTTTTCTCTTTTTTGTCTATTTTCTATTATTTGAGTTTATTTATCGTCGGTACCGGTTGTCCATATGACCGACGCCACTGCAGAGCTGAGTTACTAGTATTTTATGTTGTAGGGGATAGTGCAAGATACAAAAAGTATCCCGTTCCAGAGACATCTCTGGTTCTTTTGCATGCTCAATGTACACCTGGGTTCCCAGTTCATCGCGTTACCAGTGGACCACTGATCCGCTCTTTATTTAAATATTAAATAAGCTTATAAAGTTTATAAAAATAAAAGTAGTTTCTTCAATCAAAGCTCGTGGTATTTAAAGCTCGTGGTAGTACTCGAGGTTCTTAAATTAGCTTTTGGTGTTCATCTAACAGACTGTCTTTACTCTGAACCAAGAAGACTGGAAGAGTTATATTAGACTCCCCATAATAAATCTCCGTCATTTTAGCGCAAAATACGGTAATGGTTGGTAGCGGGACTCGAACAGATGAATATCAATCATGGAAAGCAGTCTGGTAATTTCAGTCAACGACTTTAACCACCTGAGCACGGAGACGGGTCGACCATCAATGTGGAAATAACTTGTGTCCCAATCCTCTTGCAATGACATAATTCAATATGTGAAAACTTAATGTGTGAATTGCCTGCAGTAGAAAATATGATTAAACTGGAAACGAATATTTGAAAGGAAGTGGTAACTGTATATACTAGTATTGTACAGAAAGTACGATAAGTACAAGACTCCAGTAAAATATGTATTTGAATTGTTTCAATCGTAAAGTGAAACAAAGAGCAGAATTTTATATGATTCGATCATGTAAACTTTTATCATATTCACATAGCCCCCCAACCCCTTCCTACAAACAACCCCTTCCTACAAAGACATGATCTTTGTTACAGGAGCACTTGGGGCGAAAAATCAGGCTTGGTGTGGATGTCTTGGTTCTCAAATTTCCTGTGCGATACCTTTCAACTGTGCAAATATTTATGTAACATTTGCCTACTATGATAACTATTGAACTTAAAGTTGCTCATTAATTTATCTAAGATTGTGAATTAACTTACCGTAGTTCGCATTTCGTCACTTCATGATTCACTGTCAGCCAGTTTAATTCAAATCACTTCCTAGATAAAGAGTGTCTAATCATATTATATCTTAAAATTTTAAGGCTGTTACAAACACTCTCATTTGTTTCTCTTTCCGAGGGACATAAAGATCTAGGAACCTCTGTTATATATTGTCATACAAATCTGTATCTGGGTTAGGAAGTTCTATACCTGGGACATAAATCGTTGCTAGTTATGTTAGGTGTGAAATCATCTTTTTCACAGTAATGTTTTGTATTTTTATTCACTTCGGCGGCAATTTTCGAAGACGTTTCTTTATTGTTGTGACGAAATCTCGGTCCCAGGATAATAGTAATCCTGAATACATTCAACCTCTGTCTTACATTTTACCGGTACCGGTCCCACATCACAGACAAAACTTTGGAGATGCGCATGTCATTATATTGGTGCAAGAGTCCCAATCCAGTGCTTTTAAGCCGATTGCAATGTAAAAAGAGGTTCGGAAAGCTCCGCTTGGTATCCGGAGTATTTTAAAAGTTGGTTTAAAGTAACAAAGTCTTAAACAAACTAGGAAGTGAAACTATTATAATAAGAAAGAAGATACTTTGCGCTTACTATATCTACAAAAAAACTGACCAAATTATTCATTAAATGTATCTTATCTCATATGCAAACAAGTTTTCCCTATTTGCTTATTAGGAATGACAGTGAATAGTTTCAAACTTAAAAAAACCCAATTTGTCATGAAAATTATCAATGAAAAAAATCACTAAATAGCGGGAAAAGTTTAAAGATTATGAATCTACCAGGGTCTTTTTGACATAAAACATAAAATGACTTTATCCTTATATAATTCAATATAATTTTATTAACAGAGAAAGCGATTTTTTGTGCTTTGGGCTCCCGGAAGTTGGATATGCATTTATATATCACTGAAACATCCATTTTATAACAATAAATAAACAATAACTTGTACAGGTGTAGGTCAAAAACGACACACTTTAAAACACGGGTAAGTAATTGTTAAACCAGGAAAAGGGAAGAAGGGTTTGAGAAGAAACGTAGACGGGTTTTCTACCAATCGATGAACGTTTGATAAAACGGTCTTCCTATAAATATTTGCTAACCTCTGGCAAACTGTATTCACAGACTTTAATCGCCTAAATCTGGAACGAATATATATATATACAGATATTAGATTATAGCTCCAGACTAAATTAAATGATGAAAATTAGATCATTTACCTAATTCAATTCACCTGAAAGGTAACCATGACCTATCTAAACAGACATTAAGCGTCTGGTTTTGATTTAGTTGCAGACGAGATCAGTTACGAAAAATGTTTTCCTGGATAACTTTACGGGCTTATACCATCGTACAAGTGATAGGTAAGAACTCTTGAATTTATATAAAAAAAAACAATTAAAGGTTCTATGGTTTAATTGTGGTTGAACGAAAATTCTATGACAAATTAACCCATATTTATGAAAACTCGAAAAGTAAGAGCGAAAACGATTTTAAGTGCTATAAAATAAAGAATAGAGAGCCCTATTTCGCCTATATAAATATTAAATAACAAAGCAGGTCGAAGATATTAGCGACAAAGAGCACCACAAGACGTGTACACTACATACGTTTAATACAGGATTACCACAGTATCACACGAGGTATCATCCCTCAATCGAAAGTACGTCCAATATCTTGTTTTACATAAAACTACATACTAAATCACTATGCAGTAACAATATGCTGCCGGTGGACGGAAGAACGGAAAAATGGACGGATTAACTGACGGACGGCCAGTGGTATAGTCTTACACGTCCTTTCGGTTATACAATATAATCATTCAGTGTATGAATAGTTGCGTTCTTAAGGTTTTCTTACAATAGTTGTATAAGAAAAAGTTGACAGTCATATCTTCAAGAAGGAAAATCGAAATGAGAAATCCACCCTTTACGCATAACAAAAAAAATCAGTTTCGGTGAGTTTTAATCTTTGAATTAAAACCAGCATGAGCTGTATGAGGGATTACGTTCCCATGGAAGGGTCTACTTACATTGTATCTACCAAAGCAATTTATCTAAGGTTTCATCTCGAAAAAATGGGGTGTCAAGAAAAAGAAGCTCTTGAAAGTCCTTATCACTGACTGCTCATAAATGTTTTAATAAAGGAAGATCAGTCTTTTCACAAAGGGTAAACTGCATTACAACTGTACATTTGTATCTGATTCTTGTTCTTATATTTGCATTTCATCTATTTAAACTTTATTTGCATGAAGAGGGAAAATTGTTTCCTTGCATGACAATAACCGTTCTCTGTAGCTCGTTCTTGCTATTTCTTCGATTTTCCAGTTTTAGCAGGAGCCCAGTTTTCCACTGAAACATGCGTTGAGGCCGGGCACCAGCGAAAGTCTGCGGAACTCCTTTGTGTCAATGGTTGTATCTCTAATGTGAATGTCCAGTCTGGGAATGGAAAATGTCTGGAAAAAGACGGTGAGCCCTTATAAAATTAATATAGTAAATCTGGTGCACTGTTCCCTGCTTGCTCTGTATTAGTCTTTTACACCTATTTCATCCTGAATTTCAAAAGCGTACTCGCAAATTTTCCACAAATGATAGTACCAGAGGTACCAATCTGACTAAAGTTCACGATCTCCCTAGGCATAGCGATGTTTAGGATATGATTGCCAGAGGTACCAATCTGACTAAAGTTCACGATCTCCCTAAGCATACCGATGTTTAGGATATGATTGCCAGAGGTACCAATCTGACTAAAGTTCACGATCTCCCTAAGCATAGTGATGTTTAGGATATGATTGCCAGAGGTACCAATCTGACTAAAGTTCACGATCTCCCTAAGCATAGCAATGTTTAGGATATGATTGCCAGAGGTACTAATCTGACTAAAGTTCACGATCTCCCTAAGCATAGCGATGTTTAGGATATGATTGCCAGAGGTACCAATCTGACTAAAGTTCACGATCTCCCTAAGCATAGCGATGTTTAGGATATGATTGCCAGAGGTACCAATCTGACTAAAGTTCACGATCTCCCTAAGCATAGCGATGTTTAGGATATGATTGCCAGAGGTACCCATCTGACTAAAGTTCACGATCTCCCTAAGCATAGCGATGTTTAGGATATGATTGCCAGAGGTACCAATCTGACTAAAGTTCACGATCTCCCTAAGCATAGCGATGTTTAGGATATGATTGCCAGAGGTACTAGAAGCATAATGGCGACTCTAAATATGCATGTTAATGAAAATCACAACGTCTAACAATTTCTCATATTTTACGACTATGAGTATATACTTTTATATATTACTTTCCCAGTTTGGTTCTTAGAAGCTTAGGAATATATATACAATTAAACGGACATTAGTTAATATCTCGTAGCCAATATGAGTGTAAGTTGAATAAAAACGCAATCACAATCTGCGTCAGTTAACTTTAGGGTTTTATTTATCCATGCAGACAATTAGTTCTTGGTATGGTACGCTGCCTGAAAATGTGTCTGTCTGTGCACAAAGTGTAAAACCGTCTCTGAATATGTCTTTTTTGTGTGTCTACTTTCTACGTTAGGTTCTTTTCACATTACACCAAACCAGAAACAAACGAATAAAAATTTTCAAGATTTAATACTGATTCAGCGACCAGCACTTCTGTGACTTGATTGACAAGTGTTCAGGAAGTAATATCAATTTTAATAGATGTATTGCAAAACAGAATTTTTCGTCGCTGTTTGTAATTCAAATTCTTGCAAATATCCTTAGTGTGTACTTTATAATAAAGAGCCAGCTGAAATACGAGTAAATAAACGAAGTTGTTGTAAACACTATTTTTCTTTAATTAGGAAGGTGCCTGGGTCTGACGCCGTCCCTGTTGGTAGATCAGCTGAATTGTTATTGGCGCAGAAACTGTCTTATCAACTGGCCCACAGAACCTATTGTCTATGCAGAGGATTACCATATAGGGAGGACCTGTATCGGCAGACTGCCTACCTTCATGAGTATTCGCTATAAGTGTTTCAAACCAACTGATATTCAGGAAGATGGTGGTTTGTTTAGGCTGTCGGAATCTGGTAAATATCTTCACATTTCGACACAGTTACATCTTCTATAAACTGTTGTAATACTAATACTCACGAAACACTGCGCCTTTTTGAAACATCTTTAACTTCTTTCTCATTATTTAAGGCCTATTTAGGAGTTTTAATTATTTGCAAATGAAGCAAACCGTTTAAAACTTGAAAATGCAATTTTAGACACTTCGTACAAAGAAAATACGTCATGATTTACTCACAGCTTAGTAAATGTCAGCTGCCAGGTAAACCGGGGCCTTAAATGAATTCAATTACCAACGCAACAGTGAATCACACTTCGGCATATTTCAAACGTATGGTTCTGAGTATCGAAAAATTTAAATTATTTTGACAAAGATTCGTGTGCTTATTTCAGACACTCGTCCTAAACGACTTCTTTTAGACATATGCAGCGATTTAAAAGATGGAAAATCTTTGTCTCAATGGTCAGCTGACCCAACTATGGCTGGAATCATCCGTAGCCATAAACATTTCCCCTGGGACTATTCAAATATACGAAGAGACTGTTCTGTGAAGTTTTTCTGGACATCCGGGGTCATGCTTGTCATCACTATTCAGACCTTAGATTTAAGTGAAGACGACCACCTGACGATGGAAGTTGGACGAGGAAAACTAATTAACGTCACCGGAAGCGGAAGTTACACATTCTCAAATGATGGGACCAGTGTGATAAACTTTGTTGTGGGAAATGAGTCCAATGGTGGAAAAGGTTTTCTCATTTGTTTCAGGTGTAAGTAAAAAAATCACGGAAGTTAGTAAAAAAAAAAACGTTGTTCTTTAGATACACACAGTGCTAGACAGCTAGTGCTCTTTGACGGCTTTTAGTTTTTTTGTCATGTATACTGATTTGCGAATGACACCACTTGCTTGCAATCTGATTAAAATCAGCTTCTAAAAACGCTCTGCCATTAGGTAGTAAGATCGTGTACTTCAGTCAGATTGCACTTGCTTTGAACTTCCATCAAAGTCAAATTGTCCAGTGTGGAACAAAAAAAAAAGCAAACTATTCTTTTCATAAAAGGTGTACGGAAACTGATTAACTGTTGTTAAAAGATAAATAGAACATTCAACATTATAATATTTTTTCTACTTTAGTTACAACTCACTCGGACAGGTCATTCAGGAATGTTTGTGACACGTTAATGACAGACGGTATAGTTAAAAACACTGAGCCAGTAGCAGACGATCCATTTGCATTTCTGATTGAAAAATCTTCTGCCACGACAAGCGCGCCGATAGAATATATTCCAAAACGTAAGTATAATTATGATAATTCCCTGAAGTGTCGGCACGAGCGTATTTAGTAGTTTTAGAATTCTACCGCCAGTCTCTCTGTCCAGTCAGAAGAGACATCAGGGCGTACCAATGGATATACCTAGACAAACAGTTGATAAGAGTTTTTTTTTTTAAGGAAAACGTACACATTATTGAGGGTCTCCAGGCATTGACCGATAGGCATTTCACAAACATTGCCGAAGGCTGAAGTCAGTTCAATGTTTGAAGGCGATTATGTGGTTACTATAATGCCAAAGGTCCGAAGAGGTTCCTTTGATTTCTTATATGTTAAACTATGAAAAAGAAAAAAAAACATGTTTACATGTCCACGTTAGGCAGAAACAGACAAATCAACTATAGAGAATATTAAAAAAAACTGAGTAAATGACGATTCAAACACATGCAGATAACGAGTGGTTCTTGTACTAGATTCATCATGTTAATAGTTTGCTGCAACTAAAACTCTTTTGAGAAATTTAGTTTGAAATCTGCATAGATCTAAACTTACGTACGAATAATGCTTAGATCAAGAAATGTATGAATTTATGCAAAATCTCGGTCCTGGTGTAACATTTACGGTTACAATTTCTACACCGTTAACTTATGCATACCGAGTTCGACAGATCATTACAGATTTGGTTGATTTCTTATTTCTGATAGGTTGCTTGAGGAGAAAAACAGAACGGAGTAGACAAAGGTGCAAAGTAAGGCTCGAAAACAGAAGGAGAAAGAAAGGAGATAAAAACAAAACGGGGGTAAATAGGTATAGACGGAGGCGAGGACGAAAAGAGAGGACAAGGCGACATAATACACGAAACAGAAACTGACTTTAGACACAGTATTTATAATTGTAGGTCTGTGGCAAACAGTAAAAAGATACCATACAGACGCATGCTGCATCAACAAAAGTATGTGCAGTAGTGTAATGGAAGAACCGCATGCAATTACCTTCCAAAAAGACTTAAATTCATTCTAGGTCTTTTTACGACATAGCTGAATAGATTTCAAGGAGTGTTTGTTATTCCGTATCAGGTCCAAGTTTGATACATTAAGTCAAAGATTTATCTCAAATAAAATTTAAATTTTGATTTTTTCTTTATCCTGATGACTGAAGTGTTGGAATTCTTTATTATTCTGACAAAGTCTCATAAAGTCTGAACCTTAAACATGACCTACAGAGTTATCACACAATTCCCCTATAACCAAGATTTTTACTATCAACGTATCAAATGATATTCCAGTCAATTCTAGAAAACATCAAGTCGTTTGTTGTTGTTGTTTTTATTGGGTGGCCGCGGGGGGGGGGGGGGGGGGGGTGTCTAACAATGTTTCATAAAGATTCGATCATTATTGCGCTAAGGTTGTTTTCTTTATCTAATTAGGTGACCTTGACTTTAAACCTACTGAACCTGAAACCAGTCCAAAACATTTGTAAGCTCAAGTGATCTATTAGGGGCTTTCGTCAACAATAGCATTCGAATGACATCTTCTTTGAAACCACATAA